>SMMW01000540.1:1355000-2555000 GCA_004794655.1 Marisa cornuarietis | reverse complement strand
GACAGAAAGAGTGGGGTCGCATCTTGCATGCTAGAAATTATTTTACTACTGGATGATTTAACAGTGCATGTGGATTGAGCATGTACAACGTTCCACGATTTTTCATTAAAAATTAAACCTGCTTTGACCCTGCACAGTTGTGATTCTAGTCACATTTTTATCATATTATACAGACTTCAGAGCCAGCAGCATTTTCACATTAGAGAAATCTGAAATAGTTCTTGGAGATGACATAGTAAAAAAAAAACTTTTTTTTCAAGCAGTATTTAATAGCCAGCTTCATGCTTTTGAGACTGTTAGGACTGAAGGACAGCTTTGAACTGAAATGGCTATTAAGGACCACACTATTCCTGAACATTGCCAGTGGCCTACTTTTGTGATTTTTGTTTTTGGTTATTGAGTAAATCTACATTTCTATGCCTAAAAATATGTGCCTTCCTCTCACACCTGCTTCATATATACCTGTGGCTGCTGGCTCGGTGGTATGCACAATACCATCTTCTCAATGAATGGTGTTTTTTTTTTAAAGCATTATGATCTCATTCAGAATCTTTTGTTTAGATTAGCCTTTTAAAATATTGTTGACAAGGCTCTGTTTACAGACCTTATTTTGTGCCTTATCAGTCTGACACATTTGTTAAAAAGTTCTTATCAGTGTTACTGCTGTCAAAAGTTGTATTTTCTTTTAGGTCTTTCAGAATTGTCATATCTTTCATTATGTTTTTGGCATACTTTGTTTTCATCTCGGCCAGGGGTGGGGAACCTTTTTTACTCCAAGGACCATTTGGATATTTACAGAATCATTTAACAGGCCATGCAAAATTATCCACTGAAAAATTAACTTATATTTGATCAAGCTGTAGTTTCACTGCCTTGGCAGGGTGAGAACAAATGATTTTGCAGGCCTTACACAACCTGCGGGCTGAACCTTCCCCATCCCTGATATAGGGCTTCAGCACAGGCTGTTGACATATACACACTTTGCCACATGATTTCTGAGCCATATAGTTGTATGATAAAAAATTCTACATTTACTTTCATGTTCTGTAAATTTACATGATAATGAATTAATGCAGTTGATCTGTCAATGTGTTAAAATAGTTTTATAATCATTATTTGTTTTTATGTTGTACTTTTGTCTAATTTGTGGGCTGAATAAAATAATTGTTGCATCTTTAAAGTCTTCAGTCCAAAGAGACTTAAAAAGTCAGGACAAGAGGCAGAGCTGTCAGTCAGCGGGGTAAAATCCATGGGAGGTAATCTGTCTCGTGCCTAATGATTGGCCAGCATTGTGAGATTTTTGTGTGCACGTCATCAGGTCACGATATCAGTCATTATCCTTTGCACGTTTGGGACCGGGTGGAAAGGGATCTTACAAGAAGGATTTTGCATTTTCTGCTGTGACATTTGTTGCACCAGTTCTTAATAGGCCGAAAGTGTTGACATTAGGTAACAGTAAACAACTAAGAATTTTGTTAGGTGCCTGGACAAATTTTTAGAGAACGTTTTTCTTTGTCTATGTTTTACTTTGGAAGATGACACATTGGATGACAGTGGTTGTAATACCTTAAGTTTTTTTTCTGGAAAAGTTTTCAAGCTTTATTTTGTTTGCAGCATAATTCTGTTGGTCGTTGTCATATCAGTTCAGTATGCCGTTTTATGGCTCGCTTAAAATTTTTGAGATCCCATTTTAGTTGTGTGACACAGATCACCACAAATAAAAATCATGCATTCTTCCCACCCATCCACCCTGCTCAAAATAAAAAAGCTGGTCTCTACCAAATTTTCTCTGGAGTAAGTGTCATCAATACAAGGCCTTGTCTTTACTTTTTACTGTATAATCTTTTCTTATGAAAAGGCATCTTGAATTAAAGAAACTTCTTTTCGGTCTAAACTTTAATGCTTTTTGAGTGTTACTGGTCAACATTAGACTCAATAGCTTGCACTGCTGGAAAGGAAACAAAACAAATGATATCATCCTTCTATTAACATATCAAATAAAAGAATATACTCCAGTGTTGTTGGTAATGCACAAAGTCAGCTTTTGACATTTCCGAGTTTGGTTTTTCTTTCAAAGAAACATTTTCTTTTCATGTTTGGAATAGTATAGAGAGAACTATCTAAAAACTGGCACAATGTTCTGAAAAAAAGCTAATCATTTAATATGCATAGTTTTAAAACTTTGTGTTGCAGCCAGATTTATACAGCATTTCATGCACAGTACCTTCAAGAAAGTTTGAGATAACATTAAATTCTGTGCAAATTGTACATTATTTGTTCACTTTACATTGATGCAGCAAAGTTCAGAACTGACTTTATAATGAGAAAATATCATCAAGGTTGGTGAAAACAATGCTGGTGTGAGCTCTTATTAATATGTAATAATACACAAGTCTAGCAAACAAATATTTATCAAGAATTGTCAGAAATTTTCCCTAACACTATAGCAAATATACAATGTTAAGATTTTGGATAAATGCTCCACGCGAACTTGCTTTACTTTCTATAATTGGAAAAAAATGGCTAGAATCTGTGGAAATTGTAAATATTTTTTAACGCCAGTTAAAGAATCATAAACTCTACAATTCAGTTAAACATGTATAGTTAAAAATATCCATTTGGTGGATAAGCAAGAAAATCTGACCAGTAAAGAGTTAACAGGAGGAGGAAACAGACCATGTGCAGAATATGTGCTGTTGTTTCCTTCTGTTACTCAGTGGTATGGTCATAGAAGTAGCACATGAAAAAGAACAAGTATGGCAAAGTTGTCGAAAGATGTGAGGCAAGTTTTGTGTCTGAAGTGTGCATGTACGTAAGCAGATTCTAGTTCGTTTTCATTCCAGGGAAGAAACTTTAAGTAGAAATTTATATATAATGACATCATTTCATTCAGTATGGAAAATACAATGTAGTACTTTAATAATAATAATAATAAATGAAGATTTTTATAGCGCATATTCACACTCATAGAGAGCATGCTCTTAGCCCTTAAAACAAATACTAAACAAAATACAAATTGTCAATATGGTTGCTGCTTCTGTACAGTTCTCTTCAATGTGGGTATAGAAAACCTCAGGCTGCATACAGTTGTATATATATAGATATTGTATGAGCTGCATTGACTGGCTTCCTTGCACTCACCCCCCCCCCCCATTAATCTGAATGTACTAATGCCAGCCTGTGGGGATGAGATTTGTCTACCATTAGACTTTAAGTAGCTAAAAGTGTAAATGATCTTGATATTTACCATTGGCTATCAGTAAGGCCATTAAAACTAATAATAGGAGACTTGTACAGCATGCTGATCCTACAAAATAGTTCAAGGTGCTGAATTATTTGAAGAATGAAAAAGTGGCAAAAATAAAAGAGAAGGGCAAAATATCTACTGCAAGTCAAATTAAAAATAAAAGCAACACTAAACAATGTTGACAGTTAAAAAAATGTTGAATCTAGCAAGCATAACATAAAGAATACTTGACAAGTTGTCTCTTAATCTATAAGAGACAGATCTCCTACATGTCGTTCTAACAAATGAATACTTTCTTCAAGCTATACATTCACACCACCAAAACAAATACTCTTTTAAGATTTTATCTTTCAAAGTTTTCTTTGATTTTGAATGGAAGTTACTGAAGCAAACATTTTCTTATGGTAGCATTTTCACACTAAAAGGCACTTACAAAAAACAAAACAAACAAAATCATGCAAAAGTGTCAGATAGCTCTCTATACATCAATCAACTGACGACCAAACTCTTACAATCACCCATCACTGAGGTAAGTAGTGTACAAAGGCATTGCTGTCCAAATATCACAGACCACTAAGTTATAATGCAATGTTTCTGCTGAGGTGCATACAATATGCTTCTCTATGTACAATATATACAACATTACAGCAACATTATGCAACCAAATAAATTACTCAACAATTCAACACCTGCACCTGTTGTTGCAACCCATGTAACAACAGTTCATCTTGCCATGTATTGAAGCCTTTTATGGCAAAATGGTACAACCTACTGAAGATGTATTTGCTGCTCTAGTCAGAGGCCATAATGGATAAGAAATCTGAAAAAGATTTTCTCAGATAATGCCATTTAAAGACTGGCCAGCCTTAATAACAATTATGCAGATCTATTTATAAGGAACTCTAGCACGTTCTTAAGTTGTACAAAATTGTGTCCAGCACCTTTATGTAAAACTGAGAAGATCAAGGCCACATTCAAGGTCACTAGTCAAGAATCTGGACGGAAGAAAGGCCCACACAAAAGACCTCTCTGGTCATTGCTTCTTTCTCAATGCAGGAGCACCCAGGACTCACAACTACCATATAAATATACTGTTGAAGTTATACAAGGCACTCCTGTGTTCACGAAATCTTCGTAGAGAAAATTCTGGCGATGCGCTTGACTTCATCTGCTGTAGGAAGTTGCTGATTCCTCATGGAGTGGATCCCAGTGAACTTTGCCTCTTGCTTTGCTCCTGCATTTTGGGAAGCATCTTGCTCCTTTGACCTAATGTCTCGTGAAACCTGGAACACAATGACAACACATTGCATAGTCTGCTGAGTGTCACAGCAAACCGCTCATCCTCAAATGACCTAGTCACTCCCATCATTGGATTTTGATCCTTTCTTTTCAAGCTGAAATAAGTAGCTACTGAAGTTCACTTACTTGGTCCCCTTCCAAAATGAGTGACCAAATAAGAAAGAGAGAGATTTTATAAACATCATGCATCAAAATGTATGAACTTTCTCTCTTGAGAAGATTGCTGATACTGACGTGTACCTACACCATGAATTCATGTTTACTAGGCTTTTAACACTTTTATTCATCCAAACAGCAGCCACCAACCATCAAAAGACAATTAGCATAATCCCCACAGAGTAACAATAATGTAATAAAAAAAACAAAAAACAATAACACTGACCTGTGCACGGGATCTGGTGGTCGTTGATGCAGCAGCCCTTGAGGCCAGCTGCACGGCATGCATGGAAGCCTGCAAGTCCTCCATAGACAAAAAAAAGTCTTGCCTAACTTCGAACACGTCTGATGTGGGATTGCAGAAGGTGGGGTCAGGTATCGATGCATTATCCCGCTCATCCTGGGATGACTTGGCTCCACTCTCCAAACCGCTGTCTTCTGTGGCTGGAGGATCACTGCTGGCTGTTAAACTGCCATTCCTCTTCCCTGACCTACTTGTTACATCTCTTGTCCTGTCTGCTGCTGCTTGTGGCTGGCATACAAACTCATCCTCTGATGATTCGCAGTGTCCACTGTCTGCTCCTCTTGGTACAGAACCAGACAAGAAATCAGATACTTTCAAAGACCTGGATGACAGGGGCTGCTGGGAATGGTAGGAAGGCTTGTCGTCTTCATGTCCACTGCTGTCTGCTCCCTCCTCCTCTTTCTCTGGGCTGGGTGCATGATGCACATAGAAGCCATGACCATTGACTGAAGACTGATGTGAAGGCCCATCACCTCTCCAATCCACATGCTGCACACAACTGGAGGACACAGAGTCCAGCTCAACGTTTGACAAGAGACGAGTGCGGGAACTGACCAGTGGGTTAGCACCTGGAGCTGAGCCAAGCTGCCCATTAGAAATCACATCGTGATAACTTACTGCACGGCCATTTACCTCTGCAGCACCTCTGTGAATATCATCTAAATTTTCGAGAGAGGAACTGGGGGTTTGTTCTGATCGACATGTACTTGGTGATTCCTCACTGAATCCAACCAGGCCACTGCTGGAAATCCGGGCGTGTTGAGTCTGCTCTCCCCTGCTAGACTGTGTTGTGGTCTTGTCCCCTACTGGCTTCTCATCTCCCTGTGTTAAATGTTTTGCAGACTTCTGTATTCTTGTTTCTTGAGTCTGTATATGGTCAGCGTAGCTTGCATCAAGCTCATGCACTGAACTTTCTGCAAGCCAGCTGTCCACAAAGGAATGTGGATCGTTGACGATATCATTATCTGTATGCTGTAGCATGTATGCCTTGACTCTGCCAGTTTTAAGGAGGGACTGGCTAATTTCACTGTTGTCTTTGGAAGCTTGCTTGTTATGGCTTTGCTGGTCAGGGTAAGTCCTCGAGAAGTCAGTAACTGCATTGTCACCATGAATGGGGAAGGGACACCCAAATGGCAACATGGAGTGGCCTACCCGGTTAGAATGTCCAATATCTGTAAACAAGGTAGAGACATCGTTGATCCTGCGAGGAGTGATGGCTTCAACGCTTCCTTCTGAGCATACAGACCCTTCCTCTGGCTGAGCCTCCTCCCTGTCCAACAAGGCGCGGTACTGGTGATAGCTCCCAAAGAAGTCATCTTCTGATTCGCTGAAGTCATCTTCTAGGTTATTCTGGAGTTCAGTCTGTGTGTCATTATCTTCCTTTGCAGCCCTGACAGCAAATGCATTTTGTGTGGCACCCTTTCCATCTTTGTGCAAGCCTCCCACATCCTGACCTTTACTGCTGGCAGAAGCCGAATCTGAAATGACTCCACCTCCAGTAACGAAACCCTGACTGGTCTGTGAATTGCTGGCAAAGTCATGTGGTGAACACAATGAGTTTACATTTCCTGCAGACAACTTGGCCTCCACAGTCATCAATGTCTCGGGTGACTCTGGAGGATGCTTCTGCAGGTCAGAGTCACCTGCAGCTGACCTATCCTTTGTTAGGCTGAAAACCTCCTCTCTGTTGCTGAGTTGACAGTCTTGCGACCTGGCTGTATTTTCACCTGAGAATGCTCCAGAATCACCTTCAGCTGTCAGGTGGATGGACTGGCTTTCACCAGGTACTATCTCCCTGGTGCCAGATGGCGAGTGCACAGGGTTGCTCTCATCATGCCTGCCCGATTGTGAGTGGAACTGGCTTTCATCTTGTGTTCCAAGGAACGAGGATACAGTGTGAATGGTGCTGAGCCCAAAGTGAGTGCCTGTTAGGATGTCTGCAGACCTTGCACTGGAGGGCTGGTTGCCATCCACATCAGGCTCCTCAGAGGCCAAACGCTGCTTAAGGCGAGTGGTAATGTTGTCCAGGTCTTTCAGCTGCTGTCTGTAACAAAACAAAATGATGTGGCATAGTGAATAGCATTTTAGCACAAAATACTCTACTGCCATAATCGCAAAAATCTCCACTTATCCAGATCAACAGCTTTTATTTTAAATCTTTCAAAGAACTGCTCACAACTGAACATTTTAAGCTAACATCAAAATAAAAAAACTTGAGCTTAGATTTAAGAATTACCTGAGCGAAGCAAACAGCACAGATTTGGAAGAATCCTGGGGTGTGGGGACAGTGGTGTGCAAGTCCCAACAAAATGGTGCAGACGGCACTGCACTGGGGATTGGCAGTGAAGCAAACTTGCTGCTTGCTCTATCATGTTGATGTTCATATGTTGCCGAAGCAAATTTGTAGCTTGGGGGATTGCATATTGAGGCTCCTCTCTGCTGTTACAAAATCCCATGGCTTACAAAAGACTATATATAACTTGGATAAAAAAGTTCTTGTAACCAGTTTGCAACAGATTCAAGGAATTTGTCATATGAGAAGAATATTTTCTACTAGGCATCTGGAATTTAGCAGCACAACTCAAGTTTCCTGTCACACTTGAAAAATACTAGACTGTGGCATGTAAACATAATAGCTAAAGACCCTGCCATATATGTTCAATAAGTAGAAAAGTAAGTATGCCCCTCTTAAAATCTATTCTGTTGAAGGTGCAGCTTGAATTATCAAGATCAAGATGCTTGAGCAGGAACTTACAGACAACATGCTTAGCACAGGGCCTGTCTCAGCTGTCGTGGTGGCACAGCCTGTCTGCAGGTTGACTGGGATAATGCTGACCTGTAGGCACACCCCCACATGGTGCATTGCCTTAGATTACATCTCAATTCAACTATTAACAGCATCTTAGTAGTTTTAGCTACATATTGAAATAAACAGGCTAAAGTTGTGAAATTGCTTGGAGAATATAAACAGAACACAATTTAATGCTCATATCCTCATGATCTGCCCATGCATGTCATATTCAATAAGTTTTACTACAAAACTATGCAAACAAAAAGGGATGAAACCCAGTCATTTGGCTCAGTGGTAAATCACATTGGAGAGAATTTATATCCCTTAACATAGGAACAGGAAAACATTAGTTTGAAGATTTGAATTTTGCATAAGGTACCTTTCTTTTAAAAAATAATGGCAAAATGAGTGCATGTGTAAAGTGGGCTAGCAATTTTTCATCATTTTCGAGCCTATTTCTGACTCGTTGTTCGTCATCATATTTTTATTCATTTTTACATGGTGTGTAACCATTAAACTCCACCGAATATCAGACTAAATATCACAGTCATGATTGATTGTGCATAAGCCTGTATAAAAGTTTGGAAATACTGTTTGATTTACCTTATTTCCTTTGAATTTACAAGAAAGTATAATTTACCAATGGAATAAGGAGGGAAGAGTTTATTCTTCTTAACTTCAAACTTTATATTTTTTATTTATTCTCCTCTCACATTTAGTTTATTTTTATGATTTAAAAAAATACTTCAAATTCATGCATACCTGGGAAATAGAATCAAAGGTGAAGGCCCAGACTCAATATGTTAACAGAGTTTTATGACTTTAAAAATGAAAGATATGAGCTACATAAACATTTCTATAAATACAAAACTATATATCGACACTCCAAAATTAAGACATTAATAAAAAATAAATGATATATATATATATATGTCAACATACCTTCATCTGCCCACGGTTTAGTCCATTGAAGTCAACAATGTTGTACCAGCCTGAGATACGCTGCAATCCAGATCTTAAAGGGGACAAATCCACTGAGACAAAGCCTAGTACACGATCACAAGATTTATCTGGAATAAGAATATAAATCTTCGCATTATCTGTACATAACACTGCACAAGTTACTGGAGAGAACATAAAAAAGCATTGTGAGGCTGTTCTGAAGCATAATAGCACATTAGTATCTGTTTTAGACCATTGACTACAACTGGTCTATATCACCCTAGAAGACTACCCAAGAAAGCAATAAAAGCCAGCATCTATTCAAATGAAGGTGATAAGACCATCTGTTAGTGCCTGATGTCAAAAGGACTGAAGGAATAACAGTATTATACATACACTGACAAGAGATTTTCACTGCTCAACCAACTACCAGACAGTGTGACACTATGTTCAGCCTTCTTTCCATTTATTATTGCTAACAAAAGCAAGCAAATATATTCTCACCTGGCTGCTTTCTGGCACCCTCAGGTTTGTGCCACACTTTGAACACAAGGTTCTGAAGAAAACCAACCAGAAGGTTAACATCATGAAAAACAACTGCAACTTCTCTTTGCAGCATCTCTTGTATGAGTAATTTATGATTAATGTTGATGGGAATTATCTCAGTTTTTTTTTTTCTTTAACAGAACCTTAAGAGACGGCATTACCATCACCATTTAGCCATGCCAAAGCTCGATCACGGTTGAAAGTCCAAGCAACCGAGGACTTCTAAACTGTTCAGAAGTTATTTCTTCCCAACAGACATTGTAATGTTGAGTCTCAGACGTCTAATGCTGTTTCACTACAGCCAACAGATGCTTTGGTTTCAATTAGTTAAGAAGATTTACTAAAAAGACAAATATAATAGCTCATAACTTTTACTCACAAACACAATCAAGTTTTATATCAGTGTGTGGCATTGTGCATGCATGAGAATACCACAACCACACAAGCTGAAAAGAGGTGAGAAGACAAACATTCTGACCTTATAAACATCTGTTCTATATGCAGGTTTGCTCTTGAGGGAGGTGAGAAGACTAAGACAATGTGACCATATAAAGGTCTGGTTTTCAGAGAGGTGAGAAATCTAAGACAATCTGACCATGTAAAGATTTGGTCTTGAGGGAGGTGAGAAGACTCAGACAATCTGACCATGTAAAGGTAGGAGGAAGATGTAATAGTCTGGGGCGGTAGTTATGAAGTGAGGATAATTCTTTGCCCTAGGGCAATAAGGCCAAGGGTCTTCATTATAAAGCGGTGTCCAAACCCTGCAGACATTGTTTAATCCATGGAGCTGTAGTTATAAAGCAGTGACAAAGGTGCCCTTAGGTAGAATAATATGAAGTAGTGCCTGGGGGGTCTGGACATGGCTTTTGAACTTTGGAAACAAGATGCTTATTTTGCCCTTGGGAAACGACTTACTCTCGCTTCGTAACTACAGCACCTGGTGGTCAATGCTTTCAATATTTTGGAGGACACCAGTTTGAAGCTTGTCTGAGCCTGTAACTGAAAACCTTCTCTCCTGCTCACCTAACATATGGGTACCTTATTTTATCAGGAAGGGTGGGAGAAGAGGGCCAGGCTCTGCTATTTCATGCCCTACTTTAAGACACTGTGAGTTGCTCATTTGGTCACTCTGCTATGGGGCACGTTATTCTTTACTCTCTATGATATGGTCTAAAAGCATGACACAGTGGCATCAGACCTTGCTGTCCTCTGTTAGCAGCTCTGTGGAAAGTGGAACTTCAGCTTCGTAGTCCCATACAGGATTTATGCTGTTGGCAACAATGTCGGTGTATGTAGGGGATGTCGAACCTGCTTGCTGGAATGAGATGTACGAAGTAGGTGCTACCTCTTCTGACCTGTGTAATGCAAACACATAATTTTTGTTTTCACCTCCGGATGTCTTGTTATTCCTGTTGTTACAAATACAATAACTTTAATGAGCAGGCATGATCTCACCTGCTGGAGTGACGAACTGTGGGCAAGTGCAAAGCTCGTTCCACGCTAAGGTAAACGGTGAACACAGGACCTACATCTCCAACATCCTCCGACAACTTTATGCCAGGACTCTTGTAAGGGATTTCCTCGGACTCCTGGGGGTGTTGAAAACTCTCTTCAGAATTATCATCAGTGAGTTCCTCTGGTAGAATGGTATTTGTCATCACTCCATCATCCAGCTGTCGACAGCAAAAACAGGTGAACCTGAGACTAGCTGCAGTTGATGAAAAAAATAGACACTGCTGGTGTTTTATGAAAAAAATGTCTTGCAGGTGACACCATGGTTCCACGAAAACAGAATTATCATATTGTACTGTTAAGTTAGCCAACAATGAACTAGACTAGTAATAATGGCAAAACTTGAAAAAAATCAAATAAACTGCCTTAATATTTTCTATTTTAATGTTTTTTAAAAAAGAAAAGCTCCCATTGAACTTACACTGTTAATACCACAAATATTTGCGGTGATACGAAGTTTAATGAAAGCGTCTTGCAGGCTGTCTACCCCTGGCTTGTAAAGTGGCAGCTGTTTACTGTGGGCAGAAGATGACAACTGATATTCTCTGCTTCTTCCAGTGATCACAGATCAAATGTCCATAGAGTCTGCTAAAATTCTTACATTTTATGAGTATTTTACATGATTTCTAGCTACCCATGCTAGCAACATTTATGTACCTAATTCTAGTTCTCTGCTACACTTTTCTGCCTTGTCAACAACAACAAAAAATTCCCTCAAAATTTTTAGCTATTCTATGCAGTAAACAGGAACTACCTAAAGTTCCTGTGTTTTGTATGCATTCTTTACACCACACTATTTAAATGCTACATATACAGAGTTATGGTATTAATGTTTTTAATACAGGAATTTAAGCATTCTGGTTCAGGTCTTTGAAGTAAATAAGAAAATACAATATGAAGGTTAAAGTAAAATAATTTCCAACATAAATTTTATATGTAAAAGATCAGCTATATATTTATACACCTTATAATAACTATCTATGAATCAAATAGGTCATCATAAGATAAAAGAAGATAACCAACAATTATCTGATAAATAATCACTGAATAAATTAGGTTGTTCAGCAAAGTGCCATGACTCTGTCCAGCAAGAAGGATGCTGCCTTGCTAGTGTATATGGATTTGCTATGTATCTTTATTCAAAATTTGATTTTTCAGATCTAATTTTCAGACCCTTGTTTCTTACATCAGGTTTAGTGATCCAATAGCATGGTACAGTTTAAAACATTGAATTTATATACCGAAACTTTCGATACCAGATTTTGACTATCATTATAGAGAAAACAAGTGCTCGGCTACAGTTTTAAAGTATGATGATCTCTTGTTGACTGAAAAAACCTCAATAGCTTAAGGTTAGAAGGACCACAGTGATTGGTACCTGAAGCGATGTTGCCCTCTGTAGGTTTCACAAAGAGAGCTGAGGTCAAAATAGGCAGTGCCAATCAACTTGTCTCTCTGGTGAGGCCTCTCAGCTCTGTCCTTGGCCCTGTAAGTCAGCCACGCCTGCACTTGAAGGTGCTCTTCTCGCAGGTACCTGTACAGAATTGTTTACATGACAGAGGAATTCTGCTCACAAGCCACTATCCTGAGTCTATCTGATATCTACCATTTTAGCAGCATTGTTAAGTATGCTGCTACCTTCACCTGATGCTTATTTTCAGCTAGACTGTTTTAGGGTGTAATTATACTGTAAACTGAGCTGACCACAAAGCCAGGACAGGATACTGACCAGTGCAGTTGAGCTGACCTCTGTAGCATCACCACGTGCTTGTGTTTCAATTCTGACAGCAGTTTCCCACCATCTTTCTTCAGGCAGCATGTTCTTGACACTACAGCTGCTGTAGCAAGCAAACAAGCACATGTTCACGATGCTATATCAAAGCAGTATTTATATGTGAGTAATATTTGAGATTAGCATGTATTTTAAGTGTGCACAAATTTGTCTCTCTGTACATGACCTTGTGTTCAAGTGTTTGTGGACAAGCATGAGTGCCTGCAAGCAAGCGTGAGAGAGAGAGGTGAAAGTCAGAATAAAAAGAATGAAAATGCGAAACACTTTTTTCCAGCTCACCTTTGTCATAAACCCTGTAACGTATGTAGCAGCAAGCATTGGGGTCAGGAGCAGTCTGGCCAGGCAGCAAAATGCAAGACATGGGAAGAGAGACATGGTCGATGTTGATGACTAGCTGATACTGCTGCTGTAATTTATCTGTTTCACACACACACCACACAGTTTGTCATTATAGAAAAATACCACTTTTGATAGCACAGTCCTTTCTCTAAGTATTTACTAAATGATATGACTGTGGAGTTCACCCAGCTAACTACCAAATTCCACCTGCTTCAATTGGTCAAAGTTAATCAATGAACAGAAGGCACACAAACTCAACTTACCCTTCTTTCCACCCTGTCTAGCTAGTTTTTCACTGGAGCTGGGAAGAGACCCACGGTGGGGAGGTGGGAATTAGCAGTCATGTCATCTGTTAAGTACTTTAAGAAACCAATTTTACAATCAAAAAATGATTTTTCTTCTTCGTACTGTACTGGATGACATGACTAAGTGGAGAACAAACAAGTGGGTGTGTGCCACCCAATAAAGGCAAACAGAATACTGCACCAAAAGCAGAAAATCTCCTGCTCCTGCAACAACAGAATTAATATTCTTAAGCAAAAAACCTGAGTGTCAAAAAGGAGCTCAAGATGTCAGCCTAAAACAGGAAAGAGGACAGGTCTGCAGAAAAAGCTTAAATCTCCAAATCTCAAGTGGCAGAGACAACTGCTAACAAAAAAGTCTTCCAAGTAAGCGACTTAAATGGAACCCGAGACAAGGAACATCAGCTGCATACAGATTTAGCTGAGAAAACTAAGAGTGCATCCGGGTCCAACTTTATACGGGTAAATGGAAAGTCAGTGGGCAAAGTATAATCTTTCTGCCTGAGCTTACAGCACGGAAGATGATCTTCTGACAGGAAATCATGAGGAAACAAGCTTCACATCCAGAACACGTAATTCATCAAAATCTTGGGCCAGTGGTAAGGACTGTCTGGTGCCTTGCCATAGAAAATTCCTTTGAGCCTTATCAGCAGCAGCGAACAAAAAAGCCAGAAGTCGTGCTGACAGATGGACAATGCCCAGACAGTAAAAAGCGAAAAAGAATACTAAAAGCCTGTTGAAAATCCTCTCTAACTATGCCCCTCCTTTCTGCCATGTCATACTCCGTCAGAAATGAATGAATCCGAGGCTGCTGCAAGCAAGCTGGAAGCCATTGAATCATGCTGCATGTGTGATGGCACATGTACAGACTCACCAACCCAATCAGAGGTGGCCCTGGGATGTAGAACAAAATTAGCAGGCTGCATGGCTGCAAGCAAACAGAAACTGAGGCATAAGATACAAAAAAGGTGCAACATCAAACAAACATTAGGACCCAATGCTTCTAAACTTATCCACAGCAGCAAAACCCATACCTTGAAGGAATGGGTGATTACTAGCTGGCACAGTGGGCTCCATCAAATGGGAAGGGAGCAGGGAGGAGGTGGTAAAAAGGAGGAAGGTCTGACACACCCAGTTCATCAGTTGGCTGTAGCAGTGTTGTAAAGCCACTATTACTTGCTAGTGAGGAAGGAAGTGTTACTAATTGTCAAGCTTTACTTCTATCCTTCTCTAACACTGCATACCTAGACTGAAGAGAGTGATGCATCCTTTCACACTTTTGTTTATCCCTGCCCATCTGCACCCATCTGAAGTGGTAAACATCCTATGGCGAGTTAACAGAACATGACATGCAGTTCAGATACTGAACATGTGTGTGGACAGGCAACTTCGCCGCATCACAGGCAATGCAAGGTTTCTCCATGCTACACAGCAAAGAAGGTAGCTAAAACATGACCAACTTGGTCAAGAACCTGAGCAGAAAACTGCAGAGGTGAACTCACTGGCTAGATGGAAGGGATGGGGATGAATTAATTGAATTTGTTTGCTCCATGTTTTCTAGTGCCTTTATCTGATGCTTATTTTTAGCTGGACTGTTTTGTGGTGTAATTAAACTGTAAATTGTGCTGACCACAAAGCCAGGACAAGATGCTGACCACTGTTTAACTTTGATCAATCAGGAGTGGACAACTGGAAATGGGTACCTAGTACAGTGAACTCCACGCAGTAATGTCATCTGGCACAGTATATAAAAGAAACAGAATACAAAACCAGTCTTTTGACACCCCTCCAATCTCTGATCCGTTTATCTGTCTACTCTCTTGTTAACCTACCTTTATCCATCCAGTAATCCTGCTCTTCTCCAAACTCAGTTGGCGACCAGCCCATGGTTAGTGCTGCCTCTATCACACGCTGGCGATCGCTGGCATGAACAAAACGGACAGATACTTCTAGCCCTCCAACCATGTGTGAGCCTGTCAAATCTTCTTGGGAAGGTGATCTGGCCATGGTCTGGTTAAGCCCGAAACTACAAGAGGAACGCTCTATAGGGAACCATCCTGTAATGCCTGCAGAACAAAAACTGGTTTCTATAGAGACTGACTGGCAAAAGTATATTATTATTATCTAAAAATGTAATAGCTTAATAATCAAGATGCACATCTCATAAAAATGTTTAAAGTGTGCACATCTACATTTTTACAGGACTATAAGAATATTTTCTCAGAATTTCATTCAGAATCAATGACCAATTTAATGCAATATTTGTGTACACTTTTATGATACATCAGGGTTGAAGATCTAGATTGATGGTTTGTTTATTTAAAGAGTCTGTAACCTGTATGGTGGGTTAGCAGAGATGCTAGTGGTACGGTACAGACACCCAACAGCACGTCATTTGTCTTGGGTATGAGCTGCCTGCCTGCTGCATCACGTGTGTCCTCAAAGTCCATCTCAGCTGTTAAGCACACATACACAAAAGTAATAAGCACATACACATGGCATTTACTCATGCTAATCATAACTAAGAATGAAAAAGCCATGAAGAGCATTTTCCCCAAAGTGTCACTTAAGTCCATTTGATTGCAGAATTTGTTTCTTTGTTTAATGTGAAGATGTAAGCATTGCACATCTTCGCACCAGTTTGATGTGAATTTCAAAAACAAATTAAAAAATAGTTCTTCTTTTAAAAAGAATCTACGATCAATAAATGCACAACGATCAAATATTTTATGCAAGTATTACATTCCTGAATGATTAATCTAGATTTGCGAATCTAAATGTTGGATGACCTCCCTGTAATATCTTCAGTAAAAACATGTTTGAAAGTATCACCTAATTTTGCTTTGTTAAAAAGAAAGTTAACTGAAACTACTCACTCCCTGGTACACCTGGTACTTTATGCCACACCTCCAGCTCTACCTGTCCACTCTCCAGAGCGTGTGCCAGGCTGGCAGCATCGTCATTATGTCCTGAGAAGACCTGAGGCACTGGGAACTCCAGGTGGTGTGAAAAGGTAGGGCTGAATGTCCTGGCCACAACTGATGTCACTCTTTCATCCTGCAGACAATGACAACAAAGAGTCATGATAACAATAATGCCAGGAACTGCAAAAGACTTTTAAAAGAAACTGCATATCTTATACTTGTTCCAAGAATTGTGGTACACTGTAAGCAGACATATAGCAACAGGTCCTTCTCACCAATATTTTAGTTTAGACAGAGCAGACAAAACAGATTAAGTCTGAAATCTTGTAGCAGAAACCATGCGTCAGTTGCAAAACAGCTGCCAATAAAATATATGCATTCTACTGACTTCTATGTGCTAGCTCTCTAGCACCTAACAGCATGTGGTGCATCTTGCTCCAGATGGCTGCATCCTGATAACAGCTGATGTTTATTAACTCTTTGTTGAATGTAGAATTTTGTTTGAAAGATTACATAGCCAAGTTAAATGAGGTATATTATGAGGGGCAGTCAAATGAAACATAGCGGACACCAGTCAAATAATTTCTGGTTGTGGACTCCTTACATACTTTCATTATGGGGGAAAGTTGTGAGGCAGTGAATAATCTGATCTGCATTAACAGATGCATAACAGAGGATGAAATTGCCAATCTTGTAGGCATCAGTCATGGCAGTGTCCACACCATTATTCATGAAAAGCTTAGATATCAGAAAGTCTGTGCCCAATGGGTACCACGATGCATTTCTCAAGCGTATTGTGACAGGCGATGAGAACAGAAGCATGCAGTGAAAGTACATGTTATCCCCTCCGAAAAAGTTCATGACACAGGTGGGAAATACTGGACCACCCAGCCTATACCCCAGATTTATCGCCATGTGATTTCCACATCTTCGGTGAACTGAAAAAGCATTTGAAATGCAAGAAATTTCCATCAGATGCAGAGGTGCAAAAGGCTGTTTGCAAGTGGGTTTGACTCCAGCCCAAGGCGTTTTATAAACAGGGCATCTGCTGCCTTGTTTTACAATGGAAGAAGTGCCATGCCAACCATGGGATTACTAACTGATAAGTTTTAAATCTTCATTTGACTCCCCGTTATATAATGCCCCAGTATAACTACATTTTATCCTGGTAACTATTTCATTACTCACTGTATTAAAAAAATGTGATTAGGCAATCTGTCTTAGTGTCTAACCTTTTCATTGAAGGACAGCCGTGCATGAACATATGCATTGACTCCAACTTCTGCTGGATACTGCATGGTGGGATCAAACATAGCTGCTGCCTCTGCTGCTGCCTGTCCACAAAATAAATATTCCCATGTCACTCCAAATGTCACTGCCAAGTCACTCCAAATGTCACCGCCATGTCACTCCAAAGGCATTTGTAAAAACTTGTCACATTACTAAACACACTCAGCTTTGCCCCATGAATGCTAACTTGATCACATCATTCTCCTGCGGTCCCTGTGTGAGTCATTTCCTGCTTCTTCACCGCAATAAGCTTTGGAACTTTTAACACATACTGTCTGGTGCTGTACCATTGTCAAGTTCTATCCACCTGCTGCATTATAGTGCTCATTCAAGTGATCTATAGTAATCAGTATATTATCATTTTCAACAGGAAATACTGCTCATTACAACTTCTCACCCTCAGGCCTGAGGCTCTGATGATATCAACAGAAATGCATACTGGGGAACCAGTCCACTGATCTCCCATGCCAGCAAGCTGAGACTGTGCCTGCAAAGACAAAGAATGAAGAGAAGAAAAATAGGTTTGAATAAAATGTCTGAATCATGAAACTAAGAAACCATCATTGCAAAAACTTCAAACTGACCTCTATAGTTTGAGACCTGTAACGGACTGTGACATCAATGAGTCCCATGTCCTTCATCTGAAACGCAGAAACAAAATCTGTTGTGATTTTAGACTAAGAAAGGTAAAGGTAAGGAATCCTACTGTCTAGTGGTTTTAGGGACGGTAAATGGACATATAATCATGGGCAGGGGGAGTTTACAAGCCTAGGCCAGAGCAGGCCTCAGAGATATCTACCATCAGGCTATGAACTCTGCCCAAGTAGACAACTCACAAGCAAACTTAACATGAATATTGATTTTATAAACAAAGGACAACTGACAAAAAGTTTAAGTGACACATGAGCCAGAGAGAAAACATTCCTTTGCTCTGCTCTGGAATATTTTGCTTCATTTTAATTAGATAGGCCATTCCAGTGCTGCTTACCTTGGGGAAACTTTTACTGTCCTGTGATTTAGGATAGACAAGTGTGAGAGGCAGTGAGAAGGACTGGACAGCAGACTGGCTGTGCTTCAGCATGGTCACCATGGCACAAATCTTGGCCAGAGGAAGCATGGCCTGTACATGATACCAGAATTCACACAAATGTTTCAAAACATACAGTGGCCAAAGATGTATATAGAATGATATCTCCATACTTGTTCTCTCCAACACCTCTTCAAAAGTTCGAAGTAACCCAAGAGTCTGGCATGAGGTAACAGGCATGGCTTTTATGATATGTGCATCTAGCCTGGTAAATGTCTAGTGTTAATGGAAATCTGCTGGTAAAAATATGCTTTTCAACAGAAATTTCATACAGAACACCTTCCATTGAAAGAACGTGTATTTACACAAAATTTGATGGGCTCATACTTGCATGCCTACACTGCATTCATTGAATTATATGACCAGTGCTGTTAATCCAGTCCACATAAACTTGGGACTACTGTAGCAGAAGATGCCAGCCAAGAATAAAATCAGTGCCGACTCCTAACAACACTGTACTCAGCTCCAGTCCTATTGGTCTTGTCTTTAGAATCCTACCAACACTGCACTCAAATACAGTCTTACTGCTCTTGTCCTTGTAGTTCATGTCTTTTAAGTCTGTCAAACGTCCACTACTGTTTCACTTCCAGTACCTAAACAGATTAAATTGACTTTAGCTGATCTTGCATTCAGGCAAATTCTTAGGCATTCCCTGCTTCTTTTAATTATCTAACTCGTCAAACCAGTCGCCAAGTGAAATATTAGGATTTTTACATACCCTTGCCATGAGTTGGTCTCGTATGTTGGGATGATAGAATCGACACCACACTTCAAAAAGCAGCCCTCCCCCTGATGAGTCTGCACATGCTGGGTGAAAAAAATAAATATGCACACATAAAATAAAAATGATATAAAACACACGCACACACACACACACACACAAAACAGATATTCACAGAGAGGAAGCACTAACAGAAAATGTGAACACCTTGTGTGTGAATATTTACAAACGAAATAAAGCCACATAAACACAAAATACCTGTGAGAAGTTCTCGCTGAACAGGTATTCCTGGTGACAGGGCAAATTTATGGTGTATAACATGGTTAAAAGAAGGATCCGGAACACAAAGTGTAGTGGGTGTGCAGAAGGACTTCATAGTGGGCATGGCTGCATTTTATATAAAGAAAGAATGATATAAAAAATAGACTTTTCTATGTTTATGAATTCTTTATACTTTAATAAAGAATTCCTAATCTCTATTATGGTACAGAAATAGTGTCAGCAGCTTGAAACGTTAATGTTTTCACTGACTTCTTGATATTTTGCTTAAGTTTGGACTAGTTTACATATTAAGTAATCAAAATAGTAAATTTGGAAGCTTATTATTATTTATTTAAAGGTTATTTTCTTAAAAGTCTGCTGACTAAATGGAGGTGAGGTTAACTCACGGAAGGCTTGGCTCGCTGTCTGATGTGACTGGATCTGAGTAGGGAAGTAATACTGGACAAAGCAGTCTGCTTCCCCCCAGATCATGCTCTCCACCATTTGAAACCCTCGCACACCCTCGACTGTTATCTCAAAGATGTGCTCAACTGTCAAAACAATTCAGCCATGAAGAATGAATACAAAAAATTAAATTAATTTAAAATACTTATTTAAACTTCTTGTATATCTGAACTTATTGTCCTGGTGACTTTATTAAATATTTCTTTATGTTAGGAAAATACAGGTTTAAAAGATCACGAAAGAAATACACAAATAAAGAGTGATAAGTTGATCAGAAATATCCAAAATGTGTTTGAAACACAAGGATTGCTGCTGTACCTGCAGGGACAGCAAACTCTGCTTTCACCCCTTCAGATAAATTTCTGATGCCTTGTCTGCAAACAAAATCACTTTTACAAACATGATAAACAACCGAGACAAAATCTGCTATGTCCTTCTTTAGTTTTCTTGTACAGTAATTTGACTTTACCAGATAGTATGACAGTTAAGTGTACTTCATCACAATGCTGGATAGTACGAAAATAAAGAGAACTATATTACTGTGCCCTCCAAGCCTTCAGCCAATAAATACATGTAGTCTGCTGTTCTTCCCAATAAGTGACGCAAGCAGAACATATGAAAACACACCGAAGATGGAAGAGGTAGCAACATGTTATCCAAGTTAAGTCTGAAGAATTAAAGCTTCTTTCCATTGTGATACATCTTTATAACAAACTGTGAGCCAAACACTTTCCTATCCATTGTGAAACACCTTTATGACAGACTGTGTGCACACACACTTGTCAGCGTGTTTTGTGTGTATCCATGGATGCTCATGTGTGAAAAGAATTCCGCTCAAACACCTAACAGGACAATGTGAACGTTCTTTCGTGTTTCTGTCTAGTATTGCCTGCACATGTGTGTATGTCCTCTGAGCTTGAATCATGAACCAGGTTCAGACTGGTGTGACATACGGACCTCTCCAAAAGTGTATATGGACGTTGGACATGTTCAGTAGTTCCATTTCCCTCCATTTTCAGTCTTCGCAAATTGTTCACCTGTGAAATATAGGAAAAACTTAACAAACACTTGATGCAACTTTTGTCTTATTTACAGTAGTGACTTTTATTTTTAAAACTTTATGTTTATAAAGTGAAAATGTAATCGACATTTCCATCATCTGATATTACCTCCACCCCAACCCCATGTCAAAATACTATTTTTGTTCGTAATTTTTTTTTATAAGTGCTTAAAAGATGACATAACTATGTGGAAACCACCTTACTAGCTACCTTTAATTTTTGCTGCCCACTCCCAGTGCATTAAAAATTGCCAGTGAACAGGCAGCACTCATCCTGCCCTGTCTAGCCAGTGAGTTTACTTCTCCAATGTTTGCCAAGAATGCATGAATTTCTTTCAAGATATGAGAACAACAATTAGAAGCATTATTAACATTCTGAACTATTTTGGGAGCTGGCTTCTAAATATATTTCAATGTTAGAGATCTCAGTTAAATACATGTTCACCACTTTCTTTCATTTTCATGATTTGTTATAGGAGGTTTAACGACTTCTTTGAGGGTTGGAGAAGGTGAGGCAGCAAAGTTATGATTAGGGACATCATAAAAAAGCTGGCCCCAAGATAAGTGGGGTCTCTAACACTGTAAAGTCAAGAGATTATATTAACTTTTCTTTAATTATACATTAAAGAACCCCCATTTCAACCCTACCTGATCTAAAGAGCCCATAGCCAGTAGTACAGAAATCTGGCCAAACTGAAGGCCAGAAAAAGGATCCATAATAGGCATATAGTTGTCAACAGCAATAACTGGATACTGAAAATTTAAACAAAATATGAGAAAGTAATTTACTAACTGTATTAACATGGATGTGTTTATGTATCTAAATACCAGCATTCTGCTAATTTATGGATCTAAATGGTCTTGATGCCATTAGCACCACATTAGTTACAAAAGTTTTGATGTCATTTCATGATATATCAAACAGAAACTTTAGTCTGAATGATTCTTCAGAAAACAATGGAAAGAAGAAATGTTTAATAGCAGCACTGCACTAAAAACGACAGACATGGTTAAGCTCTGCAAAGCTAATATGAAATTAGAGAAAATAAGTTATTTTTTCATGTTCTGATTGACAGAACTTACCTGCGAGCGCAGCAAGGTATTTGCAATCTTTTTGTCCCGGAATGACATGAAGAACTGATGAAGACTCAGCTTCACAATGCCTATAAGCTGCATAAAGAAGACAGACAACTGAGAAATGTGGATCTAGGTAGGCATTAGTCAAAATTAGATTCTGTGTTTTAAATTAAAAATTCATAAGCCATAAATAGACAAATATAAAAATCTAAAATTGTAAATATAACCCTGAATTCCATCCGCCCATGTCCATTCATGTAGTCATTTATCAATGTTTCTGTATCTAGTACACCCAGGATAACATTAACAGTTTTTTCACCCATGAGTGAAACTGACCTTGTCATTCTCGTGAGATGCCTTTTTGTCCCAGACTTCCAGGATCATGTAATTATTGCGCATGCGATCTAGAACCCCAGGTGTAACCAGCACTGGAGCTACCTGTACAACATGGACACAATTACACTCACACATAGCAGCAAGATCATGGCATTGCAACCTCATCTCAACTAATGATCCCACCCTAGCATCATCATCATGATTCTCTGGAGATAATGAATAGTCATGCATCTGGAATCAGGATAAAATATCTGTTTATAATATTCAGTCAACAATAATGATTGTGCATATCTTCATATGTGTGCATGTATCTTTGCGTGCTTACGTGTGTGTGCGCAGGTGCTTGCTTAACCCTAAGATTTCCAAAGTTAAAAAGAAAAATTAAGACACAGTGACGTACCTTTACCCCCCTCTAATTTCAGACAAAATCTCGAGGTGACTAGAGGAGTCAGACAGGTAGTATTACACAAATAAATCTGAGTCTGACCTGGCTAAAGTTGTAACAAGGGTTAATGGTGCCCCAGCAAACAGCAGAATGGACAGTGTCATTACACCAGAACATTCGACAGACAATATAGGTGTTGCGTGCTGTTATTTCACCAGCTGCCAAGCCTGTCATGTAAATAAATTATGTCATCATTAACTCTAAACCGATTTGACGTTCTGTAAATGTTCCAAAAAGTAATGGGAGGTAACAGTTTTGATGCTATATGGAAATTTAGCAATCATGTTTCCCTCTGTTCATTTCTTTTATGTTATCTTTAATAAGAAAAAAAATAGTATCTATATGCAAACATAAGAATATGCAAGTTATTTCCCCTGCATGTACGTAGACTGAAGTAAAGGGAGACAAAATGTTAAGATATAACAACACACAAAAAGGTTGCCCTGCCAACCAGCAGCCTGATACACGCTTTTATAAAAAAGATGCATGAAATTAAGCCCATAACTCACCATCACTTTTCTGTTGTTGCAGAGTGAAGGGCTTCTTGCTGTATACATTTAAGGGTAGCACCCCCTCCTGAGAAATGTTGCAGCCCTCGGTTACCATGAGCATCAAATGCAGTGTCAGTACCTGTTTACATAATACACAGTAACCGAACACTGAGAAAAGTCATGCATCAAACTGCTGGGTTTAGTTATAACAATGAAACAGATTTCAAGCTAGAAAAAAACAAGATGACATTGGGTCCAGTGCCTTAACCTGTACCTGTACAGTAGGTGGACGATGAATATCTATGAGCTGCCATGATTTCTATTGTCATATCAATGTTGAACACATTTAAAAGTCTAAGAACATGTTTTTGCAAATCTCGCTCTGTTCTGGATAGACAGCGTACAAACAAAAGTCCAAACAAAACTTAAAAACAAGAAAAATAATAATCTGATAAAACCAAAATTTAGGATTACTCTTCGTTAAAGAAAGGCAGTGGATCACCTGTTTGTCAGTAAAAGTTTCCTCTTGCTGCCACCTGTCCAAAGAATGGCCAGTAACAGAGGTCAGAATTACTGGGTTTTTACCATCTTTCTGTTCTGGTGCTGCAGTTTCAGTAATGCTTGTGGGTTTTCCCAATGTTTGACTTGTAGAATGATGTGGTTGGGGCTCTGAATGCATCAACATGAAGCAGAAAAAATTACTGTCATTCTAATGGTAAATTCATTCTTAGTTTTGTACACAGCTGAGCACTGTCAATTTTACAATACCATTAAATAAAAATACCAACTATCTTTCCTGGCTAAGAGGAATATTTCGATGAATACTTACTTTTTTCTCTTTACATAAAGTAACACAGCATCATAACGTAATTAAAGAGACAGAAAAAATTCTCTATGTAAGACAAAATATCAGCATACTGAATCTAAAAATTGTTGTTCACTCAAAAAGAGGTGCAAACTTCAGCAAATTTCAAACTCAAAGATGAATTATTGCCGGAAAACTATCTTTAAAGTATGTAAACATGATAAAACCATGTATGATACTGGAAATGTTGACATTTCTGGAGATGCAAGATACAAATCTTCACTTTCATGTTTCAAAATACCTTACAGTTTAAAATGATACAAAAAATATTAGATAAGGACTTGCCCTTGACTGGTATCACAGAGTTAGCTGAGGTCTGATGCTGAACCACAGCAGGCTGAGGTAAGGAAGGCTGAGTGATAGGGACAATCCTGCAAGTGCTATTGAGCTCAGCCACTCTAGTTTGTGCCAGCGCTGTAGCAAAATCCTTGTGGTCTGAAGCCAGCTCCACAGATATCTATAAAAAATGTTGCGGTATGAGATACATGCCTGCAAGGGCATTTTTCTTGCTACTGGGAATACGTTTGTGAAGTTTTGCTACTAAGAATGGTAATACAAAGGGCACAATTAGATACATGCTGACTCTCTTTGGCTTTAGTGTTAGATTACAAAATGGAGAGTGAAGCGACATTTTACCTGTTTTAGGAAATTAACGGCAAGATAAAACAAATTAAATAGCTTAAGTGCTCATGAGAAGACATATATCCCTTTTTCTTTGTATTTTCAACTAGGATCACTGTTACCAACTTGAAACCCATTTTAGCTTCTGCTAAAATTAATTGTGATATAACCCATGAACATTACTTGCTTCTTATCTCTGAATTCTTTTCTGTAAGACTTTAAATCTCAGTGAAATAATATAGTGCTAAATGCTTTGGATCTTGGAAATAAATACATCATTCATAAGATGTCTAATGCAATAATAAGTTTTATCACTGCCCAGCTTGTTCCCTTCTCATCGTAGCCAAATTTATTCAAGAAACTGCACTGATAGCATATGAAAAATGCATGAACTGTAGTAGTGTGCAACACCTTAAACTCTTGTTAGGTTTGATAGAATGCTGCAATTCTATACTTACTTCATCAACCACATCCCAAACACAGTTATATACAAGCATGTTTTTATGCCCATACACATGTCCATATACACACCAACCATATCCCAAACATACACAAGCACACGTATGTTCAAACACAGGTCCACGTAGATACCAGCATGCACGTTTAGATATTTAACACATTAACAGTCATTCTCTAGCTACCTTCAGTGTCCCCACAGAGCGTGTCTTTGAAGAGGTACGAAGAGAGCTGCTGGCAGACATGTTTCGCCTACTTTCCCTGATGTCTAGCTCTGGAGTTAGCTGTAGGCCATCTGACTTCAGGATAGCTTTAAGTGGAAGACCACAGCTGCCAACTAGATATGGCTGCATGAAAACCAAATGACACTGTAGGTAATCAAGTCTTTATGTACAGAAACATGCCACACTTGAGCTCTTGTGTGCAGCGAGATAAACCTTGGACAAGATACATCACAAGCTGATAGGAACAGTCTGTCAATCTTTCGTGCTAAAAAGCATTTGCTCTTTTAGTGCATAAGCACACACACACACACACACACACAAAGTGCTGAGAAAGAAAAAGAGGCAGTGAGATAGGCATGATTTGATAGTACCAGTTTGGTTAGATCTCACCCAAAACACATAACTGAGAGGCAAATAGCTATATTTAATTAATAATAATAATAGGATTTATATAGTCATATTTATTTACTCACAGATTGCTGCCCTTTTTCTCTAGCAAACACTTTAAAGACAAGTGCTGATTTCCACCACTTTTCAAGGGCAGTCCCATCAAACAGCAATGGAAACACAGATCGATGCCCAAATGATACCACTGGAAATGCACATGATATACTGTCATAATAAATCAATAATAAAAATACTTTTTTAACACTTAAATTTTCTGACAATGTGTGCAATGTCTTCTTGAAGAGGTTATGAAGGAAGGGCTTGTGATTAACCCTTTACTGATTCATCTTTTTTTTTCAAACTTAAAACATTTTTGACAGCCTGGTCTAGTTTCTGGCTGCTGATGGTATGTCAATGCAGATCCTGCCAATTTTTCAGAAAGGTGGAAGCATTCTTTGTATTTTAGTATCATAGAATCAGGGCTTTTACCTCCATTATTTACTGCTTTTGAAGCAACCCTCATGACTTCTGTTGCCATGGTATTTGGTGAGAGCTTATCCCTAGATGTGGCCACCACAGGAAACTGGTATTCCACAAGGTATGAGCTACATAAGAAACAAAATTAAAACCTCTATAAAAAGAACAAAATTAAATTCCATCCAATAATGCACTCATGTCTTCCAAAAGTGGGTGAGGCAAATCGACTCCAAACTACACCAACCCTGACATTTTTAATTTCAACCCTTGCCATGACCAAACTGATGCTGAAAGATGAATCCATCACTGATGATAATTGCTATTCACATCAAATATTGCTAACAAAACTATGCATTGTTCAAACACTACAGGTTAGCAAGATGAAACTGTTGTTTGAGATCCAGATTCATCATGTGATTACAAGAAGTTTAGCCATCATCTTATTAAACAAAAATGGAAATGCCTTTCTCCTAACTGTGTGTATGTGTGTGCCTCCAGCCACTGTGACATTGACCTCCCTCCAAGGTACCTTGAAGGACAGTATTCAAGAAAGTGTTATGCCAGACCAGCTTACACCGCTTGAGAGTTGAAAGTAAGGGCTTCCTGGTGTCCTATGAGTATGGCAATCGTGCTTCAAACAATGGTTTTTAAGTTCCTTGTATGAGATCTGAAGCAGCCTCCTCAGGCACTTATTCTTGAATGTTTGGATTCTCCTCTCTTTACTGGCCAGCTTATTTCACATCCTTAAAGCAGGATTAGTACTACCAGATGATTGTACAGATTGTACTTTATAGTAAACCTGAATTATGGCTGCACCAGACCCTGTCCAGCCAGGCTCGCCATTGCCATTGTTGCTGCCATGATCCTGATGCAGATATCTATTGTAGAGCTTTTGTCTTTGGAGAGGTTGGCTTCCTTGTTTACCTCTGTACTCTGTTCATGAAAAGAGCTGCTTTTCTGATAACGCTTTTAATCAAATGAACTACTACTGTCCCTGTTTAGTGTCTTAGCGGGTCTGGCTGGAAGAGGCTCCCCTGTACACAGATGTCTCCACCCTTGACTGCTCTGTAAAAAAGAGCTCAGCAGTCATTTCGTCAACCCCACCCCACCCAATGCAGATGCAGGGAAGGCTGGGAAAGATTGGCATCTGGTTGCCTGTTAACGTATATAGAAAATTTCATTTCTTCATTAACTTTACCAGACCACTTGACTTTTAGGATGATGACTATCAGAAGGTGGGCACTACCAAAACTACACTTGCTGACCAACCAAGATACCTGCAGCAATTTTAGGCTGTATTGGGTCATAACAGTAGCTAGAGCAACATTCCAATCGAAGGTAAGGCTAGCAGCAACCACCTGCACCTCATGTGCTCAAACCTTAAGCTGGACAAACATCAAAGGGGACAGTTGTTCATGAGCATGGTGCAAAGTGTTTTCATCCATATGGGCAACTGGGTGCAAGGAGGTTTCTGGTAAAAATCAAGGAAAGGCCATCCTGGACTGAACAGAAACCCAAGAGTCAACAGCAAAACACAGCCAGGGTGAAGCATAGATTCACAGAAGAGCACCAACATGAGAGGGAGTGTTCCACAATAAGGCCAGGGTCCAGCAGCAAAAGATGCAGTCCTGCCCCATGTCATCAACATGAACAATAGTGCTGGGTGGACTGCAACCTGCAGTGAGCAAGCATCCTTATTCCCAGCTGGTGTCTGGCAAAGTAGGCAGAATTAATGACTTCTAAAGACTCCTTGAAAGAGCTTTTGAAGAGTTCCCTCTCCATCCTCCAACGCAAGCAAATGCAGCATGTTAGGAAGGAGGCATGGATGTTAGGAAGGAGGCATGGCATCCCTGGATGTCAAGTACCAGACAGATGACATGTTCTCTACAGGATGCTAGTCATCACCAACGCTAGTACGAAATCAAGTACAAATCACGAAGAATAAAAGCATCCCCTTCCGACACTTCCTGTACAATAAAATGCACTAACCATGGTTTCTGGTTTCTCAAAGGCCGAGGAGGTCTGCCTGATCGCTTTGGCATCTTGCGCGACAGCTTGCCAACACATGAGGTGCTCAGATCAAGGCTGGGCAAGTGGAGACTGTGCACATTGACCCGCGCTACATGCACACGCCCTAACAATGTAAGTCGTTCCACGCTGAGTCCATCAACACCTGACCTAGCCACAGATTGGAAATCTGAAAAGAAATTTTTGTGTATCAGGTTTCAAATAAAACATATTCTAAATAAAAAATAAAAACTTCTTATAATGAATGACATCAAACAAATCAAAATCTTCCTCATATAGTAACATTTTAAAAGTGGAGACCATCCAGAAAATAAAAACATTTTAATTTCCGCAAAATCATGAAACCTTTTCCCTAATAATTTTTCTGTTTTAAAATGTGTGTTGTTTTTTTTAATGTAATTAAATTTATGTTGGAATAAAAAGACCAACACTGATTTGTACCTGATAAAATATGTGGTGTACTTGTGCAAGTGTGAATGCATGCATGCGTTAGTATGAGTGCAACTCACTCTGTTCGCTGTCTTCAGCATCAGACAGTACTGGGTCAAAGGACACTCGCGATATCTCTGAACGTGGAGTGCTGGGAACATCACTGTCACTTACACAGTCCATACTGTCCTTCTTTCCTATCAACTTTGTTTTCAGCTTTGAACCTGTTCTAGAACCAGAACGAGATCGAGACCTTGAACGCGATCGAGATTTTGAACGTGACCGGGATCTTGAGTGAGACTGTGACTTTCCACTTTTTGGAGATTTTGCTTCAGATGGATTTGACTTTTTGGACCGTGATTTCCTTGAATGTTGTACTGAGCCCACAAGATCATTTGACGTATGTTTACTTTTTCCTCCTGATAAAACTCTGGGTTCTGGCATCAAACCTATAATACTTGACACCGAGGAGCTCCTTGATAGAGGGCGCTAAACATAAACACAAAACACATGTTGCATATTAACATTGTAGCAAAGTAAAGCCACTGTAGCTCTGTAAATAGAATGTTTGCCAAGCATGAGCACTTTCCACCTCGAAATAGTAATAATAATAAATGAAGATTTTTACAGCGCATATTCACACTCATAGAGAGCATGCTCTTAACGCTTAAAACAAGGAAGAGACATGGACTACATGGATAGAACACAAGGGTATAAGAATAAACGACAATACTGACGACAAACAGAAAACAAAGATGGAAAACATAAAAAGACACCAAGTAACGAAAACAGAAAATATACCGATTCTGCAGAGAAAGATGGGTAGACAAGTAGCAAGAGCAGAAGGGGGAGGGTAAGAAGGACGAGCATTGTGTGGACTGTGTTAGGAGTAATGCTCAAGGAAGAGGTGTGTTTTCAGTGCAGATTTGAAGGAATCAGTTGTAGGAAGGTGGCGGATATGGAAAGTGAGAGAGTTCCATTGTTTGCTGCACAGTAACCAAAAATCCTGTGACCATATGTTGTTGTTCTGGTGAGAAGAACAGTGAGGATACGGTCATCCAACGAAGAGCGTAGACATATACCTTAATTCAATCATGATGCTAAGTAAGAAAAAAATTTCAACATGTAACTATTGATAATATATATATATATATAGGTTATAATTCATAGATAATTTTTTTAAAGCTATGGTTCTTCCTGTAAATGGTTCTTGAGAAAAAATATTCCAAAAATATTTGAGTTCCAAAAATCCCTCGTATACCATTTAGATATGTTGTACAGGTGCATTCAAGACAAGCTGTCTGTGCTGTGTTTTAATTTCTTTGCAGGCTCCTGCCCTGGCTACTTCTCTAAGCTTCTTGTCCCCTACATCCCAGTCTGATGACTGCATGTTATCCCTATCACCAAACAACCATATGAAGTCCCTGGATTTGTAGTCACTGTGCTGCCAAACAGTGCCACTCTCTCCCATATCCATATCCACCTCTCCAAATATCCATATCCACCACCATCGAATCCTTTAAACCTATGTTAGAAGGCAATTGTAATATGTAACATAATCTGAAACATACCATGTTGCCTGGATCATGCAAGGATCCAGAAGACTGAGATTTATTAAGTTTCAAATCTTCCTCAGCTGATAGCTCACTCATATCACTGGCCTATAAAAATCAAAAAATGGTGCGGTGAATGAGTTCAGAAATTTTTCACAAAAAAAGAGGCAAAGCTGATCAGTCTAAAAAAATCTTACAACAACGAGAACCCATGATGCAGGATTGTGGGAACATGAAAACATGCCTACTTCTAACATATAATATCTAACTTAGATCTAAAACAGTCATAATTTCCTAGGGATAGTGAGAAGAAAACAGACGATTTTAAGAAGTATGGGTGACTAGCAATCAAATGAGCTACAAAAGGAACCTGATCTTTATATGCCAGAGCTAATATGCACCAAATTACAAAAAGTGTATTTCAAATCAAAGGCAGTAAGGAATTACAACAAGATTACTACAACCCACAGTCGTTTATCTACTTTGATGACATAGCCACTTACAGAATGCTTGTAAAACAGTTCGTGCAGCAAGGTGTGGTCATGAAGGGGATCTCCAGGTTCACTAGTAGTGTCTATAGCATCACTGCACATACTTGTTGCTGGACTTATCCCATTCATCAGCTGCAGGACCTACACACACACACACATAAACACACAGGTGTGCATTGCTGTATAGCTGTGACTGTTCTAACTTTATACTTACCCTCCCTCCCAACAAACACATACATGCACAAAATCACTGTCCGTATAGACTGTACCTGCCAGTCCTTTTTTCCAAGAGGAGATCCAAACAGCATGTCAACAGGTAACTGACTGGCCTCTCCCAGTGAGGGGCCTAGAGCAGTGACTGGCAAGGCTGCTGAAGTGATTACAGCACTGCCAAAGATCGAACACAAGATCCTTAGCAAACGAACTGTAGCACCCATAGCTTGTAACGTTAGGAAATTTTCTTGTTGAAACTTACTAAAAGTAAACCAACTTTAACTTATAAAGAGTATCAGTGCTTAACAACTAAATGCTTTTAATTTTGAGAGTCTAAACTTAGTAATTACGGAAGCATGAAACAGAAGCCCACCTTGCTCCCCGCATTGATTGTGGAGCAGGGAATGTGTGATGTCCAACAAGAGAGACTTTGCTATGTTTCTCTTCCTCAGATCTACTAAGACTTGAGATGACCATGGCTTGGCGTAAATTATTTCCTCGATCAAGAAGCATGGAAAGAAGGTCGCCTCCATCTTCTATCCGCTCTGGCATGGACTCTATGCAAAGAATTAAATGGTTTTGCATGCAGTTCACCAGGCTTTACCATCTATAAAAGTCAGAGAGAGATCTGACATTGCCAACAGGCATGTCACTCAAACGAGAGCTCTAAAGAAGCAAAAGAGTGTTGGAGGACACAGCGTCATTCATCCTAAAGGTGGCCTGAGTGAACGAAAAGAAGAAGTAAAACTAGCTCTCAAAAGTAAAACTAAAAAGATACCAATGTCTCAGCTACAAAATCAACTGAAAATGCACTTGGTCATGTAAACATAGTCATCCATGCATAAGCACAGAACGTAACTTACTTTGCATGAAACCAGCAGAAGGCTTAGAAGTTAATGGTAATCCATTGCCTTGTAAATCTGACATGCTGATGATAGCTCCACTGGTTGTAATTGCCACAGGACTATCTTCAACATGTCCTTGATCCCCGAGGTTGTACTGTAGATGATGCTTGATGTCAACAGCTTGTCGACCATGTCTGCCTTCCACCTAAGATTTTAATGCAATTTTTACAGGAGGTTCATGTCAAGCAGATGTGAATTACAGACAGACATATGCTCATTATTCTTATTATTCTCCTACAGAGATTGTGGGATTTGATTAAGCCAGCAATATTTTTAAAAACAGACATAACTGCTACAGCAGATAAAATCCTGATTTTACTATTTATTAAAAATGAACTGTTTCATGAATGAAATGTTTTTACTATGTCTTGTTTTTCTTATAAACTTACATATAGAGAAACAGGGTAAAGAAATCTTTGTTTGACACACCGCTCTGCATATGGCAGAATGTGGCGCTCCAACAAATGTGGGCTAGAAAAAAATTCCCCCAAACCTAACACATTCAGAGCATGGTGCACAAACTTATGCACTCCCTTTAACAACCTTTTAAAGCAAAGTGCACGTAGGCATGAGTGCTCTTCAATAATACTAAGAATTTTTACACAACTACAATTTTAGCAAAGGGGACAAAACTCATTTCACTAGCTTAACCTCTTTTGAACAGACCTCCATCACTCATTATTTATCCTATCATATAGGAACAGGAAGGTGGTACCAAGGAGACATCATGAATGTCAAGGCCATGTAGCAAAACTGTGTCTTAACTATTCTCTATCTCAAAGCAACTGTGAATTTTAATAAATGCTTCATATATCATCTTTGCAAAAGCTCTGTATTCGTTTTTAAAAAGCATCCTATAGTGCTCTTCTAACAAAATTGATTCTTCCTGGTCCAATATAGCACTTGTGAAATAATCATTTATAATAAAATTCTGTCATTCAAACAATGACTGTTCACATACTGTATGCGAAGCTGGTGATATAGAAGGGTCTTCCAGAGGTTTCTCTGGTCGTTGAGAATGGGGCTGGGGCCTGTGAGCCATTGGTAATGTAGAATCTTGGCTCTTCTGTACATCTGTGTTAGCATCTGTGGTAGGTACAGAGCTTTTGCCATCGAATGATGCTGTAAGAGAAGAACTTATTAGCCAGAACACATACAGCAATGAAAAATAGCAAGTAATATTTATGTAAATAATATTAAAAATAGCTTTACATTGTTATAGTTACATACACTGAGACACCTTTAAAAATTACAACATACAAGCATTAAGAAGAGGAAAAAAGGAACGGTGATTTTGCTGCAAACTCGTCCATGCCTCTGTCAAAGGATAAGGCTGATTTAACCTAATGTCTACATTATGTTTTTCTTTGCTTAGTTACAAAACAGATAGGTAAGATAAAATAAGAGAATTTATTTCTCTAGTGGAACAAGGTTTTTGTCTTGGTGTGAAAAAGGATGCATTACAGTTGCATCTAGTTCTTTAAAATGTATACGTCATAGAAAAGAAGCATGAAATTTTAAAGAATGTCAGCTTAGAAAAAAAAAAGGATTTTCTTAAAAGAAAAGCCCTTACCCATCAACGGCTCCAGCATAACTGAGACCTGAAGCTCTCCAATCTTTTTCTCAAATGGATCCAATATAGGAAAAAAGCTGAGGAAAACATTAAATTGCAAATTATTAATTTACTATTATTTATTGTATTCTTAAGATATTACGACAATGAAATGAAGACTATAGTATTTAATAACTGATGCATTTTAAAATTTTACAAGCTCTTTCTATGTGCAAACGAGAACTTAGTATTTGTACTTTATTAGTCATACGATGATTAAATTGAGCTTAATTATGTGAAGATAATATTAAATCCTTTGATATCCTTACCCGTTGATTGGTCTGTTGTGGGAAAGTAGACCAATCTGGGTTATATGTGAAGTACCAACAGGCTGAGAATTTTCCATCATGGTTGTGAAAACCTCTAAATTAAGGCTTGCCATATCACTGAGGTAAGCTGCAAACTGCTTTGGTCCTGATCTTACTGGGTAACGTGCTGTTGTTTGTGCTGTTGTTTTGGTGGACTTTTTTACATCATGTGGTCTGCAATGAAAGAGAAATCAGATATATGAAATGGACACAAATTATATTAATAAATTTCGAACTACAACTTATTTTTTAAAAAGAAAAGAATTCAATTAAAGTAACTGCCATATTTAAATTTCAGGTGGCTTACTCTCCCTCTGTTTTGTAGCTAGTTAAAATTACGTCCAGTGTTCTACGTTCCTCAAATGTACTTAGCATACAATTTACAATGTTACAGCCTTCTGTTGCACATGCTTCCTTGTAAACAAATACATACATAAACCTATGCATAATTAAACAACAACCAAGACATTTAAAGATATATAAAATGACAATAAAGAATACACACCTGAAAAGGACCCCATCTCCATCTTCTCCCCACCACCTGATTCGAACTATGGTGGACGGAGGTGAGGCACCAATCCATATCACCTGATTGACAGAAACCTTGCAAAAGCAGCGCAGCTGACCTTCCACTTTGGGTGGTAAACCAGTGTGTACCTTGACATCTTCTGTCATCCAAGATTCCCCTTTTACAAAGTTACAGCACTACAGATTCACTATCACATGGAGATCAGTATTTGTTTTACCACTTCGTTGAATGTGTATATTAATTGATTTGCGTTCACTAAATAATAGTGTGAAAAAATAAAAGCATAGTGGGTAGCAAAAGAGAAATCTGTGTTCAAGATAAGAATGTTTGAAATAGTTTTAAGTAACTCAAGTAACTATACGTCGATCTCTATAAAAACGGGCTCAAACAAAAAGTCATTTACAAAGTAGCTTGCAATCCAGTGATTTTTCTTCCATTATGTTTACTTTCAAGGTTTTAAAACCTTGTAAATACGATTCTCAAGGCTCCTACACCACTGTTTACATCATCACAGATTCATTCGTGAACATGCACGAACAGGTGAGGTACTTTCGTAATGCTTTAAACGAAGACAATTACCTTTCTTTTCTGCCTCCCTTGGCTTATTGTCTTTCTTTTTCACCATGATTTAGCGCGTTTTTCACTCACACGGGCAGGCAAAATGTGCAAGAGCCATTATACTCCGAAGAACAAGAGGAATACACCGTTTCCACACAAACATTCGTCCAAACTTGTCCGCCATTCGTAATATCACGTCATCGCGAGACATTGAGAGATGTTGACTCAATAAAAGCACTTGATTACTTATAAAATGGATATTTTTCTTCCAGTCTATAATTTCTGAAAAAATTTATAATCTGATGATTGCTTTTGTCCTCAGAATGTTTAAAGTAGTGAATTTGCGAGACAAGTTACGAGACGGGAACAAGATGTCTGCTCTTGAGAAAGACATTTTGAAGAAAAAATTTGGTTTACCTCCAATGCCGCAAGTGGGAGCAGGGTAAGGGTTGTATAAAGTATACTGAAAGGATGTCCGATGGCAAGTGCTACATCTAATTTCCACATTCAGCTTTAGTCACTCACAGTTTATTATTATTTCCACCGGTGACACTAAACGGGTACTGAAGCCTCTCATACCAGAGACTAAGTTGATGGGTACTCATTTCTCTTTTTAAAAAAATACTCTCTAATATTTTTAGTTTTGTGGGACTGCATAAAACAATATTAATTTGGCCTTTCAGATTCATAATTGCCTTTATCGCAGCTCATTCATTTTAAGTAACGTTTAACGCATTCAGACACACTTTCACTATAGAGGAGACATTTAAAGTGAAATATACTTTGAAGGTTTAGTTGGAATCTTATCATAAGATCTATCCCTCTATCGAAATAGAAGTTTGATCTAACAAATACGATCTTTTGATCGTAGTTTAATTTTTCACTGGGTACTAAATATGGTGCTAGGAGCACTAGTAAATTAATTATTGCCTTGAATACCATCGTGACATTGATGTGGAAGATAAGATGACTGAAAATAGTGAAAGTCTTGTCTTTTCTATTCTTTAAGCTTTTGATTGTGTTTACTGGGTGTAAACTACATCGTTCCATAAATCAGTAGCATTATTAGAGTTACTGAACAATTCTGATAGTAGCCTACAATGCTGTTTCTTAAGCTTGTCATGATAGACCATCTGCACAACATCCATTCAGACTGTTAAACTGTTTAGCACATCACATAATGGAGATTCTTGGTGGCTCAGGCTGAGTGCAGCGTTGTTGCTTTTCTATTTCTGTATCTCTTTCTTTACATGTGATGCTGGCAGATTTTAGAGGAGGCTGGAATAGGGCAGTAAATAGTAGCTTTCAGTGTTTGTAATCTGTGGGTAAAGATAAAGGTAGTCCCCTAACCCTTCTGTTGTTGAAGAGTAAGATGTTAAATGTGTGTGAATGCATTGCCTATCTCTTATTTCATAACGTATTACCATCCTCAACCTACCATAGAGTCTGGTACCCATTCAGCTGGGTTGACTGGGGGAAGTTAACTGCACCACTTTGTTATCAAACTGTCATGCCTCCAGGTGTGAACACTGGGGTTCTAACCACTTGACTGTCTGTTTCCACCTCGTTAATGTCAGCTTTGCTCACTTGTGTCTTGATGGGTTTGAAACATTTTAGTACTGTGCTGTTTAGTGACACTTCAGTTTAATGTAATCTCATATTGTAAACATTCATAGTGTTCTCATTTCCCAGGTATAAGATGCAGCCTTTCTCTACATTAAATTTTATGTGTACACTCTCACTTTCTCTTTCGTACAGTAAACAAAATTTATATTATAAACAGTGATAGACAGGAAACAGACATTATAGTTAGGTTTCTTGGACTAATAATATATTTTGTCTTGTTTTATATTTCTCAAATGTTTTTTTATGATTGTCATTGAAAGCCAACTAACATTATGTCCGATCCAGCATCCTAATAAACTAAAGCACCACAATCCCTCTTCTAAAGCCCCTTTTTTGGTAATCTAAACAGATCTGCAGGCAAGAGAAATCTTGTTCGCAAGAGAGACTACTCACCAGTTCACTGGGATAAATATTTTGAGAAAATGGAAGATGTGAAGACAAACGAAGGAAATGTATCCTTAATTGTAGCAATTTTTCACAAAGTGTGTTGTAAGAGTGATTTTAATAATGCTGGTGTTTAATTTTCTTTCAACTCTTCTTTTGCTGAGTTTTCATGACCAGCAACATCGGCATGTAATCTTTCATGTATGAAGAGCTCTTGAAGACATACTTATGCATTGGCACAGTAAATGGATATGTAAATGTATATTCGTAAAAACTTCTCCACATGTAGCTGTATTTGCCTGATGATTTTGATTTTATTAAGACTAAGAGAAGTAACTTTTCTCAATATTCATATATTAGCAAAACTGATCTGACATAATGTTATATTCCGATGCTGTATTTCGCAGACTGATTGCAAGTATAGTTTCCCATTGCCTTAACTGTTTGCTTAGACTTTTAGGGTGTATGAATGTGGCTCAGAAGGACCTGTGTTGGTATTTCTTCATGGAGGAGGATTCTCAGCTTTGTCCTGGTCACTCTTGTCAGTATGTGTAACATTTTTCCCATTTTACAACACTATCTCCTTGAATCAAAAGATGCTGCTGCCGTTGTTAACAGTTATACTATCTATGTTGTCAGAGTGTTCATTAGTGAACCAATGTCTTCATTTAACAGAAAAATTTACAAACATCAAAACACAAATAATAATAATATTGGATAGCATTTTTAAACTGTTTTTTTATTTTGAAAATGCCTGGAATTGTTTTATAATTCTTTAAGAATAAATGTGTGGAAGGATGTTTATGTTTGTGTTAATGAGACATTAATAAATTTGAAAATAAATGGTGTTATAAAAAGTTTCATCATTTTTATGCTTTGTCATTTTGTTAAAATTTATTTTTGAAATTAAATCTTTTTCTCGTGTACTGTGTTACAAGTTTACAGGGATTTAATATTTTAATACTGATTTATTTATGGGGATAAACATTATATACTATACTGTTCACAGGCAAGAATATCTTACCTTGTGAAATGTAGGTGCCTTGCCATAGATCTCAGAGGCCATGGTAAGCTTTTAAGTGCTACAGTTGCATGCTAGCTGTTAATTTCCGCTTACCTTTCCTAAATTCCTTTTAAATATTGCAGATTAATACAAACTCATAAGAATAAAAGAACATGATAATGCATCATATTCAGAGAGCTTTGATTCAAATCCCTCTGTAAAATTCAGTAACTCTCCATTAACATGCCACAAAAGATCTCCCCCCCCATTCCAAAAAATAGCATTTGTCTACCATTATTTATTTACATACTGTCTTACCCATGCTGTATACACAAATGACAGTTTTAGCAACCTTAATTGTATCTTTATCAAATATGTTGGAAGACCCTTATTTATTTATTTACAAATTGTCTTGTCTATGCTGTGCACTAATGAGAAGCTATTTGTTTCTTTATGAAATATGTTGGACATTATATATTCTCAGCTGTTGTATATACATGTAAGGATATATAAATTTTATGCCCCTGAAAGATATTTCATGGTCTAAAATAGATAAATCATCATTTTTTAATGTATAAAAGTGTAAATGTAACTAATAATTATAAACATATTTATTCCTATACATAAAAACAAAACATTAAAGATCACACAAATACCTAGGGAACATCCATATTTGTGGAAATGCAGAATCATCATCAACTCCTTAGCTCAGACAGGCAGTTAGTGGCACTGTGAAAAGTGAATATCTGTATTTGATGAGAGCATGCATACATATACATTTTTAATACAATTTTGTATATATTCTATTTACATTTATTGATAGGCGATACTGTGACTACAGATGATACTGATTTGTCTGCTGAGAGATTATCAAGGTAAACGCTTTCGCTATTCTGTATTAATAACTGCAGTATAAAGCATCCATTAAAATTTTTTTACCTCTCTTTCAATTCATTAAATGTGTATTCCTGTATTAGTAATATCTTCAGTTTGCAGACTAAAGGCTGACAAATATAAAACTCTCAGAGTATCATCATTTAGGGACTGCTGCACATAACAGATTTGTTCCTTTTATTAGAGTTAGTTAAGTTTACTGTGATGATTTTACTAATTATTTATATATTCCTATATGGAAGCAAAATAAAAGATTGAAAATATCATTTGAAATGCAATTGTGTTTCTGGCTTTTTATGTTGCAGCGATGTTCGGGATATTATTCAAACATATTTTGGTGATGAACCCCCACCTGTGATTCTTATAGGTCATAGGTATGTCATCAGATTTTGCGTGTAGTGTGTATGTGCTATGTGTGAGCTCATACCCACATGTGAATGTATGAATGAATCTATTTTTTAGAAATGCAGTCTTGTCAATTTCAGGGTGGTCTTGGGGTGCAATGGTTAGCGCCTGTCACCAGTACAGTGAAGGTTGGCTATCCTCGGCTCAGCTCTCGCCTTGGGCACACTGTTCTTTCTCTGCTTGTGGCATATCTGTTTACAGGGCTGGTTGCCTTGCCATGATATAGCCTTAGTTGCTGTCTCCACGTAAAGCACCAATCACCCATTGTCAATTTCAACCATGGAATCTCCTCCATGTAGTTAGCAGAATAAGAGTGTGTAATTTAAACATTTCACATGTATGAAAGCTTATCAAGTCAAAATGTTAGCTACGTGTGATTCCAACAGGAACATCAAAGAGTATGGAGTGATCCCTATAGTGAACAAGCATAGCCTATTAACCATATGTAATAAGGCAGATATTAAGCTTTTGATTTGTGTCACTCGTGTTACACCACAGTCTAACATTTCAAGAATTTTTTTTTAATGTAACAGGTTTAATACACTGCTCAGATCTTTTTTTTTTTTAAACATTAGGGCCAGCAACAAACCAGAACTTTTGCATGGATTTTTCAAAAGCAACTCTAATACATACCTTAACACCAACAAAGCCCATCCTTCACTAATATAATGTAAGATATTCTAGGCAACTGTTCATGCTTGGGTGAGTTGATAGTTTATCACATTCCTTGCAGGAAAAGGAGTCATAACTGCTCATTGCTTTGAAGTTTGAGCTTCTTGTTGCTGTTTTGAATCTTGAATATTTCCAGATTTTATTTTTTGGTATTCACAGCAGGGCATTTTCCAGATTGATTGTCACTTCCAGTGGTTACTAAAAATACTAAACATCATTGTGAGTAGACAGACAATTGATAATTTGTTCTGTCTTATTTCAGCATGGGAGGAGCCATAGCTGTTCACGTTGCCGTCCAACAATTTATTCCTTCCCTTATTGGCCTTTGTGTGATTGATGTGGTGGAAGGTAGCAACTGTTCACATTATTAAATATGGTTGAAATACATGAGCACTGGTTATTTGACTAAAAGAGTTTTATGCTGGAAACTAATAAATAAAAATTTGGGTGATAGAAACATCAAAGTATTTGTTTCTAATGAAGCTAGGACTGGGTGGATCAGAGAAATTATATGAGTGACCATTAACAGTAAAATCTGGTAAATTAATGACTATTTAAATATTTTTTTTGGGGGGGAAGTTTGAAAAAAAGGGATCGCACAAACTAAAGAAAACAGCATTTTCATTCACTGAGTTGTATTTAGAAACCATCAAAAAGATGATAGTAGCAACTTTTTCATTTGTTAGTCTATATTTATCAAACATCTTTTAAAATAAGCATGATGATGGTGATTGAAGAAAATTTTTTATTTTGCAGCATTTTATCATTGGTGTAGCATTTTGTACTCTGAAGTATTTATTACTGTCAATGTTTATGTAACTTATTGCTGCTATGGGAATTTTTTTTCCTCAGTCATGAAAATGAATTTCAACTAAAATGACATCTAAAATGCTTATTGTTTTTTAAATTGTCATCATTATAATTGATCTTCCAGGTACAGCCATGGAAGCCTTGAGCAGCATGCAGACTTTCCTTCGTGGCCGACCAAAAGTTTTTAACTCCCTTGACCAAGCCATAGAGTGGTGGTAATGCATAATTAGTAGCAGCTATTGATTTTCACTCTTTCTGTGAAAGTCTCCATTTTAGGTTCATCTCCTTTGTTGCTGTAAACAGTTGACCTTTTCTCAAATGTTTTCATGCCAAATGCATTTTGGTAGAAATGGTGTGAATGGTCTAATAACTTTAAAGACTTTTAATTCTTAGTCTGTTAAAGGATGAGGCAAGGTGGAAGAAATTAGAAGAATCTCAGTTATAATCAGACATGAATACCTCCTGATCTTTCACGTTGAAGAATATTTGACAGAAAAGTTTGCAGAAGGAATATTACAGCATGCCAAGCAAAAGGAAGGAAAAATAAATAATAATTACAAAATAGAGTGTGATTTATATAGCACATGATCATAATTGTGAAGACAAAACTAGACTTGGACAGCAAATGAAGGAGTGGAAAGATGAACAACAGTACTGACAGAGTACTAAAAGACAAACACAGAAGGCTTAAAGAGGACTAGGGAAACAAACAGGGATGACTACGAGTGAATTAAATTAATCCACATAGAGAGAGAAGCAGATGGACAAATCATTAGAAGTCAGTGGTGAGTGAAGGGATAGTATGTAGACTAGCATTATGTGGACTACTGTCAGGAGTAGTGCTTATGGAAGAGATGTGCTTTAAATAATAATAATAGTGAAGATTTTTATAGCGCATATTCACACTCGTAGAGAGTATGCTCTTAGCGCTTAAAACGGGGAAGAGACGTGGACTAAGTAGATACAGAACACAGGGGACGAAAGAAAACGACAGTACTGACAAAAACAGATAACAAAAGGCATCAAGTAACAGGAACAGAGAAAAATAGTGATGGGTAAAGTAGCAAGAGGGAAGGGGGGGGTAAGGACTAGCATTGTGGACTAGGAGTAGTGCTCAAGGAAGAGGTGCGTTTTCAGTGCAGATTTGAAGGATTCAATTGTAGGAAGGTGGCGGATATGGAGAGGAAGAGAGTTCCATTGTTTTGCAGCACAGTAGCCAATTAGCTTTTAATGAATGGTCAAAGGAGTTGATAGTGGGTAAGTGGCAGAGATGGAAGAGGAGACGATCCACTATTTTGCTGCACAGTAGCTAAAAAATCAGTGATCACATTTATTGTTCTGATGACAGAAATAGTGTGTGGTCATCATTTGAAGAGTGGATTTGTCTGGCTTGGATGTCGGGGATGAGGAGTTTGGAAAAATAGGCAGGGCAGGAGCCTGCACACTATTAAGTACAGCACAGACAGCTTTTAATGAATGGGAACAGGGATGGGTAGCCAATCTAGAGAACAAAGGGGATGAGTAAGAGTGATAGATATAAGAAGACCTGTTTAAGATTGAGAATATAATCTTTTTTTTGTCCTGAGTCAAAATGAAAAGTTGTAACTTTTAAAAAATGATCAGTGAAGACTGTAGCAGGTGCTTTTCTTACAAATTCCGTTTCAGTGTCAGAAGTGGGCAAGTTCGAAATCTGGAATCTGCACGTGTCTCTATGGTTGGTCAGGTTAAAAGGTCAGAATATATTTAGGGAATTTTAGTAAGTTTACAAATTTTAGAATCTATCGCTACCGTTTCTCTCTCTCTCTTTTATGTACAGACGTGCTCTTTGGCAGTTTTATTATTTAAAGCAAGATTTCTGTTTTATGTTTTTCCCCCCACCTTTTTTTTCCCTTATGTTATTTAGGAATATATTCTTGGCATATGTCTTTGTATAAATGCACTTTGTTGATTATGTCTTTAGAGTGGACACAGATGAGACTGCAACAAGTGAACTGGAAAGAGAACATGAACATCAGCAGTTACCAGAATCTAGTAACAGTGTCATCCATGAGGAGGAAGAGGAGGAGGACATACTTGACAGTGTCTCTGACAAAGGCTTGGAGAAGACAAATACTACTTCTGCAACATCTTCAACACCTGATGGATTTTTCAGAACTCCAAAAGATTCACAGGTACCACCTTCATGTATATGTCTTGATTAAAACATCAACATTGTGTCATGGTCATGTAAAAGGTCTTCATGTCCTCAGTAAATTAAGATGCTGTACTTAATTTATTGACAATCAGCAGGTGCTGTCCTCCTCAGTAGTACTGTTAAATGTCAAAAAGAAAAAAAAGAAAAAAGAAGTGTGCATGAAAGGCTGGCTGTAGAAGAGTAGTTTTTGCAGCTTAGTTTGTCACGAGGATGCTGATGGTGGCAGTTCATTCCACTTATTTTCATATTTTTTACATTTTATTTCACTAATTATGCCACATATCTCTATATTTTTTTATCTCATTACATTTGCTTGTAATCATTTATCTGATAAACAGATGGCTGTCAGGTTGCTGGTGAAATGGCATAGCACTAGCTTCATAGCAGGTTTAGCATCCCTTCCTCTGTGTTATTCCAAGAAAATTTGTTTGATTTTCTTCAAAAATAAATTTTAAAAATATTTATCAAGCATGGATATAGTTAAATGCAAGTGCAGTACAGAAGTGAAGATGATTTTGCTCTTTTGTTTTTTTTTATTTAACGTAAGATGCTCTCATTGTTTGACTTAGGAAAAAATTTTGTTTCAGTCATTTAAGAAATGTCGATACACATGGAGGATTAATCTTTCCAAAACAGAAATATTTTGGCCAGGTGAGTTTTCCTTTAACAACAATAATATAATCATCAGTTTATTTTTCCCATGCACAAGTTAATGATCATCCACTCTCTTACAGCCTCCACCATACCCATCACACACACACACAATGAAAAAACTTGAACATCAGTGACTGTTAATTTTTGAGAATGCTAAGTTCTTGACTCTTTGTTGTACACTGTTGGTTTTTGTTCTTGTTTTGCACACGTAACTCATTCAAAAATCTAAACAGCATCGAAGGAAAAATTTCTATAGCCTGATATTAAATATAAATACTATGTGATTTGCATGTAGTTATAATGATGTGATTCTGTGGTGTTCAGGATGGTTCCAAGGTCTTTCACAGAAGTTCCTTTCTTGCAATGTCCCTAAGATGCTTCTCTTGGCAGGTGAGTTGTGACCTGGAGAGCTGATCTATACATTCAGTTATAGACAGATGTTCTGCAGAACTTGCTGTATCAAATTGTTTTTATCAAAAAATTTTTGTAACTTTTACTAATACGTGTAATAGAAAGTTTGCAAATTTTGTTGTGTCCAGCGTCATTTTATTGTCAGCAAACCAGAAATTTGTGAGATTTTCAGTAAACTTCTTTTTCTTTAAGGTGTGGATAGATTGGACAAAGATCTGACAATTGGACAAATGCAAGGTAATTGTTTTGATAAATGTATTATTCCTTCATTTTGCTTTGGTATTTGTAGTACTACACTGGCATAGTATGTTGAGTTTCTTAACTTTGTCATTATGACAGACTGCTTAATAATTTAATTTTGAGGAATTAAAAGAGAAAAAAAATATTGTGTTTGATATTTGTAATGTTATTTTATACTTACCTATTTATTTGCGCATCAGGGCACTGTTCATAAGAATTTCCAAGTTAGAATTCATGTTAGCTCAAAGGTGAAAAAGGCTGAAATAATGTATTTCATGTTCTGTATCTTGTAAACCCTTACACACTTCCCAGTCACAGATTTCACCAAGAATTAACTGTATTATCTGTACAGTAAGTGCAGCCACAATATTGGAATATGTGCTACATTATAACTGGAACTGACAGAATGTCATCTTTGCAGGAAAGTTTCAAATGCAAGTGTTGCCTCAGTCTGGTCATGCTGTTCATGAGGATGTGCCAGAAAAGGTAGGAGTGTTCCTCATTCATAGGCAGATTTCCTAATCTTGCATAATCCTCTGAAATGAAGACTAATGTTACTAACCCTGCAGATGCTGACTGCCATGTTGTCATGGCCTGTTGCAGGTGGCTGACTGCTTAGCAACCTTTATGACAAGACAAAAGGTTGCAACACCAACAGAGCAGTTTGAAAGGTGAGTTAATGAGTAAAGGTTACAATGTTTTTTGAGGAAAAACTGTGGTCACCAGTAAAGTTATGTAGGTAGATAAAACATTTCCTCATGTTATTTGCCTCTTTGCATTCTCCTGATATGTGTGTGTGTGTGTGCGCATTTGTGCATGCATGCATGTATGTGTGTGTTTATAAAAGATTTACTTAGAGGTGGGTTAACATACAAGCAGTAACTACATTTCTTTTGTTGTAGTTCTTCTCCTATTGGTTAAAAATGTTTGTAGTGATAGTTTATAGAGTATGGAGTACTGTGCACATATTTTACAGTCTGGTCCATATTGTTCTCTCCCTTTCTCAAATATGTGAATGTTCCAAAAAAGAGAGACTGAAGGAGGGTAAAAGGAAATGACTCTAGATAGAAAAAATATATAGAATAAGCACTTAATCCTCTTGGTTCAAGATAAAAATATAACATTACAATGACTGGCTTATAACTGAAGATTGCGAAGACGACAGTGGGTGAAGTTTGTTTTTTATTATTGCTGCTCTGAGATAAACATTAGACCAAGAAACCTATACATTTTTGGAAAAGAGAAAACTTGAACTTTGCAATAAAAAGTAATAAAAATCGCCTTGCCCGTGCTGCCCGGCAAGGCCACGATCGTGGCTTGTCGAACCAAGAGGATTAACATAAAAATGGAAGTGGGCAGAATTATGAATTCTTTTTAGCTTTATTTCTGGCTGTGGACTGCTTTTGAACTGTCAGTTGTATGTAGCATAAGTTATTCACATACTGTCACAGTCGTGTCTGGCATAATGTTTCAGAATATTTCCATCTTGTTGAAGACAATTTACCATGAAGATTAATTCTTGTCCCTAAAGTTGGCCAGATCTCTCATGGATGCGCAGCTAGATGATGTGTCACTGTGGTATCAAGATTTACTGTCTAAAAAGATAACAAAACTATATGACTTTCAAGAGTTGAGGCAATGCATCTCAGAAAATAGCAGCTCGGGAAAAAAGAGGAATTTTAGCACGCACTAATTAGATTATAATCTGTCACTTGCTAGAGTATGTTGTGTTTTATCGTTTTGCGATTATTTATTATTTTATGCAGGTTTCATGTATTTACAACTGTAACTTGTTGTATTAATACCATTGTATGCAGATGCCTAATCATGCATTTATAGATGTGTGCATGTTTTCAGATAGGAGAGAGAATGGTATGAGTAGGAGAGAATTTATTATTGTTATTCTCTGTAGATGTGCATGCGTTTCTGTGTGTGGGGGGAGGAGGTGGGAGTTGGGTGAGTGAAAAGGTGTGCCTTTTCAAAAATCTTGTTTGCAGCTAGTTTTGTTTTCAAATAAAAGTAATTGATGTAATAGAAATAGTTCAACTAAATAGAATAAGATTAGAGTTTTAAAAGTTAAAATATCAAAGATAAAAAACAGCATCTGGACACATAATCCTGAGCTGACATGGCTAATCATACTCGGTTAACAGGTCACATTCACCTAACCTGTCTAGATAAAGCATTTCATCAAATATGTTGTCTGGCTTGATCAGTTCTCCACTACATTCAAAGACTGCAATGTATTTTATGGGGTTTTGTAAACTGTGACACTCCAGTAGGTAGCAATGACTATTGTCAAACTTGAAAGACATAAAGATTAACTGTAAGGTTTAACACATCTTCTCTCTCCCTTTACATTCATAAGTACCCCTAAATTTACAAGGGTGAAGTAGACCTGTAGAAATTTAAAGCTTTTGAAATTACAGAATTTGAATGGTCACAAAGCCAAGCACAGAAATATTAGCAAAGTAAGGTTGAAACCATTGTCAGTATAAATTTAGGAAAATAGTTGTTATGGAAGGCAAACATTTGCTACTGCTAATAAAAATAGTCCAACCGCAGGCAACGAAAATGCTTTTTTAAAAAACTATTTTGAATACTAGTTCAGTTTCAGTTAACAGACTGTGCTTTAAAATTAAGTATTTTGGTATCTTTTTCATAAATATGTGCAATCTTCTTAAAAAAAGGCACAAAACAATTTGTTTCTTTGACTTTTTATATTAGACATCTATTATCAGTAATATTCAATGGATGTGGCCTGTGACATCTAAAAGGCAAAATGGACAGAAATGTTTTAACATATATTTTAGGAAATGCTTGTGGATAAAATGAATGACAGTGATGGCACTGAATTGTAAGGATGGTTTTGACAATTTATTTGTAGTAATGGTAAGACAGGCAGCATATTTCTTATGTGCCCTGAAGAAGACTATCTGACCAAAAGTGAGAAGTCTTTTGAAAATGCAATTATCTATGATAATCTGCAACAGTAATTAACATGCATGAATCCTTTTAGTTTTAAGAGGAAAAGGATATTGCTGTAAAATTTTGTTAAGCGGAGGAATTGTGTGCTTAGACATTTTGACATCCATGGCTTGTCAACATTTCTGAAATGCACCATAATCGAGCCAACAAAACATTAGTGCAGAGCAATTTGTTACTTAGTCAAGATTTCAGCTGGATTTTTGAAATAATAATAAATTCATATGTTTATGTATTTTTAGACACATCATGCTAGCTCAAAAGCAGTTTGAAATGTTATGAAAGAATGAATGATAGTTCCTTAACTGTAAATAAGCAGCAGTGTAATCCTTTGCTCAGTTATTCTTGACACTTTGGCAGCAGACTAAAGAGCACTGAATGTCTTTGACAATAGATAAATTTAAGATCATCTTAATGTGCAACTATACAGAAAAACAATTTTCAGCCAGTTGCTGTAGTTCAGAGCAAATGTCATCGTAAAAAGCTTATTGAGGTTCTGAAAAATCCAGATACAAGGATCAGAAAACCCTGATGATAATTTATTTGTGAAATCTTTGCCTGGTCGAAGACACATTTACATTTTGAAGAGTAACTTGCTGCAAGGATTGAAGGGTAGATTGTAAATTTATTGTGTGCAGAAAAGGAAGTTTACAAATACACATGCACACATGCATATTTGTGTGGGCATAAAAGAGAAGCCAGTATTAAACAGATCACATTTCTTAAGGTGACTTGTTTATTCAGAAAATGAATCATACAGAAAATTATAAACCATACATGTTTCATGAGAAATTGTGGGAATAATATATGGGCAGATTTTTAAATTTTTATTGAGTTTGCCTATATAAAATCTGTTGGCTTTGAGAAGAAAATGTTATATGATGTGGACAGCCTGTAAATCCTAAAAATGTCTGTGTAGCTCTCACTTTTTTCTTTAATTTGGATGGGCAAAGGATTGAGGAACATTCCTTCCAAAAGAAAAAGATGTGTGGCTATATGTTACCTTGTAGTCTGTTTCCACCCATTGTTTCTCTGTTAGGATTCTAAAGACAGTATTTTGACTCAACAGTTAACAATAAAGTGTGTTTGGCTTAATGGTTTATTTTATTTTATTTTTTCTGTTATGTGTTTACCAGAGATCATGTATTTTATTATTTTGTTAATTACTTTGAGCAGCTTGCTAAGTATTGGTTGTCTATCACCCTCTCAAAAAGAATGGTTACATAATCAGATTTGCTTGATTTCCAGTAATAATTAAATCTGATGACTTTTAGTTCTTTACAACTGAGTCCAAGTACAAAATACATGACATTCCACATCTTAGTGGATTGCAAAAGAATACCCTAAGAATACTCTAACGTTATCTCTTAACAACCAAGTGGTTTTACACACACACACACACACACAAATCACTCGCATTCTGCATATGTTACTGTAGATAAAAGAGTTTGTTAAAATAATACTGATGCAAGTCTACTTAAAAACAAGTCTTCGGACAAAATATTTGGTGTGTTTTCCAAATACTGATAGAGACTGATAACAGAACACTCTTGTGAATGCCTGCTCACAAAATACTTCTGGATCTTGGTTTACAGATGACTGGTGAAAGTCTTGACTCAATGCATATAGCTGCCTGAGTCTTAATTCACAAGTTAGTAAATACTGTATGTTTTTACTGCCAGCAAGAGTGTACTTGTAAAATCCTCAAGTCAGAATACATGTACTGACCTGTCAGTTCTTCAGTTACAGTTTGTTCACAGAATACTGATGCAAGGCTCTACACCTAGAATATAAAGTCTTCTGTTACAATAATACTGTAGTAATAATACTGATATGGGTGACTAGTACTGGAGCAGTACAGCACTGTCAGACTAATAAAATAGTGTTGTTTAAATGACACTGAAATGCTTTAGGGAAAATAGAAGGGTAAGATTTCTGACAGCATGAATGTACTGGTGGAAATGAAGCATGACAAGTTAACTGAGAGTAAGGTGGCTGGCAAAACAACAAAGCTTGACTAAGAATCTTCTGATACCTACAGATTATTGGGGGACCTTCTATTCAGTAAAAGATCGGTACAATCTGTTTGTTTTCTTAGGTAGTTAGTGGTGTAACAACATACTGAAATGCACTGATTTAGGCATGGCACCAAAATTAAATTGTCAGCATATTAAAAGTGTGCAGATTAATATTGGAAACTTCTGACATGACTTGGTAACATCTGGAATAGCTAGACATAGTGGGAATTTGAGATCACAATTAGCTACCAACACAAAACAGAACAGCAATGTTGGGACGATCTAATAATTTAAGTCCACCATGGACAGGTGCAAACAGGAAAGACTTCTGGGTGACTAACTGCGACTAAATAAATACCCTAAACCTCTTTATAGTGACTCGGGCTGTAGATGTCCTGTTGACGACCAGCCATGGATAACTTGCTGGAGACTTCAGCCACTTCGACTGCAGCTTTCAACCCTGCTATTATTGTCCTGGGGCTGGTCCTGGTTCAGAGCGATGTACTTGGATTGGTCGAATCTTACAACTTCCTGACTTGATGGTGCCACTGGGTGTCCACATGCATTTCTTGCAATCCTCAAACAGTGGCATCTTAGTCCAGGAGTGTCGACCCTGTAGACACGGGGTGAAGGTGTACAGTACATATACCATCCATCTTTTTCAGTTCTTCAGAAAATAAGTACGACTGAATTAAACTCGTGCACATGCACGCATGGCTGGTTTATTTGGTAGGAAAGAGTTTCTGCCTAAGCGACTTCGCATTGACGCATAATACAGAGAGCCAATTGTAAACCTTTGTTTTCTTGTTTAAGAAATGAGTGAAACGAAGATGAATTTACACTTACAAACGCTATATGTGCGATTTCCATGATAAGACTTTGAAGCCTTGCCCTCTCTGGCTGTCCTAAAATGTTTTGTGCTTTGAGCCAATCTGAGGCCCCAACAAGTCGCTAGGTACTAGATGAATGGCTGAAGTGAAGAAATCATCCTAAATGGGCAAAATGTCTACAGATAAATTAGTTTGGCTGACTACTACATATTAGTCATGCAGCTTGGCGCCTGGCAACACTGTGCGTCTGCCTCTAGATTAGTTCAAAAGACAAAAGTGGTTCATAGTTGTAATGAGTGAGAGGTAGGTCTTGTATTGTTTCGTGTGTGAATGGTGTCTTGTGTTTGACGTCATGTGTGCGTCATTTGTTCGTCGTAATTTTGGGAAAAGAATGACGTAAAAAGAAGAAGAAAGACGACGGTTAATTATGGCCGATAGAAAAGTGAGAGCAGCGAGTTCTTCATCTTCCATAAATCAACTAGAAATCTCTTCACCTCCATCCCCACCTACGGGGGCTCGTCGAGCGTGGTGTATGTGTGTAATATGCGTCGTGCGTATGCAAGGTAAGTGTATGTGCGTCCCATTACATATTATAGACAGAGGCCTGGCTGGAGTAGAATTTCATACCTGGTCCATGAAGCTGTCGCACTTACAGTACACTGCACGCCGTTGAAGGGCCGACTCGGTGGGTCTGCTGAGCCTGGTGGTAAGTTGTTGCTGCTCCTGCAGTGACATGGTTGGCGGATCTTTGGGCCGCGGGGACGACTGCGCGCTGTCGGACCGCTTCTGTTGATACCAGGGGGACGACAGTCTGGGCATGATGGCGAGTGGACAGGCCACCACACTGACGGCTTACTGCTGATCTGATGTTAAGATGCGCGGTGGACTTGTTTTTGTTTGTTTTGTTTTTTTAACCGCGACTGCCTCTGTATTCTCAGCGCTTGCAGCTTATCAAACCACCACACCTATTATCGAGCCATGCATCTAGCTGCCCGACGAGTTTCGACAGCAGCAGTTATGGCAATGGCCCACGAGCAAAGACGAAAACCGTTGCCAACCCTTATAAGAAAAAAAGAAAGACGCTGGCAGGCAGGACTGTCCGACACAACTGGCGAGCAGCCGAGTCTGTGGTGCGCCTGGGGGAAAAAAAGTCCACACAGCCGTTGACTTTGTAATTCGTCAACGGTGGTCTTATTAGGCCCTAGAGATTATCTAAAAATTAAAAAAAAAAGCCAATAGGGAAATGGTCTTTGCCAACAACGATTACCAGCGCCCACAGCCGGTAAAGACGACAACAAAAGACGGTGTCCCGCAGGCCGTCGCGACCCTTTGTCGTACAGCGCGGTGCCATTGTGACCGTGGGTGGTGGGGTAGCAATCCCTTGACATGCATGATAGCAAAGCAGGCAATGAGACTTGACAACGCACTGATACAATATTCACATGCGGTACCATTGTCTGTCTATTGGATTAGATCGATCGTGTGATTGCTGCATACGTCTTCACGTGCGGTACCGTTGTTATCCGCTGGATAGGGCAATGGTGTGATTGCAATTAACAGGGTGCAGAAGTAAGTGTTGGTGCAGAAAGAGGGGCGTAGAGAACGAGGGAGGGGAGGTAGTTAAATTTAGCATTGTGTGGTTACATTTTGAATTATGAGTGCTAATGCGGTTCTAATGTGATTTGTTTTAGTGTAGGTCATCCTTTGGACAAAATTAGTCTCTCTCTCTCCACACACACGAACACACGCACACATACGTATTTGTAAAGATATTAACCACAAAGGTAGACACTGGTAAAACTCCAGCCGATTTTCGCAGACAAAATCACAGGAGCAACAATGTTACGGGTGCTTTTAATTGTTTTAATTGTCAAGCACAGAAAGAGATCGACCAAGGAACTATAATATCGACTTTGGAAGATGTTTCACAAGTATTTAGAAATACCAGTTTTTCAGGAGGACATCTTGGCAGCTCCATGCAAAGAAGAGGGGTGGGTGGGGGGGGCGGAAACAGCCCAGCAAGCCACTGGCCTTAGTGCAGTACAGTGACACAACAATTAGACTGGTACCTGAACAATGTAGAGCAGAGAACTAGATATGTACCCCAACAACTTCTAAATTTTGGACCTTCAACTCGACAGCCCCAAGTAAAGCAACTGCAGTGTTGAAAACTACTCAAATGTCATGGGAGGCGATCGCACAAAGATTTTTTTTCATTTCAAAGAGTGCGCCTCGTATCCTGTCTTGTATTTAAAGGAAGACTGTGTTCATAATACAGGGGGTCAATACTTGTTTGATCCAATGTTCGCTTTGATTTTCTTTTTAAGCTTTACAAAAATTGCATTTATAGGATACAATACAACTGTATTCATTCGCTAGGGCAATTACAGCAGCTCACTCGCTCGCAGTATTATAAGGCCGAATACATATGAAAAAACTTTTTTTTTATTTAAAGCACACTTGATAAACTGCATTAGACCTTCAAAGGCCGATCAAGCACGTGACACGGAAAATGAATGAGTGTAAAGAGTGTGTTCACAACAGACAGCCACACACGTAGGCCCACGCGATCCAATGCACGCACGCAAAAGCACGAACTCAAGCATAAATTATTTCAAATAAAAAGAATGACCCAACCCTGACTGAACAACAGACACATCCGAGTGAAAATAAATGGCGGCGTGCTCCACCTTCCTTCTTTCTCGCCTTTACTCCCTCCTCACGTCTTAAAGTGTCTGAGGAAATCCGACTTCATTCTGACGCAACGGCTTTTTTTTTTTTTTTTGGTTGTTGTTTGTTTTGAGGTAGATAAATATGTCACTTTGTTTCCCACCTCGCCATTCCACAGCACAGGCGTGTGGAAATATTATGGGGTTATATACAGGCTACATGAGGTTCTTGTCAAGCCAAGGTCAAAGGAGTGTTGCATGGCCAACTTGTCAAAACGGTGAGCTATGACGTCAGTAAACAAGGAACGACCATCAATAAACTCTACAGTTGTGCACGCACACGCACACCTACACACGCACACGTACCCGTCAGTGACCGGCAGCTTGTCTGCTTAATTGCTGACACATGACGGGTTCGGCTATACGTACGTCACCTCGTACTTAACTATGTCATTAAAAAGGGCCACCCGTTGCCAACTTGTAGGTGTTAACAGTAGGTGGCAGCACGTGCAGCGCTGGAAGGTCGTCTGCCCGCCACACTCTGCCGCAGCAGCAACGCACGGCTCGCTCCGCAAGTCGACCCGGAAATGAATTAAGCGGGGTCATAATTAATCGTCCTTCGTCGTCTGGACGTGGTCCAGGCAGTCAGAAGTTTGTTCTTCATTGAAAGACGATGACGCACGTTAATCGATGATGTAGATTCTGTTTCTTCATTTGCCCAGACTATTTACCCGATTCATCGAAGATACACCCACACGAGTGAACGATGTGAGCAGACGACATTTTACTAAGCTTTTCTTGAGGCCTTGTCCAGACAAAATATGGACGAACTTTTGACCAAGTTTATGTTTTTACGAAACGGTTATCTAAAATTTGGTCATGTGCTCGTCCAGATTGAGAGTGATGTCCCTTCGCCTTACCGGCTGGAGGGGACGAGCTCTCTCTGTTCTTTTTCTTTGTGTAGCTGCCTTTGGGTTCTTATCGTGTTTGGTGTTTGCTGATAACTGTTAATCTGTGCTTTTCGCTGCGTTTCACCTGTCGCTGTTCTGGACTATTTTCTGAGCCTGTGCCCCATTTTGTCTTCTTTATTGTCTAACGTGAACGCCATATCTACATCATCTCCTCCTGGATTTTTGCTTGTTGATATAAATCATCACTACCCTGCAGATTGCTCAACACTTTCTGCTCTACTTGGGTACATTTTCCTCGCAACATTCTTTCCGCTGCTTTAGATTGTGGAGTCAAGAAGCATGGACGATTCTCTCATCTTTTGTCTACATCATTGCCTCCTGCATCATTTATTTTCTTCCCTGCCGCTGTGTTGATGTGACCTCCGTGACAGTCGTATGTGCGCTAACAATGAACAACTTGATGTTTATATGTGCCGCCACCTCCACCACTAACTATTCCACCGATACTACGACTACAAATCTTAGCTGCAGCTGGTAGTTTAACTGAGCTGTTATGACTGCATCTGTGCAGACGGCATTCACTTTGAAAACACAAGGAACTCTTTGTTTTGAGACCATTATTATTCTCATTTCTGTGTGTTTATACTTTAAGCGCCTTGAGTCTGGCTGATGCTGGAAAAAGGCGCTAAACAAATGTTTTATTTATTTATTATTTGTCCGGTTAAGAAGCTCATACGCAACATAAGAAAACAATTAGCATCCTGCTGTATGTAATCAGACACAAGTATGTGGTCTTCCAGATACTTATTCAGGGCCTTGCAGTACAGCTTGCTAACTGCTATACCACCCTCATGTAAAAGCTGGCCCCGAGAAAAGTGGGGTCTCTAGCACCTCACTCCCCAAAGACCTGAAAAGGTTATGGGATGACCTTTACCTTTTACTTACGCCCATACTTTTGGGTTTGCTTAATTTTCAATAGCTTCAACCATAGCAAGCCCTCGGTAGCCACAGTTGCACGCATTATGCACGAGAGAGAGAGAGAGAGACCTAAATTATCAGCTGGTGTTGGCTGGACACCCAATGCTGTCGGTCCATCAGTTACCTCATCGTTGCAGGGACTGCTCTGTTCTTCCAGGGCGATTCTTGAGTAGTCCAGATTCCAGACTTACCCTCGACAGAAAATTTAGACGTGTGTTTGTGTGTGTGGTAATCGGGACTAACATTCTCAGGTACATCTGAAATGCTACCCAGCACCTGTCTTTATCAGGTCCTGTTGCGTCGTTCTAGAAGGCAACGAGAGAAATCGAGATAATAAACACTCCTTCATTTATTTAATTGTCGTTATTCTTTTTTTGTTGTTAATCTGGTTGTTATAATCTGTCGTGATCTATCTGCAGCAGGCTGCCATTATTTTATTTTATAACTCTGTTGTAATTCTCTTTGTAACCCATTGCCGACAGTTATTCGTTATATTCGGATTCTATGTCAAAAGAATTGTATTTCTAGCTTGTAGTAGCTAAAGATCAACAAAGTTCACCCCAGCATCCGATTGTAGCACATGAGTAGAGAAACCAAGTCGTGCTGGCCACAGACACATTTCCCGAGAACTAATTGATTAGTTTTAAGCGCGGTGTGATCAGACTATAGATTAACGGATGTCATCCACTGATTCTAGTTGTGTGCATTGTCAGCACTCGAAACAAAGTGCCAACAGACGTCCTTAACCGACTAGTGAGGGACATTTTTTTTCTAATGACAGTAAAATTCAGTGCAAGGTATTATTTTCCCGAACCCATAGGGGAACCCCTTCCCCCCAACTACTTCCGATAGAAAGATATCTTGAGATACAGGCATACAAACCTCGTGATAAACAGAATGAATGAGGTCAACAGCACAGAGCTTGGGCTTCAGCCAATGGGAGACTGGGACAATATGTTAATTAGGTGTATAGTGACGTCATGAGTGGTACCTGCTTTTGCGCACGTGGTGATGTTTGTAGGTGTGTATCCAGATGTGAGGAAACAACAGATTGCACTGAGCTTTACACAATCAATACAGAAAACATCGCACCTTGCAAGTCCTAATCGCTGTTTTTGAGCTCAACTTTCTGACCCCCCCCCCGCCCACACACCGGCACTACCACACACATTGACACACAGACTTGAAAAACTCAGTGACTCACACAATGACTCACACACTGACACACACACACTCTCTCACAGACACACATGTGATGACCTGTAAGCATACCACTAAACCCTGATTTTGTAAGCCAAGACCTGATGATACAAATTTAAACAACTCGCGAAAATACTGAGCTTCATGTACTTTTGTAGAAACCCAACTTCTAGCCGGTCCGTCGGTCAACCCGCCCATTTGTCTTCGTGTTATGACAATTTTTTTGAAAAACTCTCTCTATATATATTAAATCATTTAGAATAGAGGTTTTCAAACTGTGGTACGAGTGGTAATGGTACTCGAAGGTATGACGGGTGGTACGCGAGCAAAAGAATGAGTATTTTTATATATATATATATATATCACGGGTACTGTATGTATGGGAGGTGGTACTCGGTCACTTCGAATTTTAGAAAGTGGTACTCGTCTGGAAAAGTTTGAAAATCACTGATTTAGAAAACATGTTCCATCAGACAAGGAAAAAGCTGCAGAGGAGACTCGGGACAGCTTTCCCGTCTGTAACTGACTCCATCGTCTAAATCGAATCTGGAATCCAAGCGGAATTTTATCGATTATCTCAAACCTTGGGTCGTTTGATGCAGGCAGATGGTAGCGCAGAGAGATTAAAACCTCGGATTTTTGAGACAGACTTAGTCTTTGAACACCTCAATCGGTCGTTACTTGTTGCATCCAAGAAGAGTGTCCTGACAGCAAGTGCCTTAACTTAGTGCTGTTATTTGCTGAAAGTACAGTGGTACCTCGAGATACGAGTTTAATTCGTTCCATGACCGAGCTCGTAACTCAATCAACTCGTATCTCAAACGAATTATTCCCATTTAAAATAAATGAAACAGAATTAATCCGTTCCAGCCCCGAGAAAAATCATAAATTTGGGGAAAAGTACGTGTTTTTAATACAGAAACACACAGATGTATACATGACTAATAAGAAAAATATCTCAAATAGAAATATAATAGCTATTTAGTTCTTTCTTCTTCAGTTCGTCGTAAATGCTGCGTGCCTTTACGCACATTACCATCTCCGTTACCGTATCTCCCGCCAGCTTTTTGTCTTTCACCCACAACAGCAGAAGCTTCTCCGTTTCTTCGTGAATATTTGTCCTTAATTGGGACAAAATTTTAGTTCTTTTCGCTGGATTTGCACCTCTGATGGGATCCTTTCGTTTAAGGATGGTGCAAATTGTGGATGTATTGCGGTCGTACATTTTTGCAAGATCCATCACTCGTACACCACACTCAGGTTTTTCTATTATTTCTTGCTTTATTTCTATCGCCATCATTCTCTTCTTCTTCTTCTTCTCACCACTGTCCTTTTCATTTACTTTCTTCGGCCCCATCGTAGCACACAATAAAGTGAGTTAAAACTGGGAACATAATGCAAAAATGAGCACAACGCACGAGACAGAGCACAACGCACGAGAAAGAACGAGACGACGCCGTGACGATGCCGTGATGCTGCGACCCGAGCGCCCGAAGCGGCAACTTCCCGAATTACGGGTCGGCTTCCCGAATGACCAGCTCGTATCTCGGAATTCAGCTCGAATCTCAAACAGAAAATTAGCCCGAGTCGCAGCTCGTATCTCAAGAAACTCGTATGCCGAGCAGCTCGTATCTCAAGGTACCACTGTATTCAGAAATTTGAATTCTCCATCGCAAGTGTTCTCCGCAAGGTTACTAGGAGGGGCATGTAAACTGAATCACACCTAGGAGAGATTACAAATCAAAAGTATCTTTATATCCTGCGAAGTAGCCAATGACAGCTTACAGAATGGTCACGTGGTCAATTCTGTCTGGGCGGGAAAGACTTCCGTGAAGTGCAAAGAATACACCATCACGGAGTTATATAAATTGAATGTGCTCGATTCCGACATCCTCGCAGAAAACGCCGGAAGTTGCTTGAACCGCATGCGCAAACACAACCGGTTTTCGCACTTTCCACAGCAGACGGCTAAGCTGCTCATCCGGTTATATAACTCCGTGCTAATACTGCTTCCTCGACATGTACATGCTCCAACGATGGAAGTCAAAACACTCAGCAGGAAACACCTCGAAGTCGCATACCTCACACGATGCTTACCAGTCTAATGCCACATTGTGTGCACTCTGCCCCCCCTTTTCAACCGAGCGAACGAACTATAAGCTGCGAGAGTCGTTATCAACATGGCGGCTGGTGTAACGCCGGCCGGGATGTCGAACGAATGATGTGGGTCAAAGTTCGTGTACCGTTTGCAAAGCGCGACTGCCGCACCAACGTGCACTTTGCCGAGGCCGGCCAGAAATAAGCACAGTGCGTAAATCGCGACAGTTGGGGTTACCACATGTGTTGTGTTGTGTTGTGCTCCTGGGTGGATCGATGGCACGAAAAGAAGGCTGATTGGCCCCGTGTGGGTGACGGCATCCGCTGCTGAAACGCGAGTCAGATAAAACGCGCGACATGGTCAAAACTGAGGCAGTTCCTCCCGGACTCCCTCCCTGTCTGACATCTCGCTTCGCGCAGCTTCCGCTCCTACTACGCCACCTAGCGGCCATCCCCGGAAGATTTGCAGCAGGGGCCGTAATTACAAGCAGAGAGTGGAACATCATGTGAGATCATCTGCTGACCCCCGAAGGGAAGAAACTCCATCAAAACAAACAAACAAATACTGCCTGAAGGAAAACAAGAACGACCTGACCAGAGTGTCTGAAGTAGACAAGACAATACCCGAGGTTACCAAATGCCTCTCTAGGGGTTTTCCGGAAGGAACTGAAACTGCGCGAGGTCTTTCATGAGATCGTCAGAGGGGTGGCTAGACAGCGGTCATCAATTCTTTGTAAAACCTTGTTTGTCTTGAAACAACCCAACATACACCAGGGAGGATCTCAGCCCTATTCACATTAACCCAACACACCCCAGGGAGGATCTCTACCATATTCAGATCAAGGCCACAGAGGAAGTCACCGCCGGCACAGGAGCATCCACGTACAACAAGCGAGGTAAGTGCCAGCAAGTCGCTGTTGTTAAAACATTAATGTTCATGGGATCCGTTGAGCCGGATACACGATACAGGACTGAGTCGACTGAAACAAGTGACCGAGAATAACATTGAATGTCTGCAACAAGACCTCATCCAATACTTCACTCAAAGAATTTCCTTAGGACTTTTTCTCTACACGGATTGAGAGGAGAAGAGGAATTGGTGAGACAGGCAGCAGTTCTGTGAAAAACCTCAACTACGACGACTTCTTGTTGCAGACGTTTACAGATCGCCTGTTTCTTTCGACTGAGTCAGAATGTGGCCGGCTTTAGATTGTGTCAAGAAAGTTGGGTGGTACAGAACTCGGACCCATTTTCCAGCTCCGCTTTCTTACTTCTGGCTGCACGGGTTTTTTTTTTTTTCTGTGTACACATTCCAGCTCAGACTGCCGCGACCTAGAAACGCGCCTGGCGGAAGTTCAATCAACGCGTTGCACGTGCACGTGCACGTGTTCAACGACCGTGACCCTGGTAGTGCGGGACCTGGCCAAGCCTCACCTACAGGGAGGGGTGTAGACGTGTGTTGTGCGTGGATGTCTCGCCTCTCTCTCACTCGTGCAGGCGATCACATGCATAACACACTACACAGTATCTCGCGCTCCTTCATCGTTCCTCATTTCTAAGTATTATCTACCTTTTGTCAAAACGTATCGGAGAATTTATCGGCGCATACAGATGCTTTATAAAAACACAAGGCTTCATTTTTTTTAAAGGCAGTAATATGTTTTAACTAAGTATTGCGTTAAGTTCTATAAGTGTGTTTTAAATTCTCGTTACATCAAAGGGAGCTTGCCCTACTTCTTAAAGCCTTCTGTGGTTTCAGGTGGATGTTGGTCACGACTCACTCCCTAACATACTTGATCTAGTAACCCCTCGTGGGAAATCCCCAGATTGCAGGGTGCATGGTGAAACTGAGCTGGTGTTGTTGAGCTCGCTGGTAGTGGAATAATCCCAGAAATAAGTAGAGCAAAGGACGAGCTTTAACGCGAGAATGAAGGAAAGAAAGAGAGAAGCAAATGGTTAGCATATATACATATAGCAGTTGTGTGGAGAGAGAGAGAAAAAAGAGAGTAGTAAAGGGTCACCAGGAACACACACAAGCAGAGAGGCAGGGGAGAAAAGTGTGTGTGTGTGTGTAAGGAGGGGGGGGGGAGACGAAGGGGTAGAGAGAACCCTTCTTTACTTCTAGAGCTGAGCACAAATTAGTTTCGTATTTCCAAGCAGATAGAGGAAAAAAGCGTATGTGTGTGTAGGGGGAGGACCCGAGGAGGGCGAGGACGAAGGGAGAAGTAAAGAGAGAGAACCCTCATTACTTCAGGAGCTGAACATTAAATTAGTTTCGTATTTCCAAGGGGCACCAGCTTACCTCGCGCTGTCATGCTCGGCCACACACATCAACTCTCAGGCTGTCAAGCAATAAAATATACAGCAGTGCACTTAAAACCTGATGCATCATGATGCAGGGCTGTGATGACGGGGTGTGACAGGCGTCCATGTATTTCAGTGGCGCAAATTTGTGGTCACAAACCCAGCAATTGATTACAATGGACGTAAACACTAGTTTATCGTTTGGCTGGCAGAATGAACAATTCAGTGTAAAGACTGGATTCGTAAAACGTGTGTACCTGTCACCTGTGGCTGGTATACCTGAGGTCTGAAACTGTCAGTTTCTTAAAGAGACAAGAAGGATCGTTGTGACATTTTCCTGTTACAAGGTTCGAACGCTTGCTTATAGAGTTTGTGACCCTCCAGGTTATCGTGTCCACACAGATTTAAAACACTGCACTCAAAATTACAACTTGTCTACACAACTATATATTAGTGGAATCAACATTACATCAGGTCTATACACGTACATCACTTTACACAAACTACAGCTGGTCACACAGATACATGTCCGTGCTCTCTACATCACAGCTGGTCCACTCAGATACAACAGTTTGTCAGAAGGTTGCAGTTTGGCTACAAAGGTTCTGCAGTGCACTGTGCACACATGTTGACAATTTCCCCAGCAGAAGCAAAGCTGTCTCCGTTTGTCCACCATTGTGCTGCTGCATCGCACAGTGCGGTGAAACACGAGACCTTTAGTGGCAACAGGTGGCTTCAGGTGAGAGACTGGGACAGAAAGTTATATAATGCTATATATATATAATGCTAGCTACTGCTTTCTTTCTGACTGGCCACAAGCAAAGTCGGACGGATGGACAGACAGGAAGGAGAATCTAGTCAGTGACTGTGGAGAGTTCAAACGGAATGTACTTGCAGCCGGCGGCTGTCTTTCCAAATTCGTCCATATGCCTTATATCCTTTGTCTGTCTGTCTGTCTGTCTGTCCTCCTTCCTATAGAGCGGCTGCTTTGCCGAGAAGTATATAGCCTTAGCTGCTGGCTCGGCGTAAAACACAAAGCCCTCGCCACCCCTTGTTCTCCCATAGTTCCTATATAATAATTTATATCTCATTATATCTATATATTCAATATCTGAATACATCTATTATACAAAGAGCTTAGCAGGCAGAATATTAACCTAGCACTAACAGCAGGTCTGACGACATGTTAACACCAGCCTTAAAACAACTGCTTTCTGATCTCTAGAAATATTGAGTACTGTACACTGGGTCGATAATGTTAAGGCGAATGACGATGATTGGCAATATATATATATGTGCGCAGCTGCGGACGTGTTTTACGCCGTCTGTCAGGTTGAGACAGATTGCGGTGAAGCCCACGAAGTTATTATCATGAACATGGCCACTTAGAATCTGCGTTCATGGCGCACGCGAGGTGCCGTGCACATGTCTTTACGCCTGCATCACTGTTCTACTTTTAGCATTAGATCAGTTTTTTTTTCTTCTAAATAACGACAAAATATCCACCTAGCTGGTTATTTCGATCGAAGTCCTTTGTAAAACAATTGAGGTCAGGAAGTTTGAAATTAAGATAAATTATAAGACAAGGTAGGAGCAACTGGTTCTGTGGTGTAGTGGTTATCACGTCTGCTTTACACGCAGAAGGTCGCGAGTTCGAACCTCGCCAGAACCTCTTTTTTTTCCCATATTATTTTGTTAGCTCTGAGTGTGCTCAGACATGAAACATAAAGTCGCTGATCAGAAAACTGCTTGGGTTTGTGGCTGGAAACTTTTCTGAACACCTGAGGAATATGTTTTCTTTTCTTAATTCTGATAAGCGAGTGTAGTATTGACCACCCAGGCAACGACAGACAGAGATAGCTAAGTCTTTAGGTGCTGGCTTTAGGTCAAGTGCAATTTGCGGCTTGGTTGACAGCAGGGAGAGAGATAGCCGGATAGCCGGAGGATAGGATTTGGTGTACACACTCCACATGATGTTAGCCTGGCTCCCCCAGCGAGCACTTGCCAAGGAGCGGGACTGCTAAGTGCATGACACTCCTACTACACGTGTGTGTGTGTGTGTGTGTGTGTGTGTGTGTGTGTGTGTGTGTGTGTGGTTAACAACATCAGTCCTCGCCGTCGTCAACGAGACGAACACCTGCAACACAAGAACAATAATAGCCAGCTACCCCCCGTCTCCCACACAATGGAGGACACTCAGTACAGTCACTTCCATACATGTCAGCGTTTATTTTGGAATAGAATAAAAAAAATCTTCCTTTATGTCGCAATTAATTTTGGTATGTTAATGAATTGGTGAACTAGACTGATGGATGGGGTAGAGGGAGTTGGAAGAAGAGAGATAAAATTGATTTCCCTTGATTAATGCGCGTGTCAGCAAACTGTGTCCTTTAGCCATCGATGGTTCTCTGGCTGTCAATATAACGACTCAGGCCTTGAGGTGGCAGATGGAGCGACATTGGAGACAGAAACGGATTGGGATGAATGGACTGCAGACAATCATTCCAGTCACTACAATGACAGACGATTGCGAGAACAACGACTGTACCAAACAAACACGTGGTTTCTGTAATTAATTAATCGCCTCTTCACGTGCATGTTGTCTCTCAAACACATGAAAACACTGATGATGTTAATGGTGACACCTGCGACAAGTGAGACCGGTCGTCGTAATCCATCATAAATGATTGAGTTATGAGTTCAGCATTGCATCAGTAGTTGGACATATAAGCTGATTAGTTGTTTCCATACATCCCTCGTTGAAGATTAAACCAAACAGTGAACAAGCAGATTATCAAATAAACACAGCATAGTGTAGCCCTAATACCTCTCCCGGCCCTGACTTGTGTTGGTTTTGCACCTAAGTTTAAACTCATCCTTACCTGTGGTGATATATAGGTTTCTGTCGCCCGATATGGTAGAATGGTAGCGAGCTACATGTGCTATGAAGAATGTATAGTCCTGGATATGTATGATGGTAACGCCTTAGATATGGTCAGATGTTATCGCACTAGGATCGTAGCGCCTGGAGTTTCCTTTCCCTCTGTCTGTTCCTGCTTTTACTAATGTGTCAGCTGATCTGCTACTTCTTTTTTAGAAGTTTGTTTTGGTTTTTTGCCAGGCACCTTGATTATCCGACATTTACGAGCACTTAACGCATGAAAGGAAGCCACAAACGTTTTTTTCCTCCACTTCAACATATGGAATATATATATATATATAAAGTATATATATATTTGGACACTAAAGCAAACCATTCCAGGGATTGTGTAAGCACTCGTATCTTTTCTCGTACAAACTACTGTTTGTGGGACCAGCTCACCAGATGAGATGACATGGAATAGAACGATGAATGATTGTACAATGCTGGCCTGGTTGGAACGGGGCGTTTTTTTTTAAAATTTTTGTTTGGTTGTTGGCACAAAAGGAGAGAAAAGTCTTAACACGACGACAACAACTACGTGACAAATGCGAGCTTGTTTCGGGAGACCTCCAGTGATATCTGACAATCAATGTTGGCTTATCATTTCATGACAACTGTTGAAGTAAGTGAGTGAACATACAGCAAATGAGATTTCCTATAAGCGATCACACTGTATTTTGCAATGAGAGAGAGAGAGAGGGAGGGGGAGAGAGAAGGAGAGGGAGACAGAGAAAGAGAAAGAAAGTAGATTCTTCGGTAGTGTTCAATCAAGGAATGTCCTCGAGGTCTTGACTGACGAACTTGGAAACCTCAGAGAAGACAGTTGAAAGAGCTGCACACACGGAGAAAACTAATGATGAGCAGTACCATGCATAGAAATATTCAATAAATACGACTTTTAGCCAGCAGACAAGAGAATGCTTACTTTCGTATTCATAACAGAACATGAAATTTCCGACCTGACTGGCATAATAGCTACCTGAAGTTTACGAAATGAAATGTTCAGCGAGCATGGCCTTCTCTTGGGCTCAGAGTCCAGCTGACATGAAGTTTGCTGATGCATGCAGTTGGCTTTTTCGAGGAAGACGAAGGGAAGTGAAATTATCTGTATTCTGATGACAGGACTTCGCCGACTTCCTTTTGATAATCTAGGCAGTTCATCCCACTAAATCAGAGTAGGGAAGGCCTCATAGAGACCCGCTTCCATCGTCAATACAGATTATATTTTGGAATTCATTTACCATGTGCATATTATAATAATCGGCGAGAAAATGCTTCCGGTTTGCTGTAATTTAACCCTGATGATGCACGGGGTATTGTTGGTGAGTGCACACAGGCCGGCAACAAGTCAGAAATAGAGCATAATAATTTATACATTATGGTGATTTTTCTGAGCCTCTAGCAAGACAACATCAATTATGTGGTCTTACTAAAAGGGTCATTGCTGCCGCAAGATATATAACTCTTGTCTATATAAAAGTGTAGTTATGCAGCATTGATCTCCCCTGCTAAGACATTTTATGAGACGTGCTGAGATAAAGGATTTTCTGTTTTTGCTATGTTTATATCACTACATATCAAATATATATATATATATATATATATATATATATATATATATAAAATGAGCAAATATAGTTTATGGCATGCAGTATGGTGCGCTATGATACCTTATCCCTGTTAAAGAATGTTGCCAACATCTTCACTGACGAACTTGGAACCTGAGTGAAGACAGTTGTTTAAAAGGGGCTTTGAAAAATAGTTGTACACATCAAATAAACATCGAAGTATCCATTAATAGAAATAATGAATAAACATCAGCTGTCACTTGTTCTTTTTCTTTTTTTCGCTGTTTTTTTCTCGTAACGTTTGTAACTGAGCATACCTCTCTAGTTATAACTGCCCAGTAGGATGAATAAAGTTTGTCATTTGTCAAGCTTATTTTATATAATTATTTTTTGTCAGAGTTGGTCACTTGTGATTACTTCTGAGTACTAATAATAATCATATACGTATTGCGCGAAGTTCTAGTTAGAAGCCCCCCCCCCTCCCACACACGAGAGTCTGTTAAGAGTGAGTTAAAGCTTGGTCATGAAAACCATTGACGGCTACGCATGCACTACTTTGTGTGTGTAGTTATAACAGTAGCTAACTGGACTAAACGTATTTATGTCTAATGTAGGCGCCTGGTCAGCTAAAAATCACACTAAAAAAATGTGTACTCACCTACAGATATGACATAAAGTATAGGGTATATGAAGCATTAGCGGGTAACTTTGGAGAGCGAGGGGGGATAGTGAGAGAACGAGTGCACATATATATATATATATTGGTGAACTTTGTGCTGATGAATACCTATAATAATTTAACTCTTAAATATAATTCACAGTCATGTATGCAAATAAGTGCCTGTATATTTTTGTCAGATATATGAACTGGACTCGCACTCTCGAGACACGGAGCTCAACAGGGTGTGGAATAAATCATATACTGATCGACTACAGTTGCTCATTATTCTCGTTTAAACACAATGATCTTCTATAAATATCCACATAAAACACGGAGACAAATGAGAAATCTTTCTTTACGAGGGTAACAGAATAAGCAAAAGTTATGTTTTTTTTTTTTACATCTAGCCCTCGATGTAAATTAAAGATGCTAAAACACTGCTATATAAAACAAAGGCATTAAAATCAAGCGAGAGAAAATTAGAGTATGTACAAAGATGGGGGTTGATGTCTTAATTGACAGGGGTTAATTGTTTTTGACTAATGAATAAGTACGATGTGGTATATGTTCATGTGTTTGTGATAGAGAGAAAGTGGGTGGGTGGGTGGGGAATAGTGGGGGCTGTGTAGAGCGTGACATGAGTTGTGAGGGCGCATGTAGCTCAAACTGTTTCCAGTCAGACATTATCTGTCCTGCACGCTGCTCGCCATGACAAGACGAGTCCCTGACGAAGTGTGGAGAATTGTGTGGAGAAATGCCATGCACACACATCATCAGTCAACAAAGACCTCGAGCTCTCAAAATAGCAACCAGGCGACCTCTTGAACCCATAACTCAATACTTCTTCTGACTCTGCGTTATTCACGGTACTTCTCTTAAACTTAAAAAACAAAATAGTTCAATTTTTTTTAAAGAGTAGACTGGTCAAATAGTTTAAAAGAGTTGAAATTGTTCAATCGCAGAAATATTTATGAGTAGTGAGTGCCACACCCGAAGGTGAAAATCCATTTGGTCTACAAAGATTTGGTGAAACGGAGAAACCACACGAATAATACTCAATGAAACAGGCTCTTTTGATCAAATAGAGGATAATTGAGGGGGATACTAAGGGATGATTCAGGTTTTCTTCCTCTCCTCTGTTTGCTGCAGTCAACCCTACACAAGGTCAGATTAGCTTCCCTCCCAACTCTCCAAAAACATTTTGTTCTCCATGTCACCTACACTGATAAAATCCCTGTCAAATTAGACAACAACCACAATCTTTGTAATTGTTTCTCTTTAATGCCTTTGTTTCAAAGTATTGTTTCAGTTTCCTTTCCTTAGATCGAGGAACAGATGTAAAAAAGCATAAATTTGCTTATTCTGTTACCATTGCAAATAAAGATTTGTCATTTGTTATGTGATAGTCGCGTTTGTTTATTCTGTTTTTGAAGGGCTTCAGTTCAACCCTGCAATAAAACATATACAGCTCCCCCACACCCGTCATCCCACATCCTCGATTCTGTTAGAGCAGCAAAGATTTACAAAAGCGAGCCACGCATACAACCACCTGTCAGTAATTTAAATTAAGGACAGCCGGGTGGGGGGATCTGGTGGTCTGAGCTGGACCACCTTGTAACTAAACAGTGGGTGAGTGAGTGAGGGACAAGTTGATGGCAGTGTAACATCTACCAATGGATCATGTGTAAGGATCAGTTTCACTAATTCCAACCCCAGTTTCTTTTGTCGTTTTCCTCATCGCTTTGAGCTCGACAATCATGTCATCAATCCGTATTTTATAAATGTTCTCTTTGTTAAATACGTGGAGTGTTATCCTTTGTATTTACATGACGGTCTTATATGTCTCAATATACAGTATGTAACGGTAAATATTAGTTGCAGGTCGAAAGGTAGTTTATATTGTATTATAAATTATGTATGTTTTCTTTAAGTATACTGACTAAAGACTCTCTCCCTTTCTATATCTGTCACCTACCCACGACTGAATCCTGTAAATGTGCACTGAAAACGAGCCTCTTGAAATAGGTCGGGTGTTTTTAATGAGATTGTCGTGCGATTGCTCACATTGCTTATTTCGTGACTAACAATTTTTTTTCATGAAAAAACACAGGTCTAATGCTAAGGCCGAAAATAGCTGTGGCAAAAAAAAAATTGTAGAAATACCGAGTTTATCTAAAAAATAAGAAGAATAAGAATTTGTTCATTGACCAAGTGACACTGCACTCGGAATATGATTTGATGATACAAGAGACAAAAAAGGAAGAAAGAATACTCAAGCCTGTCCTATACATATGCACATACATACACACTATTCCTCTTTCTCACATTCTCTCTCTTCCACACTCAAATTAAGGGAAATCTCACAATGTTTGGTATTTCCAAACAGGCGCGTGCGTCTTTAATATTCTCCTCTGGGCGTCAGTAACAAAACGAATAAAATACTTTGTGTCCTTTCTACACTCTCCACCATCCCAAGGGCAGTTGGGTAGAGCAGACCAGTCCACGATGATGATGATGATGATGATGATGATGATGATGATGATGATGATGATGATGATGATTTTGAGGTCAACAAGGAGCATTCATGACTATAAATAATAAAGAAACTGTGTATGACCGCGTAAAGCAAGCATGGATGTGTATGATATGTCATCACCATAATGTTTTGCTCAGTGACGATAACATTCTGATTTTAAAATACACTGATTTTTTTTAAAAAGAACTATAAACAAACTTCAAGGTAAACTTTAAAATAACCGATTAAACACTTTAAAGTAAACTTTAAACAATTTTATATCAGGTAACACCCGGAAGCAAGCTGCCCGTGAAAGTGCGTCTCTCACAGAACAAGGAGTGGTGACACCTTTGACCTCCGCGTAGAATTTATATTGATGTTATCTATTTTGGAAGTTTTAAGATGCATTGTTTGTCAGGGAACACTAATTAGTTTTAAGGTCAACGAACGCGGGTGTAAAACCAGTTAGGACTGGAGCTGGTCGGCATGAGGCGGTCCGTTTGGTCACGCGGTGACATGAATAGCTGGCAGCCATGTTTGTCACCTGCTTGTTTACCTGGATGTTAATGAGGGGATTATTGTCAAACATTCAAGTGCAAGCACATTGTTCGGAGGTTAAAGCAGCAGCAGGACTTAGTCTCGTGCCTTCTGCCTCTAAATGTCACGTGATGTAATCGCCAAATCATCAAACATTAATATATATTGACAATATTTACAGCAACAATAACAAAGAGTACATTTATTACAATTATTTTACGACCAACCATCCTGCAGCGGCAACACACACACACACACACACACACACACACACACACACACACAAGAAAGAGGGGAAGCAATTTTTCTAGGAATACAAGGAGAATGTCTGTATAATTATTGTAATAAGTCCAACGCATACTTACCCCAACACACGCACGACGAACTACAGACACACGACACTTTGAGAAGCCCTCACTTTGAGAAGCCCTCGCATATGAAGTTGAAGGAAGTGGAGATCGACTGTTGAACTTCACTTGTAGTTAAGATGAGCCATAGAGACGGTTCACCTTCACCTGGTCACACAGATGGGGAGCAAAGACAGTTGATGTTAGACAGCCATCAGAATGGATCAAGTCCGGAGAAAGTCTATGTTTAGGAAGCTGCACGTTGACATCGACAACACAACTCCTCCATCGGATGGTAGAACCACAATGTCGTTCTTTTCGTTGTTCACACTTTTCGAACCGACAGACTTTCTACCTGCAGCTTCACGCCGACATGTTTAACGGCCTCTCCATGAAGTCGATTTTACATTGCAGATGATGTACACAAACAATAACAGACTCATTACACTGTGCACCACTCGTACACAAACAATAACAGACCGACTGCAACACTATACACTGTGAACCACTCGTACACAAACAGACCGACTGCAACTCATTACAATAATAACAATGAACATTTTTATTGCGCTTTTCTAATGATTTGTTTGGAACTCTTTACATAGGTGATAGACAGACCCACCCACATAAACGGAATCACAAACACCCTGCACCCATATTCACATATAACAGACACACTCACTTCTACAACAGACACACCTACTCATATACAAGGTAAATACAAACAAACATTATTCACGCTCATGGTCAGGGCAATAACACAGTGAAGTCTGTTGTGAAAAAAATGCGTCTTTACATAAAATATTTTGTGCAAATGCAAATGTCAGCTAATTATATTTTTAAACTAGTTATTTATTAAAAGCCCTTGAAGTTATTAAATTAGGCTTATGGTTGTGCTGATTAATAATAATTTTGCTGTTCGTGGGTAAGTTACTGAACATCTACGGGTCAGACGAGTCAGACGGTTTCATTCTCTCGAACCGCTCCACCCCTCCTGTCCATCCCCCCACCCCTCACTCGGGGAGAAAGGTGTTGACGATAGTAGAGGCTGACAACTGTTCTTTCTGCGCAGTCAAAGGTGGAAGAGCCAGACACAGGCAGACCGTGCTGGACTCTTTCACGCATTAGTCAGGCTGTCATGCTTCATTTTCATGGTTTTAGCTTTGTTGGTGCTAACCACCATGTCGACTTAATACTTCCGTAAGAGCAGGTAACTGTGACAGAGACTTTGTCAGACTCAGAACTTTTTATTTTTATTTTTGGAAAGACGATGGATGATTAACATCGCTCTTCATCCATGTCAATAAAGCTGAAATCGCGGTTGGTAGAAGATGCCAGGAGTAAAAGGATGCTAGAAGCTAAACCACGTGTACGCGCTCGACCCTGCCCCCCTTTTCCGGTTTGCGCACGGCACAGACTGCTAAATGCTGATTGGATGTTGCCATAGGACACCGATTTAAATGAAAAACCCTCATCTCTACTGTAGCTCGACAAGCTGGTGTACGGGGCCATTTCTCAAAGGTGTCACGGTTATTAAGGTTTCACTATCCGCTAAATTATTGTAGCGTGTTTTTTTGTTGTTGTTTAGTTTTGAAACTGAGGAAAACTACAAGAACAAACTGAGTCTCTGTGTATACATAAACACACTGATAAACATTATATGGCTCAACACATATACAACACATAAGCAGCCACAGAGATGCTTACAACTTATGTAACCATGGTCTGTATGTGTTTACCTTCTATTGAAAGAGGTGAAGGTGTTATTTGACTTTTCAGCCATTGAAGAGCGAGGTTAGTCCGTACTTATTTCGGAGCCAGCTTTTATTGAGGGTGGAGTCCTTTCTGCTCTTCCTCTCTTCTCTCGTGTGTGGCGATGCTCTGGATTAAGTAAGAGCAGTCGCTGATGGGCAAGGCCAGGCTCCGGGCAAGGGTGATGAAATGGTTGGGACTGGTTGTAGTGTAAGATTTCTTACCTCATTGAGGATCTTACTAGATTATATGAAGATAATGTCGTAGCATATATTAAAAGGAAAAAATGTGCTGCGCATCATGGGTAATGAACCCCGGATACTAAACTCTTTCGGCATTGGATGCTGATGCTTTACCCACTCAGCTCTACCCTCTGAATCGACTGACGATGACAATGACCATAAGGTGTACAAGTGTACAATCTGTGTGCCACGTGCTGTGCTGTTGTCAAATAATTAAACACTCTAATAGTTCAGGTCATCGCCCGTTTAACTTAAGTCAGTGCAGAAATTAAGTCGTACCCTGACAGGCCAGGTAGGTGAGCGAATAATTAGCCAGGTATGTCGTAAATGCTGGTAAACCTATATACCCAATGATATTCTAAAGTAGGTCTGCTTCTATCCCTTGAAAATGATTGACTGCTAACACCTCGACTTTATTAAACACCGTCGCCTACCTGTGACCTGCCCAGTTTCAGTCTCAGATGTCAGCGCCACAAATACAGGTGGCAGGTGAAATCTCGGGGATCAGGTTAAATGAACCTGCGTAACTGTGACGTCAACGGAGTCTACAGCATCTACATCGGCGACTTGCAACCGAAGTGCAAAGTCGTTGATCTTTGTTTACTACATGGACTGCTCACGATTCTTAGTAAGACTATTTTGCAAACCGTATTTCGACTTCTACTTCATATGCGAATTTTTTTAAGTAAAGAAAGCGCCTATCCACGCAGATGTCTAAGAGGGCGATTCCACTGTCACTATTATTTTATAGGGCTTTTGTGTTTGCCGACCCTGACTTTTTTTTAAAATTCTGCAGACAGTTTTTGCTGCTGATGCACAGGAAGGAATGGAACCAATTTTGCCGTGCGGCCTTTTCCGCTTTCGCTCCTATTCATCAGGGACAGAGTTTTCTCCTGGTAATCGCTCTCCTGGAGAAAAGCAGGGCCCGGGTCCGGCTGCTGCTGATGTCTGGGAGCCGCAAATGGAACGAACGGGTCAACGTCTGACGTCAAAGACGGTTGAAAATGGTCGTCTGCACGCCTTTCTCTCCATCAAGTCATTTCCTTCTGGCCTCCTCTCATCTGTAGTTGCTTCTGCACAAACAGTAATGGAAGGAACCCGATCCATTTGCATTTTGATGGTGAAAAGCCCCGCCAGCAGATGCCAACTGCACGCCACTCTTACAGGGAGAGGAATCAGAAGGTGATGACGCAGGTAACTCCGCCATGTGTGTGTGTGTGTGTGAAGGGGAAACAGGGTAGAGGGAGGGGCCGTCAGTTTGGACATGTAGACCTCGTGTGAAATCAGGTGGACAGACAGGTCAACCTCTTGCTCTAAACACAATTAATACGAAGATGACGAGTGCGTGACGTGTGCAAAACAACGAAACACCGAGACCTGGTCAGCAGCGGAGAACTTGCCGACAACAACTGCGATCTGAGGGCTTGTTGATGTGTTTTTGACAATGACTGCTTTTGAGAACAGGGGAAGCATATCTGGGTGTTTGTCAGTGCGTGGAAACAAGTGGGAATCTGGTCACACGGATACGTGATCTTAAACATTTTTTTTGAAAGTCGCTCGCTCCCTCGCTCGTGGGCACGCACGCACGCACTCACAAAAGTACAGCAAAACACACACACACACACACACACACACACACACACACACACACACACACACACACACACACACACACACACACGACTTTTATATATCTATATCAGTAACTATCGTAAGCTCACTTTCTGCACGTGCATCAAGACCACTCCATCTTATGCTAGTCGGCTTAATGCGACTCGCGTGAATAAAAAAAAAAAAAAAAAAAAAGGACAAAGAAAAACGACAGATGGATGATGACTCCACTATCAAGAGGTATAATGAAATATTTATAAGCGCTCAAATACATTTGTCTTCTTTTCTGAAGTGGCAAGACGCCCATCTTATTAGACAACCTCCATACGTCGTCACGTAAACAATTGTGGAGTTGATACAAGTATGGAAAACAAACAACAAACTGCTAGGTAAACAAGTCGTCGAAGGCAGGAAGAGGTAAAGAGTGCATACATGGCACAATAGTATCATTCACCACCACCACTAATAATAATAATAATAATAATAATAATAATAATAATAATAATAATAGAGCACTTTGATCGCGCAGTATGACAACCAAGGCAGGTAGCACTGTCTGTCCTGACCACCGGTAGTAAAGAAATGACAGTAAGAACACTGGCTATTAATAACATGAAATAATACGAAGCACATTTGGCCAGTGAGCCACAGAAGGAGAACATAGGACGTCCATAAGTGACTGCATTTGTACTAGGAATTAACAGGAAGCAAATGTGTGTGTCAGGTATCATTGTTATTGACTGTATCGTGATTAAGCTGACATTTCATAAGGATTAATGTGCAAGAACGAAAGAGCGTGAATGACGTCAGTTGTTCGGAAGACGTGTATGAGTGATGTAAAAAAGTGAAGGAAATGACGTGAGGGAGAGCGCGAGGAGCAGTTGGTAGTCAGGTAGGAGAAGAGAGAGGTTTAGGACGGAAAGACAAGTAGAGTAGGAATTGTAAGAAGAATTTGTTGAGTAGGGCGTGTAGGAGTATATAGATCGATTAGGTGAGTAGGTATTCTTGTAGATATTCAGACAGGCAGGACTCAAAGGTTAGGGATTTTATTATTTTAAAGTAATCTGAATGTAGGAATCGTTTTTTAAACTGACTTTTCATTTGTGTATTTTTCTTGTTTTCTTCTTGTATTCATACTCAGTAAAGCAGAGAGATTCGTTAGACAAATCATTCTTTTCTTTTAATTTGTGTGAAAGAACACGTGTTTGTCAGGCTCCGTGTAGGTGTTGAAAGGATTGAGTGACTGATACACTGCGCGGTGGTCGTGACTGTGTGGACAGGCAAAAGATAAGAAAAATAGAAAGAGGGGAGAAGCCAGTAAAGAATCCATTGCCGAGAGTTGAGAGGTTAAGTTTGTAAGTTTGTAGGTTTGTAAGTAACCCTTGGGCGTGCAGCTCCAATATCCTGATGCTGCTCATTATGTTATATCATGCTACTTGCTCGTGCAGCAACTACAGCTGTAACCACGAGTGCTTGTTTTTACTGGCGATTAAAACTCGTCTCAACTGTCATCAAAGGGTAGATCAGAAAGATTATCTTTATGTCCGGCCAAAAATAGTATCTGAAGTGTTATTGTATACATAATGATTGTCTTTCTTTACTGCTCACATAGCGTCATGTTTTCACTCACTCACTCACTCACTCACTCACTCACTCACTCACTCACTCACTCACTCACTCACTCACTCACTCACTACCTCTGCCTGCTAAAACGCATTGGCATTATATGTAACTGAGTTGTTTGCGGGTCGTTCATCTAATTATTTTTCTCACACGAGCAAAGCACTTCGTTCAGCACGTGCCATATGTAGTAAAGTGTTGTTTAGTTTTGTATAAACCTACATACAGATGATGACAAGTTTCACTTCTCTTGGGTTACAGTAGAAATATATTGGTTTACTATTGAAAGAAATAAAAGTAACCGTTATATTAATGCTTTGTAAAAGCAACAGGGAGGCACCTTTCTGTTGAAATTTGAAAATAACCTTGAGACACTTTTTTTTTTTTAAAGAGAAGATGATTTTTACATTCCGTGTACAGATGACTTGGGTGTAGAACCTGAGCTGTGTGTTCACAGCTACACCTCGCCTCACTTATATTTGATGTCACGTGATACTCTTACTGTGCTGCTGGTGGTGGTGGTGTTCAAACATGAGTGACGAGACGACAGAGTTCATTGTGTCCACATCAGGCAGACAAATTGTATTTGAACATCCGTAACACCGGTGATTATTTCCCACTGACATTAATGAAGACCTCTTTGACCTCATGCTCCAGTCTTTCTATTTGGTAGTTTGAGTGTCAACACCTGTTTCCATTTGTAAACATACTATGTCTGGCTATTTCCTAATTTTAAATGGCGAGAATCGTTAAAAGCATCGTGGGATTGCTGAACTAGTTTAGTAAAATATACTGCGCTTAGATGGACAGTATTTTTTCCAGTTTCAGTTCTCTTCAGTAATAGAAATTCCGTAAGGTGCGGACATTATCTTCGTCGGGTGAGACCGTTTGGGAAGCTGGCATACTTTGGAAGATGATCAGTGAGAGATAAATGAATTACACCAGAGACAGACCCACACACACACCTCAGCCATTAATCAACGTGTACTACCCTCCCCCACCAATGTCATCATCATAGTCTAGTCTCGCGGAATTATTGAAAAAAAAAAACAGTTTCTACACTGCTGACTACACTGGCTGTTTACTATAATGTATGAGACTCTCCTGTTCCTTCTGCATTCAGAGAATTTTATTTTGGTTCCTGTTTGATGAATGGGACTATTTACACTGAAGGGATCAGGCTGTAAATTTTCCCGAAGATTAACCCCAATGTTCAAAATGTAGGTATTAATGATGGCAGTACATTTAACGAGGAGCAAGAAAGAGTAATAAACATCGTGGGAACATGCGACACTGAAGTCTAGTAAACTGATAATATCATACACTGATAATATCATACATCTAAACAGTTCTTGCACAGCTTCCTGGAGCTAAGTCTAGGCCTGCAGAAGAAAAAAGTTCGAATAATACTGATTTTGAAGTCCATAACAATTGTGAACTTACATGCATGATACGAATGTTATATCATTCTTTAACTAAAATTATTCTTAGGAGTGAGTGAGTGAGTGAGTGAGTCAGTCAGTCAGTCAGTCAGTCAGTCAGTCAGTCAGTCAGTCAGTCAGTCAGTCAGTCAGTCAGTCAGTCAGTCAGTCAGTCAGTCAGTCAGTCTATTTCCTCTCTCTGTTTTTCCTCTGCAGTCAAACGTTCCCCTCTGTCTATCAGAGTATTTAAAAGTCTCTAGCATATCCAGCTAGAACATTTTTGTCACTCACACTTTCTGTATCTTCCTCTGTGCATTAACATCAATTGTAGTTTCAAAATCCTCTATGAAACATTTCTTAGGACAGAGTATGAGCCAAACATTTAGTGCTCTTTTGATATCATGAGACTGATAACTGCTCCTTGAAAAGATGAGCAGATGAGGGGTATGACGGAGTAGAGTCAAGCCTGTCATCACAGGGTGGATTCTACACTCAAGTTTTGTTTCACCTCCATAAATGTGTAGATATGCCTGAAAGTTGTGGTCACTTTTCTGTGTGGCAAATGAATCACAACCATCATGCAAGCCAACAGGTGTAAAAGCGTGCGATTTCATAGAAGACTAGCATTCTGTGGCCATAGTCACGAAGCAGAGGCTACATTACCTCGTGGTTAGCAATGAGCCGGAGTCCTGAAGACTTAGGAGGTCGGGTGATAATCTAGAGGTCTAAGTCTTGTGTACACACCACAACTTTGACCACGTACGGGGTTGCTTAGGTAATGAGGGGAGGTACTCAGACATTGAGCAAATCTAGGGTACGGATGTTCCTGTCTTCATGACTAGAGCCACCGGAGGACATACCAACGGCTTAAGAGCCTGCGTGCGTTGAGTGTTGTATCTTAGTACCAGAGATATAAATTCCAAACCATTACCTCTCTCTGTCTCATCTTATTTATCGTTCGTTTAGCTGTGGACGGAACTGTGTACTCATGTCTATAAGAGTCTGAAGGGGGTGGAAGACCGAGTCAGTCCGAGACATGTCCAAGTATCAAATTGTATGGAGCGTCCATCCGATAACCGTAGCCTACTGAGATAAAATTTAAAATATATCTATATAAATAAAATTATCATCGCAGTAGTAAAATGCAGACTGGTATGCAGACTCACGGTAATATTTATGTCTGGAACGTGATGTACAGCCGTGAGATAGCAACCCTGTACTTAGAGAACACATAAAATGGGCCGCGATGGTAGTGTTCTGAAGCCGATTTACCTCGTTTGTATGTCCAGAACTATTTACCATTCAAGTAATTAAAGTCTTTTTAACAGAGCAGAGGGCAATCGACAGCAATGAATGACTGTCGGGATTTGGTTACTAACGGATGTTTATGTAGTCCACAGTTTGCAGACGTACTCTGACTCAAGCATTAAATTACCGTAGGAAGGTCTGACACACAGATGACTGTGGACAGGGAACCATTGACGCAGGAAATCAATGATGAAAAGGTCACCTTAGATATAGTAGAACGTTATTTATCGCCAAAGCCTCTTTGAATTGCAAGCTCATAAACAACGCAGTATAGTGAAGGAAGGAAGAAAATAACAGTGAACACGTGCAACCTGATATTTGAGTCTGTTATTCTCGCTTCCACCACTGAAACCAGAGAAACCATAGAAACCCGAGACCGACCCAAGACAAACCCAAACACTTTTGAGGAACTGGGATTATTGTAAACCGAGACCCAAGTTTTCCATGCACATAAAGGGAGGGCGACACAAAACCCTAGAAGATTATGGGAGCTGCGCTAGATGGTGATATCAGATGTTACTGCACAAGTTGAAATCACAAACTGCTGATGTACTTTTACATCTCGACTCGGTCAAGTGGTATTTTCACTAAATGTTGGCCTCTTATTTTTAAGGAGACGCAAAAACTGACTGATGAAAATGGACTTAAAGCCCTTTATATCACTGCCACAGTACACAGCAAAATACAGTAACATATAGAAATATATGCAGCAACATACAGAAATATATACAGCAACATACAGAAATATATACAGCTACAAATAGAAATAAATAGTAGCATACAGAAATATTTAGTAACATACAGAAATAAACAGCGATAAAGCAGAAATATTTACAGCAACAAACAGAAATATACAGCAGCATAGAGAAATATACAGCAACATACAGAAATAAACAGCAACATACAGAATATATAGTAACATACAGAAATATACAGCAACATACAGAAATATATACAGCAAAATACAAAAAATATATACAGCAACATACAGAAAAATATAGAGCAACATACAGAAATAAACGCAACAAACAAATAAATAGTAACATACAGAAATAAACAGCAACATACAGAAATAAACAGCAACAAACAGAAATATATACAGCAAAATACAGAAATATATAGCAACATACAGAAATAAAGAGCAACAAACAGAAATATATACAGCAACAAACAGAAATAAACAGCAACATACAGAAATATATAGTAACATACAGAAATACATACAGAAATATACAGCAACAATCCGAAATATATACAGCAAAATACAAAAATATATAGCAACATGCAGAAATAAACAGCAACATACAGAAATATATAGTAACATACAGAAATACATACAGAAATAGACAGCAACAAACCGAAATATATACAGCAACAAACCAAAATATATACAGTAATATACAGAAAAATATAGAGCAACATACAGAAATAAACGCAACAAACAAATAAATAGTAACATACAGAAATAAACAGCAACATACAGAAATAAACAGCAACATACAGAAATAAAGAGCAACAAACAGAAATATATACAGCAACAAACAGAAATAAACAGCAACATACAGAAATATATAGTAACATACAGAAATACATACAGAAATAGACAGCAACAAACTGAAATATATACAGCAACAAACCAAAATATATACAGTAATATACAGAAAAATATACAGCAACATACAGAAATATATACAGCAACAAACCGAAATATATACAGCAACAAATCAAAATATATACAGTAATATACAGAAAAATATACAGCCACATACAGAAATATATCCCGCAACTAACAGAAATATACAGCAACATACAGAAATATATACCGCAACATACAGAAAAATATAGCAACATATAGAAATATATACAGCAACATACAGAAATATACAGCAGCATATAGAAATATACAGCAACCTACAGAAATATACAGCAACATAGAGAAATATATAGTAACATACGGAAATATACAGCAACATACAGAAATACATACAGGAACATAGAGAAATATAAAGTAACATACAGAAATATACAGCAACATACAGAAATATATACAGGAACATAGAGAAATATACAGCAACAAACAGAACTATACAGCAACAAACAGAACTGTACAGCAACATACAGAACTATACAGCAACAAACAGAACTATACAGCAACAAACAGAACTATACAGCAACAAACAGAACTGTACAGCAACATACAGAACTGTACAGCAACAAGCAGAACTATACAGCAACAAACAGAACTATACAGCAACATACAGAACTGTACAGCAACATACAGAAATATACAGCAACATACAGAACTGTACAGCAACATACAGAAATATACAGCAACATACAGAACTGTACAGCAACAAACAGAACTATACAGCAACAAACAGAAATATACAGCAACAAACAGAACTATACAGCAACAAACAGAACTATACAGCAACATACAGAACTGTACAGCAACAAACAGAACTATACAGCAACAAACAGAACTATACAGCAACATACAGAACTATACAGCAACAAACAGAACTATACAGCAACATACAGAACTGTACAGCAACAGAACTATACAGCAACAAACAGAAATATACAGCAACAAACAGAACTGTACAGCAACAAACAGAACTATACAGCAACATACAGAAATATACAGCAACAAACAGAACTGTACAGCAACAAACAGAACTATACAGCAACAAACAGAAATATACAGCAACAAACAGAACTATACAGCAACATACTCTGGGGGTTGTGTGGCTCTCAATAACGACATCAGCTGGAAACACCAGGATGAGCTTTAAGTTTGAAGCGAATTTCGCTTGACTATTAAAATCTACTTTCAGGTTTTTGTAGCCTTGTATAAATGGGACAATATAAGTAATATCTCAAGTAAACTGTAGTTTATTATTTATAGCTGAAGGAAAAATAATTATCTTTGTTGGGAAGACGAGACTGCGAGGCTGCAAGTCTCCGACTGGTTGCCCTGTGGGGTGTATTTTTTACAGGCATGTGAATGGAGACCTGATGCAAGGAGCAGGTTATGGATTATGGGGAGGGAAAAGACATAAAAGCAAAATATGCTACATCACACCAGCTGTTTGTCTTGTGTCGACTGGAGTAAGTCTCCTTTTGTGGCCTGGGTGTTTGGACGAGTAAGCGGACATGTTTTTGAAACTGAACCTTCTCATTTCTTTACTCGTTCACTTTTTATAATATGCGCACACCCGGGTGTGCGCATATTATAAAAAGTGAACGAGTAAAGAAATGAGAAGGAGAAGACGTGAGTGAGCGAGCACGAAAGCAAACGAACAAGCAGAACTTTCATTTCATAAATGTGAAGCATGTACATATGTGTAACGGGGTGGGTGGGTGGAGGGAAAGGTGGGTTCATAATAAGTCTGTTATTGCTGTCTCACGTACTAAAGCCGATCCGCCATCACCACATACATGGAAATAAATTATTTATGGACAACTTTCACAGCCTCAAACAATTTTACACACAAAGTCCTTCAGACAAACTGGATGCCCATCTCAGTGATGACAGAGAGCGCGAGCTGTGCATCTCTTTCACTTTTATACGAGACTCAATCTGTTCGTCACCCTGTGATCTGCACGTCACCCTGTGGTCTGCACGTCACCATGTCTGTCGCTTGTAATCCAGAAAAAAAAAATAAACAGAAAAAAAACTGCAGGCAACGAGGGCTACACAACCTGGCTTATCGGTCCCTAAGTGGAACGTCCTACTTTAAGAACCTCTGGATAAAGTTCGTCGTCCATATGTACCCTCCATTCTACTCCTCCACCCCCCCTACCTTACCTACATCGACAACTCTACTCCCTCCCCTGGGTGTGCAGGTCGCTGGGCGATTCGTGTGACGTCTACCGGGTGACATGTTTTAATGTAGACTCTGCACACATCCCCTAGTCTTGTCTCTATAAAAGAGGAGGTGGGGGGATCGGCGCTTCACTCCAGCTCGACTTCACTCCAGCTCCAACTGTCGCGTGCCGAAGGGACGAACTTAACATCGACTCACCGTCTCCCCGTCAAAACGCTGACTGAACAGGTGTGTATGTATGTATGAACAGGTGTGTATGTATGTATGTATGTGTGTGGTGGGGGGGTTGGTTCCCTGCATCGTCTTACCTGGCATTGACAACACCTGGACTCACTCTCCTGCCCTCTCCTGAAACTGATTCAAGCGTGAAGAACGGTAAGCCCCTTGGAATGTGAACATCGTTACGTAACAGAAAACAGTGTGAACAGAAATTATAGTTGTAAGGTTTCATAGGGATGGGTCACGAATCGCCAAAGTCTGACTTCACAGAATTCTTCACCTCGTAAACAGTCAAAGGTGCAGGCATTCAAGTGTTGATTTAAAAATTTATTTCTCCCGTGAACAATAAGTCGAGTCTCAATTATTTGTCGTTTCTCTCTCGACCCTGCATTTTTTTAAGATCTTATTTTATTTCGCTTTTGCTGTTTGGGTGTGTACATGAAATTATTTATCCTCTTACTGTCTATTGTGAAGGTTCCAGGGTTGAGAATGACTTCTTATTACAATAGATTTTCGTGTAATTTATTTTTGGAGACTGAGTGTCTGAAGACAATGTATTAGAAACGTGTTAGTGTTAAAGACTGTATCTCAGATGTCGGGGTCAGTGGGGTCGTCATCTACACGACACTCATAGGAGAACTCGGGTCACAGAAACATAACATGGATTAGCGACTACCTATAGAGTGACACTAGAATTACAACAACTCAGAGCACAAGGCTTAACATGAGATAAAGGGATTAGACACTACGAGTAAGATCACTATTATCAATCTAAGCGTAGACTGGCATTTCTGAGGTAATTAATGTTGTAATTTTCAGTTATCGTTCCGTTGTAATTACATATTGCGAGTGTATGTCACGAGTGTAACAACACAAGAGAGATAGTGAAAGAAGATAAGCCGATAGGTTCCGACTTGACATGACGACCAACATCTGAGGTGAAGTCAAAACCTTTAAATGTTATAATCATAGGGGTTACAGACTTAATAACTATAGCTAATTATATCTTGACACTAGCTGGTAAACACCTGTGGCTGCTGTAACCGTAATGTTTACATCATTTGCTAGTTATACCCCTGCTCTTTGGGGATAGCCAGGTGGTTAGAGCGCTGGCTTCCGAACTGTGAGAGGCGCACCGGTTCGATACCCGGGTAGCGCCGCTCATCTTCCCTTAGTTGACCCAGCTGGCGGGAATGAACCTGTCGTAAAGCTGGCCATGAGAAAGAGGGAGGTCTCTAACACCTCATCCCCCTAACTACCGAAAAAAGTTCACGGGATGACCTTTACCAACAGCTATTATTTATGCTATTTTCTGTAATTAACCTGACTTAGCATTGTGTACGCTATTTGCTAGTAATTATAGCTATTCTTTACGCTATTTTCTAGTAGTTATAGCTATTCGTAAGGGATTTGCTAGTAACTAGTCTTTACGCCAGTCTGAAACAGATGAAATACGTTTTAAACAGATGAAATAGTATCAAAGCTCTTGACAAAACATGAAAACTATTTATGGCTAGTCTAACAGGTGATATAAATTCTTGAACTTGATATGCTGTTGTTCTTTAAACAGTAGATCGGAACCATGTTCGAATGATTTTGCTTCCCACAGTAACTTTCCTTTTGACAAAAGTATTTGTAGGGACAGAGGGAAGCGCAAATGTTGTGCAGAAAATAGAAGACTCATAGTTGCGCAGAGAATGGAAGGCCCACTCCAGTGGTTTGAGCGCCGCCGTATAAGGTCGGAGGCACGCACTCTATGCCCGGTTCGATACCCGTGTAGCGCAGCATATTTTTCCTAGTTTTTTAATGGGTATCTGGCCCCATTTGAGAGTTCGTGAAAGAAGGGTGCAGCATTCCTCTCCAAGTTGTTTGATGGGTATCTGGCCCTATTTGTGGGATCGTTCAGGAAAGGCATCGCATTCACAAAGAAATGCTGGCCCCTAGAAAAGTGTGGTCTACCACCTCACCATCTAACGACCAAAAGACGACGGGGCTATCTTTTACCTTGTTTTAATGCCTTTTACCTTTTTTACCTTTGTTAATGCCCATAAATACGATAAAACTTTATTTAAAAAATCTATAAATAGTGAACAGGGGGCCATGTTGCACTATTTCAAACTGTTGCTTGAATAATTTGCCTCATCACTCGGAATGTTTCCCGACAGTTATAGTGAACCTCAGTGTTTCATTACAAACACTTTTGTTCTTCTTTATCATTACTTGATGATATTTCAAAGCACGATACAGACTGAGGCAGTGTGTGACATGGTTATATCGGGACTAGGCTGCACAGCAACATTTCTAGTTTTGTTTCCCTTTCATGGCCCTTTTTTGTCAAAGTAAATGTCTCCCTTTTGTTCTGAAATACTAGCTGTGCTATAGCAAGGAGGCTTTTGGTGCTGTAGTAATTTTCTCAACATTCAGTTTCAAATATTTATCTTGCAATATGCACACATGCAAACACAGTGTCCACACGATTCTTGTTCTCTACAAATCACACGACCTGTCCATGGGCTTCACGTTTTTATTTTAGAGAGAGTTTCATTATCATCATCATGCTTCTCGTCGACTGCCCGTGGCCCATATGGACGATTTTGGAGAATTATGCATGCATGCAACTTTCATCCCAAACCTAGGGGAGAGTAGTTTTGGCTTGATGTCGGTTGTTGATACGTGTAGCGTTCTTTGATCGCGTCGGTTCATACAATTAACAAATAATCGTCGACATTGCTGTGTACCTTAGTGTACAGTTCGCATGCAAGTGTCCAACATTATCCTTTCATGGATTACAAAGTCGTTGGTTTTGTGTTCTTTGTATGAGATCCGGAGCAGCCTCCTCAGGCACTTGTTCTCGAATGCCTGGATTCTCCTTTCCGTTTCGGCGAGCAGAGTCCACGTGTCGCATTTGTAGAGCAGGATCGGCACTTCCAGGGATTTGTATAGCCTGTACTTGGTAGTGAACCTTATCTTGTGGCTATGCCAGATCCTATCTAGCCTAGCCATTGCTGCTTTTGCTGTTGCGATCCTGATGCGGATATCTAGCGTGGAGCTACTGTCCTTGAAGAGGGTGGCTCCCAAGTACTTTGCTCTTTTCAGTGCTGGTCTCCATTCCAAATACATTTGAGGTGTCTGTCAGTCTGTTGGTGAGGTCTTGAGGCTCGTTGTTAGTACCTGCTAACAGATGTATGTCATCTGCAAAACGTAGTTTGCAGATTTGTCTTCCACCAATGGAAATGGAGGTATGATGGTCGTGGAGAGCTAGTCAGAAGTGTTCAGTGAAATGCTACGTTGCTCATTCGTCCCTTGACCGGTACCTGTCGTTTTGGGGGGACACCTGGACACATCAACTGACAAGGCCCGCCACTCAGGTCTGTCTTGGGCAGGTCATGCACGGCACGACCAGTCCCTTCTTTGACCTTCGTAAGTCAGTTCTTCCTCCGGCCACCCTTCAAGGTGCCTTGTATGACAGTCTCCAACAGTGTCGCCCTGGGTCACGTGGCCAAACCACACCAGCTTGACTGTTGCGAGTAGGGGTCCTTGTGGCCTACGAGTGTGGCGATCGTGATTCGTGCATGTCATTGGGGTTATGTTCTCCCGAGCAGCCTTCTCAGGCTCTTCACTTGAATACCTCGAGTCTTCTCTCCATATCGGCAAGCAGAGCCCACGTTTTATATTCGTAGAGCAGGATCGGTACTACTTGCACATACTGTACCTCCTACTAAACCCAATGTTATAGCTGATGCGGATATCTTTCGTGAAACTTACCTCTTTGGAGAGGGCGGCTTCCAAGTACTTAAAGCGGTTTACATCTTTGAGCGGTACATCGTTCGTGTAGATATCAGCTTTGCCGTTGCCAATGACTATGATCTTGGTCTTGTAAGTGCTGGTACCCATTCCGTTTTCGTTCGAACTGTCAGTCTTTTGGAAAGGTCTTGCGATCCTCTGGTCACAGAAATCTAGGAAATCGTACGTTACCCAGGGTCGTTACTGCTTTCTTTGACGCCCTAGGTATTCCTGGGCTCTTAACAGTCTTTAATGTTTCCGGAGAGGATTTCCACATTACCTCCGACGTTGACGTCGGTGACTTATTCATCATTCAGGTTTTGCAGCTTCTCCATATCAAAGAGAATTCGTGGGACGTTTGGGCGGCGCTTCATCCTCAGCTTCAGCTCTTTAAAGACAAGTTCATGGTCACTGCCTATGTCCGCGCCAGAGTATATCCTTTCCTTTACCCTGTTGATGCTGGGTGTGAAGTGTCTAGGCAGGATGACAACGTGCAGGGTTCGAGCCTTACCTGCAGACAATATTGTCCAATCGATCAATCAATCTCATTGACATAAACATTAATTTCTGGCTCTTGGTTGTTAAAACCCTCCAATAAAAAATTACACATGATTCGTGTCATGAACCAGCCTGGTTCAAGGCCAGAACAAAATGGTCGAGTCCCAAATGTAATTAAAGAGGGACCGCGATCGGCCTTCGGCAATGCCCGGCTATTGGATGGACAATGGGGCTAAGAGCGTTTCACCACCGGTTATCGACGAATGAGCCAATGAGAAACCACTCACACACCTGACCACGTGAACGAAGGACCGAGACAAGGAAAGACGCCTTTTGATCCTAAGCCTTGAAGGGAGCAGACGTGTGTACGGCCAGTGGAGTGCCGGGTACAAGGGAGCTGGAATTGGTAACCATCTCTACCTGGTAGTGATCCGTATTTCCACCAGCTAGCACCACTCGGGTCGACATCTAGCTGCAGGGAAACCTTCACAATTCGCAAAATACCCCCAAGCGATCTACTTTGAGAGAAGATTGCGATAAATACTCCGCAGTAAGATCGACTACCCTGTAATGATTGAATAATGAATGAATCAAGATTTGTTGACAACACTGTAATGCGTCCTTTGTTACAGATACTGCGTGTTGTCCAGCATCTGACCACAGCGGCCGCCCAGAGAGCTAGTGTGGACACCCAGAGATCCTCAACAGTGCAAGACATCGACATCTAGAAGCTTCGCTTAGTTCTTCCAATTTGCTGACAGAAAGTTGGTGTCTAGAGGGGAGTCAGCTACCTCTCTAGAGGGGTTCAGTTACCGATCTGGTGATCAGTGGTCAAGATGGAAGACGGGTCCCTGCAGAATGAGGTTAAGATGTCAGAAATACCCAGCATACAGGTCAATAGACCTGTCTATCGCCTCGCAACTTTACGAGACCAGTTTATGAAGGTATTTCATCCTTTTATTTATTAGTAAGTGTTTTAGCAGAATTGTACCCTACATCCCCGCTGAGGGAGACAAACGTTGCTACTTGTATTAATCCATGCAGCTGGTCCTGGTTAGACATCATGCACTTCTGTCTGGTGGAGACAGCAATACAACTTCTTGTAGTTATCCTCAGCAAAAGTCAAAGAGGGGGTCGGGGGTAAACGCTGTGGTCTCCTCAGCTGGTCAGTCCACTGACAGGTCGAAGCCGCTCTCGACAGTCGCCTTACTTCTCCCCTAGGTAATTCCTAAAAACGCTTATTCTTAATGAATATCCGAGCTGGACACTCTATAAAATGTAACTTCTAATTTGCTTTAAAACCAATTTTATAATAGCAAAACTTCCAACAAAATTAATGATTACAAAATATTCTTTCTCAAAATTATTTCAAAGATCATAGAAACATTATTACAACCAATACCTTTTCTAGACAAGGAATTAATCCCAGTATTCACACCACGTCCATCGGCCACGCTGGCTTAATCAGGAATACCGCATCCCAGTTCACACAGAATCCTGGCCTCTCGTGAACAACTGTTCACTCACACGTCCCTCCTTAACTCGTGCTCACAGCGACACAGACACACATACAGGTAGCCCTGGTCCGACACACATGTAGGTACAAGTTAGTAATCCCCTCGGCGAATCAAGCATTATTTCAGTTTCCGCTTGCTAATAGAATTAGTATTCAATTAGTAACGCCCACATAACAGTTTATTATTAATTACAGTACAGATGGTAGCTACCGTTATTGTTAGTTCGCTCAAACACCGATAAATCCAAAGATCTTCGTTACGACAATTAAAAAAAAACTGATTTGCAATCTGTTTCGTACTCTTATATATATATATATAGATAATGTTAAAGATACTTTACTTTTTTCTTATTTTTTTAATTTATTTTGTTGTTGCTGCGCAATGAGCATTCTTCTGAATGGATACCTGCGCATTACAAAATGGACATCATCATCATCATCATTGAGCGCTACATAGACACAGCCTGTATTATGACATAATCAGAACATTGGCATCCACTCTCTTAATGCAATTTAATGCCTTCAGCCCCCAGCGCCACCCAAGCCGAGGCTGCAGAGCTTGAAAGAGAAGATTGGCCGAGCCTGCTACTGCGACAAACAACGCGCCAAACGGATGTGCATGAATGTTTTCCCCTTTCTGCGCATGTTCCGCAAGTACGAGTGGCGGAACGACCTCATCAATGACCTCATTTCCGGTTTAACGGTCGGCATCATGCAACTGCCTCAAGGTAAGTGATCGTTACTGCTGAATGTGTAAAGATAGAAAGAAAAAAGACAAACACATCCCCCCCCCAAAAAAAAAAGTGTTTACATCTCGACTGATAAACATCCAGTACGCCATGTTTTTCGTCAGTTTAAATGACTAACGCTCAAACTCCTTTGGTAAGAGAAAGAGAGACAGACCAATTGATAGACAGGAAGACAGGAGGAGAGGTCGGGAGGAAGAGCGAGTAGAGAGGAAGTGTAAGAATATAACTGTGGTTGTGTTGCAGGTATGGCCTACGCTATGCTTGCGGAGCTGCCTCCAGTGGTGGGTCTCTACGTGTCCTTCTTTCCAGTCATCATCTATTTCCTCTTCGGGACATCGCGCCAGATTTCTATGGGTAATCAGACCGCCTTAGTTCACGAATCCTCTTCACACCAGGCATTCAGTATGTCGAGTCCTTAATGCACTATTTGTGCATCAAGAACATAGTACACAAATCCTCATGGTTCTCGATATTTGGACAGTAATTGATCGAATGAAAACACAATGAGCCTCAAAAGTCGACAGGACAAAGCCATACCTCACCAGTTCGACTGGCCAATCAAATTGTGTCTAGAGGCTCGACTGCCCAATCAAATTGTGTCTAGAGGCTCGACTGCCCAATCAAATTGTGTCTAGAGGCTCGACTGCCCAATCAAATTGTGTCTAGAGGCTCGACTGCCCAATCAAATTGTGTCTAGAAGTTTGACTGCCAAGTTCCCTCTATTGACCCAGCTGCTTAATGGGTAGCTAATTAAAGCGATGGGGAAGGTAAGGCAGCAAATGAAAGAGGCTCCTGCTCACCCACCCATCCACCCATATGAAAAACTGACCCCGAGGAAAGTGTCTCTGACACCGTAAGGCCATGAGGAACCTGTAGCTTTACCTTGACCTGTTGTTTACTACAAGCAAAACCTCAGTAGCCCTCCTTTACTGACGACACTATGTGTGCAGGCACCGTGGCCGTGGTTAGCTTGATGACTGGCGCCATCGTTGCCCAGGAAACCGAGGCCTGGAAAGCCGGACGATCCGTTATACCCGCCTTGCAGGTCAACGCAACAACAACGACGACCACGGCGTCAGTGATGTCCTCTGTCTTCTCCTCACTAGACGGAAACGCCACCACCACCACCGCCACCAAGGCAGCAACGACGACTGGATACGATGCGGAGGAGGAGGCCTTCCGTATCAAGATCGCCACCACCGTGGCCTTCATCACAGGCCTGTCGCAGGTGAATGACGGGAAATGTGCAGCCTCCCCCTCCATCTTTCATTTTCTACTTGGCAGTTGATTAATAACTGTACACAAGACTGAGGCTGTGGCACACTTCGTGCCACACTGAACTGAGTGCTTAAGCTGAGGATATCCAGCTAAGTAATAATATGTCATGTGGGGCGAGGCAAATGACTCTCCCAAGCGATCATTTATTCCTCTAAATTCTTCTGTCATCTCTTTTTTCATTGTATGAGACTGATGTCATCAGACTTCGAAATCTCTACCCCCTACATGTGCCTTTTTATCTCTATAAAGAAAGAATCAACATATTTTTGACAAATTTATATGACATTTAAAGCGATGAGACAGATAAAAAAAACCCCATAAAAATAAAAAGGAAGGAAAGAAAGAATCACCTAACATAGCGAGCAGATTTATAGATTTATTTAACCCGGAGCTATTTCTCTACCAGATTGCCATGGGTCTGTGCCGGATTGGCTTTCTGACAACTTACATGGGGGATGCCCTGGTGTCGGGCTTCACCACAGGGGCTGCGGTGCACGTCTTTACCTCGCAGGTGAAGTACGCCCTGGGGGTCAAGATCCCGCGGTTCGAAGGCAACTTTCAGGTCGCCGAGGTAAGTGAGCTTCAGGTAGTGGCAGGTCAACGTTCTTCTGGGGTTACTTGCTTCTCACCTCTCACCTGTCGCTTTGGAAAGTAGATGATGGATGATAGTGATGAACGCCTCTCTGCATAAGATGATACAGCTGTCATCTATTCCCTCCTCACCTTTCTCTTTTGACACACACACACACACACACACATGCACGTACAGACATATACTGGCACCTATATACACACACACCTACACACAACACACACACATACACAAACACACACACATGCACGTACAGACATATACTGCCACTTATATACACACACACAACACACACACACATACACAAACACACACACATGCACGTACAGACATATACTGGCACCTATATACACACACACCTACACACACACACATACACAAACACACACACATGCACGTACAGACATATACTACCACTTATATACACACACAACACACACACATACACAAACACACACACATGCACGTACAGACATATACTGGCACCTACATACACACACCTACACACACACACACACATACACACACACACACGTGCCCACAGGAAATACACCCACTACATAATGAAAACGACGACACTTTCGGTATGTTCCATGTTAGAGCTTGCGAAGTAGTTATATTGAGAAAGATAAGCCCAGGTAAGATTTCAGGTATAAACCGTCTCTCAGTAACCCACTCGCCACACGCGCAGCAAAAGGCGAGGTGCGTGATATGAACACGTGTACATACTTGAAATTTTTTATTCCTGTAAACTGCTCTGATAAGAAGCAGCACTTACAGCTATCCTTGTCATTAGTCAAATCAGGTCAGGTTATACAGACTTTTTAAACGATTATTCGAACGAAGCAAATGTCAGTTGAGGGCTTAGACCCTAGGGTACCTGTAGTCCTGTACGCGTACAGTCGTCCATTTCGTGGTCGAATGGAATTAATGAAACTTTTAAAGACCTACCCGACTTGACAATACCACAGGGTTGATGTTCTTCAAATTTTGCAAGCTGTATAACAAAGATGTAATACAACGCACATACACTTACCTTGCATACGCACGACACATATTACACACATACACCACGCTCGACGAGCCCCCGTAGGTGGGGATGAAGGTGAAGAGATTTCTAGTTGATTTATGGAAGATGAAGAACTCGCTGCTCTCTCTTTTCTATCTGGCCATGGAACCCTCGTCTTTCTTCTTCTTTTTACGTCATTCTTTTCCCCAAATGACGACGAACAAATGACGCACACATGACGTCAAACACAAGACACCATTCACACACGAGACAATACAAGACCTGCCCCTAACTTGGAGACTAAGATATACAGTCGTTCCTTGCGTGATCTGATGAATGAAATACGGGTGGCGAGATTCAGGTCCTGCAGTTCTTGTAAGTGTACACGTTCCAGCAAAAGGCAATAACATAATAACACGAAATAAAATTAAGAAAGAATTAGATTTTTTGTTGTTATGTATTATATCAGTTTTTATATGTAGTATAAAGTTACGTTTGTCAGCGAGTAAACGACAACCTGACAAATAGACAGCTACTAAAGTGTGGTTACTTCCTGTCGCCCACCCGTACATTCTACCCGGTAAGCAGAGAGCCAAGTGGTAAGAGCACTGATATCTCAGCCCGGAGGTTGGGTACTTTGCACACCGTACGTCTGACAGTTCCATAATTTCTCAATGAAATCGTTTTTGTTTCACTAAAATGCTTAAAAACTGTGAATGACTATAGAATCATTAACTATGTGAATAGTTAACGGACTGATTTATTTTTATTTTAATTGTAATTACTTTATGAAAATCGATTTCTGTATTTGTTTTTTCCCAGACGTACATCGCTGTATTTAAAGTCATCGCAAAAACCAACATCGCCGAGCTGGTCATCACACTTATCTGCATTATTTTTATCTACGTCGTCAAAGAACACGTCAACAGTCGAATCAAGACCAAATGCCGGATACCCATTCCAGTGGAGCTCATAGTGGTGAGTGTCATGCACTGGTGACTTCTGGGTGGAAACAGGGGTCTTGGGTGTTTGTGGTGTGAGTATGTGGGGGGTGGGGGGAGGGCAGGACGGGGTGTTGAGTCATGAAGTGAGTCTCATAAATAATGTGTCTTGTGACAAGACACGAGTCTTGCTGAGTGACATGTCTGTGATTCGATATGTGAATCTGTTGAGGGGTTTGAGTCTTTTGAATACTTTCTGAGGTTGTCTGTTATTTGTGTCTCAAAGGTCATAGCTGGAACCCTGGCCAGCCAGTATGGAAACTTTCGCAGCATGTGGGGCATTCGCACTGTAGGAAACATTCCTGCAGGGTAAGCAACACATTTGTGAGACCCCATTCCACTAAGGGTGGTCTTTACGATTCGAAACTTCAATATGCTATCGTACAAAATAAGTGCGGAATAAGGGTTCAACAACTTCCAGCAACTGAGTTATGTCAGTAATCAAAGAGGGATTGAGGGAGTCGGGTAGTGAGAGTGAACGAGTGGGGGAGGGAGTTGGTGGTGGGTAAGCACTTGATAAATATTAGCTGAAAATAACTGTACCAGCAAACTAGACCTGTCGACACGACTGTTTCTTGATGAAGTATGCTGGTTTCTCACAGCCTGCCTGCACCTTCAGTACCTTCCTTCACCAACGTCAACAACTACGGCATTCAAAGTGTGGTGGTGGGCATCGTGGCCTTCGCACAGTCTGTGTCGCTGGCGGCGCTGATGGCCAAGAAATACCACTACCAGATCGACGCCAACCAGGTCAGTGGAGGGAAGCTATGCTTGATGCACCCGTTAGAGAAAGTTGATTCGTTCCTGATATCTTAATAGAGTTTTTCAGAGACAGCGGTAGTGGGATGGTTACAGGTTATCGGCTGATCAAAGCCCGACTTCTAAGGACAGTGGTTGTAGTCGCGATGTGTAGGATCGTTCCTGACGTAGTAGAGATTCGTTAGCACTCGCTCTTATTAAAACTCGATGGATATTTTCCTGGAATACCAGCTGTTAAACACAACTACATTAAAGCATGAAAAAATCTCATTTTTAAATAGGGCTACGCTAAAATTAGAAAATTATGTTTGCCTCTTTTTTTTCTTTTCTCTATGAACGATGTTTACTCGGATGTTTCTGTCCTGAGGTATGAGATCCCACAGGGGTCTGTCTTAAGCCCAATACTTTTTTGTTGTTTATCTCCTCACCCCTTCTGTTAAATGCCACCTCTCACCATTCCATGTTAGTATGATAGTTGCTGATGATACAGTTATTACCAACTATCATCTTTACAGAATTCAAACGATCCGGAAAAATGATCTAAACATCAAAACATGTAACACCCATTATTAGTTATCTTCACTGGCTGGCAGTCTCTCATCTTGTAGCCTCTAAACCCGCGGTTCTCAACCTGGGGGGCGCGCCCCCCAAGGGGGGCGCAAGCTGCTGAAAAGGGGGCCGCAAAGGCGGTCATTTTCTCATATCTCATATAGGTATTAGTGGCTAAGGGGGGCGCGCGGACGTACCTTTATTCGTCTGGGGGGGCGTCACAAGTAAAAGGTTGAGAAACGCTGCTCTAAACCTTCCATTGATTAAAGCTTTTGCTTCTGAATGAGTAAAGTTCTTCACTTTTGGTTCTTCTTGGTACCAAGAAAAAAAAATGAAAGGCTTAAAAGAAAGGGCCTTGATACTTGTATCTGCTTAAAAATATTTTATTAATTTTTTTATCCAATAATTTTGGTGTTATATTTCATCTACAAAGACTTTGTATTATTTGCTTTTAATATACTTTAAGATATTGAAAACCAACAATTAAAAAGCTTTAATATGTAAATTTATTTTGTAAAATGTACAGACATACGCGCAAGAAATCGAATCTTTTGCGTGATTTGTTATGAATTCAGATCGACCTTCTTTATGTGTTGACTATGTCACGAGGGCTTCACACTTTTATTGGGAAGTGGTTATCTTCGTCATTATCATCGCCATCAATAGCAGATCACGAGTCTGTCATCGACTGTCTACCACAAGCATCTACTTCTGACAAATTGTTGCAACACAGTTATTTCCCGTCCTTACGCGTTGCCGTTGCTCAGTAAATAAGGTTTGGTCGCACCGCATACCTGTGGAGGATGACCTCACACGTACCTGTACATTTACCTGTACACGTGGCCCCCTCACACTGTCATGTCATGTCTGGTTCGCGTGTACTGACGGGGCCGGTGCAAGGCTGTGCTGTAGGCCAAAAACAAATACCGCGCCCCTCTCCCCCCAAAAGTGAACCATTTATCGACACAAATATTAGAATTATACGTTTAGGCTTAACTCTATTTTCTTAACGGAAAATGTAAACACTAAACCTAGTCTTACATATTACCGGTAATGATTGTCGTGGTCTGTCTCAGGACATTTATCAGCCATTCAGCAAGTCAAGAGACAATTAATGGTAATCGATTTGTAAAGAACGATTTTTGGTGACTAATTAACATTATAACCTGACTGAATATGCGTCACGTGCGACATTCCTTCCTTCCACACAACAGCAGTGGCAAGCTTAACCACTCAGGTTTTTTTTTTAACCTCGTCCTCCCACGTACAGACCTCACCAAGCGTGACTGTGATGTGATCAGTACCATAGGACTTTGTCAAGGTGTAATACATACATGTGTTGATAAACTCACGTGGTCAAATCAGCCTACGAGCAGAGGAAAGGTGTCATGCAAATGTAATTCGATGAAAGTGATATTTTCCTCTAACATTATTCATCACTTTAAAAAAGCAACAGAGGGACTTCTTACAGCTCCCCCATCTCCTCTGTGACCCTAGACGACTGCATTATTCACCGAATGGTAGAACCGACCCTCATGTGCACTGAACCACATCCTGAGTTAGTGCTGCGAGAGCCGAGGGTGTCAGTAATCCGGGAACTGTTGGTGGAACAGTCACTACTCTAGTTCCTCCACCAGCTGCGAGTGTGTGTGTATGTGTGTGTGTCCTACAGACGGTGTGGGGTCTTGGACCTTCATGCTTGTTGGTGCATGCGTATATAAAGCATCTTCGGTGGTAGCGCAAGGCACTGAAAAAATTATCAGACTATAATCATCTTGTAGGAGATAACATGTGGTGCTTGTATTGCAGGAGCTAATAGGTTACGGTGGTGGCACTTTCTTTGGCTCCTTCTTCTCTTGTTACCCGATCGCCGCCTCCGTCTCCAGGAGCTCCGTGCAGGATGCAGCGGGAGGCCGCACTCAGGTTAGTGGAGACTTTCAGAAGACAGGTAGCACTAAGGTAAACAGAGAGGTTCACTAATCACGTATCGCTCAGGTGTTTGAAAGTATTAAAGTGCAGGTAACAGACGCAATTGAATATAAGCATAGGGAGAATTTCTCATGTAAAGAATTGTGGGCGAGCTGACCGACTTTGATGGGTGAAGCAAGTCAGTTCCCCCCCCCCCAGGATTTTGATTGCGTAATCGGTGGGCGTTCTTGGAAATTAATTAAACTTTTAGCTGGGTCGGAAATCTACTGGCCTGACACTGTCGGCAGAAACCAGCAATAATCACCATTTTTTGGTTTTAAAAATTTTAATAAGGCAAGTAAGTGCAGGCTTGTCAATCATTTTGTTTCGGATTCGCTTATGTGAAAATCATGCTTAATAATAATAATATAACAATGATGATGATGATGATGTGACTTTGATTTGATTAACAGCTTGCCAGCTTGGTGTCTGCTCTCCTTGTACTTGTCGTCATCCTTTTCATCGGCCCTCTCTTCAAGGAACTTCCAAACGTGAGTTTTTCTTAAGCCAAGTTAGCTTTACCCCCCTACCCTCTCGTAAATATGATTTCCCTATGATGTGGCTGTCTGTTACTGATTCTAACATTATGTACAAAAAAGTCTAAAATGAGCGAAAAGAAACCCTTTTTCGTGCATACACAATTTATCTCAAGCACCTATCTGTGTCCAAATATAAAGCAGGCTGACATGTTCTGGTAATATTGACGAATATCAATGTCAGAAGATGACGTGTCGCTCTGTGCAGTGCTGTCTCTCAGCTATTATCATGGTGGCCCTGCGCTCCATGTTCCTGCAAGTGTTGGAGCTGAAGAAGATGTACAGAGTATCTCCGTACGACTGTGTAAGTCCTTCCCTCCATTCTTGTCAGTGAGGTTGAAAAGGATTCCTGTTTAAAAAAGCTAAGGTGGACGAACAGCCGCTTAGCAGTCAAAGGGAACTAACTGCTACCAATACCAAAGAAACTTATGTGATGGTTGCGTCCCTTAGATCGGAAGTCCTCCCATTTGGTGTTATCACTTCGACAGAGTAGCGACACGAGTCACTCAGAAAAAAAGAATTGCCGATACTACTTTTGACTTCAAGATTCATCTTTTTGATATGGTTTAATAAACCTGAATGCAACAGGAAGGGCTAAATAATGCTACACTGATGTTTTTGCTCAGTGATAATTTAGTTCTCATTCCTGTGATACTAAATATGTTAGCACTGGTTTCACGCGGGCTGTCTAGGTAGTGACATTTGTATTACAGTGCAGGATGCTTCCCTGATGTTTGTGATGTTGTGATGCAGGTTATATGGATTGTAACATTCCTGTCAGTGGTAATTCTGAACGTAGACATCGGGCTGTACATCGGCATCATCTTCTCCTTCTTCACTGTCGTCGTTCGGTCCCAGATGTAAGTTTGTGCCGGCCTTAAGCTCCATGATGATTAAAATAATTTGTTTTCACTTCTTTGATCGTTGCATGAGGCATTGCCAATTAGTGTGCGGTCCAACCATGTCTATAATATAAATAAATAAATAAATAAATACGTTGCTGTTTCAGGACTTCTGTCAAAACGGTGGAAAATCTTGTCGACACCGACATCTACAAGTCATCGAAGCTGTACGATAAGGTAGGACAGCTTTCTATCACCATCAGACGGGTTGCATGACTTGGTATCAGACTGACATCAGTGTTTATGATAAATGACAGGAGAGATGTTTGTATGTGTGAGAAGGATATAGACTGATGTAAGGTGAGTCTTAGGAGGCGACTGCTAGGCTAATGACTAGTCATTTCTTAGCTGTAGTTTAGGGCAAAGCTGTACAATTGCTAACCATTTGTGACTATTAACTTTTCAACTATAATCCAGTCAGAGTGGCTCATGACCTGTTTATGAATGTAACATTCTCTTCTGTGATGGCGTGGATTGTGTTTCAGACTGAGTCTCATTCTGATATAAGAGTGGTGGTGTTCAACACACCTCTTTACTACGCCAACAGCGACCTCTTCATGAAAAATGTTTACCGCACGACGGGGGCCAACCCAGAGAAAATTCGCAAAGCACTCAAGAGGATCCAGCTCAGTACCAAGGTGGAGGTAAGCGACTTGCTTTTGCACAGAGAAGTTCTAGCGTTGGCAATGTATGCTGTCAATAGTGGTCAAGCTGGTCAAGAACCACACGAAATAGAAGTTCTGTCTAGAGGTTCTCTTCTTCAGACTAAAAGGGGGGACATATTGTGGGGGAAATACAACAAAAGTCGGACCCAGTTGCTGCTGATGATGACATTCTCTTGGATATGGTCTGAGTAGTTCTGAGCACCAGCATTATTTAAATTATCTTGTGCTCCCGGTCCTACACAAAAGTATAAAGCATTATGCTTTCAGAGACAAGTGCTTTGGTACACAGACTAATTTGTGACTGACGCTCACGGAAATTCGAATCTCCTTCATTAGATATAGTGCTACAGGGCTTTTGATTGGAGACAAAGTGCTTCTAGCTGATTAGCAATTAAATTCAAGAGCATGTTCTCACCATTAAGCACCAACGTTTCTCCTAACCGTCAGAACGTGCAGGATGTTATCGTGGACCCCTCGATGGTGATGGAGCTAGAGATTGTGGCACCTGGAGCCGCCAACCATGATGGCAGCAACGGCGTGAAGACGATGAATGGTTCGACACCCGCTCCAGAGCCACGAGACCCCCGCCCCTTCCGCTACCTCATCATCGACTGCAGCAGCATGGCCTTTGTGGACAACGTCGGCGCCAAAGTACTGAAGCAGGTAATGGTCGCCATGGTGTCCTAAAACAAGACTTAAGATATGGGGGAAAGGGGAGAGAAGATGGAAGGGAAGAGGGGGGGGGGCAGGGGGACTAATGGGATGGAGGGATCAAAAGTCAGAGGACGAGAAAAAGGAAATGCATGCAAGGGATGAGCAGAGAAAGGAGGAGATGGAAGACGAACAGGGAGGTACTAGCGTACAAAGAACAATAAAAACAATACGAACAGTTTACAGGATGAACGATACAAACAGTATATGAAAATTTATTATGAAAATTCTGAAGGTGCATAACGGCGATATCTGAGGAGATCCTAACGGCCGCTCGGCCCACATGCACGGCTTTCTCCAAGATTTGCTTTGTGTTTCTTCCGCAGCTGATCGATGACTATAAAGGCGTGGGCATCACCGTGTATCTGGGAGGAGTGAGGGGTAAGTCTTGGCACTTCGGGTCATCTATCCGATCTCTTGCAGTGGAGGTTAAAAAGTAGCACCGCCACGTGATATCACACGAATCCTGTCCCACAAAATAGAAAATATTCTTTGGCTGTAGGATTCAAGAGCTATAAGAGATCAAACTAAGAAGATATAAGAGATGAAACTAAAACCCATTTGGGGGCTTTTTTAGCTCCACGTTGAGATGTTGTAATCTTGTTTGTTCCACGTTGAAATGTCGCTTGTACATTCCAGGATGGTGGTGGTGATGGAGGGGAGATACTCATGGCTGTCGAGGCTCTATTTTTAGGTTACTCTATTGAAAATTAACTGTACTTCTACCTGTTGCGATGCTGTTGTCAGCTGCGATTTGCATGCTTGCAGACGAAGTATGGCGGGCACTAGAGGGAGCTGAGGTGACAGCCAAACACTCCTCCAACATCTACCTCACTGTGTACGACGCCGTGCAGGCGGCAGAAGAGGACCAACGGAAAGAGAACCACTTTGAGGAAATGGTAAGATGTTGATACCAACCACGACCATGACTTCTCAGACACTAATCCTATAGAGAAATGGAGGATGTGGGGCTCGCCTTCTGAACGTTCTTAACAATAACAAGCATGAACAAAATGAGCGCACATTTTAACAGGTGTAAAAGGTGTAATTTACACGTTGACAGCAGTTCCCCTCTGATCGCGGATACCGCTGCATAAAAGGGCGATACATCTGGAGATGCTGGTGACTGTTACCGCTACTCATCATCTGCTTTCGTTTCCCTCTAACCACAATAGATATAAATACGACCACGAGAAATATAATTAATTTTGGAAAGCATGAGAGTTTAAAAATGTGATCACATCTAACTTGTACTCATCCTGTTGATTGTACTTTACACTTTTATCTTGAGCCTAAGGGTTTTGTTGCCTCACTTGTTCGGACAGATGTGTGGAGGGTGATATATTTTGTAATCGTTTATTCTTACACCTTTAAGGTTATGTATGAATAAAAATGTTGGACTTTATGATATTTGCGGGGTTATGACAGAGAGGTTTTCATTTCGATCTCATACATCCTTACTAATGCTTGAATAGTCTTTTACAAGAGCTTGAATAACTTGAAGATAAGGCGCTTGGATGAGAATCGACTGTTCACTTGGTGCTGGCTTTACAGTAGAACAACTATTCGTGTGTTCATTGTGTTTGATCCCAAGCAGGTGTAAAGACTTGTGCTGGTCAGCCAGCACACAATTTACTTGAGGGAAACAATTTTTCAGAATTCTAAGCGCACCAACTCGGATCCTGAGGCCACGGCACGTGACCAGCTGCTGACGACGGTTGAAAGTCACCAGATTTAACCGTGAGCGCGCGCTGAAGCCAAACTTTTTTTTTTAAACTCCTTTGGGGCCTGAGTCTAATCCCTCCTTTCTGAATTCCACAGTGCCCCCCTCCCCCAGCCCGCTTTCGATGGGTTAAACTTCTTCCACTTCTGCAACAAGTTTTGCTTGTATTTTGAGTTGAGTTTAGCCCAGTGGTCTACTGCTCCTCATAATTTTGCTTCAGCTTAACTTTTAATGTTTTCTGTGCGGTAACAAGTAAAATGTTTCAAGTAACGGGAAATAATTTTAACAGAAACTCACGACCTCTGTATTACCTCAGCTCTTGGTAGCTTAATATTCTGTAGAAACTATTTTTTCTTTCCGATAATGGTGTATTTTTTAAAAATTATAGTTAACAACACTTACCAGAGATTCACACACAAAATTTGTAGACTTTTTTATGGTATAACACGGCTGCAGTTCTGTTTTTTCCGATATGTCATGCATGTAGTGTTTAGTTTAGTGAAGTTTTTAAAGCCAATTGTCCGCAGGACAGATTCTTTTGGGTTGCGGACTTTTTATGAGGATGTTAGTTGGTGACGAAGCGGCAATATTCTAAAATATTAGCTTTCATGATTAGTCTTTTTTTGATTGCTTTTTTCCCATCCCATCATTTTCAGTGCGTCTTCAGCAATATTCTAGTCTGCTGGTCTTTCAGCCCTTATTTCAGTTTCAGAACACTGGAATGGACAACAATGTCTGAATTAAGTCTCAGTCACCATCAGTTAAAAAAAGTAGATTAAGCTGGAAAAACTAAGGATATATTGCTGAAACAATTTGTTAGTCGAGTTGTGGTTGTCATTACAGACATGAAGAGATGTAGTTGTTGTGTGGAGTATTGACAGTGTCATACATCAAACAGGGTGAGAGACTGTGTACACCCTCCTCTCACCTGTAGCAGCATCCTGGTATTTTTGTTGCCATGTAGTTATGTGGCTGAGACTCAGTTCAAGTGTGTCCGCCCTGTCAAGTGTTCTGGAATGAAAGGACTGGAATGATCACTTAGTTGTGGCCATATTATTGACTGTCTTATGTCTGCATGCGCATTGCTCGCCACTCTACCATGATGCTTAAGTGGTTCGTTGCCAAGCAACAGAGGCGATGTCTGTATTGCTTCATTATCAATGTTGTAGATTATCCTTAAGAAGAAGACAATGTCATGAGAGTCCTGTTTAAGCACACGTTAATCATTTCCTTAAATCATTTGAATGAATTTCAACAGACTTTAGACTTTCTCCCCACTTAGGAAACATCTTCTTGTCTCGCGCTCACCTGCCGCCATATTTCGCTATATATACGCTGTCAGAAATTTTCCCAGAATTCTACATTTGCCATGAAACCTGGATCTCACCTGTGATGTTTTTCTCCTTTGTTCTCGCTGAACACACTTTCCTACTGCAGAATATACCTTTCTCAAATAAACCTGTGCAGAAATAAATTCTATTTTTAAGTTCAAACCACAATTCTGTTGTATTCTTTGGATAATTAGATATGGGGATCCTTCTGTTTACCTTGCCTCCTTCCCTGCTACACCTATAAACAGCTTTTAGTCCCTAGAGATTGCTGGTAAAGAAAATATCATCTTCCTGGCTTGGCCTTTCGAGTCTGCTTCCTCTTTCTCTGACTGTATCCATGACAAGTCCTGACAATTGTCTTGGGTTTGTGTTTGTGTGGGTGGGTAGACCTAATGCATAGTAAAACAAACAACTCTTCTTATTGTTTAAACAATAGTCTCATACATCTGCTTTTAATGATTTTTTTTTTTGGGGGGGGGGTTCATGCATTTTCTCCCATTTTATTTGTACCTGCAACCTTACCATTGACTTTTGCTGGATTTGGGTTTGGGTGCTGCTTGTTTCAGCTGTGATGGCATTTCCCATTTTTGGTTTCGCTGTTCTTTTTACAAATTGGCTTTGGTTTGCTGTATTAGTCATAATTCTAGAATGTGTCTTTTTAATGCTAATTTTAGTAAAATGTCATTTACTGCAAAGTTCATGATACACTTCGCTTTTATTAAATAAAGGTGCTGTTGTTTTTAAATAACCCAGAATGAAGACTTTCTTTATATCTTATTATATCACTCATACACATTCACGATACATTTGTTTACCTCTTTGTAAATGTAAAACTAACATCATAGTCACTTGTTATGCCAAATAATACACAATGGCTGTTGTTTGAGTTGCGTATATTTATTAAACAGTAAGATTTGTAAACTTGTCCTTTATCGCTTGTATGAAGATAATTGTTCTGATAATGTATAGAGAACATTGATGTGAAAAAGAGGAGAGAGGCAGATTGAGAGAGCGAGAGGGAGGAGAAAGAGAAAAGTTGTACAGAACAAGATTATAGCTAATTGTATTTCTGTTTAATGTCTTACCACGTGACTTAAATACCTGATAGCCTCTGTGATTCGTGACATGTTAGAGAAAGAACTGTTTGCTTGTATGTGTGTTGGGGGCCTCACGCTCTTGCCTGTTGTTACAGAGCATCACCCACATGTAGGAGGATGGCTGAGTGGGATGGAGACTAGGACGATCACTCTCGCCGACTTCAGACGACTGAGTGAACACTTCAGCCCGTGGCTCTCACCTTCCCGAGGGCACAGCCAGTACTAATGGGCCCGTGTTCGTCAGTCACGTGACCTTTCTACTACGACATCATCTGTAGAGCCGAGAGACAGATACTCTTATCAATAATAATATAGTAATCACATGGTATCACGCTTGTAACTGACTGCATTTCACTTTAGAAACGTGTAACCGTGTCTGGGGGGATGGAGGTAAAGTGACGGTTGGGGGCAGTCTCACACTGCAAAAGGACGAGAGTTGCGGGAGAGGAAGGCAAGTGTTGCAAGTCCTGGCCACATGTCTCTTGTGGTCAGCTTAATTATCTTCAGGCTGCTGCTCCCAGGGCGGGGACAGGATGAAACAAGTCGCGAACTTCCAACTGGCTGTGCTGGAGAGAATAGGCGCCATTTTGTGCTAAGAATCAATCAGGGACCGCCAGCACCTGATGGTTTGTACTTGAACATAATTAGCTGCCACTTTGTGCCTTGATTGTCTTCCGAGAGGACGAATGTTAACTGAAGCTACAGCCGCTGGCTGGGAACTGTACTGTCACTGGCCTCTGAGTGTCACTGTCACTGCCACTGGCCTGCAGTCTCTCGCTGACTCACTCTGTATGTACTAGCTGACCTGTATGTGCTAGTGAGTCTCTAGCGTTTATATACGTGCTAGTGAGTATAACTGACTTATTCTTTATGAGCTAGTGAGTCTCTAGCTGACCCACTCTGTATGTGCTAGTGAGTCTCTAGCTGACCCACTCTGTATGTGCTAGTGAGTCTCTAGCTGACCCACTCAGTATGTGCTAGTGAGTCTCTAGCTGACCCACTCTGTATGTGCTAGTGAGTCTCTAGCTGACCCACTCAGTATGTGCTAGTGAGTCTCTAGCTGACCCACTCACTATGTGCTAGTGAGTCTCTAGCTGACCCACTCTGTATGTGCTAGTGAGTCTCTAGCTGACCCACTCAGTATGTGCTAGTGAGTCTCTAGCTGACCCACTCACTATGTGCTAGTGAGTCTCTAACTATATGTGCTAGTGAGTCTCTAGCTGACCTGTATGTGCTAGTGAGATGCACTGGCAGCTGATGGAAGCAGTTGTCGCGCCTTAACTCACAAGTTGCTGAGGACGACCTGTTAGCTAACCTCACAATTAAGATCTCACTGAAACTATTTTCTGATTATGTCATTCTGTTTGTAGGAATAGCAACCTTTTTGTAGACACACATGCCTACAGGAAGTCAAAACCAGCAAAACAGCTTAGCCTGTCTTAGCACACATTGAGACCAATAGTAAAGCTCTGTATAGAATGTGTCAGATCTTGTTTACCTGTTCAGTCCTCTGTATGCCTGGGGGCCATTCAAGTTTGCAGTGCTGAGAGCATAACAGACAAAAGTGAGAAGCAAAACATTGATCGTTAATTATCATTCTGTCATGATAGTGAGTGAAAACAATTTTTGCTGCAATATTTTTAGTCCTATTTAGTGCTATTCAATAATTTCTAATTTTGTTGGACATCACATTCCGATTTTTTCCAGTGCTTTCAAAGCGGATCGTGTTAATCATGACTTTTAAAAAATCATTTTCTGGGACTAGAGGAAAATTAAGAATGGGTATTTGTGGTTTATATGTCGATCTGTCTTTCTTTCGTGGGCAAGAAAAAAAATTGTTTGTCAAGGTAACCAGTAGCTAGTAGTAGTAGTTGTGTACAGGTAGTTCATGCAAACATTACTTGGCATTTTATTAAGGGCTTCGTCAACTATTAATCTTTTGACTGTATATTTTTTTTTCTTATTTTGTTCAAGTTTTGGTTAATTTCAGACGGATGATTAGAAGTTCATGTAAAGTTGGGCTATGTCATAACAGTTTAATTAAGAGGAGGGCATTCATTTTGTCTGCTGCTTCGCAAATTCTTTATTTTGCAATAACATTTTGCAATATTGTAAATAATATGTACCTCAGTGATGTTTATGTGGTCGTCTGCTGCCGTGATGTTGGTGAAAACAGCGCCGGGATTCAGTATGATGTTCAGAGAGACTATAACATCACGACGTACAGATACGACAGATACGTCTTGAAAGGACTGCGCTGTACTTGACACGGTGAACCACTATTGTGCAGCATCAGAATATTGAAGCACATGGTTTGGACAGTCTGCTTGGTGGCTTTTCAAACGAAATTTACATACCTTTGTAAAGACATATTGTTCACCTCACGGGGAAAAACAATCACGATTGACCAAGTGCAGAATCAGATGTGCGAGATCGCCAAGTTGTGTTCATTATCCAGGCTACGATTTGTGTGGGACAGACAGACAGACAGACAGACAGACAGACAGACAGACAGACAGACAGACAGACAGACAGACAGACAGACAGACAGTTGAAGATGTGTGTATGGTAGCCAGGAAAAGGTGTATATGAGGAAATCAAGTAAAACTGTGTGGTATAGTCAAGTGAAGATGTATATTTGAAAGCGAGGATAATATGTCTGTGGGATAACCAATTTAAGATGCAGATTATAGGCAGGCGATAGTCAACCATTGTAAGTAACCACAATCGAATATTCTGTGACAATGATGAAGGTATACAACAAAAATATTTTGATACATCCATTTTTTAAATTTTAGACTATGCTGTTGTACAGATTGTCGTCTTTGGATTCACATTAAATTCGAAAAGAGAGGGTGAGAGAGAGAAAGAGAGAGAAAGAGAAAGAGAGAGAGAGAGAAAGACTACAAAAATTCATTAAAATCGTTTACTGCGTTAAGATGTTTTCTAGGGAATGATTTTGGGGTGATGGCACTAAAAGGTTACAAAAGAACAGTTAATTAAAAACTACAACAAAAAACAAGGAGTCGCCTCCCTGTAACAGCAGAAGTGAAAAAAAAAAAGAATTGCAACGAACTTTTCTTTGGATGCCATGTGCCACAGACCTGGTGGCCGACACAACTCCCCTGTGTAGCGAGTGTGAGTTTAAGGCCACGACCAGCTTATAGGGCCAGTCCCATATCTGCGACACAAGACTTAAATGACAGGTGATTCAGTTACATCCAGTGTGTATTCTGGAAGACAAAGCTCACATCCTGTCTGCAACTAACGATGAACAGAAAAAAGAATATGGCTGACGAGGTCCGTACTACGTGATCCACGTAGTCAAAGTCTCAAGAAGGTGAAGCAGCTCCACCGGCTAACAGCATGGGACTAATCCCGGGGGACTCATTGTCGAAGAGAAAGAAATCCAAGCCGAGGACCACGGATACACAGAGGCGAGGAAACGTTATTTAGATTGACTGAAACGTTTACAGAATGTTTGCAATAATAGGGTGATCGCTTTATCATGCAACTCGACAGATGGATCAAAACAATTTTCTTGTTAACATGTGGTAAGAAGGTTCCAGAATCTTGTCCGTTTTATTTTATATAAAGTTTAAGTTGTCTCCTGAACAAAACTTTGCGATGTAGGCGAGACTCAGAGATTTGGACACCTGGCGGCACCGTTAATTGATTAATAGGTGTGTCATTGTGGTTTAAAATCATTTTCCTCTCACGGAACCTGACAATCATCCAGGTGTGCCTATGGTAACGGCGTGTGTACTTGTGTATCTCTGTGTACATGCTGGTGTGCGTATGTGCGTATACATGTGTGTGTGTGTGTGTGTGTGTGTGTGATCCTTTCGTATCCACGCGTGTACTCAGGTTCTATGGGACTGCAATGTACCACTTGTGGTCATTTCTGAAAGTTTGTACTTCCACTTGACACTAGCTAACTGCGCGTGCTGTTGACCACCCAAAGCATCGTATTGGTGTTTATATGCTGATAGGTCGTATTAGATGATCATCATCATCACAGCTGCATACCAAACTGGTTACAATACCTGTCACGTGTCACAAACCATCCGTCTAAACACCTGTACTTGAGCAGCTGGACTTACTTGGGACCAGGCTTTAATGAGTGAAGCTGCTTTATTGTGTAATCTTTATTTCAGGAGAATCGGTCGCACATGAAATCGTTTTATTTTTTTAGGGAAAAGAGGGAATGGGACTTAGCACTGATGTATCTGCTGAATATTCCTCACTGGTGTACATGACCGAACTTCATAATGTGGCTGTGAATTAAATTCACGAAGAGAATACAAACTTGTACAGTTGTTAATTGTAACCGATATTACACTGGCATTTTGTAGTCTGGAATTTAAATTTATTTTTAACATTGTTTTCTTGATTTATCGGACTGTGTGGGACTAAAGCCAAAATGTTCTGTTTTGATTTTGACATGGAGGAATAAAAGGAACATGCAGTTTTTATTTGTGGCACCTGAGAGATCCCTTTATTGGCACGAGAGATCATTTTATTGACGCTGGATGTTTAAGAGTTGACTGATGATCTTTTCCTTATCGCTTTCTCCATCTACTCCTTCTCTCTCTCTCTCTTTCTCTCACACGCACGCGGGGGCGCGAAGAAACTTCAATGACTATACTGCAGTTATTTCAGTTGAGAAATAGGTCAAGCATACAACATATTACCTGTGTAAAGGTAAAGATCACACATTCAAAACCCCGCAGAGTTGCTAGAGTTGTCACCATGTTCTTTATGGCTGCATTGCAAAGCTCCGTATAAAGACTCAGTAACTGGTGGTCGCAACCGTCTTAAGAAGTAAAAGGTGGTAGTGTCTTCATAAATACTAGTGAAGTAAAATCTATTTTAGTTGAGATATTGTTCACAGTTAAATGTCATTACAGTTTCAATCCTGTTGTAGATGAGTATACATAAATTGAAACAAAGGTATGAGTATGCAAGTACACCATCTTCAGGAATTGCTTAAAAGAATTAATATTAGTCTTAATACGCACGAGCCCGCAAATAGCCGATTTCAAATATATTATCATACAGCGTAATAACAAGTTAAACTGTATACAAAGAGAGGCACTAACTGATAATAAAACATAGAGAACGGAATAAACATTACAAGCTGACAATTAAATTAAGCCCAGTCCACGAACTAAGCCAGGAATGTCGTAATGAAATAAGAAGGTGAGTTGATATTCAGGATTATGAGTGGCAGGAGTAAGTATACAAGTACAGGGGGTCAAGTCTCCATCCCCAGTCGAGTCAACTCTGTTTTTTTTCAAAAAAACAAAACAAAAAAACAACGCTTTAATAATATTATTATTCACTGACAACGTGGTCGTGCCACAAGCTAAGTGCCTTCCGGTTCAAAGTTCGTAAGTAAAACAAAAGTTGTGCATAAAACAGCTGACATAGCCAAAAAGAAGCATGCATAACAAAAATGTTGTTCACGAACTCTTCTGCTGTTGATTGTATTCATAAGTGCGGAACGTCTGTTGATCTGATGAAAGAGAAGCGGCAAGCAGGTGGGGACCATACCCTTAGTGCACTCGCCTCCACTTTCCATTCCATTTCCCGCTGTATCGCCGATACTTTGACTCATTTTATGTTTTGCTACAGAAAACAGAGAGAGAGAGAGAGAGAAGAAGGAGAAAAAAAGTGTGTGGGGAAGTGAGGGCTTGGTGAAATATTCATGGACAATTCTCCTATAGTATTAACATGAAATATTTCTCCTCAAGCCACATCGCCATTTCCAGGTTAGAAATTGGAGGTAGACGTGAGCCTACAGTTCAAGCGTTCCGCTTGGCTACAGCCATGTAAAGTAAGTCATGCCTTGCGAGAAACAGAACCCCGGCCTATTCATACGAACCTGGCTTCAAAGCCCCTCGTGAGGCGTGCACAAGACTCGCAACCCCAGCACAGGTCGGTACCCTGCACCGTGAGAACAGCCCTCAACCTCCACACATCGCGGACAAGGAGCAAGTCCAGATTATCTAAGGTACACTTTAATCGATGAATAATGAGATTGAGATCAGATTAACTTTTACTATTCAGACAAAGCGATCAGAACCTCAGCTGTAAACACTGAGCAGCATTGAGCACGAAGGTTGTTAGTCCTCCAGGAAGACTATGATCTTCAGTTACATATCAAGTGATACGAAGCGTGCACCAGCTCAGTAAGTACTAAGCCAATTCGCAAGATCTTTCTCTTACAAATCCTGTCACTAAGTTTCAGTTTTTATGATGCAGCTCAAGTTTCTATATAAAATGTATATGTTGTGCAGCTGTAACTGACTTGACTTACCATGTTTGTTGTCCATTTAGTGTGAGACGATGTGTAGTTCCACCCTGCCAATGGCCGATGAAGCGCATAGTGTTGCGTGCTGTCTAGGAATTCATGTTTTGTAACAGGCGAAAAAGGTTTCGGAAGTTTGTTATTCCTGCTTTATTTTCTAAAACCATCAGGGAATTTATCCAAAAATACAAAGGGGTGACTAAAGCAGCACATTTAGTGGTTACCATCCCTGAAATTGTAACTATAGCCCCTGGGCTTTCAAGCTAAATGCAGTGATGCTGTTCGCGAAGCTTTCCAGGCGGTGGTTGTACAAGATGTTTCTAAACCTTAAAACTGTTCGAAAGAGGTAAAATCTCTTCTCTGCCATTTAGATGCATTGCACAAGAACATTCAAAAAAATTGTACTGACAGGACGGAAAGTCAGACTTAAATTTTTTTATCTTATTAAAGCAGTTTTACTTTTAAGATTCTAAAATTGTTGTGTGCACTTTGAACTGATTATCTAAATAGATTTAAGGCCTAAAAGTGTTTAAAATTAGAAATGTGTTGTGCAACTGGCCCCAGTCCCATAAGCCCTTACCTATCCTACCTGATGACAAGGGAGATCAACGCTGATGAGCGGTTTCGGTACGGGTTGCTTCCCTTGATACTTTAGAAGAGTGCGTTTCAGACATTTTCGGTGGATTTCATGTTGAACGCGTAACGTACGTCCCAATAAACTCCGAAGGTCCTATTAGCTATTCGCCGCTAAAGCCAGCGCGTCCCGCGGATTTCATGTTCCTGATTTTACCCGACAATAGCTATCTGGCGACCTACTTTCTCTGATCCGGGGAATCCCTATTAGTGCGCATGACCCGAAGACGTGAAGCTGACTTCCGGAATAAACAGTCATGTTTTCACCACACGAGTTTTTAGCAATGGAGCAAACACCATGAAAACGTCAGAGACGAGCAAACTGGTCCAGCAGGGAAGTGTGGACGTTATTAGAGGAGGTTTGTGGTTTTATTATCATTATTTATCTGAACTAAACATCAGTTTTTGATCTTTAGTAATTGTAATTCAATGATGCAAAAACTACTGTTTACTTCAGGGGTGCCCACATCTTTTCAGCTTGCGAGCTACTTATAAGATGACCAAGTCAAAATGATCTAGGGCCTACCTACAAAACATAAATTTATTTCTTCTATATTATGTATATTATTCTTCTGTATTCATCCCCTACTTTTTAATGTCATGCGATCTACTCACACTTCCTTCGCGATCGACGTATTGGGCACCCCTGGTTTACTTCTTTTCTTTTAAAATATTTTATATACATTTCACTGTTACAGTACTTATTTACCTATTATTGGTCGTTATTATTTTCCTTTTTCCTATGCCGCATATGATAATGTTAGTATTTCATCTTGAAGGTATGAAGTGCATGGTAGTGTCACAGTCTTTGATATATGTGTGGGTGAGCAGGTGGGTCGATGTGTGTAAATGAAATGTAAAGTGTACATTCACTTTTATGTGTAAACGTCTTTGGCATTAGGTGAGACTTGAAAAGTGCACCCTAATGAGTGGCCTCAGGAATGACAACACAAATTCCAAAAAAATCAATCAGGAGCACCATGTCTCATAAAGTGTCAGCAGTCTGTGGTGTGGAAGCTGAACTGCGCAACATGTATGAGAGAAGTGGGGTGCGCTCAAATCTGAGGCACAGCGCCGCCGTGACAAGAGAAGAGTGACCGGTGGCGGTGCTGTCAAAGATGGGGAGTATGACTCCCTCATCTTTGACATTATGGGGGAGGACTCTGGCCTCATTGATGGCATAGATGGTTAGTATCATTTAAGTTTGTAGTTGTGTACATTCAAAAATGCAAATCAACAAAACATGTTTCAGTATTCAATTAACTCTTATCTTTGTTACTTACATTTTGTTTAACAACAATACTGCATAGTCTTTTTCATTTTCAGTTGAAGGAACAGAGGTTTTTGAAGAACCTGCAGTGAGCAGCTGTCCAGGTATGGTTTAATAAGCATAAACAAACATGACTGAGCTATGAGGGTATTGCAAATTATAGAGTGAAAGTGCCTGAACATTTCATGTACATGCAGAACATTTACTGTAGGCTGGTTGGCTGATTTGCCATTATGTAGCCATATATTGTGGTTTGGCATTAAAACCTCAAGCCCTAAATGCCCTTTGCCTTTTCATAAGTAAGATAATGAGCTCACTTTGAGGGCAAAAGTTTCTTTATCTGAATAAATACCTCCACCACACATATCTTTTTGAATTAGAAGGTTCATGGTGTAGCTCTTAAAGATCCTTTACATCTTTTACTTTAGTATTGTGTACTTTTCGCCTCATGTAGATACCTCTTTTTAGTTCATTTATATTATGTGTCACCTCATTATCCTGTAGAATGTTCAATATAAAAAGAGGTAAGAAATATAACTTGAAAATCTTTTTAATGGTGTTATATTGAGAAGATGCAGTCACCATCATTCAAAAGTGCAGTGAAAGTTTCCTTAGGGTAGGAATTTTTTAATGTATATCAACTCTGTTTCTACTGCTTTGTCTTTTCCTTTTGGAGGGAGGGGAAGATGACTAGGGTTGGTGCTGTGTGAAAACATGTCATTATACTAAAGAAGAAAGGATTTATCAATCACTGGAATGATCTGAGAGTGAATTTAATGTCTAAATGCCAGTAAATCTAATGATAGTGTTAATAACATACAATTGACTCGTACAGCTGGTTTAATTGGAACAGTTTGGAATGCATGGCTGTGCCACATTAGTTGATTCAGTGAATTTATCATAAGAACATTATTTATGTTAGACTATTGTAAAGACTTTTTTTATATAGAAAACATGAGGACTGCAGCATTTTTATATCGTCTTTCTTGTTTCAGATATGTCACCAGCATCAATGCCTTTCGATGTTGAAATTTTGGATGATGCATTGAGTTCAACAGGTTGGTAGAAAATTTTTCTCACAAATGAAATGTGCTTATGCTCATAAAGCTGTATATTAAAAGCTCAAGCAAAGGTACTTGTACAATCATGAATATTTTTTGCTCTGAAAATTAATCATTATCACTGCACAGACCATCTCAGAGGAATATTACTATGTTGTTGCTGTATTAAATATTTGTATGCTCGTGGCTTGATTTTATCCTTTTCAGGAGATTTATCATAGTGTTCTATACTACAAGGTGTGGCAGAAAAGTAATGAGACTGATTAGGGGGGGTTGGAGAACCACAGGAATGGCTCTCGAGGTAAAAAATTTCATGACAGAGAGGGCATTGTGACATGGAGCGTTGTCATGATGGAGCATTCATTTGTCTGCAATGTCTGGTCTCACGTGAATGACCCTTTTTGTTAGCCTTTCAAGGACGTCTTTATAAAAAACTTGGTTGAAAGTTTGTCCTGGAGGAACAAATTCTTTGTGGATGATTCCCCTTTTGTGGTTCCCCAACCCCACTATTCACCTGACCTCAGGCCCTGTGACTTTTTCCTTTTTCCTAAACTGAAAAATGTCTTCAAAGAACGTCATTTCCGGACTTTAGAAAACATCCAAAAGAGTGTAATGGACATGCTGAAGACCATACCTGTTGAAGACTTCCAGCGCTGCTACACCTCACTCCCCAATGACCTGAAAAGGTTATGGGACGACCTTTACCTTACCAAAAATGGGAACAACATCTCCATCGGTGTGTAGCTGCCCAAGGGAACTATTTTGAAGGGAATAACATTGATGTTTGAAAAAAACATAAACTTTGGTAAATAAGAAATCAGTCTCATTACTTTTCTGCCACCCCTCGTATGCATCATGTTCCTAGTACATCTTTCTTGCACACTTTGCCATTACTATATGTGAAACAATATGGATGTTTGTTACAGACATGCCTTCAGAGACACCTGTCCTTGATGCTGGGCTGGCAAAGGAAGTGCAGCCTCGGAGAAAATGTTTGTGCTTATTATTTTATTGCTAACTTTGTGAAATAGCTATAACTGAAAAACCTTAACTTTGCATATTATCAGTTTATGGTATTACTGACAGCATGAGAACAAATATTCCATATATTCATAGGTGATGCTTGAACAAAAAAGTTGTCATCATTATTCACATTTAGGCTAGGCAGATGTCTCCGTGTTATATATATAGCAATGTATTTTATGTGTCTCTAGGTAAAATTTACCAAGATATATACAGGACGGGATCAAACACTCTACAAGACGAGTTCTTCTGGTATAAAGTTATAAGAAATAAGCATGAAATTGAAAAGTTCAAATCGAAAATAGAAAGAAACAAATCGTACATACAAAGAAACAAATCAGAAATAGGAAAGAATAACTCTATAATTGAGACTAATAAGTTAAGGGCTCAAGTTTTAAAGATATTACTTCAAAACAAGGATCATTCAGGACACGAATGTTACGGTCGCATCACATTTGTATGAAATGAAATTTTAAAAATTTTCTGTGCTCATATCACTGGTTTTTATTTTCATAATTACGTGGCTAATAATCATACCATTTCCAGTTTGTTCTTTTCAATTTCTGATTTATTTCTTTTTTAATTGATGATTTTGTTTATAGTGTAAATAAAATAAAAAGAGCAATTGACTTATGAAGCTTTTTTCCCCTGTATAAAAGTGTGAAATTGTTAATTCCTTCAGGTACTTAGGCATGTTTTTGAATGCCAGCTTAGATGAGATAAAATATTTAACATACTGTTAAACATGGCCTGCAAGAGATGTTTCTATGTGGAACAAACAGCTTTCGTTAAATTAGCAAAGCAGTTTTGCGCTGTTTTTATCAGTCATTCGTTGAATGTCTTTTTTTTTCTTTTGGCTAGTTCTATAGTGTACATGTCCATGATACAGATAGTTTAAACAGTACTGTCAATATATATTCTGAGAAAATTAGTGTGAAGCAGTATTTAAGTTAGTCTAATGCTGTATGCAGAAATAACCGGCACTTTTAATAGTTTGTACCCTCTGCAGTACTGTGTGATGTATCTTGAGAATGACGTTTAATCTAAAAATACATGTTTTTGTAGTGCATTACTTGTCTTAACCATATATTGTAACTTGTACAGTTTTTTAATTTTTGGCTGAGCAGGCATTCCGAGTTATAACTGCATGCTGGAATCAATAAAGTTGTGCATTTCATTTTTATCATATTTTCTGCCTGTTCATTAGCAGTACTCTTTAAACAATTTTGCTTCAAAATGAGTGGAACCATCAAACACTATATATATAGGAATTTAATAGCCAAGTGACATAATAACATGTCTTAGTGACGACCACCACTCTCGATAAACACTTGCAGAGGCCACTATATGCATTACTGTAGGTACACCTATGTAAACAAACAACAAAAAATCTGTATCTGGCATTCATGCTTGTATGCACACATAATCTTGCAGGCACCACCCACATCAGTGCTACCACTGATTGCATGCACTGACCAGCCAATGCAAGCACAGACAAACACTTCACATCCTGCTGCCTGAGACCAAGGAGATGCATGGAAGATTAGTCATTACATATTTTAGCAGAGCTGAGAGAGGTAATGAACAACTACTTCACCATGATAACTGTACAAAAGTATCAAAATCAGATTTACATTCCTCAGAAAATGTTACCAAATTTTCTCCCTGTAACCTGGTCTGCTTCAACATATATTTTGTGCCTACAACTGAGAATTGTCTGTTGCTGATGTACTTTGTGTTCAGAAATTATCTTCAAAGTGATTTCAGAATAGAAACCTCACACACTTTTACTGTAAAAGTCTAAAATTAGGATAACAATGTATTAAAAATGATTAACAAATTGGTTTCTAGCAGCTTCGCCTGCTGCAACACAAACATGCTCACATCTTAACTGTCACTATATCTGGTGTTGATGTATTAAAACTGTTATCAACATTTTTCTACAAAATGGTTTCATGCACCTTATAAAAGGAGTCGTCCAAGAAAAACTGCACCTTTCAGCTACTATAATAATGAAACATTATCTACTTGTTAAGTATAAATTTGTGATATGACATATTCACAAAAAAATCTATCCACAAATTGGTTCCTAGCTGCTTGGCCTGCAGCAACACATATAAGCTGGGCCTACATAGTTCTGATACTTTAAACTGTACAGAAAAGTATAATGTTATGGTATAACATATTTACAAGAAAAATCTATTTACAATATGGTTCCTCGCAGCCTGGCCTGCTGCAACACGTGCCCGTTCTCTTGGAGCATCATGCGCTGGAACATTGTCATCATACTGATTGTCATCATTTTCATCATTGTTTTGTTCATCCTCAAGATTGTCATCGTCATCGTCTGGCTCTCCCAAATTGAGAGATCGGGCTCTATTGCTTAACATAAAGCATACTACTGTCACTTCACATGCCCGAGCTGGTTCTACCCGCAGACCCCGGAGACAATGCCATCTCTTCTTAGCTATGCCTGAAATACAAATATCATCATCTGTACAAATTTTTTCTGACTGTTAGACTATAATGCCATATCACAATACAATAACTACATTTGCCATGATTTACATGCACTACTAACTGAACATATTACTGGCATTGTCCTTATTCACAAACAGCACACATGCTAACATGCTTAAATCAAATTTCCATAAAAAAAACTATTAAATAATGTAATCTGAATACACATGGTGAAAAAGTTGGTACATGTCTGACTTTATTATATGCAGACTGATAGGTATGGTTAATCAATGTGACCAACATGAACACTTGGTGTAAACATTATTGCAAACTCCACATACCAATTGCTTTTTCCACTGTAGAGCGTGCACAACTATGTGCTGCATTGTACTTCCTTTCCTGCAAGGTTGCAGGATGCTGAAATGGTGTCAGCAACCAATCTCGGATCATGTAGCTACTGTCGCCAAGCATAACCCCGTCCAGTGGTCTAACGGTGCCTTCGAAGGCTTTAAACACACGGGAATGTCGAAGGATGCATGCATCATGTACACTTCCTGGCCACTTTGCCAGAACATCAATAAACATCAAATCTGCATTGCAGATAACCTGTTCAAATAGATATAGACAGATAGATACATATGTATAGCAACAGCAATATTAAGTTTTAAGAATATGGATTAACAGTGCACCAGCACATGACATTTTGATGAATTAAAAAAAATCTTTTAAATGAGTCACATGAAATACAAAGCAAAGCATGCTTATTGACTGTAAGTATAGGAAAGCTTGGATAAATGGTATGAGAGTGTTTTCAATTCCTAATATCTTGTGATAGTGTAGTAGCAGTATATTTTCTGCTTTAAAATAAATGTTTAAAAAATATTAAAGAGACTAAATGTTATCTGCAGAACTGTCCAAAAGAAAAATCGTGGTGTATTGGAAAAACAGGCCTACAAAAGCTAGTATTTATAGTGAATTAGCGAAGGAGAAGAGCATTATACAACAATCTATATGGCACTTCCAACAGTGTGGTCATATGAAATAAAAATCAACTATTGGTTACAAAGTATTACCTGAACATTGAGTGAATGAAAATTTTTTCGATTCACGAATTCGTGCTCATTGTTTCTGGGCGTCTGAATGCGAATGTGGGTCCCGTCGATGCATCCAAAGACACTCGGAAACCCAGCGCTGGCATAGAATTTTTCTTTTTGCGTGTCCGCCTCTCGCTGGTCGGGAAAGACGATCCATCGACGAGCATGTTGGAGTAGCACTTTGGTCACTCTCCTCACGATTCGGCATGCTGTCGCTTCTGAAATTCCGACCAAATCGCCGCACACACTTAAAAATGAGCCTGTAGCATAAAAGCGAAGTGCGACACATACTTGTATGCTTGAGGACACGTTGTGCCCTCGATTCGACATTTCTAACTCCTCTCCTACCTCATCCACAATAGACATTATATCAACACGACGAAATCGAAATTTCCGGTATAATTCCACATCGTCATATGTATCTAACGGGTTGCTGCGGTCCCTAAATATTCTGTTTCGACGAAGATTACGCCTATTTTGTAATAGTACAGCTACCACAGCCGCCGCCATTTTACCTGCGCTAATAGGCGCTTAATGGCGGCTCTCCCACAGACCTCTCCCCTGCCTATAATACAATAGGGCAACCTAAGGGCTGATAACGTCGACGTGAAATCCAAACTAGCGCGCGTAATGGCTAGTAAGCGAGCTATTGGCTGATAAGCGGGATAAAGGCGCAGCAATCCACACCTTCCCTTCCTCGCTGCCTTACCTCCCCCAACCCTCGATGGGGTCAGGTACCCACCAGCTGGGTCGGCGGGTGTTTGCTGTGCTACACGGGTATCGGGCCAGCACGCCTCTCAGACAGCTTAAAAAAATGCATTTAGTACACAGTTGTTTTCACTTGAAAATACTTACGACAATCATACCTAATATGTGAAGTGAATACTTTAATTTTATAAATATGAAAAGAGCTGAGTCAACGTGTTAAGTAGGACATGACATATCACTATTCAAATTTTCAGTTACATGATTGTGCGCGGCCTGGCAGGTTCTTTCCCCGCGTGCAATGGTGTGTGAAGTGCTACAGTACATTGACTAAGCAGGCTGGGAGCAGTGGATGCAGGCAAAATGATTTTCTCCTGACTGCTCACATACATTCACCTAAAAGTAATAAGTACAGAAATATTCTGTTTACCAACAGTTTAGAAGAAGGTGTCGGTATGTATTTTGATGCGTAGCAATGTGTTTCAATGTCTCTCCTCATCCCGGTGTACGGGGCTAATCAAACGCCAGAAGTTGGAAGAAGTCATTTGAGAGTTTCAGCAACTGGGTGTGACTTGATACTGTCCTTAAAAACAGAAGCAGAAATGCAAACAGCAGAGGCCTTCTGACAGGAGCCTTTCTTGGTTCAGAAACAGCTGTGCCTGAAGTGAAAAACCATCAAAGAGCATTAATAACATTCCAAAACGCACATTAAACGCCCTGCATTGCATGTTTTAAAAACATCATTACTTCATTCATCGGTTAAGTCACCATTTGTTAACAAAAAACAACATCAAAAACAAAACAAAACAAAAAGCGAGAAAGATGATGTCAGTGCTGTATATTTGATTAAATATTACTCATTTGTATTTTACCATTCTTATGATTTCGCATTTTATAATTAGTTTTTAATAATTTCGTTTCAGAGCACGCAGTTCTTTTAAATTTGTCGGTTTTGTTCCATCTCTGCAGCTTGCTTGGTCGCATGAAGAAGTAGTAGGATTTTCGTTCATCTCATCCTCTCAGAGTTGATGATTTGCGTGCGCGGTAAAGACGCGTTTCTCAGACGGTCATCAATCTTATCTGTTGCAGGCTAACCTTTTATCATGTCTTGGTCAACCTTCATAGACCGCCTCATATGCGAGAAGGTGGAGCTGTGCGCCATCTGTGACAAGGACGGGAATGAGTGGGCTTCGTCCGCAGACTTCTCGTGCTCGCCTGACGAGGTGGCCACCATCGCCAAGGCCCTCAGCAGCAGCAGCGGCAGCAGCCTGTACGGGTCCGGCGCCGTGGTGAGTGGCAAGAGGTGGGCAGTCGTTCGTTTGGAAGCTGAAAACCAACTGTTGATAATGAAGGGCAAAGACACAGACAACCAGCAGCAAACCATGGTCGTTGCCCTGTCCACGCAGGCGGTCATCATAGGTGTAAACAAAGATGAGAGTGTGCAAGGATCGGCTGTCCGGGTGGCTGTACAAGGCCTTCGAGATCACCTACAGGGGTGCGGTTATTAATGGTGCCAGAACTTAACAACTTTACAAACTTTTGTCCCGATATTTGTCTTATACTTTTTTCTGACATTGTGTTGTCATTGTTGTTGATGTTATTGTTGCTCTGGTTGTCAACACACTTTGTTTTGTTGTATTTTTCTCTATGTATGACAGAACACGTGTAAAGGCGGAGGTGGCGGACTATGTAGTGATGTTTCTTGGTAACTTTGTACCTTGTAGGCTTCTTAGACAGATGCTGCATAGGGAGGAGCAAGTGAAAGAGGAAGATTATCATTAACCAACAGCTCACCTAAAAACAAGTATTACAAATTTACTGATAGTTCAATCAATTATTTTAAAAAGTGGGCATTTATTTGCTTAGAGAACTGTACAACCTTAAAATATTTTAGTATTAATCTCTCAGCAGTCATTGTATTTTTATTCTTTTTTATTTTATTTTAAGTGGATGGAAGCCCGTTCTCAGCAATTTCTCTACAGGGAGGTCTGTCTCACGAAAGTAGTGTTTCAGTCCTTGCAGTTTGCTTGGTCTCTGGTTCATTTTATTTTTACGATTTCCTTTAGACAACTGCGAGACCTCCTCGTTCACAGACCTCTTTTATAGGCAAAGTTACTGACCAGTTTGGATTATTTTTTTGGGCTAAGATCGAGTCGAAATAACATGTCTTACCTTATTCATTAGTTTACTCAAATGTTTATGTCATTTTATTGTATTTTGGGATCTTTTCTGTTGACTGTGGTATACTGCTTTGATTATAGCTTAATCCGCTGAAAGATTGCTTTTGGTTGTTGCCTGTTTATTGATGTCTTTGCTTGATCTGTCCATTATAACAGCGAGGAACTGCCAGTATTTCAGAAAGTAAGTTTAGTGTAGAGTGGATGGGCCCCACCTTACGAACATCTGTAGATTGTTTGAGTCATCATTCCACCTACCTTTATCTCCTCTTGACTACTGTTGTACTAATGATGCACAACAAAATGGCGAGCGTTTCTATAATTACCACATATAATGAAGAAATCGAAATGAGAACGTTCACTAGTTTTATCACCTGGATGTGTGGTTATGTCGCTAAGTTCATGATTTCTATGATTAACCTTTTATTCACCAAAGAAGAAAGAAAATGAGCGAAACAGAAACAACACCCTTTAAGTAAAGGGCAGCAACTGCAAGACACCGGAGTGTATGTTCGTTGGAATACTCAGCGCTGATCTCATCTTAATGGAAAAGGAGAACTCTACTTGTGAATTCTATCATGCCCTGGAATCCTGTTTTCAGTTCTTAATAAACATATGCAATCTCCTTGTAATACTTGCATTAATGTATCTAAATATGCTAAATTTGATGGATTTGTAGAATCTGTAGCACGGCGAGCTTGCGTCCAAGTAGACATCTTGCGTGTCTTTGCTTAGTTATGTACTTCAATATGTTAAATGTAAGATGGATTTGTAGAATTTGTAACACGGCCAGCTTGCGTATATTTGTTTATTTGTAGTTTGAGATGTAGGAGGTTGCCGTGGGTTGAGTGAATTCCTGTAGCAAGTACACCAATAGGCTGGTTGTTCAACCCGCGTGCACTTCACTTGCTTGTTCAGGCTGAAGCAATTTTTTCCCCAAAAGTAATAATCATAATCATATAATTAAAGTTATGCACTTAATATGGCTTTTTGCCATTGTTGTTAGGATTGACTAAGAGTTGTGCATGCACTTGTCTTGATGTGTACCAAATGCCGACAGTGCAGTGTTTACTCAGGAACACGGAGTATTGGCATTATTCTTCCAACATTTGCATAGTTTATTTCTGTGTCCAGAACTTTCCTTTCTAATTCTGCCTCAGTTGATTGGCCAGTCCTTCATCTTCACAGACCCATTGGTGGGACAAAAGAACAATGGGTGAAAGCTGACACTTTTTCAAAGATACTTGGTGTAGATGTTTTTAATATCTTTTGACTTCCCTGCTCGATACTCTCCTTACATATGACACATAGCACTGCAATGGGGTTAATATATTTCTCATGTATGGTTTCTAATTTCATGCTTTTTATGAAATCTAATATTGTCAACAGCTAGGAACTAGGGCTAATCAGTTTTAGGAATGGAGCTTCCTTTTCTTGTGTTTATTTTATTGTTCGATATTTTAAGCCGTCATAATCATGGTCATGTGATAATAAGTCTCAGGACTCATTTCAAACATTGACTTCTATCTCAGAAGGTGTTTATCACATTGAATCCGGTTGTTTATAGCATTATTTATGTTTTTTTAAACAAAACTCTTTCGATTTGTCCTATTGTTGATCTCAAACGATCTTCTATCTAAAGTCGCAAATTATAGAAGAAAATAGTACAACAAGGTTAGCAAAATAATCATGGGGGTCCTTTATTTTTCCAATGTTGAGAACTGTATTTGTGTGCCTCTCTAGTGCTACTATACTGCGCGAAATATTTTGATTGATGAGTATTAAGGAACTTAACCAGTAAAACATGCAATAAAAACATGTACGTGGTGTTGGGTTAAACGGATCTTTTCTGGTCGTGTTTTGAAGTAAAAATTGTAAGTTTGTTTATTTATTTAGTGCGATGTCAAGTTTCACTGGCTGTGTTCTCTCTCTCTCTCCCTCTCTCTTTCTCTCATCACCTCCCTCTGTGCCAATTCTACACATATAATGTGTGTACGTGCCCTCATAGCAAAGTCACATGTTACTACCTTTGTACATATCGACAGAAAGTGATGACATATTCACTACGAATTATCAAAATATTACAGTGTTAATATTAAAGTATTAAAACTAGCAACACCGATAGGCATTGTGTTTAGTGGCTGTTGTTACCTCACACTTGCCCCTTGATACGGCGACTGACTGCTCACAAAGCTGCTCAGCCTCGCATTTCCATAAATGGTGATCATAGCAAGCTGTATGCTACCCTCCTTTTATCTCGGTTCAGTCCACGATCTAAAGATGGGGGTGGATGTGTGGGAGGGATGACAGAAAGCGCGAACCATAATTACAAGATGAAGAATAGCTTGTGTGTACTTCGGTGTTTAATTCATTTTTCTTTTTTTTCTCTGCACTTTCCACCTTTTTCTCTCCTCTCTCTCTGTGCGTGCGTGCGTGTGCGTATGTGTGCGTGTGTGTGTGTGTGCGTGCGTGCGTGTGTGTGTGTGTGTGTGTGCGTGTGTGTGTGTGTGTGCACAAACGAGATATGGACAATATGAACAGCATACGAGAAATGGAAGAACAAAGGACGGTACTGACAACGAATAAAAGACAAATATAGAAAATGCAAAGAGGAACCAAGTAGCGAGAGCTTAGGTTGTCATTAATGGGGCAGCACTAACATTCAGACAAAACATTAATGGTGTTTACATGTGCGCTGTGTGCATGCAAACTCGTTGACAGGAATAAACGTTTCTGCCTGGTGGAGTCCACGTTTGCCAGTGGTTGTAATCATACGTTCCCCCTAAGCCACATAAATGTAATTTAAGCAGATGTTCTGATGTATATCACCAGGCGTCTTTTTTTAAAAATTTTCTGCTAGCACTGAGCCATGGGGAGCATTTCCACGGATGTGTGTGTGTGTGCGGGTGTGTGTGTGCGTGCGTGCGTTGGGAGCAACCAGCCTAAAACATCTTGAGTTGTTCTAAGGGATGAACCGTGATGTTCAAACAAACGGGCTGGCGAGCATGAGGACGAGGTGGCGAGGAGATGCATGACGGGGTCAGGTGACTGTGACCATCACCCCTGCTTCACATTCAGGACACACGCGAGAAGGCAACACGTGCGTGGGCGAGGTCTGTACACATTCCTGCTGTTCGTGTTTGAGTTTGAAGCTGTCTCACTCCACGGATAACTGAACAAGTAGGTCGGCCAACTTCCCAGCAGCTGATATGACTGCCTGCCAAGAGACTTGTTTCAACAGCCACCTGCCTCTCACCTTTACCGCCCGCTACACTTGTTAATCCTTTCCTGTGTACGATCAAGTGCCCAGTATGAACACAATACCTGGACAAATGATCATACACATGGTAGGTAGCGGTCCGGTGGCGCAACGGTTAGCGCCTGTCACCAATACAGTGAAGGTTGGTTGTCCTGGGGCCAGTTGCACAACACATTTCTAATTTTAAACACTTTGAGGCCTTAACTCTTTTTAGATAATTAGTTTAAAGTACACACCACAATTTTAGAATTTTTAAAACTAAAACTGCTTTAAGTCAGATAAAGTTGTTTAAGTCTGACTTTCCGTCCTGTCAGTATAATTTTTTGTATGTTTTTCTGGAATGCATCAAAATGGCTAAGAAGAGATTTTGCTTCTTTAGAACAGTTTTATGGTTTAGAACCGTGTTGTGCAACTGGCCTCTGGCTTAGTTCTCGTCTCGGGCACGCTGTTCTTTCTCTGCATGTGGCATCTGTTTACAGGGTTGGCTGCCTTGCCTTGATATAGCCTTAGTTGCAGGCTCAGCGTAAAACACCAATTAAAAAAGAACAAAAACAAAAAAAAAAAAACAACAACAACAAAACATGGTAGGTAAACGAGTAAATGTTTGAGTCGAAATAACAGTCCACAACCCAGCGAAATCACTCAGACATAAAAAATGTCCTTATTTGTATCTTAAGACCACTCGCTACAATTCGGTGCATTAAAATTGTGTCTTGGTTAAAAACGTATGTTGGAAGACGTAGTGGGTAAATTTCTTTCTTTGTTTCAGTTTAACATAACAAAAAGAACAGCTGCGTTCAACCGAAAGTTTGACCAACACTCTGTTTCCTAACAGGTGTGATCCTACACCCAGTTTATCTTCAGATATTAATAGATTTGCCAGTCTGTTAGTTTGATTACGAAAAAGTCAGTTTCAATATCTCCAGTATTGCGGGTCACTGGGACATGATAATGTAGTTCGTCAAGAAAATCTTTTATTCAACAAGTCAGGCAGCTAAGCGATACAAGGATTCGAACCTAAAAAGACAACAGTATAATAGGTCAACAGGAGACATCTAATGTTTGACAACGAGGATACGTACTTAGAGAAGAGGAATATAACTACTGTGATGGCAATCTAGCCTTCAGAACTGTATAAGTGAGTTTTTCTATCAGCTTATTTCTTAAACCCACAAGCTTTCCGTGAGCCCTGCGGTCAACCACCTTCAGTCCACTATATGGCTTTGTTTGCAAACCATTTAAAAAAAGTCTCGAATAGGTCATAAATACACCTCCCGCACATGTCCCAGGACACTAGCTGATTTTGTGTCTCCTGCTTAATTATTATGTGCGTTTTAATTGCCATTTTCCTTTTATTGTGCGTTTCAGGCTCATCTTTGGGTGATCCTGTTACATGTATGACATAGGGAGTTGATTTCTGAGGAGGTTTACTGTGCCTGTCTTAGCAGAATGTGTTACAAAGTTCCAAATAAAGTTCTGGGTAATATTATGTATTAGCTAGAAATACTTTCTAATAAACTGATCCAAACAATTTATATTTATTTCAATTCTTTGGAGCAGTATGCTAGCCGAGGTCCGTTATCCGCCAGCAGGTTTTGTGTTATTGAAAGTTTGACGGTTGACAGGTGTGGTCTCAAACGAGTTCACAATTTCAATTCTTACCATGTGTGTGGGTAACAAGACTCCGCGGCTTTTCTTCCCCTCGACGGATATTGTTGACGATATCGAGTGTTGATAAAACCGCCTTTCTATTGGACATTACAATTCAGTTCTTTTTCTAGGTGGGAATTAGACCATGTACACACAAATATTTCCCGCTTACTGTGGCCTTCAAATATTTGAAATTCAAAAATGAAAGAGCTAAATTTTCTAAAAAGAAAACACTTGCCTGTCAAATTGCTGAGAGGAGCGGAAAGGCGGCGTCCCATCCCTACAACCGAAGACATCCCCACCCCAGACCAAGTATTGTAAAAGTACAGTACAATAGAGCCTGTTAGCTCATTTCAGCTTCTGTCTATAAAACTGAAAACATTCACGTGCATTTCATTATGTTTGTTCCTTTTTCTGCTGTGAGGGATAAAGTCTCTCATTAGAACTAGCATTGCAACTCTGTATCATGGCTTAGCTTGTTTCAGGATTGGCTAACAAACAGACTAAATGTAGTTTAACACCAACCAAAACGATTGTCGGGACTTAAGCCCTTTCACCTGAACCACCATAAAAAATGATTTAAAACTTTAAACTACCTTTTTATATAACAGAAGATGCAGAAAAAGCTTTCGTCAGGTGTGTGTCAGGGTTTGCGCCACTACAATGACAAGATTCTTAAATTAGCTCCACGCGCCAAATAAGTGATTTTTGCCCGCCACTGCAAGGTTTTAACCAATGAGATTGAATGCTAGGGCGGTGAGCTAAGATATAAGAAGCCTCAGTCTTCCCGGACCCCCATTTTATCATTGCACCCAATTTGTGTCGGAAAAGGTACTTCAAAGAAAGAGGAGCTCGTTATCCCACGCCTCCGCAGCAACAGGTAAGTGATTCTTTGCACAAAGAGGAAAGCTGTACTGGTATGGAGTGTCCCCTCCACCGAGACTGTCAATGTAGGCGAGTAGCCCAGTCTAGTCTCATGATTACTGTTCTCGCCTCCACGCCATGGCAACAATCCTTCCAACACATTCACGGACCACTTGGCATACACCGAGCTGCTTTGAATGTTGACATCGGCTTTTATACTTACACATATCGACATATACGCACATGCACAGTAACATCATACACATGTAATACATTCAATATGTGTGGCTGTGCAAGTTTCTTGTCATACGTACAGTCTATAAGGCTTGATATTTACTATATACAGCTAACAATGCAGAATATCTTGTCTTCTAGCTCTCTCTTACCATCAATGACTTACCATCTCTTTGTAAATATAAATGCTTACTTTTTCACAGAATCTGAAATTCTAATTATATTGGAAAATTTTCATTATGATTTTTATAAATTTCTATATGATACTGCAGAAATGCATTTAGACGAAGAGACTGATGAAGTAGATGTTTATATTAATGTGGGACAAGTTAGTTTACATAACGATGTTAGTCAAGTAGAGGTTCAGATCAGGTGGAGGCAAGCAAGTTTACATCATGATTTATATGAGACAAATACTTACAGTAACTCAATGCAGAGAAGTTTACATCAAGGTCTGTATGAAGTTTATGCAATGCAAGTGGTGGTAACAAATTTACAAGACGATCTATTGGAAGTCGAGAATAACAGTTACTCGAGAGAGATAAGCTTACAACCATATCTCATCATAGATGTTGGCAATCAGGGACAATTAACAAATTTACATCATGCTTCTCACGAGACAGGTGCTGAAATAAGGGGGATAAGATTACACCAAGATCTTCATGAAGTAGATGAAGACAATCATGGGACTGAGGCAGATTTACATCATAATTATTATGGTTTTGATGTTGACATTCATTCTAGAGAGATACATTTTAATCAAAATCTGTTTGTGGTGAACGAAGAACAGAATCTACCTAATTATTTGTATAACATTGATATTAATATTCATTCTGGAGAGATACACTATCCTCAAGATCTTTTAGAGGTGGAAGAACAAACAAATTTAAGTCATTATTTGTACCCCACTGATATTGATTTTTATTCTGGGCAAATACGTTTACGTCGAAATTTGTTTGAAGCAGACAATGATATTCTTTATCAGGGACATCAAACAAGTTTAGAATATAATTCTTGTGAGTCTGATGTTGATATTCACTCCGTAGAGACAATGTCAAATCAGATAATAAACTCTACTTCTCAAACACAAGAGCCCGCTGAATTCGATGGAATGTTAATTCAAGCACACAGCGATGACACTGATTATAGTGTACATAATCACACACACGTTCGTGAAAGTCAAGCACAACAGGATGAGTATGATTATAATGTTCACTAAGCCTCAGATTCGTACAAAACTTGACATCAAAACGTTTTATAATATGTTGGACCCCTGAAAGCAAGTATCGTGAATATGTGCTATAAAAATCTTCATTATTATTATTATTATTATTATTATTATTATTATTATTATTATTATTATTATTGACATGTTTAATTTAGGGTTTTTACAAGTAGTAATATTCCCATTATTCACAGCACAAAGATAGTTCTCGTCAGCTCATGGCCACCCTTTTAATATTTAAGAGGACAGACAAGCAAAAAGAATACAGCTTTCCTTTTTTGCACAAAGAATCACTTCACTTTTTGCGGAGGTTGGGAGAGATGGTGCTAGCGAGGCACAGCAAGGTAAGTTGTATATGATGATTTATTTGTTTGCTGTGCAAAGTCCTTTTTAGAGAAAAGCAGGCAAACATACAGACAGACGTAAAGTTGGAGACTATAATTTTTGATAAAAGAATATTAAAAGTTTCAAATAAAATATTACAATTTTGTTAGGTTTATTAAAGCTTAATACTGGGTTCTAATCTACCGACTTAGAGAAAACTAAAGCAGCAAAAAAAAAAAAAAAAAACTAAGAAAAAGTCAATGCGTGTGACTGTGTGGTGACTGACCCTAAGAAGTTAAGCAGCCCAGCCCATGAGATGGAGATTTGCACACCGACAATGATGTCATTTTGTCTATTTCTGTTCTTTCCTACATGGTTTATAAAGGTTATTCTTTTGTACTTTAAAGAACACTGTTTCTGCTTTTACCTCGGATTTTTTAATTCTCAGGACAACTGTCATGAAACTCGTCACCACGTGAATAGGCTCAACCGTTGTTTTACTTTTGTAAATGCGCAGTGACAGATCTGACCACAGTCAACCAACTTCTAGGCAAGTATACACAAATGTTTTCATCGAAAATTGTTCCGAATAAAACTGGTGCTGAGAAAAAGTTGCTGTTTTCATTCCGCATTTGATAGTAGGCACGTGCAAAAAGCACGAGACTGCCTCTTCACATGGTAAAAATGTATAAGCCGTAAATATCAGAAGAGATGAAACAAACCCCTTCTTTGAATTATCAATCCATTCATATGGAAAAGGAAAATAGGAACATCCATACGACTGAAATGAATTTTTTTAAAAGAAAGTTTTATATTTTCTATGGAACGTGTCAACATGGTCAATGAGACAGGGTGGTCAACCGGGAGCCACTGCCTTCAGCATAAAGAATTTAATGGATTAGTGCGAGCTAATCCACATATTATAGTAAAATAATCCTTTTTCTTAATTGCTGTTCAGGACTGGCTCCGGTACCAAGTCTATGAAGTATCAGGCTTCGCTGAAAGTCAAGGCGTCTGTCGTCTGCTGCGAATTTTCACACCCACGATTGTCACAGCATCTGCGTTTGCTCTGGTTAGTAAATTACCCAACAAGTATGGGCATTTGAAATGAGGACGGAGGTAGATTTACAATGCTTCGACAACAATTTATTTCGCAGTAAGCACAGATGTTGTTCAGATGCTGCACACATAATGATGAGCTCGTGTCAAAACCGGAAGAGGTCAAACCCATAGTCATACATTATCGGGGGAATCATGCATAATTCTTCTAAAAGGTCTACATGGGGGAAAGAGCTTTTTCATATTTAAGTAACACGGCTTGTACGGTATTTGTTTCCTATAGGCTTTTGGACTGAGTGTTCTTCTGACCGAAGTCGACTCAGTAAAGTCCAGCTACCGTGGACATCCACCAAGAGTCAAGCCGACATGCTGTACAACGCGGTACACAATTCTTTCTTGACTGAAGAAACGGTGAGTGGTTGCCTTGACAACACAATTTTATTTCTTAAGATACTGTTAGACCTTTTGTGCTTTGTTTTCCAGTGATTATTATCTAATATCACAATCTTCTGTCACATTAAAACTTGTATAAGGAGATTAACTTTTTGTGCTTGCTGAAAAAGTCCTGTAAAGAAAAAGGTATAATGTGTATCAAAGTTAATAGAACAAACTTTCTAGCAAACGAAGGCATAAAACCTGTTTTATCTTGAACTGATTTCTTAGTGTGTTTCACGAATATTTGATTGCAGTGTCCATTCTCCCGTGGATCATGACCATTTCACCGAGAGCTGTCCTGAACTGTGTCCTCATTAAAGCATCTAATAACCTTATTCTCTTTTCCTTTAATTTGTTTTTGATGCGTGTTTAAATCTGTCAGTCTTCTCTTTTCGTGTATATATGTATGAATGTTCTCTTTCCTCCTCCTCTCTCTCTCTCTTCCTCAAGCACACAAACTGACTTTTTATTGTTTTCATTAGTTTTCATGTTTGGCAAGAAATAAATGCTGTTATCAAAGGGGACTGCGCTTAGAACTACCCCTTGACAAAACCTTGTTTGATACTGTATTGTGGAAGTAAAGCATCACATAGAAATTACTTTCTTATTCTTATTGCTGGTTGTACAAGATAAGTGTACACGTGTACGCGAAATCAAGTACACAAACATCTACCGTGACACCGGCCTTCTACACAATGAATATAATATACTTGCTTATTGAAGAAATGAGTGAAAAAGTCCAACATCTGAAAAGGAACATGTCTACCTAGAAACTGTCTGTTGTTGTACAATGGAGTTACAGTTTCTCCTATATTTTCATTGACATCAGAAAACAGATCCACCAGCAAAAAGAGTTCGATTGCATTGGGTAGTAGTTCTCGTCTCGGGAAGTTTATTATCTAATTTCATTATTTTTGCCTCAGTCAGTTGTCTCAACCGAAAGATTTGTTTGCCAATAATTGTTCCAAAATGTGTTTTTTGATCATAAAAATTATTGCAAAGGACGATGACGCAGAAATGAACCGACAGGTCAAATAAAGTAAATTGCTGAGTGGTTGCAGCCAAGACAAAAGGTGCTGTTATCTTCTTTTTCTTTATTCGGATTGCCCGGTACTTCAGACCACTCTTTTAGCTGAACCTGTTTTTTTCTTTTGTCTGCCGTTTCTCCTACTTCGACCCTATATAATTGTTTTCATTATGTATTTGAAAGTCCCCACATTTTGGAGATATACCAGTGCCACTATCATGCGGTAACTTTTGGGGTGAGGGGGGGGGCGGCTGAAAATCTCTGAAAATCTCCGCATTGAGATAAAGAACAGCCTGCCTGAGACGAAAGCTGAATCCAGGACAACCGAGCTTTATTTGTGACAAGTGCTGGTCGTTGTGCCACAAGACCGCCTGTGAGGCAGACGGTGAGTTTTCGAGAAACACTTGATGTAGAGCACGAGGGTAGGACAAGGTGTGGTAGGGCGTGACGACCTCTTTTCGTGACAGAAGGGGGTTACGGGGGGAAACACGAAGGCGGGATATGACACTTTTCCTCCTCGAGACTCGCAAACATGAAGCTTGGGACGTGAAGTGGATAATTTTGTACCATCAGTCAAAAATCTCGTACATCGTTGAGAGCACTTCTTATTAGATGAATTATTATTGTGCCCGACTCAATCAAACTGCCAGTTGTATGGACAGATTTTACCAGCATTGACGATCATCACTCCAAAGGCTTTCTGCAGCGATGCGTTAAATAAAAGATACTCCGCTACTTCATTATCCTCACCTTACAATGAAGCAATTATTCTCTCATGGACACAAAAGGGTGCCTTTTTCAGACAGACAGACAGACAGACAGACAGACAGACAGACAGACAGACAGACAGACAGGACTGAAAGTACACCGTGAAAACAGATGTTTGTTTGTGGACCAATCTAGATTAGAAGTTATACCTTCCTGGGTATTATCGTGTCAGGTAAGATGTGCAGTCACGTGACCGATTCACTATATATTAATATTAAAGCTCTCTAATGACACACAGGGCAAAGTCAAGTGTTTCTAACGTCAATTAAACGTCTTCTTTATTTCGATATTAGATACTTGATATTTTTGCGAGTGGACCACCTGATGTTTAAAATATTGAACAAGGAAGGAACAGTTATAAAGATGTATTTTGAACTCAACCCACAAAACGTCTCTACATTTAGCCGGGTAGGCAACAAAATATATTCATAGAGACCAGCCTTTTAGGGCTACAATGTAGTCGGTTATATCACTACAGGTGCCACATGCAAAGAAAGAACATCGAGCCCAAGCCATCTATTATGACAACATTACCTTTTGTCTGCTTTGTGCGAGTGTGACGACAGCAGATAAAATCTGAAAGACAGGTGCATGTATAATGGTGTAGGGGGAAAGGGAGGGAGTTGGACCTTCAGGTAGAAAGGGACATGACACTCAACTCTGTGTGTTATCTGTAACGTGTTCTCTAAAAGTATTCCCGCGATGTTATTTATGCCTATCGTATCATGCTCAAAATTACCTGGAATGCTACTTTTCGTTTCGGTTTCAGTAGTTTAAACAATAATTCACGTTTACTTTTGAAAGTCTCTGTACAATTTAAGTGCAGATGTTCTTAACACTAGCACATGGTGATCCCATTACTGTGTAAAATTTGTGTTGTTGCTTCGTCTAGTCAGCGTGATTTACGTAGAGACGTATGGATGTATGGATGTATATGGATGGGTAGGTGGATATGTAATCCACATCAAGATTTATTATGTTCGGTACAGAGTAAACAGCAAATCAAATGCAGCTTAAATTTATACTAAAAGCATTCCAGGGCTTAAGCCGCCACTGCTAGTTCTCAGAAATTCAAACTACTTTGTAAAGGCTTAATACGATGAATACCAGCCATATTTGAGGACATCCGTGTTTGCGACAAATGCGACACATCGGTTGAACGATCTTGGCTGTAGTCTCACTTGGAGAGGATATGGAAGCCACCTAATGTATAACCTCACAGTCAGTGAGTGAATAGAAAGCAGAAACAAAATATGCAGGATCAGTTAAGGCTAGTGTGCACCAGTTGAGAGAATAGGCTTAAAATTCCACGCAAGATGTCTACGAAGGGGAGGAGTTCAAATTTCACCGAAAGGGTCCTAAGGGCAGTTCCAACTCATACTAGGTGACTGGAACATTTAGATAGGCACAGAATCCCACTAATAATGGACAGAAACGGTAGTAAATTTGCTACAGGTGAAGAAAACCATACAGGACTTTGACTTCTGGAGTTTGCACAGACACACTAGACACCACAACCAATACCTTCCACCCCACACAAGGATGCGAGGACTATGTTTAGTCCTCTACAAATAGTCTGGCCCGTAACCAAATCGTTGCTAAGTAGCTTTAAATTCCGCATTAACAAGGCTAAGCAAGGTCACATTTAGGCGCCGAGAGATAAAATCCTTTCTGAACGTGCTTGAAGTCGCTTTGAGTCGAAAAAGCTTTAAAACCGAAACATTGCAGAGATTTTGAAGACCCCAGCTGAGCATGGTCGACTGTGATGTATACACCCTCGCTGGAAACACATAAAATAGTGCTACTGTCAACCGCGGAAGAGAGATCGAAAAAAAGAAATAACTGGGAATAATGTATTTGCATAGCTGAAGAATGGTTTGTAATGTGTGTGTGTGTGTGTGTGTGTGTGTGTGTGTGTGTGTGTGTGTGTGTGTGTGTGTGCATCTATATATAGGACGTGTCTATGTGTGCGTCCGCCGATAATATCAGTGACAGGAAAACCCGATGAACTCTACCCTTGCGTCATGGCTGTCGCTTGTCTCACCGGGGTCAGCTTGTCATGAAGATAAGGCTGACAGATCGTATTCGACTGTGTATCACAATAGCAACAGCATTGAGGTTGCCCCTCTTTATCCTTCCACCCTTCTACATGCCATAGTCAGCTACAATCTCTCAGAGACATAATTACACAGACGACAAACATGGTACACGCACACAGCACAAGAAGCCAAAGCACCTGTTGTGTGTAATACAAATGTCCTCTTTACATTCCCTGTAGTTGGCGAGGTTTAAATTTATGTGGTCGACACATTTCTAGAAACACCAACCATGACAATGAATGTCCGGGGTAAAATTTCTAGAAAAATATGGCGCTTATTGCACATCAAACCATTACAACAAGACCGTAAATAATACACGAGCCTTATGATTTGGGGAAAGCTTTACATTACATTTTAAAGGGATGCATCCGAGCACAAGTGTTTATGTGAGGGTTTGTACGTAACTCTACCCTGTTTCTGGCACACTACAGGTAAATTATGACCACAAACGAAGACTTTTGACTTCTTTGAAATATTCAAACGATTCTTCTGGTTTTCCCAGTGGTTGTGGGTATTACAAAGAAATGTAGGTCAAAGTTTTGAGAGCTGCACAGGGCAGGTGACAAAACTCATTGGAGCAGCTGGTTATCACTAATTCGCTTAGTAAGTCACAGATATGTACTGTGAACATGTGCACACAGTGATTTGTACAACACAAACTATCAAAGCGGAGAAATGATTTCGTGGCCTTATCACCCCAATCGCGAAAACTGTGGCCCGCGAGCCATGCACACATTGACACAACCTCCAAATAATTAGCAGATTAATTAATTTAACCAGTTGGAGGTTGTCTTACAAGAATGGCGCCCAAATGGATGAGCAGACCATAGGAGAGGACTTTTTCCGGGCCAAATCCACAGATAATGGATATTAGCAGAAGAAGGCTGTACACATACCTTCTCCAGACAGATCTTTTGGCATGGTTTTAGTTAGTGCGACTGTACTGAAATACAATAAGTAAGTGGGTGAAGCAACTTCCTGGTCCACAAAAAGCGTCCTCAGCTGGCTCTTGGTGGTCAGGTGTCATGCACAGACCAATGAGGTTTGGGTTATCGTGGTATGAGGTGGACTATAAAAGCCCAGGTCGCCCCTTGTTACTTTGTTGAACCATGAACCCACCAACCGACACAGTTCGCTTAAAGAGGCAAGTAAAGTGTTTGTCTGTAGGAGGTTCAATAGGGTTATCATGCCTGTCACTTAATGTGTGTGGTGTTAAAAACAAGATGCAGATCGATGAATTGATAGATTTGGTGAAAAGCAGTGATATCTGTTGTTTGATTGAGAGTAAACTTGCTGCCACTGATGTGGCTGAATTTGAGGGATATGTATCATTTTACAAAAACCGTAGACATTCTGAGCATCCATCTGGAGGGGTACTTACCTTGATTAAAGAATCTGTTGTGCATTTTGTAACTGTTTATGAAGACGAAAGTAAAGAAAATGATGTGAATCCTTCCATCAAAAAATATTATAAGTTTGTTAAGTATGATTTGTGTTCAGAAGCTATATTTTTTAAAATTGGAAAAGAATATACAGGACGAGATATTATGTTTGTAGGAGCATATATCGGCCCCGAGGGATCAAAGCATGCTAAAGTAGATTTATTTTCACAGATAGAAAACTCGCTTCTGTTTCTAAATGTTACAGATATATGTATTCTTGGTGATTTAAATGCTAGAACAGCAGAAGTACAAGAAGTATTTGACGAACGTATGTATTTCAATATATTCGAATATAATGTAGAAGGCGACTCCCGTATTATTTTAACAGACCGAGTTTCTAAAGACAAGATAAAGAGGCCCAATAAATGGGGGTGGCGTTTAATAGAATTGTGTAAAACTTTTAATTTAGCTATAGTAAACGGCAGAGCAGGAGCGGATGAAAAAATAGGTAAACATACTTGTAATAATATTAGTGTGGTTGATTACTTTATACTGTCTAAAAGTGCATTCAGTCTTATAAAGAGATTTGAAATTCTTGAGTATAAGAAAAAGTTATCGGATGTACATTGCCCAGTTTTGTTAGAGTTGGAGAGACAACCGGACGATGCACAACCAGAAGATGAACTGGTAGCAAATTTGGATGAATATTCTTGTATTCCTAACTTCGTGGAGGGGAAGCCTCCCTGTTCCTCCAGTGATCAGTCACGGGTAGACGCTATAATTAGCCTCCATTGTATGATACATCATTGCTTAGAGAAAAAGAAAGGTTTATATTATGTTTTTATAGATGACGGAAAAGCTCGTAGTGACCTAATAAGTTATCTCTTTAGCAATAGAGAAACAGTAATGGGCAATAATTTTAGTTCAGACGAAGACGATGCCACAGTTAAAACGTGTCCACCATCTTTTTTTGAGCACAGGGTTCTCTTCTCAGAGACCACAGAGAATTTACAAAATGTTTTAAACAGCATTGAAAATTATTGCAATAAACAGAATCTTAAAATTGATCCAAACAAAATTCGTATTATTGCTTTCTGCAGGGGGGACATACAAACAAAAGAGGAAATTTATTTTAACGGAGAGAAGCTTGACGTGCTTCGTCACTTTTATTATTTTAGTTTCGATACTAACTTAAGAAATGTGTACGATAGAGCGTCAAGGGAAATGTTTTTACTGATGAGAAATAAACAGTTACCAGTAAGGACTAAAGCTATAATATTTTATAGATCCATATTACCCATACTTACATATAATTGCAAAAAAGGAGTGAAAAGTAATTGCTTATGTGTGAAGCTACATACTAGATTCCAAGAATTGATAAATAAAGAAAAGTGTTCCACTGCTTCCGACATGGTCGCAGACGAAGGTTGGCAATCCGTTGATATTCACGACAAGAGCAAAAGTTTATTAAATTTGTGGTCTCAAATAGTAATTGAAGAAAACAATAATATGTATTAGTATTAAGTTAGCTCATGTCGATCTTCACTTTCAAAATTTACATCTCTTTACATAATCAAAGCCTACATTCCATAAATTTCAAATCTGTTTGTTTGATTTTTCTTCTACCGCTTTCCCTGTCAACATTCAACGGTCCCTTGTGACGATATGTGTTTCCACCTAATTAAGCACAACAGCTATTAAAGTTCTATTGACTTATCTATCTAAATAAATATAACAGTATACATTGTACAAATACAAAGTTTCAAAGGCACACACCAAATTCATGTAGTACCTGAAGTGAGTGACAAATGGCAACCTACAGCGATGTTTACTTGCCTTCTGAAGCGACTGTGACGGTTGGTGCAAAATCATTAGCTGTTATCTCAGGTAAGCTAAGATATGTTATCACGAATGTTGAACATTTTTAAATGTGCACCAGTCTAGATGATATTCTATTAAACGGTTATAAAGATATTACCAATTAAAGACATAACATGTCTGTTGTTTTTTTTTATGAAAAGTCAAGATGTTAATGAAAAGAAACAGTTTTAAAATTCTTTTCTTGTCATGCGATTACTAGAAAAAATATTATTCTCTAAATTTAATGAAATTTTTCAGTATTGGATAAAAACGATAAAATCAACTGCCTGGTTTTACGAGAAATCACTGGTACATCGGTATTTGAAAGAGATTTGATAAAGAATTTGCTATGAAGATATAGAACTGACATGAAGAAATAGAACTTGAGATACATGTTCATCTAAGCCTTATGAGATTACGAAACGACTCATCAAAAGCACGGGATCTGAAAGAAGAACTTGGAGACAGGTATGGCAAATATTAAATGTAATTGCTTAAAAATCAACATGATTATTTACATTTCCGAATGAGTGGGTTTAATTCATTATAATGTTTATTTCGAAAATCTTCGCAAAGAACACCATTGACAAGATGCATGCCTTTGAACATGGTAGTTTTCACCTAGGCCTTGGGAATGAGTAAACATTTAACATGTGTAGCTGTGGCCGCACATTAAAGTCGACCTCCTACCCGGTCAAAACTAAAGACCATTGGAAAAGTCAGAATATTTAGCTCATTGCTTGACCTATACCCACCGTCATGTGGGTAGCAGCTAGTGAGCCAGACAGAAAACCGGTCTGTCAGCGCAAAGGATCGTGTTTTCCCAAGGTTTTCGTTAAGTTAGGCATATTTTTACACATTGTTTTTCATTGAAGAACAATACTGGTAAAGGACCGTATGTTTTTCACAATTCTGAAGACTGGTTCTTGTGCAGTTGCCAGCTTCAGGAAGCTGAGTCTGCTGCGTGACTGTTTACTAAAAAGGAATAGCATGCGACAAAGAAACAAAGCTGATCTTTTGAACAGAAGAATAAGTGAGTATTTCTACTTTAATCGGTAGAGTGAGTTTCCCTCCTACGAACATATCCAGAGTCAAAGATTGTTGAAATTTCGACTGAGACTGCAGCAGCTTTTGTCCACTTTGGAAATATCAGAAGGGGGAATAACTTGTCCTGAAACATTGTGATAATGAACATGATATACAGTGATATAGAGTGAGGCTACACAATGCCTTGACTGAGCGAGTAACAATAGATCAGAAATAGATTAATAAGTTTCCCTTTCAATGTTCTTGTAATCGACAATCTAAACAGAGTAATGGTTTCTCAATCATTTCCTATGAGTTTTGCTTCAGCAACACACGAATTATAACAAACTGACTTCGAAATAAATTATCATAAAAATGCAGAGTTTATCAAAGACATTACACTGGTGATCTTCCTTAAAACTTTTGAAACTATCCTTCATCAAACACGCTAATAATTTTTTATAATATTCCTTACAACAGGGGTGGTGAACTGGGGACCCTAAAAGGTCCGCGAATTAACTGCAGAAACGACTCGAAACTCAACAATCAATAAATACAAATCAATAAATCAATTCTCTATTAAATAACTGCACCAGGTGGTGTTGTGTTATTGGTTTGTGGGTATTATGAGTGGTGGCATTCAATAAACTCTCCAGTTAGAACACGTAGCAGAGACATCATTATGTCGGCCTTCGCGCCATCTTTTATTATCCAAGTCCGCATTAAACCTTTTACTGATTTCTACATTTTCAGAATAAGGCCAACACTTGCCTTATGTCACATCTCCCTTTCTTTAGTTAAAGGACATTAATGTTTCAACCTAACTTAATTAACATTAATTTTAGCCTGAATCCTTCACACCTAACTTTCCTAGTTAGAGCATTTATTATTACTTTTGCAATTTTCTTACACTATAACACAACTTTTAATATTCTTGAATTTCCTATTCAAGTCTATGTGCGTTTGATTCGAGTCAATCATTTACAAGTCAAGTTTCTGTGGAATCTTGATGGTGCGACCACTCTTGGTCGTCTTGACAGTCTGATCTGGAGGAGCGATGACTTTGGACGCTGGCACCTTCCCGGCTGCGGCTCCTAGACATGGCTCTGTATTGGCAACAGGAACGTCTGGATCGTCTGAGTGTATACCAGACCAGGGGTCGGGATCCTCTTCGGACTTTGGGTTTGTTGGAATAAGGGATGACAGATTCTTTGGAATAGGTCTGGGATTCTCGGGATTGGGATCTCTGGGAATCAAGAGGCGGCGGTTGCGTCTTTGTCGACCGTAGGGAGTCTCTACCTCATATGACCTGTTGGGCAGAGACGTGATGATTGTCCCTGGTGTCTGGGTTGGCTTCACCCAAACTGGCTGACCTGGTTCCAACTCAGCGGCTGATCTGGCACGGTGTGCTCTGTCGAAGTTCTGTTTATGTTTCAACTTCTGCATCTCGTTTTTCTTATGAAAGTCCTTCCTTTCTTTTTCCTTTTTCTCGGAAAATTGAGATGGTATGGTGGAGACCATGGTGCGTAGTCTTCTCCCGAACAACAGTTCTGCTGGACTGAGACCTTGCTTAAGTGGCGTAGCGCGATATGTGAGAATCGCTAAATAAGGATCATCTGCCTTCTTCAGGATTGATTTCACGGTTTGAACGGCGCGTTCAGCTTCGCCATTCGCTTGAGGGTAGTACGGGCTGCTTGTTGTGTGAGTGAACTCGTACTGTTGAGCGAACGTTTGGAATTGCTTGCTGAAGAACTGCGGGCCGTTGTCTGAGATGACAATTTGTGGAATTCCATGGCGGGAAAAAATGCTCTTAACATGGTTGATGACTGTTTCTGCCGAAGTATTCTTCAGGTGTGCCAACTCAATATAACGTGAATAATAGTCCACCACTAGTAAGTACTGCTCTTTTTTCAGTTCAAAGATGTCCATTCCAACTTTCTGCCAAGGGAATGCTGGTGTGACAGAGGGAATAAGGGGCTCAGGAGGAATTGGCCTCTCCTTGATGCAAATTGTGCACCTCTGTACCATGGACTCTATCTGCTGAGAAAGCTTTGTAAACATTTTTGCTCCTGACAGCTGGGCTAACAGTTCATCTGTTGACGGCAACGGGTAGTTCTCTCTGCGAACTGCTTCGTTTAGTTTGCTCAGATCGACGCAGATTCTTACTTTCTCGTCACTCTTGGGCACCACTACTATTGGGGCGCACCAATCACTGGGCTTGGTGACTGTGCGAATCACTCCCTGTTTTTCAAGTTGATCCAATTCTGTCTTAACTTTCTGTTTCAAGGGTAAAGGTAAACGCCTTGGAGCTGCTACTGCATATGGAACAGCTTGTTCTTTCAGACGAATCTTGTAAGGATCTTGTAAACTTCCTAGTCCTCTGAAAAGTTTTGGAAATTCTTCCCTGTACTGCTTTTCCTGATCCTCTATAACTGTGTTGATTCTCTCAATCAACTTCAACGCTGTAATGGCTGGTCGACCTAGCAATGGTTCTTCGAGTGGTTTTACGACATACACTTCTTGCACTGTAGAGATATTCTTGTATGTCAGTTTTGCCTTGAACATGCCTTCCACAGCTATCTCAACATGACCTGGACCATACAGTTTCTTGCGCACTTTCTGCAGTGGTCGCTTGGCTGCTGGAACTGCGGTCTGAGGTACAACAGTAACATCAGCTCCGGTGTCAAGCTTAAACACATTCTCTGTGTCTTCCATCAGGAGACTGACTTTCCAAGGATCTGTTGTCACACTGCCCACAATCATACCCATGTAAACTTCTTCGTCTTCTTCTTCCTCTTCCACTGCGTGAATCTTAGAAGAACCTGAAAAGCGACAGACTGCAGCGTAGTGACCAATCTTGGAACATTTTCTGCATTTAGCGTTCTTTGCAGGACAACCATCTCTGTTGTGGGAACCTTTTCCACATCGAGAGCATGACTTAGTCTCTGGTTTTCCCCGAAGGCCTGACTTCATACCGCAACGAACTTTTCGCTGGCCTTTCTGAATCTTGTTGATTGTTTTCTCCATTGTACTCCCGCTGTTGCTTACCACCATCGAGTGTGCTTGAGTCTTGGAAGTCTCATGAGCTCTGCAAATTTCTATTGCCTCTGGAAGCTTGAGTGTTTTCTTCTGCAACAATTTTTCACGCATAGTGTCATCTTGAACACCGATCACAAGTCTGTCACGAATCATGCGGTCAACATCCTTGAAATCACATGATTTTGCTAACTTGCGTAAAGCTGTGACGTAAGTATCAACTGACTCATCCTTGTTTTGGTATCGGCTATGAAACTTGTAGCTCTCATACACCTCATGTGTGCTACCTAAACAGAAGTCGTTGAACTTGTCGATGACAGTCTGGATATCTTTGTTGTTCTCCCCTTCTTCAAAGGATAATCCTTCGTAGATTTCTTGTGCGTCCTCGCCAATGCAAGCTAATAGAACTGCACTACGATAAGCTGAATCTTCTTTATCAAGGCGCGTTGCTACCTCATAGTTCTGCCACTGACGAAGAAATTTTTTTCCAATTTACTTCAATGTTAGAAGACAAATCCAGCTTTGAGGGAACCGGAACGTTTGCAGTGAAATGTTTTCTCTGGTGTGTCTCTGCCATGTTGCTGGTGTCCACCAAAAAACGAAGTAACCAACTTTCTTGAAGTGGGGTACACGAATGTTTGTACTAAGCACCGCAAGTCAAAACTTATGTAGAGTACACAAAACTTTGAATCATCAAACCACACTCGATAAAGACATGCTGCGAGAAATGTCACATTGCGAACTGGAACGTACTGCGCAATATATCGAAATGGGAAAAACTTGCCCACCTGAAAGTTCCTGGAGAAATCACATAGCTAGCACTTTGCTGCTCACTCTGACACCATGTTGTGTTATTGGCTTGTGGGTATTATGAGTTGTGGCATTCAATAAACTCTCCAGTTAGAACACGTAGCAGAGACATCATTATGTCGGCCTTCGCGCCATCTTTTATTATCCAAGTCCGCATTAAACCTTTTACGGATTTCTACATTTTCAGAATAAGGCCAACACTTGCCTTATGTCACAGGTGGTTTATAAATAAGTTGGCAAGTTATATTCATGCAAACAGTTTTTTAAAAATTCATTCAAAGTTCTTGCTATTCACTGAGTTTCTTTAACAAATGTATTTCTAGTCTTTAAATGCACTAAAGTGACATAAAATAATACAATTCATGTAAGTTCAAAAATTGTCTATATATATATATATATATGTGTGTGTGTTATGTTGTAAGTGATGTTTTGATAATGTGAGCTGTTGCTATGTTAATTGTTAAGACTTTTATGTTATCTTTTGCAGACATGACGTGCATCAGGTGCTACGTGAAGTGCTGGCTGGTTGTTTATCTCAGTGAAGCAGATCGTAACATCCAAGGCACACACTGCATCACCACAGTCTGGCCCTTTGGAAAACCCTGCAAACACAGAGATTTACAACCTTAAAGGCTTAGGATGATAAACGCTAGCTAATGAAGAAACATCTGTAAAAAAAGATTTTGAAACCATGGCAGAAAAAGTTTGTGAAAATGTAAAAGCTGAAGAGAGAAATTTAAAGTTAGAAATAATGTTATAAAGATAGATAAGTGAACTGCAAAAACAAGGGATATTATGTGATACTGATCATATTGATAATAAATGTTTGAAAGATAGATAAAGGAACCACAAAAACAAGGGATATAATGTAATGCTGACAATATTGATAAATGTTGGAAAGATAGATAAGGGAACCGCAAAAACAAGGGATGTAATGTAATGCTGACAGTATTGATAAATGTTGTTGGAAAGATAGATAAGGGAATCGCAAAAACAAGGGATGTAATGTAATGCTGACAATATTGATAAATATTGTTGAAAAAATGGATAAGTGAACTGCAAAAACAAGGGATGTAATGTAATAGTGACAATATTGATAAATATTGTTGAAAAAATGGATAAGTGAACTGCAAAAACAAGGGATATAATGTAATAGTGACAATATTGTTGAAAAAGTGGATGTGAATTGCAAAAACAATGGATGTAATGTAATACTGACAATATTGATAAATATTGTTGAAAAAATGGATAAGTGAACTGCAAAAACAAGGGATGTAATGTAATGCTGACAATATTGATAAATATTGTTGAAAAAAGGATGTGAACTGCAAAAACAAGGGATGTAATGTAATAGTGACAATGTTGATAAATATTGTTGAAAAAGTGGATGTGAATTGCAAAAACAAGGGATGTAATGTAATGCTGACAATATTGATAAATATTGTTGAAAAAATGGATAAGTGAACTGCAAAAACAAGGGATGTAATGTAATAGTGACAATATTGATAAATATTGTTGAAAAAATGGATGTGAATTGCAAAAACAAGGGGGGTAATGTCATGCTGACAATATTGATAAATATTGTGTCATGAAATAGCTGGTTCACGGCAAGAGCAAAATGGTCGAGTTCTTAATTTAAGTAAAGAAGTACCGCGATCGCCCTTCAGCGATACTAAGCAGCGAGTGAACAATAGGGCTAAGGGGGTTTTTACAACCGAGGGTCGACCTCTAGAGTCAGTACGGCCTGGGAACTGGCCGGTTATGCAAGAACGAACACCGAGTATCGCCTAGGGGGTAGTTCGCGGGGTGGATGCGTGTGTGTTAAAGGCTAGCGATGTAGATGCTAGCGAGATAGGCGTTAATGATGACGCTGCTAGCGAGGTGGGTGCAAGAGATGATGAGACTTGCGAGCTAGATGTTAGCGATATCGGGGTTAGCTGGCTAGATGCTAGCGATATCGAGGCTAACGACGCAGATGCTAGCGAGGACGAAGCTAGTGAGTGGGATACTCATGACAAAGAGGCTAGTGAGCTAGGTGCTAGCGAGATGGATGTTGGTGATGAGGCTAGTGTGTTAGATGTTAACGGTGATGAGGCTAGCAAACTAGATACTAGTGAGAGGGGGGCTAGCACAGACGGTGCTGGCGAGGTGGAGGCTAGCGATGTTGTAGCTAGTGAAGGGGCGGAGGCCATCGACGGACTGATGACTCGCGCCAGAGGAAGGTCGGGAAATGAAGAGAATCATGATCTTGGAAGCCAGGCTGGATGGAGCCACGTGGAGAGTAGGCAACTGCAAGTAGAGGACCTTGGTCTTAGGAAGACGCAGACGCTGGGTAGCGGTAAGGGGTCGTTACAGGATGTTGAAAGTGGCGAGCGCGAGGCGCGAGGACGGCTGGCGGTGCAGATTTGTTGCAGGCAGAGGGGTGTGGCACTCTGGTGAGGGTACTGCCAGCTGTCAAGAGGGTGCTGTTACGGACCAAAGACGGTGTTGATCCTGGAGGGAGGGGACCAGCTGTCTGTGGGGTACCGTTGCAGGCGGGGGACGGTAGTGATCCCGAGAGGAGAGTGCTAGCTGTCGGTTACATCCCAGTCAGTGAGCCAGATCTGACGGTGAGACCGGCAGGGCTGCTAGCAGGTAGGAACAGGGAGGTGGGAGGGAAAATGCAGGCGGAGGCCGTCAAGGTCAGCTCCAAACCTTGTACAGAATGTACAAGAAGTGCCGTAGGGCAGAGATTACAGGAAAGAAGAAAATGGGCTGGTTAGCCCAGATCCTCTTATCCGTGGTAATAATCGTCACATATTGTTGAACAAATAGTTGTGAACTGCAAAAATAAGGGATGTAATGTAATGCTGACAATATTGATAACTATTGTTGGAAAGATGGATAAGTGAACCGCAAAAAGAAGAGATATTATGTGATGATGATAAAATTGTTATCAGGGGCAAACATTGGGTATGCGCACACACGTTTTCCCATATATCAGCTTACAATGGCTGTAATATGGCATTTAGCCGAAATGGTTATCATGGGAAATAAAGTTGTTTCTCATTGACATTTTTCTATCAGTTCTTTAATAGTATTAGTTACACTCCCTTTTACATTCCTCGTGCTTATTTTCTTCTGTGTGCTTGGGATGCTTAAAATAGAATTTAGCTTGTAGTGAGCAATACATCAATTCTAATTTCAGGAACAAATTGAGTGCTTGAAGTAAGTGCATTCTCGCTGAAAATTGTTACTGTTGTTTAGCACAGCCAAGTAACAAACGAGATGAAGTACATTCACTTCTATTCCCATACATTAATTTCTAACGCCAGCTCTAATTCATCCCCAAAGTTTTGTAAAAATATTCACCAATAAACTACTTAATAAACCCACAGAATTTCAGTATACAAGTTTGACCTTACATGTCACACACTACGAAAATGAATCTGAAACATTGTGTTTCTTATAATGGAAGCTCAAAACCAGACCCAAACTACTAAACTACAAAAGACAGGATCAAAGAAGTAAATTGCACTGTTATATACTTTCACAGAGGTGGCGATAAAATAAGAATTGTTGTTTTCCTCCGAACAAGTAACTAAAACGTAGAAGTCTATCCAAAGCTCTTAACCTTCAGGTTATGGTTAAAAAATGCACGATGTTCAGCTACTTTTCCCAGTCTCTCAGTCAAAGAAAAAAGTGAGCTAATGACTAATAACCACCTATCAGAGGGCTGGTCAGAAAAAGACTCCAAAGTGATTTGCCACTTCCCGGCAAACAGGCAGTCATTGCCCGTTTGAACCATAAAACCAGTACAAATAGATTAGTTTTACATAGTGTGTGTGTTTGTGTGTGTGTGTGTGTGTGTGTGTGTGTGTGTGTAAAACTAATCTATTTGTACGAAAGGACATGCGAACATGATTTAGGAGCCACATGAGAAAAGCCATTGTGATCAGACACAACGGCTTCAGCTGCGGGACACTGCAAGAAGGTAAGAGGTGTCTGAGTGGGGTAGCGGGTTGCCCTGCGATGGACACATTAGAAGTGCGCTGTTGTGAGGTCTGTGTAGTGAGTCAAATGCGCTCATGTCCTTTTGCGTCAAATGCTCGACTTTTTAATGCTGTATTGAGTGTACGATAAAGTACCCGGTGTCGCATGTCGTTTCCTTTCGCAACGCAGGTCTAGGTACGCTGGAGGAGAGGGGGAGGGAAAGGGTCCCTGCAGCTGTTCCCACCCTAATTATGTCCCATATATACGGTGGACGGGCCAGTACGGATTTCGGCGTCTGACGTTCTCTCCTGTGTTTTCCGTGAACAGACGTGGCAAGATCTGAAGGATACTGGGGTGCTGGAATTAGCTTGGTACAGTCCCTGGCTTGGTGCATGGGACGGGTTGCAGCAACCAGCATTCTCTACCTTGTTTTCTGTGGGTGACAGAAGAACGCGTGTGACGAGCCGCTAAGTGAGTGAGTGAGTGAGTGAGTGAGTGAGTGAGTGAGTGAGTGAGTGAGTGAGTGAGTGAGTAAAATCCCTGCTGATGTCTTTTTCGTCCGACGGCTATACTGGCCAGTTTTACGGCCCTTAGTGGGAGGTATTTTGGGCGACCAGTATGCGAAGGTGTGCAATGCTGTGTTGTAGAGAGACTGTTGCCTGTTTTCATTTTTTGCTCGTTTGTTTTTTCCTGTGCGTCAGTCGTAGTGGAGGGCGCTTGTAGTGGAGATTTGTAAAAGAGGGACCTAAGGGGCTAGCTAAGCGGTCACGTGGCAGATGGGGAGGGGGGTCGATCATGGCCGAAGGACGCTGGACTACTGTTCTTCGTCATAGAACAAAAGCGTCATCAATAAAAGGACGTCATGGATGAAGAGGAATTTACGTCAGAGGGGAGAAAGCGGAAAAAAGTTGTTTTTGGAAGGAAGAAAAAAATCGGTCGGTAGGGGATTTTAGAACATATGTTTTCAGCCCAGACCTTTGTCCTAGACTCCCTCATTGCTAGCATCCATTCATCGTTTTTGTCGTGAGGACGGACTGTGCAAGCATTAGATTAAACTGTGGCTGTTGGTCATTGCGGGCGCAGCAAGTGGTAGGTTGTGCAATCGCTGAATTTCACTGTTGGACAATGATCACACGGCGTTCCTCACGTACTAAGACCTGTACGTGGGTTCCTAAATCTCTATATTTTCGGGAGCGATTCGTGTTTGTCTTTTAAAGGTAACCTCACAATTCAAATTCTTCTCCAACTCACAAAGAATTTCAACAATTAAGTATAAATATCACATCAATGGCATACAATCGTCTTCCATGAACTCCAGTTTCTTCTATAAATTCACTCCTCTTCAAATGTTTAGACTAAACATTTTCTCAAAGATAATCAACTGACCAAAATACACTTACTGTCAAAGTCCGGTCAGAATCCACGCACTCACAGTTACACACTTTCTCGTAATACTCCCCTTTGAAACTGTCAGTTCACGAATACACACAGTAATACGACGTTTAACAGAATCCACCCAGAAGAACACACAACAACTGGTGATCTGCGAAAGCACACAACAATTCTCCGTTTAACAGAATCCACCCAGCAGAACACACAGCAACTGCGAATCACCAAAGCACACCGCAATACTCCGGACGCAGACGACCTTTCTTTCCACTCCAAAATCCGCCCGTTTGTTCCTCCTCCCAGCAGACGACACCCTACGTCATTCCTCGTTTGACGTCACGCCTTCTACATTTTAAACCATTCTCGCAAGCGTACTTTAAAGGGCGACTATCCCTGCCGCTTAAAACAAACAAGGGGAATAACTCCATTCCTAACATTAAGTCACACGCTTTTTTTTTGCTTTCAACACACTCTTAACCAGTCAGGTGCTGTATCTCTGATCCCTGACAGACTGTTGGCCATTGCTGGCACAGTGCCCCGGTTGTTGTATCTCCCGATTTGTGTTACCTGTTTGTACAGTGTTGTCATTGTGTGTTGCCTTAGGCACCAGTGTTGGAGGGGGTTGTGTTTCTTTGTACTCGTGCAACGTATAGTTACGTGCTTGTGAGGTGTTGGGCTGCACGGATATTCGTTAATTTATTTTGCTTAATCTCGGTGTTGTTTATTTGTTCGTTTATGTTGTTCTTTTGGGGAGAGGTGTCTTTTTCTTTTTCTCTATTTTTTTTCTCTTTCTTTGGGGTTGGTCGGTCACATCTAGTGACCACCAATGAACATATATTTTGTACTGTTCCTACGAGTGTGTGCTTATTTGTTCACTGAGGAGTGATTGGTTTTGTTGCTCGCATCGTTGCTTGTCAAACGTGTGTGGCTGTAAGCATGCCTGTGAGAGAGAATCCTGCAGGGTCTCATTGCGTCATGCGACACCCAGTATGAAAGCAAAGCATTAATTAAGATCGAGTAATTATTTTGAAATAAATGTGACAGTATTTAGTATGAATCTTTCTTTAAACAAAAGATCATACAGACAAACAGAGGGGAGACCACGTTATTTTTGTTTCCTATCTCGGAACTGACTTGATTCATCTTGCTTTGCGGTAGGCGGTGGGTTTTCGACAAACACAGATTGAAAATCGCAAGCGTATGGCGGATTCAGGGCGACCTTATTTCAAGGAAGGCGCTACGGAAAACAAACTATAGAGACCCATAGCCCTTTTCCTCTAACAATAAATGATGCTAAGAAATTACCTAATTTATCTTGGGTCATCGGTAAAAAACGATAATCCATCCATGATAGCGCGTGAGAGATTTCTTCCGTAGGATCGTAGCAGTCGAAACTAGAAAGTATTCCCTATCTGCATTCTCCTTGTTCTCTGTTCTCGTGATTAGAATTAGCTCCTTGACTACCCCAGTGCCAGCTCATCAGTTTTATTTCGTCACATAATTTCCTCATGCTATGTTCTAGAAAATTTTCTGTGATCGTATTCTTCTTTTCTTCTTTAACCTCCTTTTTAGCTTCTTTTTTCACTGTTTTAAGTGCCTCCCCGTCCCTGAAAGCTACCTTCTTTTTGTTTTATTTTTGTTTGATTCATTTCATCTCTTACCAGTAGAAGGGGAGATACAATGGAGCACAGCAGTGGTGAATTTATGCCAACGGGCCAGGTCATCTGACCTCGCGAGGTCCCCCAGTGAACAACCGACAACATAATTATGATAGTCTTTTTGTTTTAAATTCTTTTAATATCCTTTTAGTACCCACGGCTTGTTGCTACAATAATCTCTGACAATTTTCTTTGTTACTACAGATTCTTCACAAAAATTAAAATAGCCAGTTACAAATTCAAAACCACCGGAGTGTCGACAAAACACATTACAATCTGTGGGATCGAAGGAGTTTTGCGGCATTTCAACTTTGTTCCATTGACACACCATTTTCTTGCTGGGTGGTACAGGCTGCAGGAGGGGCCTGTATATGAGAATGTATAATGTCGCAGGCATCAGAAGCACTCGCACACCGTAGCACGCACTCGACTGTAAGCAGTACATGAGAGAATTCCCAGGGTAGGTATTTTTATTGGAGGTGAAGTGTCAGGGTTTCAACAGACGGGCAGCAGTGGCTGAGCTTCACTGTGACATTATCTGGTTGACATAATTTCTTGTTTGTATAAATATAAACTCCCCTACCCCTCTGTTACCTAGCAGGTTTTACCCAATCACAGGCTTGATCATGGACTCAATACATAAACAGATACTTGCACACCTGCCAGACCTAGATTTTTGAATAGGGATTTTTTTCAAACACTAACCTGAATGGATTTATGGGGGACCACACGTCGATTACACACTGATGCAGACAAGAAATCTGCAACACTTTCTTCTGGCCTTGTTTTCCTCTTTGCTCTAAAACTCTAAGGTATCACGACTTCTTACATAAAACATAAGCAGAGGCTATAAAAACAAACTATTTCCAGCTCATTTACGGTGGTACTTACAATCTCTCTCACCCGGTAGTTCAAAGTTCACAAGTAAAACAAAAATTGATCATAAAACAGATGGCATAGACAAAAGGAAGCATACGCAACAAAATTTAATCAGTGTTGTTGTCCCTGTCCGTATAAGTGCGAAACTTCTTCCAACTTCAGGAAAGAGGAGCCAAAGGTAAGACTGGCATGTGGTCCCCTTCATCCTAGGAATCCTCCCCCACCCCTCGCTCGCACACCCTGCCCTCCGATCCCCGCTGGTTGGTTTTTCACTTCGAATGCGGCAACTTCTGACGAGTTGACGCCCTCGGACGATGGCGCTTTCCTGTATTAATGAGAAACTCGCGTGAAGTCAGCCTACAAACAGAGAAAAGATTTCCTGTAAATGTCATACTATGAAAATTATATTTTTCTCTAACATAATTCATCGCTTAAAAAAAATCGCAGAGCGCCCTTGCCCCCTTCCCTTCTCCGTGATTGTGCCCTAGGAGACTTCCTGGTTTGCCTGATGGTAGAACCGGTTCTGTTGACTAGACTGTTTCTTGCCCTCGGCTGACACTGTTCGCGACCTCAAGGGTGGATAAAGCCATTTTGTATTCGACAATGCCATTCAGTTGCCCTCGAAATATCCAGCCAACGAGATCTTGCCAGCTAGCAAGCCAAGTGGACGAGCAAGCTATAAAAGACGGTGCTTTGGTCCGGACCCTTTCTCCAGGCAAATCCTCAGCTAAGGACTGTCTGGTAAAAGTTATATGTGTTATACTCACAACAGAGACCACCGGTGTGAGACCCGAGTGGCCCGACATGTCGCCATTATCCGCCTTGTGGTGACGCACACGCCATGGCAGCCATCGTCTCCATGACTCCCAGGACAACAGTCTGACTACTGCTGACGCCATTTTTCTAACTTTCAGTGGGCTTGGTTATGTCGTACGGTATTACTTTTTAAATACAATTATCATAAAAGAAATAGGTGAAATGCAAAACTCCAATAATTATTTTGCTATTATTTATTTTCATCCGCCTTACTTTTTTTCAGTCGTTCGTAATAGATTACAGGGGCTTGAAATCATCGAAAGTGCAGAACGTAGACGGTTGAGACTTGAACATACTGTCATAAACGTAACGGACAGATTAATTTATTCAGATAATCGGCTTCATCGCCAGCCTATGCCGTTCCTGTTTTTAAACTTAACTATGGAATATTTTTGTCTACATGTTGAAATTCACCCTGGCGAGACAATTTCACTGAAAGAAGTTTTTCATCCCATGTATTTTGGTCAGCTCAACAACTCCGCCATAATAAACGTTGTGGTACCCAATACGTATAATGTAGCCACAGACTTGAGAGAAAATTATGTTCTAAATGACATTCTAGTCGAAAGGCCGAGCAGAAGTATTCCAAGACAAGTAAATAATCATAATGTACACAACGATAACATCTTTGTAAATACCCCATTTTTAGATGATGCTCCGCAAAATTATGTGTACAATGAAGATGTAGACCTACAATCTGGAATCTCATATTTGCAGTCAGAAGATATTCGTACTGTTCACCTTCCTCAGAGTGGCAGCTCTATCATAGCCTCTCCCTCAGCTGACCAAGATGACATAGACTTAAGGCAAAGGTTTGTAGGAAATGAAGCTATTTTGTCAGAAGATTTGTATACCATTCATTTTCGTCAGAATGGTAGCTCTATCATAGCTGACAACTCTAACATTTATCAAGATGACATAGACTTGAGGCAGTCAGAAGATTTATATACCAACCATCATCGTCTGAGTGGCAGCTCTATCATAGCTGCTCCAGAGTCCGACGAGTCTGACCAAAACGTTTATCGTTATCGCTAATTTTTGTAATTTGCTTGTAAACTTAAATTTAACGAATTTTCAACTAGAGTAGCGTCACAGAACACATCGCGCTGTGCATAAATAACTGACATGAGAAAAGAAACTGCTGGTACATTGAGGCGCTGTTCAGCTATAGATTACTCTCCTCACAAAGCCGAAAACGTCAACAAATCAGATATTTTGCCAGAAGATTCTTTTTTTTTTGTTTTGTTTTTTGCTTTCGGGTTATTAAAACCATTTGTGACATCATGGTTGGATATTGGTATTGATGTATTGTAGCATGGTGGTATCGATGGACGCTCTGTGTAGCGCGGTACTGACCACTTTTGAATAACCTCGCCTAGACGAGGTACGGTATCATTTTCTGTTGTTGCTTTATCCAATGTAATAGAACTCACGTAGGTCTCAGAATTTTTGTAACACTGAGGAACGAGTGAAAGCTGTATGAATGCATAAATATGGTTAAGTTTATTAGTACAGGGCAAAATCGAGTTACAGGTTATTTTGGTTGGCCTAACTGGAGCCATTCTGGGTACGGAAGAATAGCCTCCCAGTCCTGCATTATTCACTCGCCTTTGATCCGGCAACAGCAACGCTTGGATCTGCACCACGAGTTACTAGGATAACTCGTCTTTCAAGAGTCCACCACCCGGCAATGGGATCATCATCTGCCCCGTGACATCACTCCGCCTGGACTCCACCCCGCCGTCAGCCGTCTTGCCCAAACGGCCAAGTCCCTTCGGCATCCTGCGCATCTTCAGTCGTTGTGGTTACCGAGCCGACCGAGTGTCCCACTGCCCTCGAGGGAAGATTCACGGATGCAAACCTGCATTAAAAGTGTTCTTTGTGTCATTTGGAATTCAGTTTGACGGCCGGGGGAAAGGAAGACGACTCTGGGGTAGTTTGGTCCAAAATTGCGGGACTGTGCGAGTGTGCATGCGGATAATCTTTATATAGGGTGAGGAGAATTTGAAGATCGATTTCTATAACTTAAGATTTCTTAGATATTAGCTATTTTGGAGTTTATGTTCGTGTTAGAACCCAGTGTCGAGGTGTCGAGTTTGCGACTTGTTTCTAATGTTGTGTATTGTGAATTCCTGGGTTCACAGCAACCGAATAATAACATGATGTGAGCAGCCTCAGGTAATTGTTGTGTCATTTGTTGAAAGGACGCGCAATTGTCAGGTGTGAGTGTCCAGAGTCCAACGAGTTTAACCACAATGTTAATCAATGTCTCTAATTTTTCTAATTAAAAAAATTTTCATTTAACAAATTCTCAACTAGGGTAGCGTCATACAACACATCGAGAAATTAATTACTTAGAGAAGGCCATTCCTAAATGCGACTATAAACGAAACCGTCAAAAAGTTAATAGTTATCGTAGAACTAAACAGAAAAACAAGGCGCTTGCATTACTGTTGACATAAGTAAGGAAATACTAATGGTAAATACTTCCTTATGAGAATTAATGGCTTCACAGATACATTGTTTTGTTTTTTTTTCTGCTGTTTCACAGTATCCATTCTTGTGAATTATCTTGCAAATCAGACTTGATTCCGTCACATTTCTATATTTACTTGCCTGATAAGGGTAGTAAAATGCTGCACAGCACGTTCCAGACTTTCTTTATACCTCCTGAAAGTCCATCTACTAGTGTAGCGACCACCCCTTTATCTTTGTTTTTTTGCGATTAGTTCTCTTAGTCTGTTCATTTCATCCCACATCATTATCTATTTAGCTTCCTTTAGTTCATCACTCCTTTTCTGTTCCCTTTCTTGCATTGCCTTAAGATCTTCATTGCGCTTCTTCTCCATCGCCTCGGCAAGCGCTTGCTTTTATTGCCAAAGTCTAGCTATGTCCTCGTCCCTATCTTTGTTACTCTGTTATAACTTTTCTTGTCACTCGCAGATTTTCTTCTCAATGACAAACTCCCGTTCTTTACGACCCTTGTCACGTTCCTGTTCTCTCTTTTCAAACATCGCTTTTCCCTCTTTCTGTATTTTGGTCTTGTTTTGTAACTGTGTGTAGAGCATATTTCTTTTGCTTTCTATTTCTCCACTACGCCAATTCCCTTCTGGATTTCTTTCTGCATTGTCTCTTGAACGAAGAAATATTTCGGGCGACCATAGCACCGATTGTCACCTGCTTCTTCCTGCGTGAAGCGTGCGACAATTTTCACTAAGAACAGGAATACATCAGGACCTGGATACATGCAGGCGACTGCCCGAACTATCACTTGGGCAATTGTGTCCTCTTTAATACTGGTGTCATACAGGTCTGGTGTATCTACTACCTGTTGCAGATGAGAAAAAGATGAAAGATCAGCTATAAAAATGTTAGACACGCTAGAAATGTTTAAAGTTTTCTGCCAGCTCTTTTAAAAGGATCTATTTGCTTAGTATTTGTCTCCATTTCTGACATGCCTTCTTCACTTTTGTCAGATTACTTATCTTTGTGCTTCCTTTGTAACATCATCAGCAGTTGCAGCGGTCTGTTGATGTTTGCAGTTTTTGTGTGTGCGCTCCTTGAGGGTGTAAGTAAATTAGTATATTAACCTTGAATGATACTGCATGTATGTGTTCACTTATGGGTATAAAAGCGTAAGCATACACCAGCGTATTAGGTCGTAATCGTAACTGTCCATTAGCTTGTGTTTGAGAACAACTATCTAATACACTTTGTGTGCGTGCGTGCGTGCTTGCGTGCGTGCGTGTGTGTGTGTGTGTGTGTGTGTGTGTTTTCGATACTTCAGCGTTTTCTTCCAAAACAATTATGCGATGTTTTTCACACTTTGATGTTTCAGAGCTGAACCCTGTCGACGAGATGAACTTGTTAGCACGCAGAATTGTGTTCGCTGTTGTAGTTTCTCCTATGCCAGTCTTTCCCACCAACACGAATCGGATTATCGCTTAAAACATTGTGGACACAATTGTACTCGCTAAAACAGAAAATGAGTAAGCCAACATGAACAGCTCAAAGTGTCTAAACTCGTTGTAAACATTACATGATAACCTTCAAGAAAAATCCTATGTAGGTTGTAACCTTAAGTAAACTAGTTTATTTAAAATGGGATAATCGTGACAAGTAACCGCAAAGAAAATGCTGTACCAAACCCCAAATAAAATAAAATGCCATAAATAACTGCTGTAACGGCTTCTCTATTATCAAACGATTTCGATGTTTTAAGTTCATCTTTTACCATAAACGATGCTGTTGCTAGCTACATTTTATATTCAGTCGACCATCGATCACGTTTCTGCTCTGAGGACGCTGCTGATGGAAATGTTTGGAATCTTCCTGTAAGCGCCCAAAGGAGAGCATGTATATATTATTCAACGGTTAATATGTTATCATCTGAGAGCTTCACTCGATTGAACACAATGACGACTTGTCCAGACGAGACATTTAAATACCTTTTTTGATTCTAGACAAGAGAAGCAGTGATGAAGAACATATCGTTCAGCCGACATTGATCGATCTCTGAATTTTATTTTTATTCGATAGGGATATTAGCGTGATCAGTATAATAACAGCAATTAAAAATAATAGTTGTACATTTCTGGGATTAAATGGCTTCGTCAGTCGACAACTATGGGCATCCTAATATTAATTTTCAACCTCAGATTTCATGGCATTTCTAATGAATACATCGAGCTCTATATTAGATGAAATCTTGTTGTAAATGCATAGGATCTATAGAAAAGTATCCTCTCCATGAAAAATACAGTTTTATTGTTGCCTCAGTCTATCAGGTTTTGCTTGAAATACTAAATATAAACTACAAACATGCGTAAAATCCACGTTAACAAAAGTTCCCAATGTCAATTTTTCTAACGAATAGAACAAACAAATTGTTCTTCAAGGTTTCAAGTTTTGATTAGTCGGCTCAGAACAGCATGCAGGTTACATACAAGGACGGGTACTTTCCTTTTGTTTGCACTCTTTCTCGGAAATATAAAAGCTATTTTGTATCCCATTTCCCCGAAAAGAAAATAAGCAATGCATAATACAGCTTAGAACAAGGTGTCGAGTAAGGAAATATTTACTCTACTCTCCTAAAAATGATAAATGGCTTGCCTTATTACAAGGTTTGCTATAAATAGTTGCTTAATCCTACTTGCATTATTTAATAATTAACGAAATACTCAATGGTCTGTGAGATAAAAATTGGAGAGTAATCATTTTAGCTTGTCTTTGAGAATGTCTGATACAGAATGAGATTCGAAAAGGTCTCTCTGGTTAAATAAATCGAGAAATTGTGAAGTTTTTTTTCCCGTGTCTCTTCCTCGTTTTAAGCGCTAAGAGCATGCTCTCTATGAGTGTGATTATGCGCTATAACAATCTTCATTATTATTATTATTATTATTATTATTATTATTATTATTATTATTATTATTATTAAGTTTCTTTTGCAGGCAACGCTGATGTTTTTTGCATTTTTGAAACAATCATATTCAAGACTCATTAGCTATTATTTTCCCCATCAATTTGCATTTGTCTCTGCCTTTGGCAGATCATTTAGCTTGTTTGTAAGTGAAAGTACCCTCCGTAAGTTCTCTTATTATTGTTTCACAGTAGTTTGATGCAGTTTTGTTTCTTTTCGTATTTTGCATTCTAGTCTGAAAACACTAGGACTATCTTGACACCGCGAATGCCTACCTCACCTTCATTTTATCACTTGGAATTTTACAGGCTTTCTTTTACTTATCGCGACAGCTTTTTATTTCGGATCCGATAGAGTAGGTTTTAATGCATTAAAATAAAATCAAAACCAAAAATTAGGAGTGAAAAGTGTTAAGTTAAAGCCTTATCTGATTAAAAGGAACATTCGTCTGTGTCGTGTTCCCATCTTTATTGGACAGAACTTTGAAAGAAATTTACTGTCATGTAATTAATTAGTTTTCATGTTTGTCAAGATACAAAGGATGCTATTCATTTGATCCACGTTTACTACCCGTTGATAAAACCGTGCATCATGAAAGCAAAGCAACACTCAGTCACTGCGTTTTGTTTATATTACTCAGTGTAGAATGCGAGTGTACATCACACACACACACACACACACACACACACACACACACACACACACACACACACACACACACACACACACACACAGAGTCACCAAGTAGCTATAAAAAACAAGAGGGAGACCACGACCCACTGAAGGTGTCAAGGCAAAGGGGGGGGGGTAAAGCCCTTGGATGGTTATTTTCTGGGAAGCTTCCAAACTTGGTCGAAGCCCATCACTTCTCTTATGTTGTCCTCCTGACTGACTGTAGATCAGTCATCCAGAGTTGGCAGCCCTTCAGAGAGCAACTGGAGCGAGACACAGCACCTCGTTAGTGCATGAAGGAGTATCTGTATTATATCTGGGACTAGTTGGATGCCATGAATACCGTTCTGAGACACGTCTACAGCTAACTGATTATAAAAAAGTAAAGAGAATGGGTGACAAAATACATCCTTGCCTTACTCCGGTCGGACAATTAAAATACTCTGTGTGTCCGTTACTACACCTTACACAGGCTTTGATATTCTGGTACATACTTTGTAAAATGGTGAGCAACTTGCCTCCAACTCCCAGGTTATGTAGAACATGCCATAGTTTGTTTCTATCAACCATATCGAATGCCTTTCTGAAATCTACAAAACATATCTTCTGCTCTTTGCGGATGATGTTGTATTGGCATCATATTCTGTTGCTGGCCTCCAAAAGCAGCTTGATATTTTAAAAAATTATGCTGATGGTTTTGGAATGAATGTGAACTACGGAAAAACCAAAGTCATCATGTTTAGGAAAGGCAGATGTCTAGCATCAAAGGAATGTTGGTATTATGGCACAGAAAGGATAGAGGTTGTTAACATGTATAAGTATCTAGGTCTCTGTTTCACAACTAAGCTCTCCCTCTCCATAGCTGTCGATGATCTTGCAGCTAAGGCCAAAATCAGATCCTGCCAGCTATTAAAATGTTTATGGAAACTTGGAGACATACCAAGAAGCGTATTTTTTAAGATGTTCGATTCCCAGATTGTACCGATACCTACGGGTCGGAAATTTGGGGTTTTCAAAGATATGAGACAGTTGAGAAAGTACAAATGTTCAGCTGCAAACGCTTCCTAAATGTGGGTTTTCAAACACCAAACAAAATGATCTATGGTGACCTAGGGCGTTATCCAATAGTGGTGACTACAAAAATTAGATGTATTAAATACTGGCTTCGACTCTGTTACGGATGGAAATGGTGGTGTTGTCTCCGTATTTAAATTAACGGCGTAACATAGGACCCAGATGCCTATGCCGTCGTCAATGGCTCGTTATGGGTCCACGATCCGCGGTGCCAATCTCTCTCAAGAAACAGCCCTCACAGCCAACCGTTTAACAAACACTTTATTTACAGCAGATGTCTCCTCTCTAGCATTACACGCTGGCAACCGGTGACACACAGTCCTACTAACACAGTTACAACAGCTCTCCAACCCTCTGACCTCTCAGCGACACGTACGCTAGCTACACACGTCACGCTCGCCTGACCTCGACAACCAACACTCTAACGGCAACACAGTCTCTCTACTGCTGTCGCTCGCTTCAACCTTCTGTCTGCTGCAATCTTCTTCTCTCCTTTCTCCTCCTTTTTTTTGACGCTCACTCACACCGCTTATATATACATGTACACAGTTCTCTAGAATTATCCAGCACCTGCCCGTCACGCATGCGCGCTCCCACACCGAACAATCCAGATACTAAGTCTTGCATCAGCCTCACTCGCTCAGGCACACACTAGAACAGTCTAGATATGCTTTGTTCGCCACGCTGGCCGCTGCTGGACAGGTCAGCCGGGGTCAAATACCACAACAAAGCAATGGCGGCGCCGGTTTACACCTCGCGCACACCGCTACGCTATTTAATTCGTAACATATCCCCCTACTTCAAGAAGAAATTCCGCAGGACTTTCTTCAAACAAAACATACGAATTAAATGTACATCTCTCCCAACTCAATTATAAAACAGCATCAGCTACGTTTCTACGGCCACACATACATCAACATTATCCCATTACTCACTGTTTGTCAACATCGTTACATTTCCACTACTCATACATTCAGTTACATCTACAATTCCACTACCACTAGCAACATTAATGACATTATTCAACGCTTACTTTAAATGTCTTTGAACACAAGATCGATTAACACCAATTTCTGCTAGCTAGAAGTCTTATTCAACACGGTCTTTCTTTACCACGACAGACTCAGTTCTTTACACACAGTCACAGGTCAGTTCCATTTCCTATCTCCGTTCGCACACCGCCAATTTGTTACAAATCTGTTATCTTCCGCGCCAACCGCACGGTACCTTGGCTCGTGATGGTGACGTGGCCTCACCTCTCTTGGCCGCTCCTCCAGACTCGGTGCTGCAGGTCGCTGACGATATCCCCTCTCACCAAATCGTCTTTCCCCACTGAACGCTGGCGCTCTAACCCTGCTGAATGATGCTCGTCCCGTTGTCTGACCCTCCCAGCCTCTTGATGGTCTTGACACAATTTCCTCTGGCATCGGCGAGTAAGGGACACCACTGTCTCTTGCTCCTGGAATGTTGCCAATGATCAGGTCGTACGGCGGGTCGTCTACACACGCTGCCGTCACCCGACCTCTGAAATACGGCGTCGACACCTCGACCTCTGCGTCTGTCACCTGTTGGGTGTGGCCGTGGCAACACCGTAGGCTTGACACTCGCCCCGTGTACTGCCCTCGCGGTACGAGGCTCCTCCTGACAACGACACCATTACAACCAGTGTCTCTCAGCACCGACACCGTTTTGTGGCCGATCCTGCCGACCGCAGTTCTTATGCCACCTTCTTTGGCGCTCGCCACAACCGCCAGAGCGCAGTCCACCACCGGCAGTTCTTGACTCGTAGACCCTGCGCGGTTTTCTCTTCCATTGCCGTTCCTCACACTCTGTCTGCTCTCAATCAACGCAACGTTGGCTGACGTCATCGCTCGGCGAGCATACTGGTCACCGCTCTCTTCAAACAACTTGCGGCTGGACCGTTGCTTATTCAATCCACTCGGACACACCACTGCCTTGTGACCTCTCCCTCCGCACGAGAAGCAATGCTGGTCTTTATTCGTTCTCTCGGGGACAGCGGATGATGGTGGAGGAGTCACAGGCGACGGATCCCCTGATTCACAAGCAAAACTTCTCCCCTGAGATTGCAAATATCTCATTGCAGCATTTGAAAGTGCTTTCAGGCTCTGATCTTCCTGCTGCTGCAAGAAGACAGCCACGTCCTTGGGGCAGGCTTCGATAAATTGTTCTTTAAGGACAATATATGAAAGTCCTTCAAAGTCCTTTTCTTGCCCGGCCAGCTCGATCCATCTGTGTAAGTACCCTCTAATTCTTTCTACGAACTGCTCGGGGCTCTCACCTTTCTCTGGCTTGCTGGCACGGAAACGGTGTCTGAATCCGTTTTCCGTGAAATCATAGCCACTCAATAAAGCTTGCTTCAGCTCATCATAGTCTTGAGCTGCTTCTGCTGGCATGCGGGAGTAAATATCTAGTGCAGCGTTTCTCAACCTTTTACTTGTGACGCCCCCCCAGACGAATAAAGGTACGTCCGCGCGCCCCCCTTAGCCACTAATACCTATATGAGATATGAGAAAATGACCACCTTTGCGGCCCCCTTTTCAGCAGCGTGCGCCCCCCTTGGGGGGCGCGCCCCCCAGGTTGAGAACCGCGGATCTAGTGCATGCCCTGACAACAGTGCACTCAGTGACACTGCCCACTCGGTTCGCGGCCAACTGGACAACTCGGCATGGCGCTCGAAACGTTGCAAATAACTGTCCATACTGTCTTTTCCATCAACGAACTTTGGCAGTCTTGGCCTCTCATGTTTCATAGACACTTCTGAGCTGGTGACTGCTGGTCTCAGTCGCGCCATCTCTAGTTCGTGCGCTCGTTGTCTTTCTCTTTCTTCATGTTCAAGTTGTAGCTGCAGTTTTTTAAACTCTCGTTCTGCAGCTCTTTCTTCTCTCTCCCTATCCTTCTGTTCTCTCTCCCTATCCTTCTGCTCCTTCTCTTTCTGTTCCAAAAACTTTCTTAATTCGTCTCCTTCGAGACCCAACTCCTTGCCTATCTTCACCAAATTCATCACGTGTTCCATGATTACACGTTATACGTCGCTTCCTATCTCAAAACGAGAGAGAATTCACTTACAGTTTCTGTCTTGACTGTCGCAGCTATTCTTGTAGCAGAGCAGGTTGACGATGCAGATCTCGGACGATGCCCCCAGATGTTACGGATGGAAATGGTGGTGTTGTCTCCGTATTTAAATTAACGGCGTAACATAGGACCCAGATGCCTATGCCGTCGTCAATGGCTCGTTATGGGTCCACGATCCGCGGTGCCAATCTCTCTCAAAGAAACAGCCCTCACAGCCAACCGTTTAACAAACACTTTATTTACAGCAGATGTCTCCTCTCTGGCATTACACGCTGGCAACCGGTGACACACAGTCCTACTAACACAGTTACAACAGCTCTCCAACCCTCTGACCTCTCAGCGACACGTACGCTAGCTACACACGTCACGCTCGCCTGACCACGACAACCAACACTCTAACGGCAACACAGTCTCTCTACTGCTGTCGCTCGCTTCAACCTTCTGTCTGCTGCAATCTTCTTCTCTCCTTTCTCCTCCTTTTTTTTGACGCTCACTCACACCGCTTATATATACATGTACACAGTTCTCTAGAATTATCCAGCACCTGCCCGTCACGCATGCGCGCTCCCACACCGAACAATCCAGGTACTAAGTCTTGCATCAGTCTCACTCGCTCAGGCACACACTAGAACAGTCTAGATATGCTTTGTCCTCGCCGCGCTGGCCGCTGCTGGACAGGTCAGCCGGGGTCAAATACCACAACAAAGCAATGGCGGCGCCGGTTTACACCTCGCGCACACCGCTACGCTATTTAATTCGTAACAGACTCATTCATATGAACGACACTAGACTCCCCAGAAAAGCATATAATATGCTATATTATTTACAAGAAAACGGTAAACGTACTTGGGCTTTCTTTATAAAAGAACTTCTCTGTATCAATGGCTTTGGATTTGTTTGGCTTCAGCAAGGTGTTGGTAACAAGAACATGTTCTTAAGAACCTATCTACAAAGACTTATAGACTGTTTCCAACAAGAATGGCGCAATGATATATGCACTAGTGAAAGACTTGAGCTGTATTCTAGTTGTAAGAGCTACGTACAACCTGAGAGATACTTAAATATACTGAGAATACGCTGTTTCAGAGAAACATTTATTAAGTTTAGATTTGGAATATCATCCATCAATGTACATCGATATCGCTATAAAAGTGATGTATCTCTCAGTCAGTTAAACTGCCCCCGATGCAAGCATGAGATTGAAGATGAAGTGCACGTGTTGTTTGACTGCCCTGCCTATGACCGCTATAGAATGAAAGTTGATGTTTTAAAATCTACAACACCATATAAACAGGGCAAAGATGGAATCACACAAGTCTTTATAGATAATTCGGAAACTACTATGAAACAAATCTCAAGATATTTGTACCAAGTATTCAAACACAGAAATAAAATGAGTATATTGTAAAAAACATAAAGAAATTTTAATATGCAAAAATAATGCTTTTAGGAATATTGATGCTGTTCTATTTTCTGTAATTTCCCCCTTGAAACAAAGCAAAAGGTTTGGTCAATAAAGAATTCGTTCGTTCGTTCGTTCGTTAGTGCATGAAGATGACTGTCCAGTGAACTCCTGTACCTCACGGTCTGTAAATAAATGAGGATTCAAACACTGGCCAGTTTTGGTAGCCGTCTGGAGCAACCGAACCAGACAAACCTCCTGCAGCGAAACCAAAGCTCTGTTCAAGCTGTCAGGAGCACAATTTAGTTGCGTGTTTGTGAGTGTGTACCTGTATGTACGGGTGAAGGAAAGCGTGGAGCGCGTACACGAGTAGTAATCAGTTCACTCCACAGATTTTAAATGATTGAATGAACTTTGGCTTTCCTGTCGTAAAACACAATAAGAAGTGAAAAACAAGAAATCAACGATTAGAAAGTAACTCGACGCCCAGTGAAGATAGTCTACTACTAATACTAGAAATTGTTGGTGTACAGGTCATTTTTTAGCAGAAAATTTTTAACGCGCAGAAACCAACTTTGTACAAAACGGGGAGAAAGAATTAGTTTAAATGAAGCGTGAATATAAAGTAATTTCTGTATATAGTTAATTTCCGGGAATTACTTCTGTGTGGGATGGAAGGGGTGGGTCGGTAAATAACTTCGCGCCTAGACACGGAGGAGTGTGTTAATCGTCTGAGGGAGGTGAGCTGTGTGTGTAGCACGCAGCGAGAGCCCAGAAGAATCGACAGTGCCCTCACCCCCCAACTGAAGTTAAGACTACCCGGAATAACTTTGAGAAACAGAGTCAAGCACTTAGAGTGTTCACTGAGGTCACCTCTAAGATTCTCAGATGAAATCTTCATGTGGTGTGTTATGTTAAAGAAAATGTACCTAGAAACGATTACTTTCTACGAGGCAGAGTTTGGACTGTAGAAAACCAGCCAGAGGTCAACACAGAGGCTCCTGTAAAGCACTGCCTTCCTCTCCTGCATAGGGAGAAGCGGAGGAGTAATTTGCGGACTATAAACAAAGAGAACAGGGAAACAACCGTCGCCTGATCAAGACCTCGCTCCACTGTCGAATCCACAAAGTGTGGGTGCATTATATGGCTCAGAAGAACTTGTCATAGATTTAGGTGAGGTTGAAGAACGGTGTGATGAGAGCGTCGGGTTGACGAGGTGGCGTCGCGCTGGGCCCAAAGAGGTCCAAACTGACCGTCCGACCGGTGGCGGCGGCGGCGGCGGCGGCGGAAGGGAGTCAAAGGAAGTACACGCGTACAATTAGGCGTGTAGGGAATTCGGACGTTGCTTGAGGTAAGCCCGTTTGAAGGGGTGGATCAATGTCTCTTGAGCAGAATCCGACCTCGACGGACATTTTTTCACCCTCACCAGCCCAGAGGTGATGGGGATTTGAGCCCACCCATCCCAAAAGCGACCCCGGACAATCCCATCAGTCCCCTCGCGCTTTCCAAGGGACCAACTCGACCCCGTATGGCAGTTCCATCTTTGCCTACGGAGACCCCTTTAGCTAGACGAAGAACGTAGTCTCGCTGAAGACTTGGGCGCTAGGAGAGGGATGAGCTCCACCTAGCTATGCCCTTTGCTCAGGTGGCGTCGGTCGCCTGTGTAGTTCGTTGGTGGAGACTTCATGTGGACTAGTCCCTGATTCTTCCCCCCCCACGCCCTCCAACGAGGAGGCTTCCTCTTCACGGTACGGTCTGGAAGAAGCGTGAATGACGCCAGTTTGTGTGGATGATGTCAAAAGATGCGTGACGTGAAAGAATGACGTCAGTTTGTAGTATCTCAAACCTTAACAAACGGACCCAGCTCCATGGCGGAATTTCTTTCATTGAGGCAGTTTATTGCGGACAGGAGTCATGTTAGACTGAAGATTGAATGAAGGTAATGTGAGATTATCTGATATTTGAAGTTATAAAGTCGAATAAAGTGTATTTAATTATAGGATTAAAATGTGTCTGTGTTTTGATTTTGAAATTTGTTGGTGCTTAAGAAGAAAAAAAGAAGAGTATAAAAGACACACAAACAAAAGAAAATTTAGAAAGAAACGCTAAGCCACAGTAATTAACTTTTGGGCGACCAAGAATACAGTTAACGTGCAGATGTTTTGGTGTTTGTAGTGTGAAAGACTATGTATCAGCGACTAAGTGTATGTCTGTGTGGTGTGCACACTAGATGAGTCCTGACAGTCGTAACTTCAAAGCCAGTGAAAAAACAAACAAAACCCGCCATCAGAGGACCAAATACTAAATGTCGACCTCGGGGAGTCACATTAACAAAGAAACTATAGGGGGCATCAATGTAAACCTGGAGATGATTATGCACTTTATCCTAAGAACAAAACTAGGTCTGACTAGCCTCTTTGGAACGAAGAGGAGGAAAAAAAAGTAACAAGTAGAACATGTAATTAAGTCAAACAATGGTTTTTGATATGCTTCGTAAATATTTATTTTGTATTCTAAAATGTTTCTTGCTGCTTACTATTTAGTAAATATTTTTCTATGCAAGGCTTTAATGTGAATCAAGGTGATTATTTCCGAAATCTTTGAATGTAAATCTATCCTCCCCATCAGTTTTATGCGAAGCTTGCTAAATGGCAGGGCAATCCATATATAAGTAATCTAGTTTTCGTAACATACGGAAACAGCCACAACACCTTTATCCAGTGAAGTATATTAACGATTTATACTGGGTAGAGAAGACATACTAATTCGTCACGTTCTCTGAGCTTGAGATTTGTAGTGGCTTGCTTCCACTGTCTATAATCCTCCTAATCTTACACATCTAATAATTAGCAATGAGTGCTAGCTGTCTTGTTATACCAGAGTGGTGTATATTGTAATGAATACTGTGACAGTGTAAGCAAGACTTGAGAAAATATACAATAATATATATGTACGCTATGTATATAGTTATGATCAGACTGAGAGTCAAACGCCCCAACAGTCATACTATCAACAAAGCACAGGAAGCGCAACACATAAAAGTTAGTCTTATGCTTCTTTAGTCTTTTATTGTTACATCTGTTCACGCTGGTACATGTCAGTTTGTACAGTGCAAGGCAAAATCTGAATTAAACATATTTATGAGTACCTATGCTTAATAATATGTCACTCAGGGAAATTTAATGGAATAATAAGTTGAACAGATAAATAATAATGTGTTTGTTATAACTGAAAAGGTAAGAAAAGTTATATAATTATACGTAAAGCAGTACACCACCAGTCTGTGCATGTGTCCCACGGTCACACAACAAAAACTCATGTGGGAAATTAAGCATTTACTACTACTACTAATAATAATAATGTATATTTGTATAGCGCTTTACCCCACCATCAAAGGCAGGCTCAAAGCACTTAAAAAAAACTGGTTCCATAATCACAACTCTTGTTAGAGCATCATGTTAACGGCCACAGTAAGATTAGTTTCACACAGATGTACAATGTAAGCAAAGATAGTCAAATGAAAGATGAATAGTCCGAACATCAGGGCGTAGACAGTAGACACTATCAGACTACATCCGTGTGGGCTCTCAACGGCCCTGAGTTCACATCTACAGCTGGGACAGCCATTGTGTCGTCTGTAGGCTCGCAGAATACTGTGAATATATCAACAGAGACTCGGGTCAACGGAGCTAACATCGCCAGAAGACGGCTGGTGTCAATTTAATCACAAAGCGGGAGGAAAACTATATGAAAATTTTTATAAAAAATGACTGACTGTGTGATCTTCACGATCTTCAGGAGAAACCGTTAGGCAGAAAAGACCGGCAGTCGACGGGAAATCCGAAAGTCGTTGAAGTAAACAAAATTCAAAACAGTCCTGCATAGTAACGACGCAACGAAAAAAGCACTGGAATACACAGTGGACACCAAAAATAAAAACAACAATCTAATAAAAATACAAAAATTGCGGAGAACAGCCTCCCTCAAGTCTGCTAGGCGAGGGGACGTTACTTCAACATTTTAGTTAATATTCTAAGTTCAAGACTTGTTTCCCTAAACCTTGTCCCAACTTGCCATTCTACTGGATGTACTGAACAATCTAGAGGCAGCTACAGTTGCAGCAATGGACACACCATTTTCATTGTTCATCTCTATCGAGACCAAAGATCATACACCAATATCCACCACGTAAGCGGGAAAGTGAAGCCGCGCGGACCCGTATGTGACCGCGACCATGCCTCCCTGTACCGACGCGTGAGGAGGCTGGTGGTACATGGTGCGCTGCGCCGAGTTGTCTAAACTCTCGAACTAAAGGTTTCCGATCGCTCCCTTTTCTGAAAGATGAAGAGATGTGAGTTAACAGCTTTTCACAAGATTTAACAAGTCGCATTTATCTTTGGATTTGCCACATATGCTGCTGCTTATATAGTAGTTTGACTAGTCTTGTCATTTCCATAGATGTAAGAAATGGGTACAGAAGTGTACAGTTCCAACCATCTTTGATGTACCGAATGCACCGAAATAGAATATTTTTTCAGGATGGATAGAAAGAACTGTATCCGAATGGCTCCACGCTTCAGAGAAACACCTAAAGTTATCAGATTTTTCAGCCCTTCAGGTAAAGTTTGCCTCTCAGGTTCTGTCGCCAACGTTGCAGCTGACATATCAACGATGGTAACTTTAGGAGTGGTATCAGAAGAGGCCTCTAAGACTTTTTTCTTTGTTGAACCTACTGATCAACTGTTTAATGGATTCATCAGACTTAGAAAGTTTAGGAGCCGAACGATGCGTGATGCCATCTCGAAAAAGTCATGGCTGTCGACACTTAAAAGCAATTCATCTAGTATGATTGGATGGAACATTGCTATACAAAGCCTGCTTCAACTCAGGGACGATCTTTGCAAAACAAAAGAGGTTAAATTCTTCCACAATAGCAGACTAAATCAAGACTGCGTAAAAAAACCTCTGTTTCTCTAACACGAGGATAAGGACATGGAGATAATCCAAGTCCCCGGCAATTTCTGTTCTTTCAGTGCCAGGTAATAATGGTTGGTCTCATCATGCAGTGAAAGAAGCAAATGCATGGAAGATGGAGATGACTTTCTCTTGACCCTGAGCAACATCAGTACTCAGCTCACTTCAGCGATTTCTGATGCAAGATATGAGCTAAACAAAAGATGTGAAATCTCCCAGTATGCTTTTACCAACTCTGCCGAGGAACTATTCATTCCTGAGAACAATATTTTAACTTATATTGCTGGTTACATCGCCAAAAAGGTACAAAGGAAACTGTGCGCAGAATGTAAAGAAATTATTACGGGAAAGTAAGAAGGAACTGTACGGGAGACTCGAGTCTAATCAGTTGTCAATTAAGCAAGGACCTCATGTTAACTAAGGGCTAGTAGTCCCAACAACTCAGCTGGTAACGTTGGTGGAGGAACTTGAAATTATATTAAGAAAATTTGAACAGTTCCTCCACATGAACCGAGTGAGAGCTCGATTTCTGGAACGTTTTGAACAGACATCGAGTTCGCTCATGTGTCCCTCCAGCAAATGCAAACCAGTCAGTCTTGTTACTCAATTGTTTTAAATATACGGCTGCAATTTGCACTAAAAGAAAACAATAGACATTTCTCTGCGGCCTCCTCAAGGGAAAATAGAAAAATGTTAAAACTGCAACATCTGTAAATACACGTGTACATATTTTATATTTTTGCAAAGGCACTGGGTGTAATGAGGTTTTAGATACGAAACATCCATAATGTCTTTGTCTTAAAAAAATCTGTCCAATTAGAGTTACTTGCAAAACCTATGCTAATGTAGACTTTAAACGTTTCATTTTATTTTATTTGCTTGGTTTTCGTCTCAATTAGAAAAGTTGCACCGTCGAAATATGTTTTCAAGCTCTGTTTCTGAAAAGTATGAAAGTGTGTGTGTGTGTGTTTGTGTGTGTGTGTGTGTGTGTGTGTGTGTGTGTGTGTGTGTGTGTGTGTGTGTGTGTTGCCAGTACACGATGGTCAGAACAAAGGCGGCACACCCGAGGCTAGCGATGTTTACTTCACGAAAGGGGGAGTGGCCGTCCGCCCCTTGACCGCCGCTTGGCTTCAACCTGTTATATAACAGTGGTTGATCTTGGTGTATGATCTTTGATCGAGACTAATTACTTTATAGGCCTGAAGTGCGCATAGGACCCCAATTACAAATTTTAAAAAAAATCTGCAAGAAATAAAGTTCTGCAATAAATATTTGTTTAATTATGTCAAAGGCATATATGTAGAAATAAAATGAAGTATGCAAGTTGAGTTTTTCAGAGCGAGGGATGCATACACTTTTAAAGTAAAAAATAGATTTTCATTTGGCAAATTAGTTTTCTTTATTTCAGGTTCTATTCTGTTCTGTATTTTTAGAGTTGGTGTATCCTTATTTCAAAACATTAAACACTTAATGGCGAAATATGACAGCATTCGATCTATAGGTCCTCTTTATACGACAGCAGCAACTGGTTCTGAACTAATCTGCCTCCTTTTAAATGCTTCAGGCGACTTCGTTGCGCATACAAACGTGTGATAAAATGTCCTCAAAATTTTAGAAACTTGAGATTGAAGGACTCAGGAAGTGTGATGCTTTGCTAATGTGTCAGGTTAAGTAGACCCTTATAATTTTACAGTGCCTCAGTAAGAATAAAGTGATCGTATAGATACGAAACATTACACAAATTAGCTATTTTGAGAGGAATATTTAAGTAAAGTAAGTACTGTATATTACAAATATACTTGTTCATTCCAGTTACAAAAGTTATCTCTTGCTAAAAGTTACGAAACAAAAATATTAGTAGGAAAATTACAGACACTTTGAGGTCAAATTTATATTATTGATAAATAGAAAATGAACATAAACATTTTCCATAAAATAAAATCACACAAACGTGTGATGGTGCTGAGTTACAAGGTAAACTGTCAAGAAAAAGAAAAGCTATAGTTGAATACAAAGACAGCTACCTTCACCAACTTCAGTAAAAGTAAATTTAAAAGATGCACTTTACTTAATTAATAGTGAACTGTAGCTAATGAAAGTTACACTCACACCGCTTGAACTATAATACATGCTGTATGGTGCATGGTTAAATGAAAGTTTTTTCACACTACTGAATATAAACATATTATATGGAAAACAAACATCCCCCACAAGACATGGATGTTACTTATATGTTAACTGGTTCATTTTCAGATGGCAACAAGATTTAAAAATTGTGTTCTCTCGCCACTAGCAGCAATTTAATGTTTTTTCTTATCTTACTTTTATCCTCGAAACGGACTTGTTACAGCACCCCAAAGCCACGAAATGCCGTCAGTCACTTTACCAAATAAACCTTTTTGTTCGTTTCGCGCAATGCTCTCTTTGAATGTTTTCATTTCTTCTTCATAAGCCCGTTGGTTTGCTTCTCGAGCCTTCCTCATATCTTCCATGAAAGTGTCACTGCGTTCCTTTCTTTTCTTCTCCTCTTCTTCCATCATTCTACGAGCTTCGTTTTGCTTCTTTTTGAAATCATTCTCAATGTCTTCTTTTTCTTTCTGAAGCATTTTCATTCGCTTTTCAACCTCATCAGCGCCAAGATTGCTCTGCTTTTCTTTTTCCAGCAATGCTTGCATACGCTTTTCTACCTTTTCTTGAAGTTCAAGAAATTGCTTTGTGCGATCTTCTTCTCGCTTATCAAAATCATCCTGAGCCTTTTTGGCCATATCTTCCAATAATCTGGTTTTTGTCTCGAGTTCCTTGATGTAACGTTTGTTCTGAATTTCTTTCTCTTCTACTGCCATCATCCGTTTCTGAATTTCTTCCTCCATTTTATCTCCGACCTTCATATATTTTGGACAGGTGTAGTTTTGGTTGTCATTTTCCTTTACCATTCTTCTCACAATGTCAAGCAAACGACGGACTTGAGGTTGTTTGTCAGCTGCCATGTTGTCAAAGACAACGTATCTTCCCCCACAAGCATTCAAAATGTCTTTCAGTCCATCAGGCGCTGTTCTGATGATGTCATCAATAGTCTTGCCATTAGCAGTCAGGTTATCTCCTCCAGTGAACACAACCACCATATATTTAGTGACATGTTCATCAAATATGGCTTTCAGGCGCATGTAGGTGCCCTCCTCTTCCTTAGTGAAGCGTCCAATTTTTATTATGAACAGAAAGGCGTGAGCGCCGGGAAACATGAGGGCCACTGTCTGCACAACTTTTTCAGAAAAGGCATAGTCTCTTTCACTTGTATCAAAGAGTCCTGGAGAATCTGTGATCTGTAATTGAAAACAAATTACTGAAAGTTCATCTCTATTAAAAAACACCAAAGAGATGGTTAGAGTGACGAGGGTTTGTTTGTCAGCTGAGTTTCTAACTAAAACTTGTTTTTGTTCACGCCTAGATGTATAAGGTAACAGTTGTCCCGCGAGTGTAGATGCCCTAGCGGCACAGAATGCCGAAAACAAATGTTCTACACCAGGGGACCCATGTATTTTTGGCTTTTTTGTGCTGCTAGGGTAGCTTGTTGTGAACAAGGTAGAGCCTAAAGGCTGAACGTGTTTATTTTATTTTCTCCGTCAGTATTACAAGATTTAAAAGCGAAAGTAATTAATAAAGTTCACTAAAAGCATTAAAATTAAATAAACACCACTTTAACGTCTATTTAATTTCCTAACAGCGAAATTCATGCCCTTTTCTCTTAAATACTGTAAATATTGTTCTTATCATTGGCGATGATCGGCTGGTGACGTCCCTTCGCTTAACTGGCTAGAGGGAGAGTGCTGTCCCTCATTGTTCGTATCTGCCTGTTGATCTGCGTCATGTTTTGTGTCTAATATTCAGCTGTGCATCTGTTATGCCATTTGATGCGTTCCATGTGTCATGTGGTAATTTTAAAAGGGGCCTAAAATTCGCTCAGAATTGTGGTCGGGTGAGCAAGCAGCCGTCAAAGACACCCCGTGTGTGTCCCTGGATCGGGACAAGTTCGACTCTGTATCACCAGGAGAACAGTCGTCGTTCTTTGACGTGGTTGGCAGATCGAGCGGAAAGGACGATTGACAGCTGGACAAACACTTCGAGTCAAAGTCATCGGTGTGCCGAGACCTTCGACTGGAGTACTGCTCCTCATCTCACCACAAGCGTGGTCTTTCAGAAGAGACTGGCAGTATGAGAACAGCTGCAACAACTTAGAGCTAAGTTACTGCGCGAATGAATGTAAGAGGTGATGGTCATTCAACGGGTATTAACAGGATTGTAACATCGGAAGTACGAATAGTACTGGGACACTCTCTAGACCAGCCTTTTATTGTCTGTATTTCCATGTTTTATTCTGCTAATTAAATAAATATTTATTGCTCTACTTTAAATTGCACGTCAAGTCCTTTGCTGGGGAAATAGTAGGGGTGGGGGCTCTTGAACCGGGAGGTGAAAATTGTGACGTGTGGTTATCGTACATATTTCCTACCTGAATATTAAGTTGAGGTGTTGAAAAGTTTAAGCGCTATACAAGAGCTTATGGCGCGCAATACTACTCAACATTCGACTCCGAGACTTCGAGACAGCAGGCGTTCTTTAAGGATGCCCTCTTTCTTCTGTTTCCATGGGTAGGAATTTGCTATGGAAACTAGCATTGACAAGAACAAAGTCATGGTCGACACCAACAAGCAGGGTAAGGCAGAGATATAGATAAGTAAAATACAGCTGGGCGATGTCAACTCCCCTAAGGACGTCGGTGCCATACTTTCACAAAAAATGGCAGCTGGACGATAGAATATGCTTCAGGATTGTAATAGACAGCAGAAAGGACCAGACTTGACAGGATCTGCCACAGCAACAGTAAGAGATTTAACCACAAATTCTGTAAATTTCCCCTGTAGTCCCCATATTGCTGTAAGGTTGCGAGACGTAGAGTCTGTTTGCTTTTACTAAGATACGAGTTCTGATATTTGAGACCAAAAACCTAAAAAGTACTGCTCTAAATCTTCCACAAGGAACACAGGACCAGCGATTTTATACGGTTATGATTACGTCTGGTTTTCAACATGTCTTTTTTTGGATAAGCCTGATCGTTAGATAGTTTTGGCAAAGCTGGAAACTGCTTATTTTGGTAAATTTCTATTTCTGTAGTGTTTATCTAAGAAACTGTGGGATCTAAAGGCTGAGGTAAGCTCATAAGTGGAAAAAGGCATAACAGCAAAGTCAGATGACTAACACTGTGATATTTCTATCAATGGTGAACTAACAATGTAGAGAAGACATGTCTATAAATATTACTTTAAAGTGGAGATGACTCAGACTTTCAGAAACAAGTTAAAAGAGTAAATCTACACAAACTACCAATAACAGTAGAATAATCAAATATTATAAAATAGTAATTTTTGCTACTATCATGAGATTTTACGAGATTATTGGTTTGCGTGCGCCAAAGTCTATATTTTATTACAAGAGTGAGAGCACGCGAATTTTCCCCAAAGAAAATGCCATAAAAACAAGTCGTCAAAGCTGGTAATTTGCAATCTGTTAGGCTTCAAATTGTTCAGGCCTTTCATACAGTTTCTATTTATTTTACAAGCTTTCTCTCGCTTTTGATAGTCTTTCTTCTTGAGTGTGTATGCTTGTTTACGTAGCTAACAATTGATAGCTTTAATATAAAATTTAACTTTCTATTACACAAGTGTAAACATGCATATAGGTACCTCGACTTTCAGTCCGCAGACAAGGGCCTGATGTATTTCACACTTTGATGTCTCAGAATTGAATCCCACAGAAGTCTGAAACTTGTCCTCGCCAAGTATCGTGTTCCCAGTTTTGCTTTTACCAACCCCAGTCTTACCCACCAGCAGGAGCCTAATCCCTGTAAACAAATCTTTACATAAGTGAGGATACAACCGCACACGTCATTTAAAAATATCTTCCGCAAAAAGAAAGAACAGAAAAGAAAAAAGTACCATAATTTTGTTATAATATTGAAGACGGTTGTGTACTATGAACCACATCATTTCACAACAATCCGTGACTACATCACTTTTCAACCTACAAAATCTCTTGTTACCTCTGTGCTCTGTATCTAAAGGACTTCTTGTCTACATGAACTTATTTCTCGCTTGCAGTCTAAGATGTGTGTCTCAAAAGTAACGGGATTGTGTCGCAAACAATTTAATTCCAAACAACAAACTACATGGTTTCTCCTTCAAAGTAATCCCCCTCTAATCTACTGGACTTTTCCCTCATTCTATTCCATGCTTCTATGCACAGCTGGAGGGAGTCTTCTGGGATGTCCCTTACCTCCGTTTTTACGGCCCACATCTTCAAAGATGGTCCCCTTGATCATTCTCTTGAGTTTGGGGAAAAGAAAAAAAAGTAACACGGAGCAAGATCAGGTGAATAGGGAGGTTGTTCACGTACAGCGATGTTCTTCTCAGCCGGGAATTCAGGGCATTGTGAGCAGGTTCATCGTGAAGGGCAGAAAGTACTGGGATCTTGTTACGAATAGTTTTTGCATAACGTACGGAGTTTGAGCGACTCTTTAAACGTTTCGAAAACTTGACAGCGCTCATGCAAAATACTTTGTTCTACTGCATACTATAACAGCATCGTCGTAACTGTTTTCTTTACTGGGGAGAGGTGACGGTGATGATATCGCCTGCCGGCTTGCCACCTCCATTAATGTGCGTAGTTTGAGTGATTGCCTCTCAGGGAAAACTCGTATCTCTTTGCAATAAATCAATAAATAAATAAATCAATCAATCAATCAATCAATCAATCAATCAATCAATCAATCAATCAATCAATCAATCAATCAATCAATCCTCTTCGTGCTATTTGCACATAAGGCCTCAACCAGAGCCCGCCACTGATGTCGATCGGCTGAAACTCGCTCCAGGCGACCCCATGTCCAGTCCTTTCCTTTCATCCCCCTTTCCACTGTTCTTCTCCAGGTTTCCTTTGGGCGGCCCTCGTTTTCTTCGGTCGTCTGGAGTCCATCGTAGGGCGATTCTTGAGAGATCTGCTGTCTGCTGCCGGAGCACATGTCCAATCCATCGCCAACGCCTTAGTAGAACCTGCGTGGTGATGGACTCGGTTTCAGTTCTTCGGTAGAGTTCTTCATTGGTGATGGTGTTTGGCCAAAAGATGTTAAGTATGCGCCTGAGGCATCTGTTTTGGAAGACGTCAAGCCTGTTACCGATGTTTTTGGTCATCTTCCATTATTCTGATCCATAAAGGAGGGTGCTGATAACATTTGACTTGAAGATTCTCAGCTTGGTTTTCTGGCTGATGTTTTTTGCCTTCCATGTGCTCCTGATAGACGCAAAGGCCTGACTGGCTTTCGCCAGTCGGCCTCGAATCTCCACCTCCGCATCCCCGGTGTTTGACATCTTGGACCCAAGATAGGTAAAACTATCAACTTCCTCAATTTATTCTCCATTTAGTTTGATGTTTTCTTGGACTCTGGCGTTCACTCTCATACTTTTTGTTTTCTTTGCGCTGACCTTCAAGCCAAGGTTTCCAGCTGTTTCTGAGAAGGCATTTGTTTTCTCCAGCATGTCCTGGTGGCGGTGAGACAACAGGGCAATGTCATAAGCAAAGTCCAAGTCTTCCAGCATTATTGTTGCTCATAGTCATGGTCCATTTGATCCCTCTCCTCTCTCTCTGTCAATCAAATCGTAAAAAGCATCCTTGTCTTCTGCCTCGGAGTCTTCTGTTGGTGCATAGCAAACTAGCACTGTCAGCTTGGTGTACTTTGAATGGAATCTTGCTTTCAGAAGCCTGGGTCCATAAGGCTTCCATTTCAGCAGTGTCTCTTCAGTTTTCCTATTGAGGAGTAGTGCTACTCCTTCAGAATGTTGGTCGTCTGATCTTCCTGAGAACAAGATAGTATGTCCTTATGCTAGTCTCCTCTTTCCCATGCCGATCCATCTGACCTCGCTGACTCCCAGGATGTCCAAGTTGTAATTGTCAAAATCCTTGACTAGTTGGGGCAACCTGCCAGTCTGATACAAGGTCTGGACGTTCCAGCACCCCAACCTCAACTTCTGCTTCGGCTTCAATAAATCCACCATCGGGGCGCCAGCTCCCTCTCGGGTTTGACTGTCGTCCGTCATAAGTCCAGTTCCCTGGTGTGTTTCATTACCTTCGCCATCCGTAACGAGTACTCTGGTGTTGGTTTCTGTAACGTGCTTTTTTATATGGTGGGGTTGTTAGCCCTACCACAACCTAATTTACCTCTAGGTGAGGTGTCCACCTTAGTCGCCTCTTACGACATGCCTGGCTGGACAGCAGGGACCCTATTCTTACAATGCTCGCTAGGCAAGCATACCCTGGGGTCCCACGGGGGATCTCTGTACAACGATGTACTTAAGTGTCGCGCTTAACATTTTTATCTTTGAGAAGTGGGAATATCTCATTTTGATGTCAACACTACACCCAGTTTCCCAGTCTAACAGCTAACGAGATCCTATATCCGATAAAAGTTTACTAATTTGTGGCTGCAGTCAAATGAAAATGAATGTCCTCAATATCGATGACGGTCTCAACAAATGCTTCAGAAAGAACGTGTGAATTTATAATCAAGCAGCTACCAGGTAGTCAAGGTCAGATAACTTTAACTGGTATCAAGCTTGTCATTTTGACCACACGGACTACATTTTTGCGATCAAGCTCTCCATCCATTCATCTCTTTACAATACCTTTAAATGGACCTTTGTGATCTTCGACTTTTTCAGTGACTGAAGCAATCACTTGATTAGTCTCCGTTTTCAGCCCCTTCGCGGCCTTTTCCAAACGCAGACACTGTGGCTTTGTTAGCAATTGTTTATCTGAGTACTTGTTTATTTCTGCTGATGTCAGGAGAGCGAGATCTTCCAAGGATGTAAAGCCATCCTTGCAAAGTATCTCCAGTATTTCAGGAGGAAGGTTTTGTTTGTGTGCCCATTGATAAATTTCTGCACAACATATAACAGATAAACATCAGACCTTAATGCGAGCGAGGGCAAAAGTAGACCGAAAACTAAAACTGATTTTATCACCACTAGGAACATCAACCACCGCAAAGCCGTCAGGTCGGGAAATACGACTGAATGCTTTGAACCGACTGTGAATGTACCAATGATCTCTCGTCTCACTGTCGTCTCATACAAAAATATATGCGAACCAAAACATGTAATCTGGCGAAAAAGAATGAAAGATGAATGGGCGGGACATTTTTTTTATACGCATTAACATCTATATCGTCAATGAGGCGTCTCATATGTAGTTTGTGGAATGCATTTATATCAGTTAATGTGTATGCAGTACATTATGCTTATCTGACAATGAAAATAAGAAGCTTTGTAAGCGACCTAGTCTAACAATGGTTGAACACAAAATTCAGCTCTCTACAAAGACGTGAAAACACACACACACACACACACACACACACACACACACACACACACGCACGCACGCACGCACGCACGCACGCACGCACGCACGCACGCACACACACACACACATACACACAGTTACTTTAAAACACACAATGTTTTCCTTACTCTAAAAAGAAAAGATAAAGATGTGAGAGGATGTTATAATGCAAAACAAAATTTTGCTTTTAAAATTTACATTGTCATTCCTGGAAATAACATACAGTAAAGAAACGTGAAAAGAATGTTGTATTGTAGAACTAAAGGCTGATGATTGTGTATTAAACTAAATTCGTTCTCTCCCTGTAAAACCCACACACAAACATAAAATAGGAATTAACTTCGCCAAGTGAGAGGAAGAAAAGGAACAAGGAACCCCAAAGAGAATCCAGCTCCTCAGTTTGCAAAGGTTGAAAAAAAAAACTTTAAGCCGTCGGGAACTGAGGTGCTGGAGATCGAATTATTCTCTGGTTCAGCTTCTTGTGAGGGTGGTGGTCATCTTCTCTTCCTTGCTGTTTTACCTCCCCTATACATCTACGGAGTGAGGTACCCCTTCCAGACAGGGAAAGACGTAATGTAAGCTAAAATAAATATCTGTACTATACCTTCAGATTTCCGAGATCTTCCAGCTTTAAATTCATGATCATCAAAATCTTCACTACCCATGGTAGTTGCTGCTTTATTCTCTTCTTTCAGTCCCTGCACGGCCTTTTCCAGACGCAAACTTTGTGCTTTTGTAAGAAGACTGGGGCACATATTATTTATTTCTGCTGATGTCAGGATACAGAGATCTTCTAAGGATTTAAAACCATTTTCTCTCAGTTTACTCAGGGTTTCAGGAGCAAGCTTTTCTCTTTGTGCCCATTGTTTCATTTCTATACAACAAATTAAAGGAAAAAAGAAATGTGAAACAATATTTGTCAAACCGTTAGTTATATTGAGCTTTCTAAAATGTAATTTTAATACCTCCTATCTCTAAAAACATGTTGATTGAGAGAAAGAAGTTTATAAAACAGAAAAGACTCATGTGATCTTAGTTTACCAAGAACCATAATTCGATATTTATGTTTGTGTCCATTTCTCTCTCTCTCTATCTCTTTGCCTCTGTCTTTACTCCCTTTTTATAAAATATATTGGTCTATCATCGTAAAAATACGCACATAATCACAACGAAATGTTTACTGAAGCTGTAGATTTCTGAGGTGATTTACCTTGAAATTCATGATCATCAAAATTTTCACTACCAATGGTAGTTGCTGTGTTAGTCTCCCCCTTTAGTCCCTGCACGGCCTTTTCTAGACGCAAACATTGTGCCTTTGTAAGAAGGTCGGAGAAGATATTATTTATTGCTGTTGATGTCAGGAAAGTGAGATCTTCCAAGGATTCAAAACCATTTTCTCTCAGTGCGCTCAGGGTTTCAGCAGCAAGCTTTTCTCTTTGCGCCCATTGTTCCATTTCTATATAAAAGAAAAATCACAGAAACAAACTGTGTAAAGTCTTTTTGGTGAGAGATGCTCTATGTGTCATTCGCATTGCGAGAGCACCAGTAATGTTTGATACTGTCTATTGCTTTCTCAACTGACTCTTCTGGACTTGTGTATCGCGACAAAAAAAAAGAAGAATAGTTAATATAAAAAGGTCGTAGTTTTCATCCCTTATAATTGATTGTGTCATCATGAAAGAAAATGATGACATAAAAGTAAATCTGCATAGCAGTTGGTAGAAAAAAGGGAAAGGAGAGGGAGCTAAGAAAAGGACAAGAGAGCGAGCAGACAGGAGAAGTGAAAGTGAATGAGAAGCGAATGTCTGGATTCTGCGTGAAACTTACCTACTGTGTGCTTACTCTCTCTATATATATATTAATATAAATGTTTATTTAATCTACTTTGCCTGTGTATGTGGGGGGGAGCGGGTAATATTTGTCTTGGGCCAAACAATTACACATGTGTTTGGACAGCTTATAGAAAATTATTTGTACTTTGTGGTAAGAAAGTGCTACTCGTGTGTGTGTGTGTGTGTGTGTGTGTGTGTGTGTGTGTGTGTGTGTGTGTGCGTGTGTGTGTGTGTGCAATACCGCCAGTGTACCTAACACAGAAAACATTGTAGAACTAAGGGCAGATTATGTCTCTCTTTTTTCCTGCAATCATAAGCTCTGGCTAGAACGTCCAGCCAAATTCCAAATGTCAGTCAGCATAATGACTACAAAAAGCACACACACAAACACACACACACTCTCTCTGTCACACACACACACACACACACACACACACACACACACACACACACACACACACACACACTCTTTCTCTCTCTTACACATACACAGACAGACACACATAGAGAGAGCGATAAGCGGTCACTGACACAAAAGTGGAATGGAAGGTAAACATTGTTGAGTGAGAGGAAGAGAGGAAGAAACCAAAAGCCTCAGAGAAAACTCATGTGACCTCACTTTGGTAAGAACCAGAGTTAAATAGTTATTTATCAATCTTTTTGTATTTTATCTCTTTGTTTCTCTGCGTGTATTGGTGTATATATATATATAGAGAGAGAGAGAGAAAGAGGGTCAAAGATATGCATAAACACATATATATATATATATATTCAAAAGAAAATCGTTACCATACCTTGAGATTCTGATGATCTTCCACCTTGAAGTTGATGACTATTGATGTTTTGCGTACCCATAATAGTAGTTTCGCCAGCTTTCATTGTCAGTCCTTGCACGGCCTTTTCCAAACGCAAACACTGGGCCTTTGTAAGAGAACGTTTACATTCATACTGATTGATATCTGCTGATGTTAGCAGTGCGATATCTTCTAAAGAATGAAAGCCATCAGCCCTCAACTGGTTTAGAATTTCAAGAGTAAGCATTTCTCTTTGGGCCCATTGGTCCACTTCTGCACAACATACAACATACAACAGATTAAGAAAAATCCAAACGCGCGCACACACACACACACACACACACACACACACACACACACACACACACACACACACACACACACACACACACAGAGAAACAGTCTTGCACATAGAAATGCAGAGAGCGAGAAGCGATCACTGACACGTGGAATAGGAGACATTGTTGAGTGAGAGGAAGAGAGTAAGAAACCAAAAGCCTTAGAGAAAACTCACGTGACCTCAGTTTGGCAAGAACCAGAGTTCGACAGTTAGTTATCGATCAGTTTTTCCTCCACATTTATCAGTATATACATATATATATAGAGAGAGAGCCTAAGATATGTATTTACACATAAAATCATTTCCTTTCTTTCTCATCTGCATGTATTGGTGAACATATATATATATATAAAGAGAGAGGACCAAATATATGTATATAAACATATAAAATCATAAGAAAATGTTTACCATACCTTGAGATTCTAATGATCTTCCACCTTGAAGTTGATGCCTATTGATGTTTTGCGTACTCACAGCAGTAGCTTCGCCAACCTCCATTGTCAGTCCTTGCACGGCCTTTTCCAAACGCAAACACTGGGCCATTGTAGGAGAACGTTGACTTGCATACTGATTGATATCTGCTGATGTAAGTAGTGCGATATCAAAACCGTCAGCCCTCAACTGGTTTAGAGTTTCAGGATTAAGCTTTTCTCTTTGGGCCCATTGGTCCATTCCTGCACAACATACAATATACAACAGATTAAGAAATCCAAACCTGCATCAGCGCGCGCGCACACGCACACACACACACACACACTCTCTCTGCCTCTCTCTCACACACACAGAGTCCCGCATACACATATACAAAGAGTGCGAGACGAGATCACTGACACGTGGAATAGGAGACATTGTTGAGTGAGAGGAAGAGAGTAAGAAACCAAAAGCCTTAGAGAAAACTCACGTGACCTCAGTTTGGTAAGAACCAGAGTTTGACAATTAATTATTAATCAATTTTTTTCTCTGCATGTATTAGTGTGTGTGTGTGTATATATATATAGAGAGAGAGAGAAAGAGAGAGATAAGCAAAGATATGTATAGACACATAAAATCATAAGAAAATTCTTACCATACCTTGAGATTCTGATGATCTTCCACCTTGAAGTTGATGCCTATTGATATTTTGCGTACCCATAATAGTAGCTTCGCCAGCTTTCATTTTCAGTCCTTGCACGGCCTTTTCCAAACGCAAACACTGGGCCTTTGTAAGAGAACGTTTACGTTCATACTGATTGATATCTGCTGATGTTAGCAGTGCGATATCGTCTAAAGAATGAAAGCCATCAGCCCTCAACTGGTTTAGAATTTCAAGAGTAAGCTTTTCTCTTTGGGCCCATTGGTCCACTTCTGCACAACATATAACAGATGAAGAAATCAGACCTGCACGACACACACACACACACACACACACACACACACACACACACACACACACACAGAGTAAAGCATACGTCGAACGAAGAGATAACATTGCCATGAGATTAAGTGGATAGAAGGTAAACAGGGTGGTAAATCGGACCATAAAACAGAGAACAAGGAGTACGCTGATAAGCTGAATACTTTCTTTTGTCGTTTTAACTGCCATGATTTTACAGAGGAGAAAAAATAATCTGAGAGAGCCTCTTAACAATGTGCATCAGAAAGTTTTTGATGGGTTGGCCTTCACAATCGCTGCAAACCACTGCAGTTTCTTGGCTCAACAACCTGCAGTGTAAAAGAGGAATTCCATTCTGCCAGCTCCACATAAAAGCCTGAAATCAATGCACATGGAGGAAGTAGCCTGCACTATAGAACATTTTTACACCCTTCTTCAGCAAATGTTTTTTCATGATTTTCTGGACAGTCTTTGCACCTATTGGTAAACTGCATGAAGACAAAATCCAATAAAGGAAAGAACTGAACCTTTACACTCAAGAAAAACAAAAACAAAACGATGCATGGTGAAATGTAAAACAACTGTTGTAGGTTGATCGGCTACTAACAATCCCTCCCTCAAACACATTCCAGTGTTTCTACGTCCCTTTCTAAAATTTTCATTCTTCATTAAGAAACAGTACAACAGTAAAGATCGACAAAACAGTGGCTGAAAAACAAATTTTCAAAGTATATGCATTAACTTAGAAAATCTTGCCTTCAAAAGACTAATAGTAATAATCTGCATCCACAAAGCAAAAAGATCACACCTGTGCATAATTCTTCGCAGTTAAGTGTAAACAAGTGCCATGAACCTAGGTGTAGCAAACAACTTTCACTAAGATCTTATTCAGAAACCTCAGTTGTTATTTAAAATAAAGCGAGGTATATAAATTCAGACCTTGCCGTGCCTCGTCTTTTGGAAAACGGAAAAAAAACTTTCTTTGACACTTGTAACGAGAATTGGTGCAGTTAACTGCGAAACAAGTAGTCCCGCCATTCCGTGCCTTCGTTGTGGACGCCATCATCATACTCACTTGGTGGCGCTAGCGGCTGCTATCTACTCCGGAAATATTCGGATGATTTCTATTGACTATCTTTGGTCAGCTCAACTGCTTATGCTACATCACTGCGCTCAGCTGCTTCTTGGACTTTCGTCATTTCTCTTCTCAGAATGAAACCTTAGGGATAACGCTTTTTCAGTTCTGGATTAATTTACATATCTTTATTCCAACACGTGTATCATCGCTGACTGTAAATGTGTGTAAACAGACGTAAATGTGTGTGGACGCGTCATGGAAGAAAAGTAAGCACTCTATAAATGTAACAAAAGATAAAAGATTAACATGATTTAGTGGGATTCATTTCATGTGTTTCTAGCGACTTCCGCCCACTACCGTCAATCCGATGAAAAAAATAAAATAAAGTTCCCATTAATGTAATAAATTGACGATTGAAAGTTATTTATATGTGTAGATGCAAGTCGTTTCAATCAAAAAGACAGACACTTTGACAATGTCTCAAGAAGGAGTAATACACTTTTAAACTGAAATAAAATCTAAAAATAATTATCTTGTCTGTCAAAACAGTTTACCGAATCGACCACTTTTTAAATTTTCTGCTTATCGATCTCTGTATCTGTAAAATGTGTGTGTGTGTGTGTGTGTGTGTGTGTGTGTTGATATACACATATATACATGTACCTACACACACATATTCACGCTAAGATGTACATAGACATGTGCACATTAACAGAGGGTACAGACCTTCAGTAAAATTCCGATTTCATGTAATGGTACTTTATCATCTATAATACTAAACCAAATACAAGGTTCTCACCTGTTCTATCCATGTCTTAATGCAGTTAGCAGTCTGAGACCGGCGTACAACCTCTGTGCACTTATATATACAAGGTCAGCCGGTACCAGTACGATTCACAATGAGATTCGTTCCTGAGAAATGCATATGTAAATGATTTCTTGAAAACTTGGGACCTATTTGCGTGTTTGCCAAAATGGTAATCCAGGAATAAAAGAATTGGCATAAAAGATTCACAAGTCAATACGAGACACAAAACCTTTACGCAGATCAACAGCCAAGAAGAAAATTGACAAATATGACAAATATCACCCTTCATCTCTTTTATGTCAAAGAAAGGCAAAGGACGTTTGGTTGTTGTGGATCTCGTCTCGATCTAATGACCACAAAGTGCGTTTGCACGAAGAAGGTGTCGTGACAGGGCTCACTGTTTGTTGTGTCGTATTAAAACAAATGTTAAAGAGATCAATTGTCAGGAGGTGACTGGCATAAAGCCCCTCTCTGTGTGTTTGAAAGTGTGAACTGACATGGAGGTGAAAATTGCTGGGCTACTGAATGTTATGCGAGCGGCACTTGCTAATGAATAGAAAGTCACTGGTTTTCCACGCGCTGGTATTCGTGTTCTACAGTCTGACCGTCAGTTTTGTTTGTGTGAAGGAAATCAATAGCCTAATAACCCCTGCCTTAAGACGACTGTACTATTGTCCTTTCCTTTACTAAAAGAGCGGAACATTCGACTCTCTTTATATATATATATATATGCGTGTATGTTTGTCTGTACCTAAACAAAGTGGGATCTTAACGGTAATTTAATGGTTGTCAGGATGCAACAAAACATTATTTCACCTCAACACTTGTGAAAGTCACTTGGACTGTAACAGGGCACAGAGTGCGTTTACTTCACCATGGTAGACGATGGGGGGGGGGAGGACAGGGATAGCCAAAACTCTTTACAACAAAAGTTAACTAGCTTACAACCGCCACTGCAACACACACACACACACACACACACACACACACACACACACACACACACACACACACACACACACACACACACACACACACAGTCTCCTACATGAACCTGTTCTCGTCGTGACATAACCTTCGTTGCTAAAATGACTTTGTCCGAGATAAAAACAGAGGTTTGAGGCGCACACGAAATGAAAGTATAAGTGAATAATCTTTTGTCATCTGAAAAAGCTCACGGTCTGTATGAGGCACAGAAGTTGCACCTGGTTAAAGCGATCATTGGTAGTCAGGACGTGAGCATGTTATTTATCTTACCCAAGTACGATACTGTCGCACCTCCGTCTGCAGTTAATTAACTACGATATAGAAAACGCTAACAAGATTACGAATTTAAGAAATTAATGTATATCTCTCTGTCTCTTACTTGCTGCCACCGACAAACGGGATTTTTAAAATTATTTAGCTATATTCAGCTGCAGAGCAGATGGTCTTGTCTTTTATTGTTACTTTTATGCCATCAAACACTCACCTACAACATTCAGGAGGCCTCTTACCTCTGTGCTCGTCACAAAGATAACTTTGTATCCACTGCATATTTGCAAATCCCCCAAAATAGCCTCTGATACGAACAGTAACAACCGTTGACGATTACATCTGAATTAAACATACAATTGTAAATGTCGATAAAAACATGCTTTGTAATTATGCGAATTAAAACAGTGTCACAGCCACTTGTGTTCACTTCACGCCTGGACACTTGCGCGTTCTTTCACAAACAACTCTGCCCTTTTTTCTGGCTTGTATACATTTAATTATATTAACAAAATCTATTAAAAGAATTAAAACATCATAAGATGGTTACTATAACAAAACTAACAATCCCCAAAATTATCCCCAGGGTATTCTCACAGCTAACTGCGCCTATAATAGTCAAAATAAAAAAAAACAAACTTACTAGTACATATTTATGTCTCTCTTTAAAAAATACAGAAAAAATTGAAAAACACCCGAAATACTAAAAAAAATATAACAACGCACCTTTCTCGGAAGACACAGCCTCCACTCCCCCACACGCAGTGTCTCGGCACTTGTCGTGTCTCTCTCAGAAGTGAAGAGCTGGCCCGCAGACAGTTAATTATATCGTCTTCCGCTTTCTCTTTCCACTATCTTAAAAAAAACATCTATTAGTCAGGCCAGGTGCGACTCGGCCACCCGCGCTGCACTGACTGTTAAGTCTTCCATGTCACCTCTCTGTGACCAAACACACAGACGTAGATACATGCATGAGCAAAGGAAAATGAGAAGGGGCTGAATTAGAGTGGCAGACTTTTTTATCTGTAGATAATTTATTTTGTGCTGAAGAACCTGTATTTGTCTGGCCCGTTCATGTCAATTGGAAGAGAGAAAGAGAGTGCGAGTCACGCTTCCCGTGGTTGTGACACATGGGTTCATACACAATAAAATATATTTTAATGAAAAGGAAAGTTTTAATCTTCTATGTCATTCCTGTCATGTTGGAGTGGAACTACAGAGAGCATGTGTCATTTGGTGAACATTTAAATTACATTTAGAAAACATTTTTTGGTAAACGTTTAAGTCAGAACAACTATTAAATGTTGTACAAATGTTTTACAAAAAATGTTTCTAAAACATTTTAAAAAGGTAGAAAATAAGTTTCAATATAGTTTGAATGGAAACGTTTAGAAAACATTTTTCAGATGTGCAAAATAAACATTTTTAAAACATTTTGTGCAAACATTAGTCAAACGTTTCGTGAGAACATTTATAAAACATTTATAAAGGGTTTGAATGCTATCTGGGAAGGCCACAGTCGAAGGTTAATACCGAAGTGAACTCGGTGGACTGTGATGCAGACAGCTTTACTAGGAGTATCAAAGAGGTGCTACTTTCAACAGCCCAGGATGTGCTACAGCAAAAAGGGCGGAAGAAACAACCCTGTGTCACAAACATCCTAGATGTCTGGGACCAAAGGAGGTCCCTGAAGAGGAAAGGGAAAAGCAACTTCCAAATAAAAGAAGTGAAAGGGATGAAGACAGGTAGTAAGAAATGAATTTAAAGCCAATGCCGACAGTAGAGGAGGTATGACACAGAGTGACAGGAAAAAGGCCTAACAACCATTAAGGACCCTCAACAAGACAGATCAACACAAGACCTCATTCACCGAAGATAACAATGGCAACCTTTTCATAGAAAGAAATACCGTGCTCAACTGATGGAGTGACTATTGCAAAGACCTGTACAACTTCCAGCTGAAGGCAGACGTTGAGATCCTTGAACATAACTAGACTACAACCAGAGAACCTTCAGACCTACGGGAAGATGTCGAAAGATGGGTACGAAGACTGAAGGAGGAAAGTCGCCTGGCACTGACAAATTCTCAGCTGAGGAAGAGACAACAAAGTTCCATCACTGATCTGTGCGAAGGAGAATGGGATAAAATGGTCAAAAGAATAGACACACTAGTTATACTCCTTTAGAAAGAAAAATGAAATAGCAAACAGGACTACATCGACATAAACCTTATCAGCCACCCAACCAAAGTCATGCTGAAAGTAATTCAGAACTACATCAGCACCAGCTTTAGGTTACTGACTAATCGCAATTCCATTCTAACCTTTCTATAATAGTGATTTAATTACTTTAATCAGGCTTAGTAAATTTGTTGTTAGTAACAGTTCAGGAAACAAAGCATCTGATGTCAGTGTTACTCTCTCAGCTGTTTGCATTAATTTTAAAATCATTTTTCGTGTTTTATCTCTTTGATTTACCGATTTCAAAAGATAGATGCATGGACAATTTTTTGTTTATTAATCTCTTCACGCTAAATCAGCAAACCAGACAATTTTTTCATTAGCAAACAAAAGCATAATTCACACATATTCTGTCCTGTTTCTACATGCTTCCTTTGCACAATGTGCCTCTTTACAGGGCCGGCTGTATTGCCGTGGAAGAGTATTATTTAAAGAACACTCATTACCCTTTGTAAATGCTCTATTTTATGACCACAATAGATTTCTGCTTCGCGTTGGCCACTCAGGTAACACTAAAGGAATTTTGTGCATTCAGCCCAGTGAAGCCTCATGGCCTGTCTAGTCTCTTTCATTTTTTCTTGCCAAAGTTATTTGGTCTTCTGCCAGTTAAATAACAAACACAGGTACGTCAGTGCCACCGTGATATCAGCTTTGCCATGAGTGACTTTCGGGACCTGATCCGCTCGAGACAAAAGGAAGTGTTGTGGAATGGAGTCTTACTCCATACGTTTGAAAAAAATGTTAAATAGCGGGTCCCCCCCCATTATTTATTGTACCTATAGCCTCGCCAAGCGCTTTTGTATTTTTGATGCAACGAAAACTACCAGATATAAACCAATGATAGAAGTTAATTTGCGTAACAGTTTTTAATGACTAGAACAGGTTTGTGCAAAAGGCAGGAATTAATTAATACTAAGATATCTTGATCCAAAAAGAAAACGGTGAAGTCGACCGTTTCGTAGACTAGAGGCTGACCGCCCCTCTGAATGACAAAGATTAATCAGGGTTTGGGGTAACCCTTTTCTATGGCTACCTGAACTTGGCACAGCAGTAGAGGTAGACTTGAAAGGTGAGAAGGGGTTGAGGACCAGTGGTAATAGTCATTGTCGTACTTCTTTTTGATCAGGAGACTGTATGACGCCAATGCCATGATTGTGGGCTATGTGAAGGTCTGACCCTTGTGAAGAGTTCGATATATCAGAGATACAAAGGATCATGACGACTCAATAATCCTTTATACCTTGATCCTTAGGTGTCCTTCACTTCGATCTTTTCTGAATAATGTTGTAAGTCTTTGCATGCGGTACTTGGGCCTCTGCTATGTTTTAGTTACTGGTTTGAAATAAAACAAATGAGCCCCCACTTCTGTTATCAGCAGTCCACGATGGAAATACTCGACGCTGATAGTCTCCATTGCTCGTGGTTCTGAAAAACTGTTACTTTAGCACGAGAAATACAGACTTTCAACGTCTCAGTAATCCCAACTGTCGCTCCTTTTCTCTCTCTGTTTGGTGTTGACTGCTGTCAATGTTGTGAATGGTGCACTAGTGTGACGTAGTGCACTGTTTGGTGGTGACGCCTGTCAATGTTGTGAATGGTGCACTAGTGTGACGTAGTACACTGTTTGGTGGTGACGCCTGTCAATGTTGTGAATGGTGCACTAGTGTGACGTAGTACACTTTTAGCAGCGCTCGTTGATCGCAGGTGCGAATGGTGTACTTTGCTAGCGGATAATTAATTAACGGATGGTGTTTAAAAGCTGAAATTTACAGGTTAGGTTTATTTCGCCTATTTCTTCCGATATCTGCAAGAAATGCAAACCATTTAGGTTGGTCTTTAACTTGGAAGACATACGCCTTATATTGTGATTTTCTTGCGCGACTGGACCACCGCTGTATAACCACGAAAGGGAGACACGTGGGTTACATGTACTTGACAATTTGAAGAAAAGAGCAGTATCCGAGTCTCATAGGCTGTCAAGTGCACAGTCCATGACAACTGTCGTGAGTGTCATGATTCTTCGGAATCTACACAATTACATCTTTTGTGAAAAACCCCAAAAAGAGTTTTAAAATATAGAAAATTGATGATTTTTGTTTCCAGATAAAAAGGTATCGATGATCAGTACTTACAAATAGTATATAAATAAAAGAACGCAGAAACACGTAGCTGTATTCCCCCAAACATAGATATTTTCAGCTCCCCGCCCATAAACCTCCACCTTCCACGTAAAACACAATGATATAATGATAAAATTATTTGTGCTTTCAGCATCATCTTGGTTTTTAGGAAGTCTAGACATTATTAAAATAAATGTCACTAAACATTCTCTTTCGGAATCTTTAAACATGCCAGTCTGAAGTGATGTCCACTGAGTGCAGATGAGTAATATTTCACGAGGAGAGAACAATATTTGTAAAAGATTCACCTTCTCCAAATTAGCAAGACAGTATTTAAACATTTACCGAAAAAACATTTAAAACTGAAACAATTTGCAAAAAATTTTAATTGGTAGGAAACATTTGCAGAAAACTTCTTAAGATGTATGACGTAATATTATGATGTAGTGAGTATGAGGTAGAATGTATGACGTAGAGTGTATGACGTACAATGTATGACGTAGTAAGGGATGGTTGAATGAGAGAAACCACAGAGGATGTAAGGTATAGAACAGAATAAAGATGCTTACTATCAAGTAATATTCAAACTCTAATGTGTCTTCTAATAAACTATATGTTTGTTTGGTACTATAGATTTGTAGATTTGAAAACTGTTGTAAAATCAGTCATCTCAAAACACAGTTACACACCTTGCACTTCCTATTGACACAATGTTGGATTATTTCCCTTGCTAACACTGGGAGATGATTTTCGTTTCAAAAACAAGATTTTTATCACCGTTTTCTTAGGGAACCTTCGTAGAAATACGGTAAAACATTGAAGATAACAACTACAGTCAGAATATCAAGTGAATATCAGAATATCAGCCGGGAAATGGCTGTCTATCAAGACCGGGCGGATGGGGTCGGATCGCAACACCTCTTTCGTGACTCTGCTGAGAACACCATCCCGCAACAGCTGCAGGCTGTTCCAAGTGGACGTCCTCAACATGCAGCAGTCTTGTAGATGATCAAGGATGGCGACTTCATCATAATAAGGGTTGCCGAATCTCAAAATATGACAGACGATACAAAAAAAACGACAAAAAACAGAGAGCCGTCCCCTCAAGCCAGTTAGGCGAAGGGACGTCACTCTAATAGGGATAGTACTTTTGTAACAGATATGTTTTCTGAGAGAGCAAGTTTGAATGTAGCCTTGTAATCCGAGTGGTGAATGTGATGTGGATGAGAGTTCCACTGCTTAGCAGCTGAGAGGGAGGATGTCCGTTGTCCTTATATGTGACTGTCTTGGTGGGAGGGAGGATAGGGGTAAACAGGATAACATAACCAACCACAGGTGAGGAAAAAAAAAAGAAAAAAAAAAGCAAAACAGGGAACCCAATAAAGAAACACAATACACCACCACGGTACACGTGGCAGGACCCCTAAACACTGGCAACAAACGGCAGCAGCACCAGCAGCAGCAGGAGGAAAGAGGGCAGCAGCAATGTAACGACAGAGGCAAACTTGGCAGATCAACAACGGATAAAGAGGGCACAAATACAATACACCACCCATGCAGACTTGGAAAACCTAAGCACAAACAAAAACAGAGGGCACATACAAAAGTGAAACGACATATCAGGCACCACAAAAACAGCAACCCTTCCGTCACATCTCCCCAGCCCCCCATACCCTCACCCACACTCCCCAACACCCACACTCCCCAAAGCCCCCATCCCCCACAGTGCGAAATCACCGAGAGGCGGAAGCACTTTCCCTTTCAAAGTCAACAACAACAACAACAACAACAACAACAACAACAACAACAACAACAGGAGGGAGGATAGAATACGGGAGTCTGGTGATGAGCGAAGGTTTCGGGCAGGGGTGTGGACAGACAAGATTTCAGTAAAGTAGCGGGGATGAGTCTTCTCAAGAAGCTGAAATCTGTTGATTCTAATAATAATAAGCATAATCATCCACCAAGCTTAATAATGTTGTAAAATATTGCAATAATATAGAATCAACAATATAGATTTAAGAAGAAGCGAACGAAGACCATTTCTATACATAACAATTAAACTAGAGAGAGAGACACACACAACTGTTCGCGACATGCCCTGTAAACTTCAAAGTCTGTGAGTAGCAAACACAATAAAAACAAAACTGACTATCGCAGCAGACACGGTGCGCTTTGTTGTTTTTTCGTTTGTTCTTTTGTTTCGAGATGAAAGTAAATTGGTTTTCTTGTCTTATACTCGTCTGCTTGAGGAAAGTCGTTTAATAATAATTTATTTACTTCTTTATTTCTTGCTTTATTTCTTTCTATTTTGAGTGTGTTTTTAGTTCATTCATCACTAGTTTTCACATTTTTCATTTTTGGAACTTCGTGTTGCACCCTTTCTGAACAACGGATCCTCAGTCCTACCGGTGTCGTTGGTTGGAGTGGGGTCCCTTCGCCTAGCAGGCTTGAGGGAGGCGGCTCTCCGTAATTTCTGTATTTTTATTAGTTTGTTGTGTTTTTGGTGTCCACTGTGTAGTCCGGTGCTTTTTTCGTTGCGTCGTTACTATGCAGGACTGTTTGAATTTTGTTTATTTCCGCGACTTTCTGATTTCGACTGCCGGTCTTTTCTGCCTAACGGTTTCCTCTGAAGATCTTGAAGATCACACAGTCAGTCATTTGCTATAAAATTTTCATGCAATTTTCCTCCGCTTTGTGATTAAATCGACACCAGCAGTCTTCTGGCGATGTCTGCTCCGTTGACCCGAGTCTCTGTTGATGTATTCACAATATTCTGCGATCCTACAGACGACACAATGGCTGTCCGAGCTGTAGATGTGAACTCAGGGCCGGTGAGAGCCAGCAGGGATGTAGTCTGATAGTGTCTACTGTCTACGCCCTAATGTTCGAACTATTCATCTTTCATTTGACTATCTTTGCTGACATTGTGCATCTGTGTGAAACTAATCTTACTGTGGCCGTTAACAATAGTTGTGATTATGGAACCAGGTTTCAGTCAGCGAAAGTCAAGTCACTGAACCAAAGATCGACAGTTGATCTTCTATACAAACATCATAATAACTTTTTGCTACTTTTAATTATTGACTTACCGAAGATTTCATGCAATGGCGAGGTTACTGACTGCATCTGTGCTGATGACGTTCACCTACTTAACATGAGTGGCTGGTATACGAGGGTCACACAATAATCTCATTGTTTGTTTAGATCAACGCCCATTATTTTATGTTTATGTGTTTTTACGTTTTTTGTCAAGTGCTTTGAGTCTGCCTTTGATGGTGCGGTAAAGCGCTATATAAATATACATTATTATTATTATTATTATTATTATTAATTCCTGCTATACATGTCATGTAACTAAGTAGCTCATGAATCGCAAGTTTGTCCTGTTAACATGACCTGCTTAACTTACCATGTTAGGGTAGTTTTAACCATGTCAGTTAATACGAGTGCAGGAGTGCAGCTAATAACTGAGAGACGATGAGCGAGAAGAACATTAGAAATTAGAAGATGAATTTCACAAACTGTCTCCAGTACTCGGTGGTGAAAATGTATTCGCTTCTACAATGTTAACAGTATAACAACAGAAGAAAGGGAATTTTATGCAAACAGATTTATTCAGCTTTATTCAGAACAAACGTTAGTTAAAAAGAAAAGCTTTAATTTGAAAATGGCTGTACTCATCAGCTTTATTTTAGACAAAGCAGTTTTCTGGCTTTAAATGCTATTTATAGGATCATCAAGCATGCGAACAAAGATAACAATGGTGATCTAAAGTTCAACTGCGAAATGCCCTCAGTGGTTGTGTGGTGGCCTGTAGACTCGACCAGCATAACAACATCTTTTGATACTCAGCAGTATTATCAATCCTTCAGTTATCGACGAGAAGCAAACACCTAGTGTGTGCACCTGCTGACCTCGTGAAGAACACCTGACCTAAGCAGCAATAACGATAGTAATCACGGGGTTTTACACACACATAAGAAGACTATATATATATATAAACTTGAAGAAAAAATATGCTGTACTCCGGATAAAAATATACTGCATTGCGTTTTAACAAATATCGTAGATAAGAATACAAAATAGTTGATGACATACGTATATACTTTAGCAAATGTAACGACACTTTCCCTCTTCCAATGTGTTTTCTAGACCGGTCGCTGCCTCCCCCTCCCCCTCCCCCTTCACCCATTCACATTCGTTGACTGCAGAAGAGACCGGGTCAGCGACTCGGCCTGTGACATACAAGAATGGGAACTTAAATCTCTCTGTACACACCACATTTGCAAATGGATGATAAATTGCATGTAGCCAATCGACTTTCAATATTTGTCAACATAAAGTTCTCATTTCTTAATATTCATTATTTCATATCAGTTTGTAGTTTTTCTCTTCGTGTTCATACGCTATTTGCACTTGTTAAAGGGAGGCTATCGACTCCCAGGTGGAAGGCTAAGGGATAGTGGAGTTACATTCCATTATAAAACTTTCTTTCTTTTTTTGCACATTTTAATGATTTTTGTGGAAAAAATGTGGTTCCACGCATAAAAAAGCGCAAATATAAGATTATGTAGGTTACACACCAAATGTCATGTGTCTGGGTACTTAATAAAGGGTGGGGTATTGGTGTTTTACGCCGAGTCAGCAAGTAAGACGTTATCCCAACAAGACAGCCAGCCCTGTACACAGACACCACATGCAGAGAAAGAAGAGCGTGCCCGAGACGAGAGCTGAACCCAGGACAGCCAACCTTCACGGTATTGGTGACACTTAACACAGGGGGGAACCACCTTGAAGGGACATACATCAGAGTGTTTAAGCTCATGAATACTCCCTGTTCTCTGCTAACTGATGTTAGTCAAGAGACCATCATCAGTTAAGGCCTAACGAAGGACATTACTGATCAATCAGTATAGCATCTGACTATTATCGCCGTGACAAAGCCTTATTTCATGATACAGCGTTTGACACAAACAACCAACCGTCTGACCACTACTGCAGGGGATTGGAGTGACTAAAGATCACATGAATACAATAGTCACACTCATGCCCCAGTGCTCAGTTAACCAAAACAGATCACATTGTATAAGACAAAAGCATGCGATAAAAAATAAAGGATCAAAATCATTTTAAAATACGAGTCTTCCAAAGTGCATTAATGCAGACCCTCGTGTTTAGTGGATCTGCATGAAATTTCAGACTACAATTACATTATTTTCTAATAAAAAAGAAATATAAACAGCAAAGTGGAGGAAAATCTATGTTAATGCTAAAAGAAACACAACACTAAAAGGTTAACTTACATCGCAATGAGAGTGTTCTTCGTTATTTATGAGAACTCAAATATACAAATAGTATACATTTTAAACATGAAATGTGAGTATAATGCGGAGTTGATCTGGAAGCTGGCTTTGTCTCATCAGTTCTGTTGAAAGTTTTCTCAAGTCTTCCGCAGTTTGACCAGAAGGAGTAAAGTAGTCACGAGAGTTTCTAAGTAAGATAATCCAAACTAAAGCCGTGGCTGCTAAAACTCAAAGGTCAACAATTTCGTGTGAAACATTCATGAGTAGATTATGATAATAAGCCGAGATTTTCTTTCTTTAGCAAAACGAGATTGTTTCCCCTTGGCTAGAAACCCAAAATACAGTTTCTATTGGTATGGTCTGTCCTGTCAACTTGTTAATCGAAGTCTCATTGAATACTTTGTCTTTACAGACGAGATTATTTATGAAAAGAAACCGCAAAACTTTCTCCAGACCTTTTTCGCTGTTTCTACAATTCCCTCAGCCATTTTAGCAAGTAAACCCTTTTCTTCATTTCGTGCGATACTATCTTTGAGTTGATTTCTTTCTTTATCATAAGCTTCCTGCCTCTCTTCTTGTGCTTTTCTCATGTTTTCCAATACTTTGTCTGCCTCTTCCTTTAGTTTTCTTTCATTTTCTTCCGTTTCTTTTCGATCTTCTTCTTGCTTCTTCGTGATTTTCTGCACTAGTTCTTCTTTTTCTTTTAAAAGCTTGTTCTTTTGTTTTTCCATCTCCGTAGCGGTAAGAGCCTTTTGTTCGAGTTTCTCATTCATCTCTTGAATTTTTCTTTCCATTTTTTCTTCCTTTTTCTTGATTTTTGCCTGTCGCTCTTTTTCTCTCTCTTCAAAGTCATCTCGTGCCTGACTGGCTTCTTCTTCCAGTTTTTTGATATTCCCCTCAAGTTGCCTGATGTACTTCTTGTGCTCGTGCTCTCTCGCTTCTACTTCCATCATCCTTCTCTGAATTTCTTCTTCCATTTTCTCTCCAACCGAAAAGTACTTCGGACAAGAGTAGCGTTCATTGGAATTGTTCTCGACCATTTTGACCACAGTGTTTAACAATCGATTAACTTGAGGTTTTTTGTCAGCTGTCATGTTGTCAAAAACGACAAATCGTCCTCCACAGTCTTTCAGAATGTCTTTGAGTCCAACAGGAGCGGTACGGATGATGTCGTCAATAGTTTGGCCAGCAGACTTCAAGTTGTCTCCCCCAGTGAAGACGATGACCATGTACTTAGTGACATCTTTATCAAAGATTGCAATGAGTCGTTTGTAGGTGCCCACCTCTTCTGGTGTGAAACGCCCAATTTTAACTACGAAGAGAAAAGCGTGAGGACCCGGATGTAAGCAGGCCACTGCCTGCACAATCCTTCCAGCGATGTTCTCTTCTGTAACATTTGTGTCAAACAAGCCTGGAGAGTCTGTGATCTGTAAAAAGAATTAAAATTCAGAGCATAAAATTTATACATTTCTATGTTGTCTTGTGGGGCTTTGAAGCAAAGACTTTCTGCTGAGCACACTAAGCCCCCGTGAAGACCCCCACTCTCTACTCTGGTCTACCTAAACACGGAGGATCTTGTACATCGTCAGCGACTATAGCAGTAGTCATTTTATTTTCTTCGACTTTATTTCACAAGGTATTCTTACTGTATAAATGATCTTTAAGCAGATAACAATATGACAAAGTAGAACTGATATTTATGAGAGCAAATCTATGATTGCGCTTGTGTGTGTGTGTGTGTCTGTGTGTGTGTGTGTGTGTGTGTGTGTGTGTGTGTGTGTGTGTGTGTGTGTGTTTTCACCTCCACTTTCATGTTGCCGACGACACCTCGGTTTATTTCACACTGTGATGTCTCGGAGCTGAAGCCGACTGATGTTCGAAACTTGTTGTCGCCGAGGATCGTGTTCCCAGTTGCGCTTTTTCCTACCCCGGTCTTACCCACCAGCAGGAACCGTAACTCCTCTGAAAAAGAAACTGTAGGCACGTGCGTGTAAAAACACAGTTTTTGTTGACACATTTGCAAGGTACACACCTATGCCTACTTTCAGGTGGCACTGACAAGGAGATCAAAACACAGATGTATAATGTAATAACATTTAAGTATATTTACTTTTAGTTTGTAACCACCCTCCCTACATCCATCACTACTAGCTCCAGGTGACTGGTTAGTCTGTCTGTACTTACACTACTAGCTCTTTGGGAACTGCGCTGTAATCTTTTTGAAAGCTAAACAAATCATTTGTTGTTCTTTTAAAGAGAATGTAATAATAACCATGGCTGTCATCCTTGCGTTACTCCCCCAGATGTAAAAACGCACAGTGTGAGCACCATGTGGAGTGGTTTTTTTTTTTTGTTACATTGCAGAAAAATAATTTTTTTCAGACTTCGCCGATTTCCTTCCAAAACCATTGTACTTACCTCTGGAGATAGATGTCCATCGCCTTCTTTCCGGTAATGAGGTGTCCCCTGGGTTTACAGAAACATACGTTTGATTTTCTGTCGTGTAAATATATTTTGAAAAAAAACACGACAAGCAATCTTAAACATGCTATTTGGTGGTTTTTTCAAAATCGTAAAAATTTAAAGCACATGTTATTGACATCCAAAGGATAAAAAAGGGAGAGAAATTTATCGCTTATTTCCCCCACCTTCTTTCTCTGAATAAATATATTATTCTGGACAACATTTTTATAGCTCTACATATGTCCTTACAAGAAATGATAGCTTTTCTAAAGTAATTTATGTGACTCATATTAAACTTACATTGCTACCTAGTTTAAACGACAGTCCTCAACTACATCTAAATATTCTCTGTCCTGAGTGCTAATGCTAGCACACGGCGTTGAAGTTAATTTTATAAATAATTTGTTTTTTTTTTTAAATAATCCTAAATAATAATGTAAAAGTTCTGAGAACAGCAGCCAACCTTGCTGAGGTTCAAAACGCATTCTGGCTTGCTGAAATGATGGCGTGTCGTTATCTTCTTTATCTGCAACCACTTTATCACGTGACGGTAAGTCTTCTGTGTTGTTTCTGACATCTGTCCATACATACAGGAAAAAATATACAAGAAAGATTCAAGAAAAGAGAATGTTTCTGTGAAATGTAATGAAGGGTGGACAACCATTTAATGTACTAATTAAAACACATGAAATATTCGGAGTTTAACTAACCAGCAATTATAGCACAACTGTACCAATGGTCTAAGTTTTACACAGGCAAGTAAAACGATCCTAGGATTTTAAGTTCTTAACTGGAATAAGATCCCAGAAATGAGAGCTGTCTTCGTCTTCTTAATAGGAGTGTCGCAAGCACATGTTCTCAGTCAAAAGGACAACAGAATGTCAAAGATACTATCTTTAGACCTCAATTCATACACTCAACTATATTGGATTCAAGAAAACCCAAACTATGATCTTCTAATGTTTTGGATACAAATATTTAAAAATCCTTTTCACTTTGTTCTGAATTTATCGACACAGGAATTCTGTTTTGAAATAAAGACAATTTAAGGTATGGAATTATGGCATGAGAAATTTGTCACATTGCCATTAGCAGTTCATTAATACTAGATACAATTATACCAACATGAAATAAATGACAACTTTTTTCTTGCATAAACGTTAGAGAAGGTCAGTAAAGTTGTGGGTACAACACTGAATCAAGCTTCATAATTATGTTGCTCACTAATATATCCTTCCTTTGAAACCATGTAAAAATAATCTGTTTGTAGACGTATTCAATCTCACACACTCAAGTAGTTTCTGTGCGTACATAGTCTCAAAACACACACACACACACACACACACACACACACACACACACACACACACACACACACACACACACACACACACACACATTAATTTACTGAACAGCTGTAATTACCAGACCTTCAGACCGGTTGCTGGCGATAGCCCCAGTGTCCCTGGTCTCCTGTTGTGAACTCTGCACAGTCAGTTTTTTCACAGCTGTCTTCAAGCGTAGACATTGCTCCTTGAGAAGACGATTTGTAGTTGCGTAGTAATCATTGACATCTTCTGGTGTAAGTAGGGACAATGCTTCCAAGGAAACAAAGCCATCTTCCTTCAGTATTTGAAGAGTCTCCAGAGTAAGCCTTTCTTTTTCTGCCCATTGTTCAATTTCTGCAAAGACATGCAAAGTTTTTGAAAGTGGTATTGGTGTCAAGCAAGGAGAGACTTATCTCTATTGTTCTCAATTTATCTCAGTGAGTTGTGGGTGCATGTGTTTTTGTGTTTGTTTGTTTGTGTGTGTGTGTGTGTGTGCGCGCGTACAGCTATATAGATAGATACATGTATATATATATATATATTGGGTGTGTGCATATTGACATATGAATACTATGTGTATATCTGAAGGTATACAGGTTTTACATTGTATATCATGTGGGCGTGAGTATGAGTGTATATATTTGATGTTAAATAGTTTTACATTGTTTGTTTTGTGGATAACTGAATTTTGAACATTTCACTACCCCAAAGAGGGCGAAAGAATAATGTATCTTCAATAAACAAACTTCTAATCTAATCATTTTTTCTTCAAAAGGCAAGTAAATGGTTCAAAGCTTATCATGACAATGGCTAATAAGTGTATTTCACAATTAAGACAGAGTAAAATATGATTTTGTATGAGAAGTTGATTGTTACTATACTTTTAAATTAAGCATTTATATGTGTCGATAGGTTTTAAACTGTTTTATGACTGTTGCTCTAAAGCATCATTTCTAATTATTTACCCAAGTTAAATGTCCGTAGATACTGTATCAATAAAACACCTAACAAAGTAAGGTTAATAGTAATAAAAGGGTTAGCAAAAAGAATTGAAAAGGCTTTCTAAAGTTTGTAGGCATCTCACTTGACTCACAGCTGGTTTTCATGAAAGGTCGAACCATGGATTAATCCTATAAAGTCAAAAGGTAAAAAAAAAAAAAAATAAAAATGTACCACAACTACTCTTGCTTTGAAGCCAGATATATATATATATGAAGTTTGTAATGCACCACTCTGTATATACAACCATAAGCTTAAGTCTTTAAATACCATTTTAGGGAAGACTGCTTTCTTGGTTGTTTGTTTCCTAAATGGTCGTTTATGATATTCACTCCTTACATACAAAGACACCAAGTGGACAGCCGTCAAGTGTGTTATTACTTGAAATTGTAGAAGACAACACTAGCACCTAGCTCCAGGACAACATTAGCATCTCAAGCTCCCTGTTAACGCTAGCATCCCAATGGCCATCAATGTTAAAACGGTAAATGAGTGCCTCACCTGCTGTACTGTCCATATTTCAGTGGAGATAGTAGCCTGACAACAGTCTGCTCCCTCTGTGATGCTCTTCTCAGCGCCAAGTGCGAGATGATGGGAAGCTGGCCAGCAGACCCGCCGCTTGTGAGGAAAACGGGGAGCCGCGTTTTTCGAAAATGGAGCTATTTTTAGAACTGATCATAGCTGTTGGGTTTCTTCAGCGCATGATGTCATGGTCAGAGATGCTACATGCCTCTGGAACGGGCTGCTTTACTCATTCGTATACGCATGTGACTAAACAGATGTCACAATATAATTAATAGTCAAATAGCTGCGAGAGGTAGGTGCCATTCACAGGGAAACAAAACGTCAGCTACACATTTAGTCAACAAATGTCACTTCGGGAAAACAAAGTAGGTCGGATTTAATGAGGCAGCTCCACGGGATGTATGGCGGCTGGGAATTTCATGTCTACGCAGCACACGTCGAAATATTAGAGATGTCGCATGACTGATTTGATAGGACGTGAGGTGTCAAATATAGGACAGGAGAGGGAGACGAGGAGAAACAGAGGAGAGGTCCGGTAACACTCGAGTTATTACTGCTGGGTGTCTTCAGTGCATGATGACATGTTCAGAGATGTTACATGCTACTAGAACAGACTGCTTTACTCATACGTACGTCAGTAGACATACACGCCTATATATTATAACATACTGTCTGTTATTATAATAGTAATAGAGTCAAATAGCTGCAATGTAGAGGTGTGGGTGCCATTCCCAGGGAAACAAAACACCAGCTATACATTTAGTAAGCAAGTGTCACTGCTACCAAACGAAGTAGGTCGGATTGAATGAGGCAGCTCCATGGGATGTATGGCGGCTGGGAATTTTATGTCTACGCAGCACAAGTCGAAATGTTAGAGATGTCACATGACTGATTTTTTAGGACGTGAGGTATCAAATAAATCTAGTACAGAAGAGGGAGACGAGGAGATACAGAGGAGAGGTCCGGTAACTCTCGATATTACTGTTTTACATGATGGTAGTTGCGGCTAGTACATTGCTTCTTGAATAAATTGTTGGATTTCTTTTTTTATAAGCATTGTCATTGCCATGCTGAGTACGTGAAACTGGAAGAGTGTAATTAGGGGGTAGCCTTTCTTTCTCTCTCCCATTTGTCCCATAAGTTCTCGTCTGTCATCTCTCTCGTGTAACGGATAGGGCTGACCGTCGCCCTGTATACTAAGATATGTAAGATGATGATTTTTATCGCTCTCTCTTTAGTCTCCGCCCTTCTTTCTCTCTTTTTCTCTTATTGTCTATCTCTTGTCTTTCTTTTTCCTCTGAGCTCCGACACATAGTCAACAGTTCAAACTCATCTCATTCCACTTTACTCAACGCTCTTCCTTTCTGTTTCTTTGTGACTGTGTTTGCGGTGGGTTTATTTGACAAAACTCTTCTGTAGTGTTCCACATAATGCAGAGTATGAGGAAGGTAAAGTGCAACAGGAAGCACTCGGTGGAAAGCAAGTCACCGAGCTTCCGAATGGCTGGATGTCTAAATGGTCCCTGTAAGTACTTTCGGAAAACACTCATTACATATGACATTACATATGACAACTGGCTGCCGAACGAGGCGAACAAAAGACTCATGCAGTAAGTAAAACAAAGGCTATAAATTACACTTGTTTTACGTATTTTTTAAGTTTTAGTTTCTGTAATCAAAGTACAAAACCTCAGAAGCTCTTTCATTGGCTCGTGAATAAGATCGAGATGAGAGTGGCTCGAACGTCAAACAGGAAGAGGGCCAAACTCCATGCTGACAGTTAACATTCTTGTCCTCGCTTCCTACACCACTGATCCTCGTCACCCCCTTGACATGAGCAGATACACACAGCAGGCAAAATATAAAGCCCCTGACAGAGTTAGTCTCAAACAATAAAGTCAAAGGTGATTTCGGATCGATCCGCATCTATTCCAAAGATTTTCAGAGTTTTGCATTTCACAGTTTATATTATATTCATGTATACATTATTAATTAATTTAAAGCATTAGTAAAACTTTTAATGCTCGTATACTAAAACTTTTCTGTATACCAAACAAATCAATCACGAGAAACAAATATAAGCGAGTAAGATTCTTATTACAACTCCCCAATTCCTAAACTACTGTCAGATCCACACATTCACGTTTGAGTGGGTTAAACCTTACAATGTTCTTTCGGACAAACAGTAAACAATAGTTTGCAAGTCATGTCAAGAACGCACGGGACGTGTGGACGGGTCACCTACAACACACACACACACACACTGACCTCACAGCGTTCCTCACGTGTTCTTTCACACAACAAAGTACAAAGACCTGTACGTGGGTTCCTATATCTCTATAATTCAAAAATTCCAAATATTTTCCCCCACTCAACGAATTTCAAATAAAAGTTAAATCAACATAGCTCGCAGGTAATTAATGATTACATAAACCCTTCTAATATTTTAAATATCTCCAGTCAATATATGTGAACAAGCGAGCAGGAATATCCTTTCAACAACGTAGATGTCTATCAACCTTCCAATCAATCGTCGCTAACCGTCTCTCCTCTATATCAGTTTAATTTTCTTCCAATGTTCATCAACAGTTTCTCAAAACGTACCTGACCACATCACACTGTCAACGTCTGGTCACAACTCACGCACCCACAGATGTACACTTGCCTGTAATACTCCTTGAAACTATACAGAAATACACACCACTGCGAATCTCCCAAAGGACAGCAATTACTCCCAATAGAGAATCCACCAGTAGACACACAGCAACTGGCGAATCCTTTCAAACACACAGCAATACTCCAATTATCTGAATCCACCAGTAGGCACACAGCAACTGGCGAAACACTAGGTCTATAAACTCCAAGCAATACTCCAAACGCCGACCTCCTTTTCTTTTCTCCAAAACACACACACACACACACACACACACACACACACACACACACACACACACACACACACACACACACACACCGGTACATTCCATCCAAACCATCTTTTTTCTCTCTCGAAACTTCTCTCCTCTTCCAGACGACACTCCACGTCATACCTCCTTTTACGTCACGCTTTCAACCATACCAAACGTACCCCCAAGGGCCACTAACCCTGCTGCAACAAACAAGGGAGCTAACTCCATTTCTGACATTCATTACTGTCACGGGTCGATCCGTGACAGTCATCCTTGCTTACTCTTATCTGCTCTTGCATTGGTGAACTCCACTCCACAAAAAGTTGTCACCTTTCTTGGGAAATGTCACAGTGAGAGAATCTTTCCGTGTGTGTGTGTGTGTGTGTGTGTGTGTGTGTGTGTGTGTGTGTGTGTGTGAATATGTGATGGTGTCGGCTCATCCTGATGTCAGTATCTTTGTAAGGCTGCTGATTATTGCCTCTGAGTGACTTTACTACTTCTCTATTACTTTTAGGATTGAAAAATCCTCCTCTTTCATCTTTAATGTTTTTATTTGCTTTTTTCGCTTTTTCTTATGACTTTTTCAGATGTGATCCGTGACTTTACGAATAGGAGATGTTTTCCATGTACATTATTCTTTTAAAATTGGCGACTTGTTATTACACTCCAGTCACCACCATCTCCTTTGATCTACAATCGACTATCTCACGTGTAAGATGCCGCATTTTTCACATTTTACTATGCGATGTCTCAGTGGAGGTGAGTTAGTCATTTGCTGAGGCAGTGGTAATATTGTAGTGTATTATTGAAAGTTTCCTAAACAGTTTGGACCAACAGATGCAGATTAAAAAAAAAATTACCTGTGTATGCATGGGTGCAACGAATTCTCAATATTACCATTTAAGCCAAACTTGATAGCTAGCTAATCTCCCCGTTTACATAAATTATGACATCTGAAAAAAGTGCATGGAGTAGTCTCTCTTCGATTCAGTGAACCTCTTTCTTGCCTTTGATTCGCAAACCTTGGTACGGGTAGAATGCTTGATGTACATCTGTGTGCTGGCATTGGTTATGAGAACCTGCAGCATAATTTGTGTGTGTGTGTGTGTGTGTGTGTGTGTGTGTGTGTGTGTGTGTGTGTGTGTGTGTGTGTGTGTCTGTGAGACGTTTCCGTATTTTATCACTGATTTCAATTCCTCTTTCAGGGTTTTTATTTACATTTTCAAAAAGCAACATGTTAGCAGTTTCAGAAAGAAAAAACATAATAAAATGTGATTAATACTTTACATCACGACCTTGACCCACAATCAGTCAGGCGTGCATTATTTCTCAAAACACAAACAATTACATTGAGCAGCACCGGCGCTAGTGGGATGTGGGGCCCTGGGCAAACAGAATTCTGGGGCCTTTCCAAGCTTCACTCTTGAAAGCCATGTCACTACCACAGGTCATATCTTCACAGAATTCTCCTGTCAAAGTTGACAACTTTCTGATATAAGGTAAGCTTAATGGAGAAAGACTCGGCTATAAAATAAATGCAAAAACAGAACTCACTTTCACTCCGCTGAAAGGGGAGGCTATTTGAGTTCTTGAAATCTCAAAGATTGTGAAAACTATAGATTATCTCCATCTTCCGAGGTACCACCCCACCAGGCGCTATGAGCGGGGCCTCGGACGGTCGCCTTGCTCGCCACCCTCTAGCGCCAGATCTGAGGCTGTGCTGTCCATGTTGGTCTGTTACTACTGGGCCTCAGGCATGTCATGAAACACATAACACAGTCAACACAAGGCCAAGAGAGTTAAGCTTCCTCTACACCCGAAATTTCAAAGTAATCATTAAACAACGAAGAACTTTTCTCAGTAGAAGATGAGCACTTAGTTGACATAAACAGCAAATACAAATGGCATCAATGCGGGTACAGATTGCTAACCCTTACAAAGGTCTACTTAGACATGCGCAAGTGTCGTATTAGTAAAGTTGTATTTCAATCTTTTGTGTGGGGCCAGGCTAGCCCTAAAAGTCCATAGCATTAATTTTGAATGTTACTACTTTTCATAACATGATCAGGACAGGACCTGAACATCCTTACATCACAGTAACATCGCCGTACAGCTCACAAGGCGGCTTGATGGGTGATCACAAACTGAAGTAGCATGGGAGATCTCCAACACACACACATCGCTACCCCGATAATAGTTGGGTGTCATTAATGTTTCTGGATTTGCAAAAAAAAAAAAAAACTGTTTTACAACAGGCCAAGAAATAGATACTAACTTAGGTACAGGAAAAGTTTCACTTAGCAGGTAAATGGCGCAGAATAAGGTATAATCTCGGAAGATCAGTAAGCATTACTTCTCCTACCCGGGGCTGCAGCTTTAACTCGTTCTTTAAATATTCATGACTTCACTTCTTTCTCTAAAAATAGCCCAGCGTATAAACGTTCGGTTCTTACATAAGACTCGTTAAGGTTTTAAGTGACATAAAATACACAGCAATGTACAGTTGATCATAAATATATGGTTAGACATTATCAACAAATGCAAGCTCATTATGGAGCAGTTACAACTCGAAACCACGCAGTCGAAGTTATACATACTGAATAGGTACTAGAACATTGGCGGGGGTCTCTGAACACATTCTGTGAACACACTTTTCTGCCTTGATCAGCGCTAGCGGTGTCACTTTAACCCTTTCTCATTTTCTGGATCATATTAACATTATTAATTCTTTCTCTCCGTGACAGATTAGTCTGATTTCGTGCCCCGAATCCGATCAATGACACTTTTAATAATTTCAAAAAGCGTTTCAAGCAGTTTACAAAGGAGGCTTTTTTCTTCGCCTCGTGCAATTCCCTCCTTGACTTGCTGCATGCACGTATTGTAATCGCTCTCTATCTTTCCTTCGTCCCTCATCCTTCTCTGAATTTCTTCCTTCAGAGTGTCTCCAACCGACATGTACTCTGGGCAAATGTATGGTTTATTGCAATTTTCCCTTACCATTTTCTGTGCAATATCAACAAAGCGATTAACCTGATGTTTATCATAACGTGCCGTGTTGTCGAAGAAAACGTATCTTCCCCCACAAGCATTCAAAATGTGTTTCAGTCCATCAGGTGCTTTATCAAGAGCTTCTTCAATAGTTTGACCAGCTGATTTGAGTTTGTCTCTTTCAGTAAACACAATGATCATATGTTTAGTAACGTCCTCGTTAAAAAGTGCAATCAGTCGATTGTAGGTATCCTCCTCTTCCTTCGTGAAACGGGTAATTTTGATGACAAACAGGAAAGCGTGAGGACCCGGATGTAGACATGCCACGGTTTGCACGATCTTTTTGGCAATCTGGTCATCACTCACAGCCGTGTCAAAAAGGCCTGGTGAGTCAATGATCTGTAAATAAAACATCATTTAAATCAACAGGTATAACATAAATATATAAAAGAAATGGAATAGTTATGGGCGTATCGCTGTCTTGAGATTGCTGCATCCCGAAATAAAAGGGGAAGAAGTTTCTTCACCCATATGGCAGTGCATGGCAACATACCCAGACTTTACAAGTTAGTAGGTGTCCTTCATATCTCTAAATCAGGCAAGATGATCAAGCAGTCGAGCTGGTAGAGACTAATAAAGATATTCAATTCGTACGATATTCCTGGCTTCAATAAAGAAATATGTTTCGAAAGTTTTAAAATAGTCCATCACCCTTTATTAGGACCTTTAAGTGAACTGGGAAATAGCAAATAGTTGTATGGAAAACGAGGCCCTGAATCCTTGCACTTTACAGTTCAAACATCAATAGACTGAGGCATGCAAAACGATTCCAAGGGTGCGGTTTTATGCCCCTAAAGTCACGGACCTACATTCAGTAATGTAGGACCTACAGTAATTCAGTAATGTAGGACCTACAGTAATTCAGTAATGTAGGACCTACAGAAATTCAGTAATGTAGGACCTACAGTAATTCAGTAAGGTAGGACCTACAGTAATTCAGTAATGTAGGACCTACAGTAATTCAGTAATGTAGGACCTACAGAAATTCAGTAATGTAGGACCTACAGTAATTCAGTAATGTAGGACCTACAGTAATTCAGTAAGGTAGGACCTACAGTAATTCAGTAATGTAGGACCTACAGTAATTCAGTAATGTAGGACCTACAGTAATTCAGTAATGTAGGTCTGTGTCTAAAGTCGATTTCCCAAAGTTCGATCCCGGAAAAATGTCTTCAGATTGAAGCCGAAAGATTTCTATTTAGTCAAACCACTAAGCCAAGGCGCGTTAATGTAATGGAGAAAAATGACAACAAATAAAACAGGTATGGGTAAAAGATGGGTTTGTAGTTGTGTACTTTATTACTTTTTTTCTTTGTTCCTTCACTCGCTTTGAAACATGAGCAACATACTTTGGATGAGATTTCCCCTCTCGATGAAAAAAGAAGGTTTAATGATATCGGAATATGTTATTATGTCTTGTACCCTTTTATCATGCAAGTAAAAATTAAAACTACAGCGTGTTGTTTCTTTTGCTTTGCTATTTTATAACTGATCAAATTGCAGAATATTTGACTTACATGTGATACAAAATTGAGAAGACTGTAAAGCAGATTACCTTCATGTTAGTAAACTGAGTTTTGTTTTAAAACAGGGTCGCGTTATTGAACGGACCCCCAAGGGTGGATGGAAGGGATTGTTTTCTTTATCGTGTATAGCAACGCGAAGCTTATTTTACTAGTAGAAAACCATGTGCCTGTTCATATATATATATATATATATGTGTGTGTGTGTGTGTGTGTGTGTGTGTGTGTGTGTGTGTGTGTGTGTGTGTGTGTGTGCGAGTGTGTATACCTCAAGTTGCAGGCCATTGATCACGCCCCGCTGTATTTCACACTGAGATGTTTCAGAGCTAAACCCGGGAGCCGTTTGGAACTTTTGGCTGCCTAGGATTGTGTTGCCAGTTGTACTTTTTCCGGCACCAGCCTTCCCAACCAACAGGCATCGCAAATCAGCTGCAAAAGATAAAATGTGCTCGTGAATGTACGAACTTTTTAAGGATGTGAGGTCGAAGAAAATTCTAGCTCTGGAACTGTAAAATATCTCTCTGGAACCATCCCGCCCCCCGTAGTCAAAGATGATGAGGCAGGAAGAAGACAGGTAGAGGTATTTGCTATGTTGCCCCTATGGTGAGGACTCCTCTTCACTACACTTCATGGTTTTGTTAGTCGGCTGCACTAAAGACTATCATGACAGAGCAAAGAGTCCCTGACACGTGTAGTTCATATGTGAGCATTAAACAAGAAATGAAAATCTCTCTCAAATAAAGTCTAAATATAAAAATGTTCACACGTCTTCATCCAAACAGCGGTAATTAAAATCACCTTGTGCGAAGGTTCTTAGAGAAGAATTATGCAAAGTCACTTCGTTTGCTTATTCGGTTACTCTATTGGTGTGAATACCACATGATTGTGTCAAACATATCTTTTTGATTTTCCTTTTTTTCTCCAGTCACTGCCCGTGTTGGAATTACCACCGTCCCAACTAAATTTATATCCTGAGCCCTATATATGTACGACCAACAAATTGGTGTACTTACGTTTAAAACCTTCTGATTCATCAATCTGAAAAATTTCTGGAAAGCTAATGCGTTGCGACGCTGAAACAAACATTTTACGAAAATATTATTATGGTCTTCAATATCCTATCATCATCGTCACCAGCGTCGTAAACTTTTCAACGCGTCTGTGTTAGGAATGGGGGTTATCTCCCTTAAATGTCTGAAGAAGTAGGGATAGTCACCCTTTAAGGTACGCTTGTGAATGCATGGTAGTGAGTACGGTTTGTGAAAGAGCGCGTGACTGAGTGAAATATTCACCGTAGCCACTGTAGATGAGGAGAACTCAGAGCAAACGTAGAAAGATAAAAACGAGGTATTTTTGGTGGTTATTATTTGAGATTTCTGAAGTTATTTGAAATTTGTGAAAATTCTCCCCCCCCGCCCCTATAAAGATAAACAAAAGCTCCCAAACAATAGAAAACTAAAAGCCCACCTGTAGGTTTTGGTTTGTTGTTATTAGAAAGAACACCTTTGGGACGCAGTGTTGGTTGGTGTATCTTGTATTTCACCTTGTGCTTGTCCCAACACCATCATGAATGAAACACGACAACTACTACTACTAATGAAATCCGCATTAACAACGCGACATCCACCTTTGCAATAACTTAGCCATTTAAGAGAATCAATAACTGTTTTACTTTTGTCTCTTTTTTTGGTCTCAGACATATTGTTATTTCTAATATTATCTTCAGTTGAATATGGTCAACTTGCGAGCAGAAGCTTGTTAGCTTAACACTTGTCAGGTTCTAAGACTGGAAAACTACTGATGCCCACCCAGTAGCTGGCCGGTAGTTGATTAAGACTGATTAAATTTCTCATTACTTGCACTCCTACACAAAATGTTTCATTTTCTTAAAAGCTTTCCTTAGCAACACGAATCACAATAATTATTATTTAGCAGCTGCTTTGATTGTCAAAAGTTTTCAGTCTGTACGATTCATATTACTAAATATACTCTTCAAGTTGTATATTTAATCTGGCTAAAAGCTACTTCTTTCACAACATTAATCTCTTGACATGCTATGTCATTAGAGGCGGAGACATTATTTTCCTTGTGACTGACAAGATGACAATGACTAATGACACAATAATAGTTTTTATCCAACCCGCCTTTTCGTGATGAAAATTATAACATTAATTCCTCTACAAAGATTGTGACCGTTTATAATTCTAAATTTATTTATTTTAATTTATTCTCGTATATTTATAAGTCATTCCCCTAGAGTCTTGTTTTTATGTCCTCACCCAGTATAACTGAAGTTAGCTAGCCTATTCACCTGGTATACTTGAGGGACATCACTTTCTTTTTCGACTGGAAGCACTGTAAAGACAGCCCCTACAAATTAAGCTGTGATCACTCGTACAATGACATTTTCTAACTATATCAAAACACCTTCAACATTATGTCCACATTATTGCTTTAACTTATCGACCTCTCTCCTTTTTTCAAATTATCTTTGCAATTAAGATAAGGGGTTTAGGCAAGCGTTTTGCGTTTTCCATGTATTAGTACAAATTATTACTTGGATTTGAAGAAATTTTCAACAAAGTGTGTTATGCACGAATAATATATTTAAATCATGGCGACGAGAAACTCGTGCAGATGTGCACGCACGCACCTATGAACACACACACACACACACACACACACACACACACACACACACACACACACACACAAATTAAGTACTAGCCAAGCTATCTTAATTAAAAACATTGTCTAGTGTAGTTCCTGCTTACCTTTATATTTGAGTGACTGTTGGATCCTCTCTTGTCTTGGCATAAACAAGGCGTCAGCTTTAAAAAAAAAGACAAATAACTTTGTGGATGAAACATTTCATCAGTTTATACAACTTATAAAAACTAATGACTATGTAACCACAAGTTTGAAGATACTACAGGTTTTCTCGCCCCTGAGTCAGTCTGTACACAATGTGTTGACTCTAATGTTTTACAACCCAGCGTGTCGATACGAACAAGTATGTCACATGCTGATGATATACTGTTATTTATTACTATTTCTGATGTATGTATGAGTGCGTGCGTGTGTGCATAATATCGTGAACGCATGAATAAATGTGTGGCCTTGGGTTGGTGTGAGAAATTGTTTTTACACCAGAAGGATTTGGCTGCTGTATCTGAGACATGGCCGGGCTTCACTTTCTCGTGGAGTGACGATAGTACATCATTGGCCAGTCGATCATATTGAACAGGAGGGATGGAAGTTCGGATACCACCCATTGTTTACAGGGGAATACGGAGTGGGGCGTGGAGATTCTGAGCCTTAATTCAAGGCTTTCTACTGGGAAACTTAGGGGCTGCGTTTACTTTCTAAAGTCTCTTCTTTAGTCACATGTGGACTGAAATTCATGATCTACAGCTGTTTTTATTTTTTCGCCGCTTCTTGGGCTGACAGCTGACAGTTTGCTAACTCAACACACTATGTAAATATACTTATCTAAAAGTCAGTATCTTTTCCTTGCCATACTTTTCAAATTCAAAGGTTTCGTAGGTTTTTATGAATCATTTGAATATGAGCGAAAGATTATTCTGACCACCAGGATAGTTGCAAAGAACAGCACATACCCAGTGCCTGTCAGGTTTGTCCTTCTTTGCGGAACTCCGCTATTCTTACTGTGGGCATGGTGTACATTAGACTTCGAAAAGGCGCAAGACTATAAGGCAATTTTCTCTGTGACTTAAAGCTGATCTGCGACTACTGCGTATACAACAACAAATTTCAAACAAACCTTTTAAACTTTCAAACTGTTTCGTCTTGTCCTTAAAGGACCTTCTAGTACTGTCGTCCTGATGTCTCTCAAATTTTTTGGCCAGAGACTCTTCATCATGGCTTGTGCTCTTAGTTCCTGCACCTGCAAAGCAAATATTACCTTTTCGGACAAAAAGCAAAAGTCGTGAGATAAAAGTTTGATAAAATATTGCATTTTGTATATAAATATTCAATACCTTCTACAACTTAAATAGGTTTTTTTCTTGTTTATTCGCTTTTCTCCTGGAAGGGGTAAGATATTTCGGTCTACTAATTTTTTCTTCTTTTGAGTGTTTTGCTGTTATTATCATACAACTTATGTGTGCAGTTCAACACTTTCTATATTCCTCTTTACACACAGAGCAGCTAAATTCGATCATATTTTTACTGTTACTTCTTCTACTAATACTTTTACTACTGCTGACTACGAGTACCATTACCAAAGGCGATTTAACATCGCACCTGCAGTATTGTCCATCTTTGAGGCAGGGATTTCTGAATTCACAGAGTTTATAATTCTTTCTCAGCTGAGGGAGGGAGAGAATGGAGAGAATGGTCTACTGTGTTTCCTCGGAAATTTAAATTTTTTAGGTTTCTTGAAAAAGTCTAAAGGACTAGAAGGGTTCAATTTTTGTTCGAGTAGTTGTCATGCTGAGGGAAAGAGACAATGAAAGCATCAGATCATAAGGTGTGACTGTATTAGCTGGTAAGAATTAATGAATAAATGAATGTGTGTGTGTGTGTGTGCGTGCGTGCGTGTGTGTGTGTGTGTGTGTGTGTGTGTGTGTAGCTATACAGATATGTGTGTATATATATATATATATATATATTGGGAATCCCAGACACTTAATCCACAGACACTTAATCCTCAAAATGAATTTTCAACTCAAAAAATTAGGAAGTGAATGGAAAATTTAATTAAAATTCAAATAATTATTTCATGTAACCATCGAAATAAGTTTGACAATTAAAATAATACTTAACTTCAACATTTATAACATTAGTTCATAGTTTTTACAACCAGTGGTCTGCTCCTGGTCAGTATGGCCTTGGAACTGGCTGGTTATGTTAGGGAGTCCACCTAGTATCGACTAGAGGGTAGATCGCTAATTGTAAACCCAGCGCATCCCAGTCTTACCAGAGTTACCCACAGTTACCACGCGACATATTTCTCTTACGGTATAATATTTCAAGTTCACAAAATAGCAGTTTTTAGTGTTGTGTCGCGATTAGGGGGTATTTTTGAGGATTAAGTGTCTTGGGATTAAGTGTCCAGTCACCATATATTGGGTGTGAGTTGATATGAGGATGTATGTGTATATCTGATGTATATCTGATACAGCTATTATATTGTATGTCATGTGAATGTGAGTATGAGTGTATATATTTGATGTTATATAGTTTTACATTGTATGTCATGTGAATAACTGATCTGGGTACCCCTATGAGGGTGAAAGAATAATGTATCTTGTATCTTGAATAAGCAACCTTCAAGTGTCGATCATTTTTTTCTTTCAAAAGGCAAGTAAATGCTTACCATGACAACGACTAATTTGTTTATTTCACAATTAAGACAGAGTAAAAGATGATTTTATGAGAAGTTGATTGTTACTATACCTTTAAATTAATCATTAATATGTGTCTATAGGTTTTAAACTGTTTTATGACTGTTGCTGTAAAGCATCATTTTTAATTATTTACCCCAGTTACATGTCCATAGTTACTGCATCAATAAAACATCTAATAAAGAAAGGTTAATAGTAATAAAAGGGTTAGTAAAAAATTGATAAGGATTTCTAAAGTTTGTAGGCATTTCAGCTGATTCACAGCCGGTTTTCATGAAAGGCCTGACCATGAATTTATCCTATAAAGTCAAAAGGTAAAAAAAATGTACCACGACTACTCTAGCTTTGCAGCCAGATATATGACACTGTGACAAAAGTTTGCCTCGGGCATAATAATAATAATAATAATAATAATAATAATAATAATAATAATAATAACAATAATAATAATAGTGAAGATTTGTATAGCGCATATTCACACTCATAGAGAGCATGCTCTTAGCTCTTAAAACGAGGAAGAGACGTGGACTAAGTAGACACAGAACAAAGGGGACGAAAGAAAACGACAGTACTGACGACGAAACAGATAACAAAAGGCATCAAGTAACAGGAACAGAGAAATATAGTGATTCTGCGAGAAAGATGGGTAAAGTAGCAAGAGGGAAGGGGGCGGGGTTAAGACGGACGAGCATTGTGTGGACTGTGTTAGGAGTAATGCTCAAGGAAGAGGTGCGTTTTCAGTGCAGATTTGAAAGATTCAGTTGTAGTCGGACTTTGCTTACAACTTCTTTATTTTTTCTGGGCTGAATCTGAAACGATATCAATAGATGAAGAAAGGTTCGAGGAGATAAATATGTTAATACTGGCCTGCTGTGTGTTGTTGTTTACATGTTTACATGTTTTGTGTGTTTTAATGCGTGAATTGCGTCATTCCTGACGATTAAACCACTGGCCGATGGAGGTGACGTCATGTATGACGTAAATTCTTCTCACACCACGTAGTGTGGAACATTTTGGGTGCACTGAAACTGTTCACCTAACAAAGCTCTACATTGTGTACACAAACAGTGTTTGTCAGCATATTCCTGCACAAAAATAATAATAATCTGAATTCTTACTGACGGGCGTCACGGTACTTTGTCCCCAATATGTGGGAATTTTGATCACCGAGATAATCGCTTTTGTCTAACAGACGACGGAATGAATGTGTAACAAATGGTTGTCCTAACGCTAATTTTATTAAATATATGCCATGAATCTCAGACACACGAACAGATTTACAGCAAATTATACGATTTGTCTGAATACTCAAAAACATTGTCCAAAGTTCACAGGTGTAATCGTTCACTTTTTTTTGGTAATAAAACTCTTTTCCCTAAATTCCGTGTCAACATTTTACACACGCGTAACCTGGACAACGTGACGTCACATGACGTCGTGCAGTCCTTCACACGAAAACTCGCCTGTTCCAGACGGTGCGGTAAGTGTTTGACACTCTGTCCTCAGTGTGATGGTGGTGACAGGCGTCATAGCAAGATGGCCGCCAGGATAAATGCATTAATTCCCTCATTTTTTACTGATAGTCAGCTTGCTCACTGTGGCTGCCTGAACTTGTGTGAGTGGTTGGATGTTTCTACTTCGAGAATAGGTCTGAAAAAGTTATTGCTTTGACGGACCTAACAATAGTACAGATTTGTGTACAGTGTGGAACAAAGGACTGGACTGTGTCCCCTGTGACGGCCGGTAGTGATGACGGGAAGTGTATTAATCTCCTCGGAACCAGTTGCGCAGTTATCGACTAGAACCCAAAAGAACTTAATGTCTCCCTGTTTCTGGTTGATTTTGTTTATGATGGACAGTATCTTGTATACAGAATAGATATAGTATACAAGATACTGTCCATCATAAACAAAATCAACCAGAAACAGGGAGACATTAAGTTCTTTTGGGTTCCTTCCCACATAGGAATAAAAGGAAATGAAGGGGCAGATAAACTAGCCAAACTGGCAGTAAAACAAGAAAATAACCCCAAAGTCACCATTCTAAGCATCTCTATTTCACCAGCAGAGAGAAAAATAGCTATAAAACCAGCAATAAAAATAAGGTGGCAAGAAAAATACAAAAATGAAGGTATAGGTACTAGAAGACTGATAGACGACCAGCCTAGTCTCACCTTGATGTACCTAACGTCAATCAGGTCGGACCAAACTAAAATAACCAGAATGAGGCTTAGTGGAGAATACTATAAAATGTTTAAAGACCCACCTTCATGTGCCTGTGGGGACAGACTTAGCACCCCGCATGTACTGTTGGAATGCAATGAAAATAAACCAGAGAGAGAAGAACTAAAACATTACCTAGATAAGTATAGACTGGGACTAAACCTCAGAAACTGCCTCAACCCACCTAAAGAACTATGGAACAGTATACTGTCACTAGTAGTAGTAATAGCAACAAGCCACCCAAACTCTAGTCTAATATAAAATAAGAATAGGGGTAAACAGGATAACATAGTCATCCACACTGGAAAAAAAAATTGAGGAAGACCAATACATGGAACCAAACAAAGAAACACAATACACCACCACGGTACACGTAGCAGGACCCCTAAAAACTGGCAACAAACGGCACCAGCAGCACCAGCAGCAGCAGGAGGAAAGAGGGGAGCAGCACTGTAACGACTCATGCAAACTTGGCAGATCAATAATGGATGAAGAGGGCACAAATACAATACACCACCCATGCAGACTTGGAAAACCTAAACACCAACAAAAATAGAGGGCACGCACAAAAGTGAAACCACGCATCAGGCACCACAAAACAGCAATCCTTTCCATACACTCCCCAAAGACCCCATCCCCCACAGTGCGAAATCACCGAGAGGTGGAAGCACTTTCCCTTTCAAAGTCAACAACAAAAAAAGCGCAGTTATCTTTAAAACTACATTTATGGACACTTCATGCCACATACTTTAACAACTATAGCCAGACAAACAAGAATATTAAAATTAATTTTACCCCCCCCCCCCATGGCCCATTTTAGGGGCCGAATTTTTGACAGTGCCATATATAAACTTATACAGTTTGGTACTTTGTAATGCACCACTCTGGAGATACAAAAGCTTAAGTCTTTAAATACCATGTCATGGAAGACTGCTTTCTTGGTTGTTTGGTTTCCTAGAAGGTCGTTTATGATATTCACTCCTTAGATACAAAGACACCAAGGGGACTGCCATCAAGTGTGTATCACTTAAAATGTAGAAGACAACACTAGCACCTAGCTCCGAGACAATCTTAGCATCTCAAGCTCCAAGTTAACGCTAGTATCGAGCTCCAAGACAACACTTACTCCAGTACAGCACTAGGTTCTCACAGCTGTCTCCAAGTCACTTCTAGCTTCTTACCTCTACCTCCAAACAGTCAACAGTGATATATGAAGCACGAGCTAAAGACAAGTACTTGTGAGACAGTAAAGTCGTGTTTTATCAGACATGGCAAAGAAATTGAATACATGGAATATACAGTCAGCAAACCAGTCCTCGAAACAGCAACAAAACTCTGTTATGCACCCCTTTCTGTTATGTCTCCTTCTTTCTTTCTCCATGTCTTAATCTTAATGAGTAAAATCCAGTGTGTCGAAAAGGAAATCATTATCATCATTCTAATGGCCATCAATGTTAAGACGGTAAATGAGTGCCTCACCTGCTGTACTGTCCATATTTCAGTGGAGATAGTAGCATGACAACAGTCTGCTCCCTCTGTGATGTTGTTCTCAGCGCCAAGTGCGGGATGATGGGAAGCTGGGCAGCAGACCCGCCGCTTGTGACTCAGAAAGTGAGAAAAACGGGGAGCCGAGTTTCTCGAAAATTGAGTTATTTTAAGAACTGATCATAGCTGCTGGGTTCTTCTCAGCGCATGATGCGATGGGCAGAGATGCTACATGCTACTGGAACGGGCTGCTTTACTTTATTCGCATACGCATGTGACTAGACATAAACATGTATAGAGGTGACGACAACTGATGTCACAATATAATTAATAGAGTCAAATAGCTACGAGATGAGGATAGAATTCCCAGGGAAACAAAACTTCAGCTACACATTTAGTCAACAAATGTCACTTCGAAAAAACAAAGTAGGTCGGATTTAATGAAGCGGCTCCGTGGGATGTATGGTGGCTGGGAATTTCATGTCTACGCAACACAAGTCGAAATGTTAGAGATGTCACATGACTGATTTTATAGGGCGTGAGGTATCAAATAAATATAGTACAGGAGAGGGAGACGAGGAGATACAGAGGAGAGGTCCGGTAACTCTCGATTGATTACTGTTTTACATGATGGTAGTTGCGGCTAGTACATTGCTTCTTGAATAAATTGTTGGATTTCTTTTTTTTATAACCATTTTATAACCATGCTAAGTAAGTGAAACTGGAAATGTGGAATTAGGGGGTAGCCTTTCTTTCTCTCTTCCATTTGTCCCATAAGTTCTCGTCTGTCTTCTTTCTCGTGTAACGGATAGGGCTGACCGCCGCCTTGTATGCTAAGATATGTAAGATAATGTTTTTTCTCGCTCTCTCTTTACTCTCCGCCCTTCTTTCTCTCTCTTTCTCTTTTTGTCTCTCTCTTATCTTTTTTCCCTCTGAGCTCGGAAACAGTCAACAGTTTAAACTCATCTCTTTCCACTTTACGCTCTTCCTTTCTGTTTCTTTCTGTGTTTGAGGTGGCTTTATTTGATAAGACTCTTCTATTGTGTTTCACATGAAGCAGAGTATGAGGAAGGTAAAGTGCAACAGGAAGCACTCGGTGGAAAGCAAGTCACCGAGCTTTCGAATGGCTGGATGTCTAAATGGTCCCTGTAAGTACTTTCGGAAAATACTCATTACATATGACAACTGGCTGCCGAAAAAGGCCAACAAAAGACTTATGGAGTACGGAAAACAAAGACTATAACCTACACTTGTTTTAAGGATTTTAAATGTCAGTTTCTGTAATCAAAGTACAAAACCTCAGAAGCTCTGTCATAGCCAAGTGAATAAGAGCGAGAGGAGAGTGGCTCAAACGTCAAACCTAAAGGGGTTAAACTCCGTGCTGACAGCTAACGACGTTTACTTACTTGTCCTCTCTTCCTATGCCACTGATCCTCGTCACCCCCTTGACATGAACAGATACACACAGCAGGCAAAACTAAAAGCTTCTGATAGCGGCAGTCTCAGACATTAAAGCTCAGGTCAAAGGTGATTTTGAATCATTCCGGACCTGTTCCAAGGATTTTCAGAATTTTGCATTTCACAGTTTTGCGTAATCATTCTTCTTCTTTTTATTCCTGTACGCTCCCAGTGAAGCATAGGGCCGCAACCACACCCCGCCAACGGACCCGGTTCTGGGCACTCCTTTCTAGTTGGGACCATGTCATGCCAGCTGTCTCTGCCTCTCTGTGGACTGATCTCCACGTCTCTCTGGGTCTCCCAGCCCTGCGCCTCCCCTGTGGGTTCCAGCCCAGAGCTTGTCTTGTTAAGTTGTCGGCTGGCTTTCGTAAGGTGTGACCAATCCAGCCCCACGTCCGCTTCCTGATGTCGTGGCTGGCAGGTTTTTGATTGGTTCTCTCCCACAGGTCTGTATTGGAGATCTTATCAGGCCATCTGATGTTGAGGATGTGGCGCAGACATTTGTTGACGAATGTCTGTATCTTGTTAGTAATGGCATTTGTCACCCGCCATGTCTCGGATCCATATAGAAGTATTGCCTTTACATTTGTGTTAAAGATGCGGATCTTGGTGTGTAAAGATAGAGCTTTGGAGCTCCAGATAGGTCGTAGGGTGTGGAATGCAAGCCTGGCTTTGTTTGTTCGGCTTCTTACATCCTCATCTGAACCTCCATCTTTGCTGACTATGCTGCCAAGGTAGGTGAAACGGTCAGACTCTGTAATGCATTCCCCATGCAGTTGTAGTGGGGCTTCTTGCTTGTTGTTGACCCGCATTACTTCTGTCTTCTTGATGTTGATGGTCAGGCCCGTCATCGCTGCTTCTTCTGCGAGCCGAGTGAGCTTTGTTTGTGCATGTTGTTGTTTGTGGGACAGCAGGCTGATGTCGTCTGCAAAGTCGAGGTCTTCAAGTTGCCTGGCGAAGGTCCACTGAATGCCCGTGTTACTGTTAGAGGTTGTTCTTCTCATGATCCAGTCTATGACGATCAGGAAGATTGTCGGTGAGAGCATACAACCTTGCCTCCCTCCAGTCCTCATTATAAAGGGGTCAGTCAGCTTCCCATTGTGGATCACCTGGCATTTCGAGTCCTCATACAGCTGTTGGATGATGGCAATAAACTTTGGTGGAAATCCGTAGTGCTGCATCAGTTTCCAGATGGTTTCCCTGTCTACGGAGTCAAAGGCTTTCTCAAAATCCAAAAAGGTTATTATAGTGGTGCCTGCCATTCAATGAACTGTTCAATAATATTTCGTAGTGTAGCGATTTGGTCTATGCATGATTTTTCCTGCCGAAAGCCTGCCTGTTCTTGCCGCAGTCTCTTGTCTAGGGCATTTTTTAGTCTCTCCAGGATGATTCTGGTCAGCACCTTGCTAGGAGTGGACAACAGCAAAATCACACGCCAATTGCTGCATTGTGTAAGGTCGCCTTTTTTGGGTAGCTTTACTAGGTAGCCACGCTTCCAGTCTGCTGGAACTTGTTCCTGTTCCCAAATTTTCTTCAGCAGTGGGTGTAACATCTGTGCTGCGGCTGTTGGATCTGCCTTTAGTGCTTCAGCAGGGATGCCATCTGGGCCTGCCGCCTTGCCAGACTTCAAAGACTTGATGGCTTTGATGATTTCTGCCTTAGTTGGTGGGCTGGTGTTTACTTGAAGCTGTTCGGCGGCTGGGGGAATGTCCAAGGTGGTTGTTGTTGATGGTCGGTTAAGTATTTCATCAAAATGTTCCACCCAGCGTGATCTTGTTTCTGCATCTCCGGTGATGGTGCTGCCATTCTTATCCTTTATTGGTCTGCACGCATTGGTGTTTTTTCTTCCTGCCAGAATTCTTGTAATTTCATATAGTCTCTTTGTGTTATTTTGCCCAGCTGCTTGTTCTGCCTCTTCTGCCATCTTGTGTGTGAACTGCCTCTTGTCATCTCTTGCGCTCTTTTTACTTCTCTGTTTATCTCCCAGTATTTTGCTCTGAGTTCTTCTTTTTCCTGCTGGTCTTGACATTGGCTGATCTTCTGCTTCAGCTCTTTCCTTTCCTCTATTTTTTGCCAGTTCTTTATATTCAGCCATTCCTTATGCTGTTTTCCTTTCTTCCCCAGAACGTGTGTGCAGGAAGTTTTCCAGGTCTCTTGTATTCTTGTCCAGTGGTTGGTCACTGTTTCTTCCAAGAGTCCTTCCAGTGCCACAAACCTGTTTTTTACTTCGCAGTTGAACTCTTCTTGTTTTTTCCGATCTCTGAGGAACTGCACGTTGAATTTGTGGTGCGGTCTGTCTGATGAGTCATGGAAGGACCTCAGTTTTATCTTCATGGTTGCCACAAGTAGATGGTGGTCTGTGGCTGCATCTGCACCTCGCTTCACTCTGACATCCAGCAGACTTTTTCTAAACTGTCGATCGATGGTGATGTGATCGATCTGGTTTTCTGTATTTCCATCTGGTGAAGTCCAGGTGGTCTTGTGGATGGTTTTGTGAGGAAAGACTGTGCCTCCGATTACAAGGTCGTTGAACAAGCAGAAGTCTGTGAACAGCACCATTCTCATTGCAGTTGCCCACACCGTGGTTTCCCATTATGTGTTCTTTGTCCGTGTTGTCATCTCCAACTTTGGCATTCATGTCGCCCATGATGATCTTCAGGTCTCGTCTTGGAGTACGATCAACCAGCGCTTGTAGGGAGTTGTAAAAGTCCCCCTTCTCCTCTTCTTTTGCTGCTTTGGTAGGTGCATAGCACTGGATGATGGTTATCTTTCTTCCTTTGGAGTTGAACCGAGCTGACATGAGTCGTGGAGAAACTGGTTCCCATGTTATTAGTGCCCTTGCAGCCTCCTGTGTCATCAGTACTGCTACTCCTTGTGAGTGGTCATGGTCAGGATCTTCATGTCCAGAGTAGATGATATTCTCCCCTGACGAGAGTCTGGTCTGACCACTACCATTCCATCTGGTCTCGCACAGGCCAAGGAGCTTGATGCCATAGTTCTTCATCTCCTGTGCTACCTGAGCTGATTTACCTTGCTCGTATAGGGTTCTGATGTTCCAGGTCCCTATCCTGGTTTTTGCCTTGGCCGTAAGAAGATAGGTCGGCGAGCTGACTTCCCGAGGGCTTTCGTCAGCACACGTCATAGGCCCCTCCAAGGAGGGATCTTCCCGTCCAGGCTCTCGTTGTGGTAATGTTTTTTTTGCGGTTTCTGTAGCAGGGTTGTTTTACAGGGTGGGGTTGCTAACCCCACGCCCAACCCTCCTCCTTCATCCGGGCTTGGGACCGGCAGGTTACCCGGGGGGTTTCCAGGCGGAGTTTTGCGTAATCATTAGACGGGTATTTTATATAATAATTAATTTAAAGCATTAGTAAAACTTTTAATGCTTCTATAATAACACCTTCCTGTATACCAAACAAATCATTCACGAGATATAAACATAAGCCGGTAAGAATTTATTCTCTTTAAATTCTTAACACAACTCCCCCATTCCTTAAAATCCACACATTCACGTTTGGGTGGTTAAACCTTACAATGTTCTTTCGGACAAACAGTAAACAATAGTTTGAAAGTCATCCGTGCTTACTCTTATCTGCTCTTGCATTAGTGAACTCCACCATCTTTGAGGTTCAGGGGAGACTACTACAAGTAACAACTGTTAGTACTTGGCTAGGCATGCGTTGCTTTTTACTCTACATTTCTTTGTGTCGGTTTTCATTTTCGTCTAAGTAGCTAAGCCTCTTGTTAGTCATTTCTTTTTTTACTGTCGACTTTTGTAATTCACAAGTCATTTATCAAACACCAAGGCTAAGGGATTATCTGGGAAATATCAGGAAACGTAACCACTGTCACCAAGACAGCATTTGGTAAACGATTAAACGGATGTGCAAATATTTTCACCCACCTACACCAATAACTTACAGAATACTACAGAAACCTGAGTCCTTGGCAGATACACTGGACACTTCTTCTTTCAGTCGCCTCAGCTCCTCCTCTTGCATCTCCAGACGTCTGCGGTTCGCCTCTCGCTCGGCTGTCAGAGCTGACTCTTTTTCGTTGAGCAGCCTCTCTGTTTCTTCGTTTCGTTTCTCAATTAGCTCTAATTCTCTTCTCCTGTCTTCCTCCATTTGTCTCCGGAACTCTTCACGCTCCTGTTTCATCCTCTCACGCAGTTTCTTCTCTTCCTCCTTCTGTCTCTCTGCGCCGAGTTTCTGCTCGTTAATTATTTTTTGCAACTCAGCCATTTTGATTTCTCTTTCCTTTTCTGCTTTTTTCGTCATTTTTTCTCTTTCATCCTCCATTTTCTCGAACTTTTTCTTTTCTTTCTCCGCTTCTTCTCTCGCTCTGCTCGTTTTGTCCTCCAGTTCCTTCACATATTTCTTCCTCTTAAGCTCCGTTTCCTCCACCTTCTGCAGTCTCCTCTCGAGCTCCTTCTCGATCTTCTCGCCGACTTCGCCATACTTGGGGCACGTGTAAGGCTTGCCGCCGTGTACATCTCTCAGTCTGCGCACCATCTGCAGCAGTCGGTCCACCTGAGGCTGTTTGTCCCGAGTCGTGTTGTCGAAGACCACGTAGCGGTTGCCGCACTCAGTCAGCGCCGCACGGAGGTTGTCGGGTGCAGTGTTGAGAACCGCCTGGATTGTCTTCCCCTGTCGAGCCAAGTCGTCACCTCGCGTGAAAATGATGATAATGTACTGAGCGACCCTGTCGTCCAACAGACTTTTGACCCGTTCGTACACACCCTGGTCTTCCTCCGTGTAGCGGCCGATCGCGATGACATATAAAATGGCGGTGGGACCCGGATGCATGCATGCGACAGCCTGAACAACTTCCGCAGCGACATCTTCTGGTGATCTCTTTGTGTCACAGAGACCTGGGGAATCTGTGATCTGTTAGACAATAAGACGGGTACTGAAACTAATTCTACAATAGAGACAAAAGGTTTGAACGATCATCACAGTGTTTGAAAGACGAGGGGGGGGGGAGCCAACAGTCGAGTGGTTAGAGCATTTACATCCGACACATTACGACTCTGTCAACCATAGTTCCTTAACCTGCTTGCTCTAGCACAAATCTGTGATAATACGACACAGCTATACAATCCATAGGGTATTCAATAAAGCAAGATAGACAAAGTAAGAGCCGATGAAGTGGAGACTCTTGTATAGAGAGAATGGTGTTATAGTATATAGAGAATGGTGTTATAATATAATTATAGAGAATGGTGTTATAGTATATAGAGAATGGTGTTATAATATAATTATATAGAGAATGGTGTTATAGTATATAGAGAATGGTGTTATAATATAATTATATAGAATGGTGTTATAGTATATAGAGAATGGTGTTATAGTATATAGAGACTGGTGTTATAATATAATTATATAGAATGGTGTTATAGTATATAGAGAAATGTGTTATAGTATATAGAGACTGGTGTTATAATATAATTATATAGAATGGTGTTATAGTATATAGAGAAATGTGTTATAGTATATAGAGAATAGTATATAGAGAATGGTGTTATAATATATAGAGAATGGTGTTATAGTATGTAGAGAATGGTGTTATATAGAGAATGGTGTTATAGTATATAGAGACTGGTGCTATAATATAATTATATAGAATGGTGTTATAGTATATAGAGAAATGTGTTATAGTATATAGAGAATAGTATATAGAGAATGGTGTTATAATATATAGAGAATGGTGTTATAGTATGTAGAGAATGGTGTTATATAGAGAATGGTGTTATAGTATATAGAGACTGGTGCTATAATATAATTATATAGAATGGTGTTATAGTATATAGAGAAATGTGTTATAGTATATAGAGAATAGTATATAGAGAATGGTGTTATAATATATAGAGAATGGTGTTATAGTATGTAGAGAATGGTGTTATATAGAGAATGGTGTTATAGTATATAGAGAATGGTGTTATAATATATAGAGAATGGTTTCTTCAGTGATTATTATCAGCAAAAGCAAAGCATACGATGTCAATATCTGTCATTCATTGATTACTTCTATGACAACACCGTTACGTTCGATCCTCTGATGTGAGCAGGTACTGGTCACTGAGCTAAAGCAGACTTCATTATGAAAGAGTTCCTCTCCAAGAATAGTGTTTCCGGTTGTGCTTTTGCCGCAGCCAGTCTTGCCCACCAGGAAGAATCTCAGACTGTTACTTGCCGAGGCTCGCAGACTGCCACTGTGGTAGGGATTCTGCCATCCGTGCTGGTCTGTACAGGATTAAGGTTCAGAGTATGTTGAGGATCACACACTCTCTCGGACACACACAGACTCCACGGAGCACGCCTGCAAACACTGAGTTCCACACGTATTCTTTCAGACAACAAATCACTCACACCTGTACGTGAGCTCGATCGTTTCTATTAATCGGGTGAACATAAATATATACTTTACTAAATAACAAAAGAAAAGTTCAGTACAAATATTCTACACTGAGTTTACTCAAAACAGATGAATACAAGCAGTTAATATTAAAGTCTGTTTTTTTCTTCAAGTTCTCTCTTCTTCTGTTGTTGGGGGAGGGGGTTAACACGGCAAACAGTTCCACTCTTTCAGTCTTGTTCTCTGGTGTTGATCATATGGACAGCATACATCGACCAAACAACTCCGACAGTCTTAATGGCAGACAAATGATCAAGTCAATAATTATTCCCACAGTAGGTAAACGTACTCCACACAGTTATACAATCTTTTCAGGAGATCACACAGCAGCTGAGAAAATTAGTAAAGCGAGGAACCATACAGTCGCTTATCAATGACAATCCACACAGTTGATATTTCTCCACACAGTTAATATTTCTTCACACAGTTAATATTTCTTCACACAGTTAATATTTCTCCATACAGTTATTATTTCTTCACACAGTTAATATTTCTCCACACAGTTATTATTTCTCCACACAGTTAATATTTTTTCACACAGTTAATATTTCACCACACAGTTACTATTTATCCACACAGTTAATATTTCTCCACACAGTTACTATTAATTCTAACCTCTTTCACAAATTCTTTCTCCCCGACTCTCACGTCTGCTTCTCTCTTCCAATCTCTCTAACAACGCCCCCTATATCAACATTCAATTCAGGGGTGACAATCTCTACTCAAACAAGAATATACACAAGGGTGACAACCTCCTTACATCTACGTTCAGGGGTGGTAACACATGTTCCTAACAGAGTAAGAATAAAATAATGGTGTGAGGTTGTGGCATTCTTTATCTGCCTACTGCTGTACGTCAACTCATATGAATAACTTTTATTTGAAGCCTGTATCCGTACCTTTTTTTAAACTGAACCGGTAGAAAAGTTAATCATTTGTTTACAACTGCGTAATTTAGTTATTCGGTCGTAACAAAAACTAAGTGCCTTGATGATGATGATGATGATGATGATGATGATGATGATGATGATGATGATGATGATGATGATGATGATGATGGCGTGCTGCTGGATACTCCAAGGGAATTACAGTTGGCGGCGTCTTAAATTCAGACCCTGAACAGACTCAAGAACTACGATGACAACGACCACACACACCCCCTAATAAATGGCGTGAAAGAGAGTAAGAAGGACAAGCACACTATAAGTTTAATCACTGTAACATTTATAGCGATGTAAGACTTTTGTAAATAAAGATAACTAAGAGCACTGATGTCTGAACCTAGAGACTGGCCGGCTCGATTCCCGTGTGACGCAGCAATCTCCCCCCTCCCAACACCCCCAGTTAACCTCTCTGTTGAAATGGGTACCTGACTGCATAGAGGGTTGGTGGAGGTAAGGAAACGAGAGAGACGAGATGGGCACCGTCCTCACATAAAGCAGATTCCGAGAAAAAATCTGTTAAGAGCTCACTCGCTAATGATCTTTGCCTGAAGACTGTTACTCGTTGTGAGGGGTGGACAGTCTACTTCAACCAAACAGACAAAGCTGATGGTGCGGGTACTGAAGGTGTTGACAGTAGCGGCCAACAAATGTTCTCTACACCAGCGCACAGTTAAAGGGAGAAGAGTCAGACACTTCACTTTCATCGGTTTGCTTTGTTTCCTTTAACCAGTTCCTAAAATTGCTACTTTGGCAAGAGTAAGCAAAAGTAGACTTAAATCGTTTTTTCTCCATGATAATGAAGCTGAAATCGTGAAGCTCGGTGAAGACAACCAACATTGAAAGATCGCTACAACACAAACCACACACATGTACTCGCCCCCCATTTCTGGTTTGTACACGGCGCAAAATTCTGACTGGATTAAATGGTATGTGGACAGGCTACTCGTAATGCTGGGAAAATTATGTTTTCCCTGTGTGTGTGTGTGTGTGTGTGTGTGTGTGTGTGTGTGTGTGTGTGTGTGTGCGCGCGCGCGCGCGTGACAGGCAGAAGTAAAAAGATGTTTTCACTTGCAAGTATACGAATGCAGTATAAAATACACTAACTTTATGATTGCTATGACATGAGAGTTTTATCTTGCTGTCGTCTTACCCTCGGGATATGAAAGATGCGAGGCAGGTGACGGACCTGGACGGTCAGAAAGATTTGGAGAGTTTGCCGTGGCAAGATGTCCGGCACTTTCTGTTTTGAAGTCGGCCACACATTGCCGCAGGAGCTGGCACTGCCCCCGGGGTAGCAGTTCGGACAGCTCCAGGATGCCGATGTCCAGGTTGATGAATTCTTGAAAAGAGGTGACGCCCTGCATTGCGAGCACGTTCAGTGTCCGAGTTGTAATTCCCTTGACCTGCGCCCACTTCCACAGCTCATTGTCTGATGAAGACCAACATTAGCAGAGTAATGTTTCCGCCCAGGAGATCAGAAGCAAATAAATGTAAAGACAATAAGTCTTTGCTTTTATGTAAAAGTAACAATATTTCGAATTCACCTGTCATTTCCATTTGTATAGTAGACGTTTACGGTTGTTCCTAAACTTTTATTTACTTGTTAATCTCTTAAAGAATCTAACTTGACCTCGATGGGATATGAGTATAGGAGTAGTATAAGACAAGGTTTGGGAAACGAGAGACATTTTATCATAAAGTCAAATAAAGTTATGCCCTTTTCTGATAAGAGGAGAGCTTGGGGCGAGACAATGGAGGGAGTCGGTTGTCACAGCAAGAAAGTACGATAACAACAACTTTTTTCTGCAGCTGTCGATGCTGTTGTGCCGCCTCCCCCAGCAGCAGTACAGGTAAACAATCATACTAATATTTCCAAGACAAAAGCATCGAACAGCATCTGCATCGAAAACACCAGAAATAATCTACCCCCCGAACTCTATTTTCACCTGTATTTCAAACAGTGCATTAGTCTTTAGTCTCCATCAATCCACTGCCTACTGTTGTCTCTGTTACTGTTTACTGTTACCTTTCCCTACTTATATCTACTTGGCGGTGTAGGTGTCCGTGAGCTTCCTGCAATTATTCATGAAATTAATGGAAATATTCATAAAGGAGTCTTGTGTTATTTTGCATGTGTGTGTGTGTGTGTGTGTGTGCGCGCGCATTAACGCGCTAGGGTGCGTCTGTATATTAGTGTGTGTGTGTGTGTGTGTGCTGACGTGCGAGGGTGTGTTTGTATCTGTGTGTGGTTGTGTGTGTGTGTGTGTGTGTGTGTGTGTGTGTGTTACAGAAAGAGTAAGAGAGAACTGGAGAGATAATTGCACCTACAACTGTAAGGTCTACACTATGTCGAGGTGTTACATTATCCCTAAATCGCGAGGTCGACACTAATCAAGGCATGAAACTATCTCTAGAGGACAAGATACTTGTTTACATGTCTTTACGTTTCTTGTACCCACTCTACCTGATCAGTTTAATTTCTGATAAAATGATGGAACTGTCTTCACCTGTAAATATTTACTCATACACCACCAATCGTGTTTTCTAGGCACAAGCACATCAATCATTGAAAGCAATAAGCAAACCGCTGAAGAGTTTACTTGAGGATTAGAGGTGTAAGAAAAGTTATGCACGATATTCTCACCATATTTAATATATAAAATATATTGACATCAAACAATATACTCACCTTCTGCCACAGCCATGACACCTTGTAAACTTCTTTTGTGACTTAAAAATAGCGCAGCTTTTGGAGAAACGGGAATTGCCGATGTCTATATTTAGCTTCCAGCAGCGTTTCATGAGAAATTCTTAAGCATGAGTAGAACTCCTCCCACCAGACCGCTCCGTGCCGTGTGGCAGATGAACTGATCACCAAGACGCAGACACCGCGGACTTTTGGCAAGTCGCTGCTTAGTGGAATTCATGGAAGAGAGCGCTGGTAAGTATGTAGCCTGTATAGATATATAAAAAGTATATTGTCTATATAGATATATAATAATATTATATGGCCTATATAGATATATACTATAGCCTCATACTAGTTATATCGGAGTTGTACTTCGTGACTTTTAAAACACAATGGGACTCGTTAATAACAACTGAGACTGTCAGTCTGAGATACAGGTGTGTATGTTAAAACAACATTCGGCTGATGATACGGGACTAATCATCTCGCTATCGTTATCTGGGCAACACACCGCTGACCTGCCTACCACACCATTATGGCGGTTAAGCGACAGACGATTCTGAAAACTGTTTGAACATGTGACGTGGATAATGGAAACTTGCCAACAACCACCTCAGTACTTGACAGACTTAGACTGCTGACCTCATATCGTCTTCTACTTCTCAAGAAATCTCACGAAATTATGTATATACTGATGGGCCAAAAATCAAAATGATCTCTACAATTGATATATTTTCTTACTAAATTTATTACTAAAATGTTTAATATTTTCTTATTACTACTGTTAATAATAATAATCACAATACAGTTGTACTTATAAAACTCATAATTTGTTTTCTACATTTATCCATAAAACGACATCTATTGGATATATATGTATAAACACGTGTGTGTGTGTGTGTGTGTGTGTGTGTGTGTGTGTGTGTGTGTTTGTATGCTTTGTGTGTGTGCGTTCGTGTGTGTGTATGTGTGTGGGTGGACACAGAGAGAGAGAGAGAAGGAGTACACAGGACTGACCGATAATGTGATGTGTATTGTAGACTAATATGTAACCTGGTGTCACAAAAAGAAAATCCCTGTAGTCTTGTTTAGATGCTTCATTACAATGACCTCACAGCCTTTCACTAACCAATAAAGATGCGAGTTCCAAATTTGTTGTGCTTCAATTTATAGTCTTTATGACATTTATGAAATACTAAAATACTCATCTTTAAATATATCTCGATATGAATACCTTTCCACGTCAATACATGAGGTTATTAAACTTCTACACGACCTGTTTCATCGCACACGTGACTTGAAGTAAAAGCAGTTTGGGAAAACCTCAGACGATACAACAGTGAGGGGATTGTGTAGACTAATCTACGTGAAGGGAAATCTCCGACCTGTAGTAATATTGCCTGATAAAACATTCAATGTCTGGGCGCAATATTTAAGGAGTCCTCAGTGTGTGTTATTATCATTACCCGCAGCTATGAGAGACCAGACATTGTGAGCACGTGCACTTTCCTTACGAAACCTGTTAGGTGTTGACACATAACTAATTAAAAGTACTGTAACACAGTGAAACTAGATTTGATTGCTTACTTATTTGCAATTGTCAACACTAGAAAGCTGAAACATCTGCTGGAAGTTGTAATAAGAATAAAATGCCATTAGGTCAGACTGATGATCCATATTGCACTTCTGTACAGAGCACTAAGGTGTTGTTATTATTCTGTATCGCACATTACTGTCTTGTGTTTCCTTTGGTGTATTATCCTGTGGATCGTTCAACTTTTTTCCGGAACAGTAATACTTAGCAAAGCTTGCATGAAGATAAAAGAATCTCCTGAGAATCGTTTTATGTGTTAAACAGACAAGATGCTGGAGGTGTGGGCGGAGAGCTCAGACATCACACCACAGACCCTCCAGTTCCTCAAGGATGAGGGTTTCACCTCCATGCGTATGTTGAGTCGTCTGACACCGGAGGAGATTGACAAGGCCTTCCAGGGACCCCGGCTGTTGCCTCTGGCTCAGTGTCTGGCACTGAAAGATGCTGTGAGAAAGCTGGCAGGGGAGACTCCTGCCCCTGCCCCTGCCTGTGCCCCAGCCTCTGCACCTGAAGTACTTGGCAAATGTGAACAAGAAAATAAGTTTGGTTGCCGTCCTGCACCACAGGCAGAATGGCAGTTTACCTCGCGAGGTATGGTGGAGGGGAAACAGCAGTAACTTGATAATGATAACTGAAAGTAGAACAAAACTTAACAGACAACTCTTGACCTATCCATAAAAAATTGTTTCAGAGAGGACATAACAAAATATTTCATACAAAGCAATATTTTAAAATCAAATTAGTCAACATAGTTTGAGACAGCTGCTTTATTTCATTACTATAATTTGAAATTAAACTTTACAGCAAGTTAGTGTATAAATTTTAAATGGTTTAGATGCTGGGCCTGGATGGGAGACAGGAAGCGACAAAGTCCTACAGGAAAATGTACCCACTGTAAGTCCGCAAAGAGAGTCATTTCCAGGAGGATCAGCAGGGATGGCAGCAGATGTCAATGACTGGTACCCTCAACAAGAGTTCTCCTCTGGACATCATGTGACACAAAGTTACCCGGGTTACCAAGCCATACAGCGAGAACAATTCCAAGGGACATCAGCGCCTACCCATGCGGACGTCAGATCGGAAAAAGAACTACATGCGGGTAGTGACAGGTACCCGTACCCTGAACCTCAGGTATACGGAGCTCGACCAAAGACCTCGGTACATCAAGCAGACCACGTACAGCAGTTTCAAGCTGCATCTCCATATGGCAGCCAAAATTTCACTGGTGAGCCGAATCAGTACTTTAAAAACCAGATTAAGGCTTCCAGGCCAGAGCCAATGAAGTAACCGATTTGATGCAGACGATCTATTGTATTACCTGCAGATAAATTATACAACGAACATAAAGTATTGAGAACAAATATACACATTTTAAGCAATGGTCTACGTCTTAGGTTAATGAGATTTTACAGAATCAGTTCATTGGTTTAAACATGTCTGCTTCGACTTGCACACAACTCAGTGCAAAAGACTATGAAATTAGTTTTCTTAATGCGGCAACTAATTGAGGTGACGTGGCTCCACTCAAATTCTTTTCGCTGTTTGTCGTGTAATTCTGTGAAATGATAATTGTCACTTACTGATTTTCCCGTGTTTAGAAGTTGCTGGAAGGTTTATAAATTCGACTACAGAACACAGTGTGTAGAAGTTCACTGTCCATGTGTGCAGGTGAGACATTTCGCTTCCTGCTGGTGGGTAAAACTGGAGCTGGTAAGAGCACAACAGGCAACACCATCCTGGGGGGCAACCATTTCACCTCCGACATCAGGTTCGACTCCGTCACAGGAGACTGTCAGCTCAAGCGCAGCACTCGCAATGGAGTGACGGTTGAGGTAATTAGACAGAGAAAAGACTGAATACTTAAACAATTTATAATTATGGCTAATGATCATTGATATATTAAACAGTACTCAAACACTGCTGCTCTGTCTTACTAGTGCCCTCGATCTCTCTCACTCAACCCTCGGAAAACAGAAGCTATGCTACCAACTACAAGGCAAATGAGGCAAAACTTAACACCCCGATTTTCAAAAATCCATCTAACTACCCACCCAGTAACAGAAGTTCAAATTCGTAAACTTGTCGGTGTGAATATTGATAACAAAATGTCTAGGTCCCAAAATTTCCTAGCTATGAGTAAAACTTTAGTAAAGAAAACCTATCTCATCTCGAGAATGAAACCTTTTCAATCCTCACTCTCGGAAACTGCTGCACACAGCTTGTCTTCGGTCGACCATCGATTACCCCTTCAGTGTGTGGGCCTGTACTAGCGGTGCTTCTGTGGGGCCTCTTGTAAGCTTCTCTCTCTCACACACACACAAGTAGACATGACTCCTGGTGATTACTGACATTGAAATGGGACTTCGATTCAATTTAAAGAGTTTTTATTATTCATGACAGATCATGGACTCGCCGGGTCTGTTCGACACACGTAACACACACGAGGTGATCTCCACAGCCATTGTCCAGGCTGTAGCCTGCATGCATCCGGGTCCTCACGCTTTCCTGTATGTCATGAAGATCGGCCGCTACACGATGGAGGAGGCGGGTGTGTATAACCGGCTGATTGCACTGTTTGACCCGCAGTTACAGAACTACACAATGGTGGTCTTCACTGGAGGAGACGACCTTGAGCGATCAGGGGCGACAATTGAGCAAAAGATCGCGAAGGCCCCGGAAAATTTGAGAAAGCTTGTGAAAGCCTGTAGAAACAGGTATGTTGTCTTCAACAACATGGCGGCCAACAAGCAGCTTCAGGTAGATGCTCTTCTACAGAAAGTTAGAGAAATGGTTGCTGAAAATGGCGGTGTACCCTATAGCTGTCCCAAGTACATGGAGATCGGCGAAGGAATGGAGCAGGAAGTGGCACGAAGAGTGGCGGAAGTGGAGAAGCAGGACCTGAAGAAGAAGCGCTTTGTCCAGGAGCTTGAGACCAAGACGAAACAGGCGGAAGAGGCTGTGGCGAGAGAGAAGGAAGAGCTTAAGAAGAGAGAAGAAGTCCGACAGCAGGAGATGAAGGAAGAGGAAGAGATGAGGAGGGCACAGTTTGAGAGTCTGAAGCAGCAGCTGGAGCAGCAACAGATGAGTGAGGAGAAGAGACGGCAGGAGACAGAAGCCTTCTTGAGGAAACTTGAGGAAGAAAAACGACAACAGATGAGAGAGATGGAAGAACAAAGAAAACAGGAGAAAAAGAGGCTCCAAAAGAAGGAGAAGGAAATGCAAGAGGCGATGGCAAAGAAGATTGAGGAGCAGAGGAAACAGCAAGAAGATAGGATGCGAGTCCACGAAGAAGAGATGAGAAGACTGAAGGACGGAATCGCGGAAAACAGGGAACCAACTTTCGTAGACAAAATTAAATATGGTGTGAACTCGTTCGTGAACTTCATTATTGATGGAATAGCTTCGATTTTTTGATGATGTGTTGGTCTGTCTTTGTTTATTTGTTAATTTCCTTTTTTGATATTATAATTTGTTTAACTGCTTAGCTAATTTTGTAGCACTTTAGTTTAAGCTTATTTCACTAGTTTATTAGAAATATAATATGACTATAGAAGGTGATACAATGCTTGTTTGGATAAAATTAAATTTGCTGGTAAAAGCTCGTTAATATGGTAACTAATGGAATCGCTACCTGTATTTATCTTGTTTCGTCCATTTATCAAGATTTCCTTGAGCATTTTATGATTTATCACCATAATATATTTATGTTATTTTTTCTTGGTTGATTTTTTTAAACTTAATATGTGAATACTTTCAACGTATGGACCCACACCTGAAGGACAGAAGTATGCATTAATGTTATGTTGACAGAAGTGTTTAGATTTAAAAACTTAATTAAAATATATCATTAACGGTGTTCTATTTTGAATCATTATATGACAGTGCTTTACTAAACTGTATTTGTGTGACCCTAGCAGATGTTTGACTGCTAATTAACAGTGTGGGCAAAATATCAAAAGCAAGTAATTTTAGTATAACTCTAATGAAGTTCTTTTTACAAGTGCACAGAGGGCAACGTGGCAGTTAAGTTAACTGTGATAAATATTACACCAAATCGTAAGTGAAAGACTTCGCATGAATCTGGAAGAATACCTTGTGTAAACGATGTCGGTAGAGCCACTAACATATGAGAACTTTTGGAAAAATTTGGAAAAATTATACGCAAAACGCAAACACAATTGTGAAGATAATGAATTAAGACTGGATTTAAACTGTTTGATGTGTTCATATCCTGGTGGTTGTTAGCCACTACAGAAGGTTAGAAGATGAAAGTTTACTCGGGCCAGTGACTTGAAAGATCCATCTGCTCAACACCAGCTGCTCGGATGACCAGTAGTCTGATATTAGGGAAGGCGGGGAATAAGGAGAGTTTGGCTCCATCGCCCAAATTATGTGTCCTACACATCGTGAACAGGTTTTGTTTACTGTATCTACGGCTAATAGACTGTGAGAATGGTTACCTTTAACTTTATTATGTTTAATTATTCAAAGTTGTTTTGCAGACGTGTCAGTGCGATTTTTGTGATGCTGTGTAACGAGTTCAGTAGTTTGCTACTCGAGAGGCCTTCTGACACAACTGTGTGGTCTGTGTACTCATTGAGCCTGTTGATTATTGGTTATTTTTTCCTCTAGTAATACTAACATGTTCAACAACAAGCATGTGCATGTGTGAGAAAAGTTATCTGTACATGTGAAACGATGTAGAGAAACCTATGTATGTTTCTATTCATGTTGACGTGTCCGTGTGTCTATTTGTCCACGTGTGTGTTGAAATTACCCTTATGAATTTTAATTTTTTGCTGGTTGGTTCAAGGGCACTTTTCTCTCTTTTCTTGTTGACAGATTTTTCTTTGTAAAGCGCGGTGAGCCTGGTTTTTGCTGGGGAACTGTGCTATAAAAGCTCACATTATTATTATTATTTATTATTATTAATTAAGTGTGTTTTGCGTATCATACCATGCTATTGGTAGCTAATGTTTTTTAATATCATTTTTTCTGAGATTTTTTTATTGCTATTGGTGAAAACAGAGAGCGCAGTCTAGTTTGTAATAAAATGTGATGCTGTGCGATATTGTTAAATTAAATACTTTCTTTTCGAATGAATCAGTTAACTCACGAAAAATGTTCATCTCTCTCTGTGATTTTATGTGTGCGTGCGTGTGTGTACAGAAAAGGAATAGAGCATAACGATTGAAGCAGTTAGCTAGGGGAATGGAATTCAAAGGCACATCGGCAACAGAATGGTTACAAGGGACTCTATTTTTCAAATGCTGCGCAATTGACTTTACACCGGCTCTAAGTCCACTAGGCATAACAATTATATTAATTGAACATTACTGTCATCTTACCATCGGGAGACTGATGGATTGACGTGCAAGGACCAAGTGATGGACCTTTAAAGGTTTTTGAAAAGCTTGACTTAAAAAGAGTGCAGTTTTGGCAAGTTGGCTTAAGACTGCCTTTATGACACTATCAGCTTGGATCATTTGGAGACCCATGGACAGGTTGACCAAAGAAAACCTTGACCCCTTGCACAGTCATTATTTGAAGTGTAATTACCACCTTGCATGATGATGAGCTTTGAGATGCCGCCCGCTACATACCTGTGAAGGATGCCGTTCTCTCTTCTTTTATTGCCTTTTTCTCTCTGCCTTCTACTTCATCTCTCTCTCTCATTTATCTCTTGACTCTCTTTCTCTGTCTACCTTACACGGTCCATGGACCCAACAGCTAAGTGGAGATCATTAACAGAAGTAGATGTCCTGGGTTCCGATCTTGTCTCAAACACGCTTTTCTTTTTCTGCATGTGGCAATATTTACATGTCTAATTCGCCGTGAGATTATCTTAGTCGCTGGATTGGTGTAAGACACCAGTCACCTCCCTCGCTAGAATTGGTCTCGATCAAAAAGTGTATTCAATGCCTTTTTGAAAGATGAAGATGTATGGATGTCACCATCTATGTCAGGGGTTATTATATGAAAGATGATGGTGCGTTTTCTCTGCAAGCGGTCTATAACCACTTTGTTTCAGTAATTTCCAAAACTGATATTTTTGTCTGTGTAGGCTTTCGCAATGTGTTTATTCTGGTAGACTTCGAGATTTATTTCGATAACAATATTGTCCTTCAGTGTAACCACCTAAAGACTGCGATGAAAACCTGCAATATTTTTCAGATTGTGACATTTCCTACAGATCGTGAAAACATATTTTGGTCATAGTCACGCGTTAAACCAAATGTCCGATTGTAGAGACACTCAGTTTGGATTGTTTTTCTTTCTGTATGAAACTATAGCACTAAGCCTGCTATTTAGTTTTTCAGTTGTAAAATCTTTTTAAGAGTAAACTTCTGTAAAGCTGTGTACAGCGCTAAATGGCTGGAGATCAAGTCTAAAACAGCTTATAGGGGAAGTAAATGAAATGTGTCACTCAGTGTCTAATATATCGGTTGTTAAATAACACATACCTAGACATGGATAACTCTAGCGTTGACTAAAACCCTAATAAATGTCTTCACTTATGCATTGCAATTTCTTTGCTATTTATTTTTTCGGACTGATATTCAGTACTTTTTTGTAAACAAATAAGTCGTGACAAATTTGCATTATGAGAATAGCCTTCAAATACCAGAAAAAATTTAATTAAGTGTATTGAGGGGAGATGACTGGTGTTAACCCAAGTAAACAGCTAGTTTATCTCCCTTTACGTGGATCTGACATGAGGCTGACATACATCGACAGACACTGTTTTCAGCGGTTGTATTTTTCTATTCCTTAAGTAACATTCACTATTTCATGACCTGTGTATGTTTGTCAACAAAACCATTAAGTGTTATTCACAGTTTGTTGCCTTTTGTCTTAAGACCGACAACTAAAATGTGTTTAGTTCAACGTAAATTTTGAAATCAAATACAATGAAGAAAAATTACTAAAAATATGTGCTCAATGTGTGGAAAACAAATTTTTAGCAGCCTTAGCCTAAGCTAACAAATGATGTTGCTCCAAACTGTCTTCAACGTATTTAAAAGCTGTCAACCTATTTTTGTAACATGAAATTATTTAGCAAGATATTAGGCAACTGTTGGAGAGGTCAACGCAAAAGCATCGTATAAGGCTACAGTGTGGTGAGAATACAGTGCCATTAGACTGAGTAAGACTTGTCTCTGACATCTAACGCCAGGAAGCCTGAGGGACACTACTGTGCCGCAGTGTTTGTGGGTGGTTTATTATTATTATTTTCTTTTACTTGCGCTTGGGGTGGTCCTTTGTGTTTCTTTTGTGCGCCTGTATGTGTATATCTATGTATGTATATATATTTTTTCTTTTTCTTATATCTTTGCGTGTGGATAAATTTGCTGTTTGTACCGTTCATTTCGTCTTTGTTGTGGTCTGTGTGTGTGTGTGTGTCAGCTGTTTAAGCGATTGCCAGCGCATCCAGCGACGATAGCACTGCTACGCGATAGACCTTAAAAATAGCGCAGCTTTAAATTTTGAGAAACGGGAATTGCCGATGTCTATATTTAGTTTCCACCTAGCGTTGCGGGTAGAGAGCCTTACCCGACATGAGTAGAACTCCTCTCTCCCACCAGACCGCTCCGTGCCGTGTGGCAGATGAACTGATCCCCAAGACGCAGACACCGCGGGCTGTTGGCAAGTCGCTGTCTAGTGGAACTCATGGAAGAGAGCGCTGGTCAGTATGTAGTATTATAGCCTCATATATCGATGTTGTATTTTGTGAGTTTTTCTATATTACAAGGGGAGTCGTCAAAAACTACCGAGACTGTCAGTCTCAGATACAGGTGTGTCTGTTAAAACATCATTCGGTTGATGATAGGGGACTAAAGATCTCGTTATCGTTATCTGGGCAACACAGCTTTGACCTGCCTACCACACAATATGGCGGTTAACCGACAGACGATTCTGGAAACTGTTTGAACATGTGACGTAGATAATGGAAACCTGACATCAAGTACCACAGTAGGTAGACAGGCTGAGACTGCTGACCACACATCGTGTTCTACGTTAACAAAACTTAACAAGTTATTTATATATTGATGGGGCGAAAATCAAAATGACCTCTACCCAGGAAATATTTTGCTATTAAATTTATTATTAAAATGTTTTTTCTGGTCATCACTATTAATAAAGCTTTACCTATAAAGCGCATATTTTTTACATTTATACATACAAACGACATATATATGGATACACACAAGTGCACGCGTGCGTGTGCATGCACGTGTGTGTGTGTGTGTGTGTGTGTGTGTGTGTGTGTGCGTGCGTGTGTGTGTGTGTGTGTGTGTGTGTGTGTGTGTGTGTGTGTGTGTGTGTGTGAATATCTTCATGGTGTTAACATCCTAAAGGAGCACGAAGTATTTCTCGATAATCTTATAACCGGGTGTCACAAAAAGTAAATCCCTGTAGTCTTGTTTGAATGCTCCATAACAGTTACCTCACAAACTAACCAATAAAGAGGGGATTTCTGAGTTCGTTGTGTTTCAGTTTATGGTCTTTATCTCTTTATTTATGAAATACTAAACTGCTAATTGTTTTCAATATATCTCGATATCAATACTTTTCCACATGTCAATGCATGAGGTTATTAAACTCTTACATGACTTATTTCATCGTCCACGTGACTTGAAGACAAGGCAGTTTAGGAAAACCACAGACAAAGGAACTGTGAGTGGCTTGTGTAGACTAATCTACATGAAGGAAAATCTCCGACCTGTGCCACAATTGTTTGACAAAATAGGACATGTCCGGGCGACATGTTTAAAGAGTTACATTATATGTTTTTATTTTAATTACCTGCATGTGTGACAGACCAGACATTGTGTGCACGTGCAGTTTGCATATAAAAACACTAATGTTAAAGAGTCAAGTAAAACAGCAGGACTATTTTTTTATTGTTAACATATTTGTAATAAATAGTCAAGACTAGACAGCTGAAGCATCTGCTGAAAGTTGTAACAAGAATTAAAGTACCATTGGGCCCGGAAGTTGATTCATATTGAACTTTCTTACAGAGGACTAAGGAGTTTGCATTGTTTTGTATTTAGCATTATTGTCTTGGATTTCATTCTGGTGTATTATCCTGTGTATCGTTTCATGCTATATTGAACTTTCTCTTTCCGTCACACTTGTACCTAGCAAAGCTTGCATGAAGGTAAGACAATCTCCTGATAATCGTTTTATGTGTTAAACAGACGAGACGCTGGAGGTGTGGGCGGAGAGCTCAGACATCACACCACAGACCCTCCAGTTCCTCAAGGATGAGGGTTTCACCTCCATGCGTATGTTGAGTCGTCTGACACCGGAGGAGATTGACAAGGCCTTCCAGGGACCCCGGCTGTTGCCTCTGGCCCAGTGTCTGGCACTGAAAGATGCTGTGAGAAAACTGGTAGGGGAAACTTCTGTCCCTGCCCCAACCCCTGCACCTGCACCTGAAATACTAGAGAGACGCCAACAAGAAAATCTGGTTGGTTGTCATCCTGCACAGAAGGCAGAATACCAGATGTTTACCACGCGAGGTATGTGGAGTAATATTTGTAACTTGATGATGGTAACTTAAGGTAGAACAAGCTTTTACGAACACTCTCTACACCTCAGGCTATTATATGCATAAAATTGTTTCAGAGAGGACATAACAGAACATTTTAGACAAAGCGATATTTTAGAATTCAATTAGTCAACGTAGCTTGAGACATGTGCTTTTTTTCATGACTATACTTTTATATTTAGTGTCACTGCAATTTTAGTGCAAAATAATTGTAATGATACAGATGCTGGTCCCAGCTGGCAGACAGGAAACGACAGAGTCCTACAGGATGCTGTTCCCACTGTAAGTCCGCAAACACAACAAAGAGAGTTATTTCCAGGGAAACCAGTAAGGATGGCAGCAGAAGTCACATCGGAGAGGCCATCCCAAACAGCCAATGCATGGTACCCTGAACGGCAGGTGTCCTGTGAACAACACGTGACGCAGGGTTATCCGGGTTACCAAGCGATACAGCGAGAACAGTTCCAAGGGGCATCAGCACCTACCCATACCTACGTCAGACCTGAGAAAGAACTACATGCAGGTGGTGACTGGTACTCGTACCCTGAACCACAGGTATACAGCACTGGACCAACGACCTCGGCACCTCAAGCAGATTACAGACAACAGTTCCAAACTGCATCGCCATGGGGCCGCCACAGTTTCGGAGATGAGACGAGTCAGTACTTCAGGACGTTTGCAAATATTTTATGACAAGGCTTATCCTTTAAAAAAAAAGAGATTAAGGGTTTCAAGCCAAGACCAATGAATTAACGATCTAATGCTTTCTCCATTGATATATTATCCACTGAACAGGAGGTATTGAGAGAAAATAAACAAATTTTAAGCAATGGTCTACGTCTTAGGTTAAAGAGATTTTCCAGAATCAGTTCATTGGGTTAAACATGTCTGCTTCGAGTTGCACACATTTTAGTCAGTGAAAAAGATTATGAAATTAGTTTGCTTAATGCGGCAGCTAATTTGTGTTAACGGTATTCCACACAAATACTTTTCTCTCTGTTTTAAAATGATAATTGTCATATCCAGCGTGTTGATGTTCACTGTCCATGTGTGCAGGTGAGACATTTCGCTTCCTGCTGGTGGGTAAAACTGGAGCTGGTAAGAGTACCACAGGCAACACAATCCTGGGGGGCAACCATTTCACCTCCGACATCAGGTTTGACTCCGTCACAGGAGACTGTCAGCTCAAGCGCAGCACTCGCAATGGAGTGACGGTTGAGGTAATTAAACAGGGAAAAGAATAACCACCTAGACTGTTAATAATTACTGCAAATAATCATTGTTACATCGCACTGGACACGTGCACTGTCAGCCTGTCTTGCTAGTGCCCTCGCTGTTTCTCTCTTCGAACTAAACCATATGGCACTCAACCCTCAGACAACAGAAGTTTTGCTACTTACTACGCGGCAAATGAGGCAAAACCTAACTCCCTCATTTCCAAAAATCCATCTAGGTACCCACTCAGCCATAAGTAAAGCTTTAGTAAAGAAAACCTATTTCATATCAAGAATTAAACTTCTTTTAAATCCTCACTCTTGGACACTGTTCTACACAGCCATATTCAGTGGACCATCGATTACCCATCCAGTCTGTGGGACTTTGCTAGGGATGCTTCTGTGAGGCTTCGTGTAAGCAATTGCAATGACAGTCATCAAGTCGGTGCCTAAACGACACCCTCATAATTTCTCGTCGATAAAATACTTTGGCAAAATGTCTGCTAGACTTTCTACACTATTTTCTAACAAAATAATAAGAGGTTGCCTCAAACTAAATACTCCTACACCAAGAATCGACTCCTGAAGTATTCAGGTAGCGTCCTATGGACAAACTTTCCTTGCCCCCTCCAACACACGGACGACAGTCTATACCAGCTCAAAGCAAGACTTCTAAAACGTTTGTCTCAAAACCTTTGATGCCTTGCAGACACCTTCCATTAACATAAACACTTATCAGTAACATTGAAAAATGTAGTGTTTCCGTTTCTTTTCCTTCGATCAAGAACTAGATGTAAAGAAGCATAAGTTTGCTTATTTTTTTCCTCTTATGAATCAAGATAAAAAATATCTCTCTCCCTCATATACACAAGTACACATGACCATTGATAATTAGTCACATTGAAATAAGCTTTTGGATTTATTTTAAGGCCTCTTTATTATTCATGGCAGATCATGGACTCGCCGGGTCTGTTCGACACACGTAACACACACGAGGTCATCTCCACAGCCATTGTCCAGGCTGTAGCCTGCATGCATCCGGGTCCTCACGCTTTCCTGTATGTCATGAAGATCGGCCGCTACACGATGGAGGAGGAGGGTGTGTATAACCGGCTGATTGCACTGTTTGACCCGCAGTTACAGAACTACACAATGGTGGTCTTCACTGGAGGAGACGAGCTTGAGCGTTCAGGGGCGACCATTGAAGAAAAGATCGCGAAGGCCCCCGAAAACTTGAGAAAGCTTGTGAAAGCCTGTAGAAACAGGTATGTTGTCTTCAACAACATGGCGGCCAACAAGCAGCTTCAGGTAGACGTTTTCCTACAGAAAGTCCGAAAAATGATTGCTGAAAATGGCGATGTACCCTATAGCTGTCCCAAGTACATGGAGATCGGCGAAGGAATGGAGCAGGAAGTGGCACGAAGAGTTGCGGAAGTGGAGAAGCAGGACCTGAAGAAGAAGCGCTTTGTCCAGGAGCTTGAGACCAAGACAAAACAGGCGGAAGAGGCTGTGGCGAGAGAGAAGGAAGAGCTTAAGAAGAGAGAAGAAGCCCGACAGCAGGAGATGAAGGAAGAGGAAGAGATGAGGAGGGCACAGTTTGAGAGTCTGAAGCAGCAGCTAAAGCAGCAACAGATGAGTGAGGAGAAGAGACGACAGGAGACAGAAGCCTTCTTGAGGAAACTTGAGGAAGAAAAACGACAACAAATCAGAGAGATGGAAGAACAAAGAAAACAGGAGGAAAAGAGGCTCCGAAAGAAAGAGAAAGAAATGCAAGAGGCGATGGCGAAGATGATTGAAGAGCAGAGGAAACAGCAAGAAGAAAGGATGCGAGCCCACGAAGAAGAGATGCGGAGACTCAAGGACGGGATCGCCAACAAGAAGGAAACAACTTTCCTGGACAAATTTAAATCTGGGGTAAACGCTGTGGTGAACACAGTGATCGATGTCGTCGCCACCTTTATTCCATTTCTTCGACGCTGAAAACAGATATTTTGTGTTTCCCCCCTTTTTAGGATTTCCTTGAGTCCTTTTCGCTTCATTACAATATTATTTAAAAATCATATCGTTTGATGATATTGAAATGTAATCTTTTGATGCTAACAACAGAAATGGTCACAATGCAGGAACAGAAACAGCCAATAATGTTAATTTGTTGTAAAAATAATTAGAGTTAAATATACAATTAAACAAAGCAAAAAAAGCTGACTTTTACTTACTTGTACATCATCGTACATCACTGTACATCTTTGTACATTATTGTAATCCTTGTGCATCATTGTATATACTCTTCCTCATATTTCCTGTACTGTATTTTCTTTTTTTTGCTTTGAAGGTTTTACCTGAATGTTTTTATACTTTACCTGTGAGATGGTGGGTATATTGAGATTTTGAGATTTTCTAGAAATTTTCCGTTTAATTGAGGTTGAGAAGATCGGCGATTTATGAAAACTTGTGATAGAAGCCATAAAAGCGCAATAAAATTGTGTAAAATATAAAAAAAATTGTAGAGATAACGAACCGGATTTCAATGTTCATGTTAACTTGTGAAAGCTTTTGTAGGTTTTTGTTTCTTGCAATCATCTGTGGAGCTGAAGGTCAGAGTATCGAGGCCTGCTCGGACCAGTGAGTTTAAAGCTCCCTCTGCCCACCCAGCAGCTGATAGTCAGAGACAGGATCTGATTATGTCTGGAAACAGGTATCTGATTATACCTGGAGATTTAAAGACGGGTGGTTCAGAAGGTTAAGCTTCTGACTACAAGTGCCGTGGTCTTACTCACCTTTAACTACTTCACTGCCTCGTCGGCCATCAGACTATTGGACTTTTCACTTAGCTTCAGACAACGGGAATTGTTGCTTGTGCGTCTGTTTGTCATTTTATAAAGGAGTTAAATACCTTGTTATTCCTCAGGCTTTGTGACAGATATTTGCTTTCCACTTAAAATTCAAATTACAGAGATTGTGAAAAATTTGAATGTGTATGGATCATATGTCTGGATATTTCTGTAGATGTAATTTAGGTGCATAATATGAAATTAATATTTGTGTGCTTTTTTAATCCTTTGATGTTTGTGAGGAAATGAATATAATGAATTTGAGCTAGTTATAGAGACTTATGATATAAAAATTAAATTTAAAATGTTAAAATTTTCCTTAAACTTGTGGCCTGTGTGGACTACTGCATGGATGTTAACTGACAAAAAAGTCGGAACGAGAGGTTGTCACATGCTCCAACCAGGTCAGAAAGAGTTGTGAGGTGTGAGAGAATTTGGTATCTGAATCTTTATGTATTTACCACTAATTTTAGTACTACTGCACATTACCACCAATTATTTCACACTATGATGTCTCCGAGCTGAAGCCAACTGACTTTCGAATCGTGTTCACAGATGCAATTTTTTTCTACACCAGCCGGAACTGTTACTCGCTCGAAAAAGCAGCTCAAATCCGCACGCACATCGACCTTTATACTAGTGTAGAAACGGGTAGACCAATTTGAACACACACACACACACACACACACACACACACACACACACACACACACACACACACACACACACACAGAGGGAAAACTGGTCACACAGACATACATACTCGCTTATTCCAGACTGGTGTGACTTTTGTTGTTAGTGAGTTCCATCTATATTAGACTTAGGTAGTTCACATCTCTATTAACTCCACAGTACCTAATTCACAAGTTTAACATGTGCACAACTGCTCGTTTAATACTCCGGGCTCGCAAAACTAAACATACCACACCATTCCTGTATTCTCTCCCCATGCTACCAATTCAAACGGGATTTGACTTCAAACTCTCAACTCTTTGCTGTAGCTTCATCACCGGCATCTTACCATCTCTTGTCTGTCTACTCTCTGCTCATTTTCTGACTAACTTATTCTATTCATTCCACCTACAAAAACAGTTTAAGTGAACAACACATGGTTTCGTTCTGTACTTCTACCTAGTGGATCTCTCTTCAATACCACATTCGCTATTTAGAATCAAATACCGTATTTAAATTCTTGTTAAAACCCTATCTCTTAAAAAAATACTGTTTGATTTGTTTGTTTGATCATCATCATCATCATCATCATCATCATCATCATCATCATCATCATCATCATCATCATCATCATCATCATCATCATCATCATCATCATCAAGACAATATTTCTTGTCCATATTTCAGTGTCGGTAATATCCAGATGGCAGTGTGCACCGTCTGTGATGTTGTTCTCATCGGAATGTCTGAGTCAAGGCCAAGAGACTTCAGTCCCGTTGACTTTTCCCAGGAATTCAGTGGAGCAGGGAAACCCGTGTTTCTCGAAAACTGAGCTATTTTTAGAAATGACTTCATGCACTGGGTACACATCGCATGAGGATGAGCTTGGAGGCGCCGTGCGCTCCACACCTGTGAAAGATACCCTTCTCTCTCTTTTCTGGTCTCTGTCTTCTATCTCTCTCCTCTCTCATCTCTGTCTCTACGGACGGTGCATGGGTACAACGGTTAAGTGGTTATCACCAATACAGTCCTGGGTTCAAGTCTCGTTTCTAACACGTTTTTCTTTTTCTGCATGTGACACATGTTTACAAGACCGGCTACTTTGCTGTGAGATTTTCAGATCCATGACACTTCCTACACATCGTGAAATCTCATTTTGGTCATAGTCTAGAGTTAAAACAGATGTCGGAGAGACAATGAGTACGGATCGCTTTTCTTTCTTGTTTTACGAAGATCTTTATTTATTTATTTTGGTGCTGAGGTTCCGCGCTTTATGGTAAAATTTATATCTGTGGGAGATCAGATCTGTCACAAGCAAGCCGTTACAGATTTTGTTTAAATTATTATTTTAAGAAGAAACCAGAGAAAATGTGTAAGTGAAGTGAAGGGAGGCTACCCGTGGTTGATGCCAGGAGACAGCTAGGTAGCCTCCCTCTATGAGGGCCTGACAAACTGACACAGCGGCAGACGCCTACCTGTCTCATTCGTTATATTTTTTATGTTCATTATTTCATGACTTGCGCATTCTTGTAAGCAAAAGAAGAATAGATTTATTTTCTCTTATAATTTTATTTTTCTACAGATTGTTAAGCCATTTTAATTTTACCAAAAAGCAAGAGACAGTCATAAGCAGAATAATGTCGAATAAAAATGTAAAAGCTAGTTCTCCTGTTTACTAATCATTTCAGTTGAAAAGTATTCTCAGTGTCATATTCTCTGCCTTAATTACGACTATAGCTTTACACAAAAGATTAATAATCTACATCTGTATCAAATTGTCCTGCATATACATGCATGTAGAATAATGACAATAACCCACTTTATTAGTGCCAATGGGCAATTTAAACATGGGAAAGTGTATAGTATATACACATGCAAAAAAACTCTGTCAGTTACCAAGGGAAAAAGAACGAACAAGTAAACCTTTGCACATGCCAACATAGCGATTGCAGTAGCAGCAGCTATACCGAGAGCCTCAGCGCCAGACTAGAGTTTGCCGAGCGAGGAAAGATCTTGATTGTCATCGGTCTCTTTTCTCGCGGGTCGCATTCGTTCCCCTTTACGTTTAGCCAGTCAAATTTTTGTGGAAAATGTGTAATTTGGAGGAAATGGTGTGATGAAGTGTGTAAGCAAACAAAAAAGACCATCGACAACGGAAACGAAATATCTCTCATCGGTCGAGGCCAGATTAACAACGACCAAAAGTGGGGACAGTGAAAATTGTGAAGATGGAGCTACACCACCTCTAATACTGTTAAAATATAGAATGGTCATTGGAAGATTTGCACACAGCACCAATGAATTACGACGAGAGAACTCGTGAACTAAGATGATGATACAATACTCAGGGTATTTTGGATGGTGCTCAGCTCCGGTGGACAACAGTAGGACTAGTTGTTGAACAGGTCGTTACATGCAGGACCTACTCACCACCGCTCAAGGTAGACATAAGGAGCGAGCATAGTCAGCAGTCATTTCCCCCCCTGCGATCAGTATCGCATATCATCATAGCTAGTCCTCAGCGGGGATCAGTCAAGGAATGGTGATTTTGATGTTACCTGCCTCATATATATCGCTTAAAGGCGTAGTTGAAAGACTGTAGTAAGAAGTGATATACTTACACACCCATGCTTACTTTTTCAACTCAAACACCAGTGAAAAAAATAGCATTAATACTAAACAAGAAACAAAACAAAAAAAAAACAAAGAAAAAACCAAAACCAAAACAAAAAAACAAAAACAAAAACAAAAAAAAAACCAAAACCAAAACAAAACAAACAAATAAACATAAACAACAAAAGAACAAAACCAAAACCAAAACAAAACAAAAATAGAAGGTACAGAAAGAGAAGGTGCAAAAGCAAAGTGCATTAGTCACCATCAGAATCAGAACCTAATTTTCTCATTACAGACACCTTCGATAAGATGTACAAAAGGCTTCATCAGATATTCCACGAAAGAAGGTTCTTGCCCGTCAACGATTCTTTCCCTCAGCGCAGTCATCTCCTGCTCGTGAGCTTCCGCTATTTTTTTTCGAAGTTTTTTCTGCTCTTCCATCCTGCATTCTATCATTTTGTTCATTTCTTCATTCTTTCTGTTCAGGTTCTCTTGCTCCCATTTTCTTTCTTCTTCCATCTTTCTCATCTGTTGCCGCATGTCTTCCTCAAGTTTCTTCAAGAAGGCTTCTGTCTTCTGCCGTCTTTTCTCCTCACTCATCTGCTGCTGCTCCAGCTGCTGCTGCAGACTTTCCATCTTTACTGTCCTCCTCGCTTCAAGTTCCTCCATTTCTTTCTGTCGAGCTTGTTCTTTCTTTTGAAACTCATTCTTCTCTCTCGCCACGGCTTCTTCGGCTTGCTTCACCTTGACTTCAAGTTCTTGGACATACTGCTTGCTCTCAATGTGTTGCTTCTCAAACTTTGCCATCTGTTTCCTTACCCTCTCCTCCATCGCTTCCTCGATGTGGGAGTACTTGGGACAAGTGTAAGGCTTACCGCCATTTGCAGCCACTAGTTCTCGCACCTTCTGCAGAAGGACAAATAACTCGGTCTTTACTTCAGACACCGTGTCGCTAAAATCTACATACCTGTTCTGACAGGCTCTTAAGACTCTTTTCAGGCTTTCAGGTGTATTTGCCAACATGTCTTCCAATTTTCGTCTTCTTTCAATTCCCTTTCCTTCAGTGAAGACGACGATGGTGTAGCTCGCTAGATGTTTGTCGAAAAGCTCCAGCAGCCGGTTGTACTTGTCCTCCTCTTCCTCGGTGTAGCAGCCGATCTTGATGACATAGAGAATAGCATGAGGACCCGGATACATTCCGGCCACAGATTTTGCAATGGTGGTGGCCACTGCCTCGTGACCTTTGGAAGTATCGAACAGACCAGGAGAGTCCAGGTGCTGCAAGGAAGCAAGAAGTAAGCTAAATTATCTAAATCAGAAAGTAATACAAGTAATATCATTATTATAGAGAGGCCATAAAACTCATCCATCCTTTACTCTCTGTCCAGTCGACTGTGTACCTCGCTTGACTATCGCTAACATAACTTACCTCAACTTTGATGCCATTGAGTTGGCTATATTTTAACTGGATGAAATCTGGATCCCTGTCAAAGCCCACCATCAGGAAGCGGAAAGTTTCACCTTTGAAAATAAAAATAAGTTAAATTTTTTCTTATTAGTAAATCATTTTAAAGATTTGTAGCTTTACGTAAGGAGCTGACATCGTATACTGGAAGGAATCCCAATGTAAAGCCCTAAATTATGAGCATCAGAAACTGGAGAGAAATTCTGTACAGACCAGTGTCAGGTGACTTGTAATGTTTTACACGGAAACACAAAGGGAGAAAACCGGAGTACCTGGATAAAAACACAGTCAGCCCTGTAGAGAGCCGTCACATTCATAGACATCCGACCATTGTGCCACCAACCGCCACAAAATTTCGTTATACTCTAGAAAACCATGTTGTCAATATTGTAAACTCAACTTTTATCTGTAATCATGAGCTAGTGCCGTGTATCCTTCTAGATGACCTTCCTTGCTCTCTTTTTTTTTCTAAAAGTCCCCTTCGTCCCTTTTCTGCTCTTTCCTTCCTTGCTTCACCATATAAGTAAGTGACAGGAACGAGAAAATATACGGATGAATATCTCCGTTCTGACAGTTTTATAAAATTATATTAGACAAACCTGCCATAATGTTTCTTTTGCCTAAACGTTTGGCATCAATATAAAGTTCATCCATATCAGTTAAACAAGTAGCTGAATCTGCTTCTTACATAGAAGCAATACAAAGATCTTAAGCCTTTCAATCGAAATAGAAACTTCGAACAAAACTTCTTTTAAACAAGGAAATATAATGCGGTAACATTTGAAAAAAGAGCAGCTTCTGTTTGTACGGACACGGGACGAGTTACAAAGACATCACTGTATAATGACAACAGACATTTGTGTTATGGAAAACATTTCGACTTCGAGTGATGGCTTCAGGGTATAACAGAAACCAGCTGCAGTCGTGTCATAAGATTTTGTTATAAGTAGTATAGATAGAGGTAAGACAGTATAGATAGAGGTAAGACAATAGTCAAACCTAAACCTTCAACAGAAGCTTAACTCTAACATCTTCTCTTGTCTCTGAGTTTTTCTTTGGCAATCAACCAAAGAAATAATTTTCTCTAGAAAAAAAACTAGAAATACTTGTACATGATAAGTGGATTTTTAAATTGTAAGCAGTTATTGTACCTTCTTCACCAAGAGTTGCTGCTGTCGTCTGCTTACTTAGGTACTCGGCGGTGTGGTCTTGTCTACTGCCATGACATTCACTAGACTTCACTGCTACTACTGCAGACGACTCATTTCCAAGCCTTTTAACCGCTGATTTCAAAGCCAGACTTTGAGCCAGAGGAAGCCGCTTGGTTTTCTGGAGATTCTCAGTGACTTGGTTTGGCGACAGGTGGCGCAGCAGTTCAAGGTTGGTGAAACCCTCCTCCTTCTCCAAGTCTGTCACAACACACAGCCAACAGTTGCAATGAAAACAATAGAAAGATATTCATAAGCTTTACTGAGCATTGGCTTAGACATATTTGATACATTTCGGTACACGCTGACAATTGCTTTTGCCGAGGCATAAATAAACATTTCAATCAATTGGAATTAACTGTTAATTCTTCCCCTTCGCTTCACAGTGTGAAGCATTGTTGTAAATTGTTCAGGCTTATACAACGCGTTGTTTAGAAGAAAAACGTAAATGACAAAGGAAGTACTTTTAACAGGAAGTCTTTGCATTTTCCCACATTTCCTGGTTTTTTTTTGTTTATTTGTTTGTTTGTTTGTATTTTTTGATTGGAAAAATGTCGAGGCGGTATAAAGTTCCAGAGGTGTGCGATTTGTTTCTGGGAGATTCCGACAACGAAATGGAAACGGAAGTGGTTGATGAGAAAGATGAAAAAGATGAAAGCTTAGATGTTGAGGAGATCATATTTGTAGAAGGAAGTGAAATTTAATTCATCGTGCATCTGAAATGCCTAATACCAATGCAAACAACGAGCCAGAAAATATTCCTGCTTAGGATGAAGGAGATTGTGACCACGAATGGTGTAAAAATCTTCGTGGTTTTCCTCTGCTATCAGAAGTTAGGGCCACGCCAGCTTTGAAACGGGAAGAGAATCCTCCACCTTTGGAAGATTGTAAGCCGAAAGATTTATACAAGTTCTTCATAGATGATGAGCAACTAAAGAAGATGAAGACTAATCTTTATTGTAGTCAAGTAATAGATAAAGTTTAGAGGTCTAATGCTCGCATCTTATGTAAATACATGGACGTCTGTAAAGTTGCAGAATTTTTTGTTTTTAATTGCACAAATGAGTATTATAAATAAGCTCAAACTTAGTGATTACTGAGCAAAACGTCCATTTTGCAGTCAACGACTGCTTACAAAATAATGAAACGAGAAAGGTTTTTGAGTATTCTTGCTGTTTCATTTAAATGACAACTCTTTAGTACTTGCAAAGGGACAGCCTGGTCATGATCCCATTCACAAAGTAAGACCTCTTTCATCTACGCAAAAGTAGCCTAATGTTACATTTTACATACTTAGATAATGCAAATGTTACACAATGCATAATTATCTTTTAAAATTCTACTTTACTCCAAATACTCGGTGGCATAAGCCAGGCTCAAACACCAATCTCCAGACCCCATAGACTGCGCCTATTGACAGTTACTAATGTATAAACATCGAGAAATAAAGAACTCTTAGTAACAATTCAGTGTAAATGTTTCAAAAGCTAAAATACTACTGTTTCCATTTTGAAATTAAATTGTAACACAAGTCGAATACCTACTAACAACTCGTGTTATTGTGTTACCTTGGTTGTCACCCATTGTACTTTGTGAAGGAATATCAAGCAGATCTTTGACAGGCGGAGTGTATCTGAGTTTATCTCTGTGCCTTTAGGATCTGATGGATCAGAGTGTACAGTGAGCCTGAAATAACTTGTGGAAATGGAACAGTGCCAATCGAATCAAAATATTGTTTGTGGTCGTAACCAGTATGGGTATAATTTTTAAGAAGATTATGTGAAGAAACAAAAACCCGGATCAAGCGATTTCCTTGTATGAAAATAGTTTTTCTTTTGAGCGACTTTGTCCCAAAAATGACGAAGGCGCATGACCACCCACCTTATCATCTAGAACTCAAATGCATCTTACGGAAACACAATAATGCACTCAAAGACACACACAAACACTTTCACACATGAACGTACATACACGAATACACGCATGCATATAAAAATACATGGATACAAACTGTACATATATAGATAGATAGAAAAACATTCACTCTCTTGCTTGCTTTGTACAACTGATGTACTTTATTTACTAGTCTCAGACACGTTGACTTGATCCGAGTACAACAGCGACACAATTATTCATTATAGGCCACATGATTATCTAAAAATAGAATCTGCTTAAAATCATCAGCGACTGAGGTAAACATTTCTGAGCCTAAATTAAGTTTTGGTCCAAATCCCTGTTGTCTGGCGATGATTACTCAACATACTGCTCTGATGTCTTTAAGACTTGAGTCACTACACTTTGTTACTGGGGGGGGACAACTGGGATTGTACATCAGTAATCACCATAATTTATTTTACAATCACAGCCTCAATTCTCCTGTCATCACACTGTTTATACGATTAGTTTGTGTGCAAGTAATGGGGAGGAGGGATAAAACCTGCAATACAGACATTGCACTCTGACTAACTATAAATTACATAATATATAAATAAATATATATATATATATTGATTGATCTTTTGGGGCATTTGTTCATCATCACTGCAAAAAATGTTTGTTGATAATTTCATTAATCCGGTAAAGATTCCCTACCCAGGAGATTTAAGCTTGTTTGCTCTAAAGTTTGATGTTATGAGCTGTGACTTATTGATTAGGTCTTTTCAGTAATCATTTTGAATAAAAAAACTGTTCATTTAATTAATATTTAACCTTTTGTCTTGTCTATAGTTAGCTAGATCATTGGATCTCTTTGAGGACTGACCGGCTGAAACTATAGCGAATTACTTTTCTTAAGCCTTTTTAGTCATTACTTTTCTTTCCTTGTTATTGTTTTGTTCGTTTATTTTGTGTGTAGTTCTTTCTTAAATTTTTTTCTTGCTTTCTTTCTTTCTGCTTGTATAAGCTTTAGTACATTGTTTGCAAAATTTTGTGGACATTTGAAGTCTTAGAAAACAAATATATCTCAGGGAAACTAAATAATTATCAAACTTACAGCAAGGAAAAAGTGGGAATGATCATGGAGGCACTAAAAACAAACAATACACAGACAAGTCACTATTGTTAGCTATTGTAGACCTAACAAAAATCTAAAGAACCAGACCGCGATGAAAAAACCAGCAAGTGATGACCTCCATCCTTGTCACCCCTTGTCGCTTTAATCGTGACACTGAGAAGTAAAGGAAGAGGAAAGAAGAAAAAAGTTTTCCCTCTGAACTCAGTGGTACCACTGTTTCACTTTCAGTTCTAAAGATGCTGGTGACTGAATGAAACATCTGTTTACTGTCCATGGCATCTCGTCCGTGAATTATGCTTCAGGTCGAGCTTTGGCCACATCAGTAAACATCAGTAAAATCGGCAAACGAAGCGGCGGTGTAAATGCAAGATAATAATTCAATTTTGTTGGAAAAGTGTGACAACAACGACAACTACGATTATGACGATGTTGCTGCTGATAATGATAACGATTATGATGATAAGGAGGATGAGTATTAACAACAGACAGCACAAGAGTTTTCATCTGCAGTTCTGTCCATATTGCCGACAAAATGGCGGATTACTGTGACACAGTAGGTGTCAGTCTCTTCAGATCTTCTCATCGCTATTTCTTCTGTCATCGGAGTAGAACAGTTGATTGAATGTTAATGAAGCGCATAATATCCCCTTCGTTCATTTATACACGCACTGAAGATACTACTGTTCTAAAAGTGTCTTTAACATGTGTTTCTGGTGATCAGTGACATAGTTTTCCATGGATTAAATAAGCAAGTGCTTTTCAATCATGGTCTTGACCAAATCAGACTGGTTGTGCTTTGGACTCGGCGGCTGGCCGGATGACACAGTCATTATTAGATGTCTACCACTGTGATTAACACAGAAGGTTTAATTCTATGCAGGCTCTAAATATAAGTAATTCACTTTATACCACTCTAAATAAATGAGGTGAAATGCTAGAGGACTGCCTTCATAGAGAACAGCCAGGCGGAATCCGTGACTGAAAGTCTTAAAAGAAGTGACTTGGACATTTATACTTACCTCAGGAAAGGGCAAGATTTTTGTTTCGCTAAAGAAGTTTGTGTTGTGACATGAGAATGAATGTTTATGTGCAAATGTCACGGGTATATTTAAAAGTTTAGTCGTTGTACATGGAATGTTATCACCATCCGTCCTAGTGTCATGTGATTTGCGCGTTAAATATTTTATCTTCCCATGTTGTATTATACAAAATGTCTACTACAAAGTGAACTTGGGTTGAAGTTAGAATAATGAGATTGAGAGTTTTAATCTTGCCTTAACAAGATTTAAAAACAAGCTTTACTACTTCGCTACTGGGTCTACTGTTATTTGAGATATAACATAATCATCCAAATCACAAGCAAGAACTATATTACACAGCAAACAAAGGAGGAATTTATTTATTTTCTCTTATAATTACATTTCTCTACCAGATTGTAAGGCTACTTGAATTTTATCAAAGTTGAGAGCAAGTAACAAGAAGAATAATGTCGAATAAAATGTAAAAAAAAAGCTAGTCCTCCTCTATACTATTCAACTGACAAATATTCTGAGTTGAATATTCTTTACAACAATAACATCTACAGCCATAGACAAAAGCTTGATAACATACATCAGTAGTAAATTGTCCTGATACACATGTAGTCAAACTACCTCGAATCTGTTAAAATGAAGAATAGCCATCGGAAGGTGGGATGTTTGCACACGGCACCAATGCGGTCAGACGAGAGAACTCAACCATGAACTAAGGTGGTGGTAGTAACACTGGCAAAGATCAGGGCGCAGGTTCTTGGGAACCAACAACTACCAACTACAAGCTTTGGTACAGGAAGATATAAAGTTGGTGCAGGCTTCCCTGTATGAAAAGAAGTGGTCGGAGTCGTCATCTAATGCAAAACTATTTCTGGCAGACTGATCTCCCTTTGCATCTCGGCCAAGACAGTCTGGTTTAGTCAAGTGACTCAGTAAAATAGTGTTTTAAAGGATGTTCGACTCTAGTGGACAAAAGTAGGACTAGGTGGTGAACATAAAAGAAGGACCGGTCGTTAGATGTAGCAAGTGCTCACAACCGACCCCACAAGGCAGACGTAAGGGGCGAGCACTGTCAGCAATGGTATGGCTTAGTGCCTTAGTACATAGATGAGAAATCTGATATTTGATACAAGCTGAATGTCCACGAACTTGTGACATATTTTGTCCGACCATGAAAGCGTAATAAGTCTCCCAGCCCACGAAGATAGAGGATTTAGTAATAAAATATTTAAGTTCGTAAGAAATACATGATAATTTGGGATTCGTATTAGGCAACAAACACGAATATGTCACCTGTGTCACAGTGTCACATAGAACTTCACCAGGCCTACACGAAAGACTGTAGTGTGTAATGACACCTACAAGCATACTTAAGTTGTCGACTAAAAAAACAACGCAAATAAAGGCAAAAATATAAACAAAAGTAAAAAATACAAGGTGTAAAAGCCAAACGCATTACTCACCATCAAATTCAGAACCCAATTTTCTGATTAAATTACAGACACCTTCGATAAGATGTACAAAAGGCGCCATAACATATTCCACAAGAGAAGGTTCTTGTCCATCAATGATCCTGTCCTTCAGCTCATTCATCTCCTGCTCGTGAGCTAGCGCCATTTCTTCTCGAAGTTTCCTCTCCTCTTCCATCCTGCCTTCTATCATTTTGCTCATTTCTTCTTCTTTTCTGTTCAGGTTCTCTCGCTCCACTCTCCTTTCTTCCTCCATCTCTCTCATCTGTTGCAGTCTGTCTTCCTCAAGTTTCTTCAAGAAGGCTTCTGTCTTCTGCCGTCGTTTCTCCTCACTCAACTGTTGCTGCTCCAGCTGCTGCTTCAGGCTCTCCAGCTGCTCTGTCCTCTTCGCTTCAAGTTCTTCCATTTCTTTCTTTCGGGCTTGGTCTCTCTTTTCGAACTCCTCCTTCTCTCTCTCCACGGCTTCTTCGGCTTGTTTCGCCTTGACTTCAAGTTCTTGGACATACTGCTTGCTCTGTAGGTGCTGCTTCTCAACATTTGCCATCTTTTTCCTTACCTCCTCCTCCATCGCTTCCCCGATATGGAAGTACTTGGGGCAAGTGTAAGGCTTACCGCCATTTGCAGCCACTAGTTCTCGCACCTTCTGCAGGAGGAGATCTACCTGGGGCTGCTTGTCACACATCATGTTGTTGAATACGACATACCTGTTCTGACAGGCTCTTAAAACCCTTTTCATGCTTTCAGGTGCATTTGCTAACATGTCTTCCATGTTTCTTCCGCTTTTAATACTATCTCCTCCAGTGAAGATGACGATGGTGTAGCTCGCCAGATGTTTGTCGAAAAGCTCCAGTAGCCGGTTGTAGACGCCCTCCTCCTCCTCAGTGTAGCGGCCGATCTTGATGATATAGAGAATAGCATGAGGACCCGGATTCATTCCGGCCACAGATTTTGCAATGGCGGTGGCCACTGCCTCGTGACCTTTGCGAGTATCAAACAGACCAGGTGAGTCCAGGATCTATAAAGACACAAAAAAGAAATAAAATTATCTAGAAGAGAAGGTAATGTAAATATTATGACTTCTGTCGAGAAGCTATACAATCCATCCATCCTTCAATCTCTGTCTAACCATCTGTGGATCTAGCTCGACTATCGCTGGCATGATTTACCTCAATGTTCACGCCATTGCATTGGCTTCTTTTCAACTGACACAAATCTGTCACCGAGTCGAAGCTGGCTTCAGAGTCGAAAACATCTTCGCCAAGAATCGTGTTTCCTGTTGTACTCTTCCCGGCTCCAGTTTTCCCCACCAACAGCAAGCGGAAAGTTTCACCTTAGAAAATAAATTAAGTAGACTTTTGTAAAACACGAAAACTTGTAGAAGGGACTGTCATCGAATGCTGGAATGAATAATAATGCATAGCTTTAAACATGAACAGCATCCGAATCTGAAGAAAAACTCTTTCATGGACCATCGTCAGATGACAAGTTCGACTCACAACAAAGATGGACAAAAGGGATGAAGCCGGAGTACCCGAAAACAAACCACCGATGTTGTCACTTTGATAGACACCCGATTCTCACTGTCATGGTGACAGGCACTTTAACCACCACCCGCCCCAACATATCGTCAAACTCTAAAGAAATATAGTAGATTGTCAATGGGTAAACCCAACTTGTATCCTTCATCATGTCCTAGTGCTATCTATCATTTAAGATGATTCATGATGACCTGCTACGATGTATCAGTTAAAATGGCCTAGTGCTATGTATCATGTAAGACTACCTAGTGTAAGGGTCTAATATTGTGCATCATTCATGATTATATCGTGGTGTGTATCATATAAAATGACATATTGCTGTGTATCATTAATGATTACAAGTGCTGTGTATCATTCAAGCAGGATCACCACCCCCTTTCCTTACCCTCTTTCATTCTCACTTTCCTTCCTCTTTTTCCAACTCCCTGTCTCTTTTCTTGCTTCCCTTTATACGTATGAGTGTGTGACAGGAACGAGAGGAAATTTGAATGTATTGAAAGTGACATATTTGATAATGTATTATATTTATGTATTTTAAGACTCTAAAAAGTGTTTTAATGACAGTTGTATAAAAGTTTATGAGGACATAAACCTGCCATTATGTTTCTGTTGCAAAACAAGTTCTTGTTTCATTAGTGTCGGTTAAGCAAGTTGCTGAATCTGCTTCTTATTCAGAGGCAGCATAAAGAACTGAAGTCTTTCAATCGAAACAGAAACTTTGACCAAAACGAATTTAAAACAAGGAAGTATAATGCGGATGCATTTGAAAAAAAGAACATTTATCTATAGGGAAAGAATGAGTTAAAAAGATAGACAATAATGTGTAGCAGCAACAGACATTTGAGAATGTTCGTGTTATGGAAGAATACTAGACCGAGTTTTCACTTGTGTAATGTCGATAGTGTATGATACCAGACACGAGTTTAATAATTCTTATTCGTGTCATGAGGTTTTTTTTCTAATTATAAATGGTGCCGCTAAAACTAGGACAGTATTCAAACCTGCACCAGAAACTTTCCGTTGAATAATAAAATCATTGAAAACTAAAACATTAATGTGCCAGATGTTGGTGATTTAATACATAACCACAACACTCCAATAGGTCTGGAGTTATGCCCAGAGAACAGTATTGTCATGGTGCTGGTCTCTGTTTAACTCGTCATAGGCATGATTCAGAACTTAAACAAGAGCAGTACATAAAGGGAACTAGAATGTTAAAATTGGTGAGTATACAACATGGAACACTGGTCAACTGTTTTATTTCTCCAGGAACTTTGGCACCGAGAGGGACTCTATGCTCTCGCAGTGGAGTATCGCTGACAACATGAAATTCCTTAAAATTAAAGAAGTTATCTCCTTAAATATGTTTTGACATGTCTATTTACTTTAATAGAGAGAAATCAAACAAGGTTCAAATTAACCTCTATCTACATTCATTGAAAGTGTTATAATATTTATATATCTATTTTCATGTTACAGAGATTTTTGTCACAGAATTTTGTCAGAGAGTTACAGTTCGAGCTTGAAGATACTTTGTAGTAATTTCATTTGTTTGTTTAGACTAAGGCTGGGAGAAATTTGCTTTCCACAAATTGAGGAAGTATTTTTATTGGTGGTGACCAGCGCCATACCGCGGCTATGGCACTGAAAACACTGCTGAGCAGCTAGAGCACACACACACACACACACACACACACACACACACACACACACACACACACACACACACACACACACACACACACACAAACACACATTTTTTTTGCAATTTGTTAAAGAGAAAGATAGAAGAGAGAAAATGTGAAGAACTTTTCTCTTGTCCTCCATTGTGTGATGCTAATTTGCGTTTCTCCTTTCGTAAGGTCTTCCTGGAAACTTTGACTGTACACACGTACGGAATGGAAAGAAGAGAAACACACGCAAACGAATAAAGTTTCTCACACATTTACATTCAGTCTTTCGCTTTACCTTCTGTCAGGAGGTCTAGGGGGCAAATAGTTAGCGCCTGTCACCAAGACAGTGAAGATTGCCTGTCCTGGGTTCAGATCTTATACTGGGCTGCAAATGGCGCCTGTAGTGCAGTGATATATCGCTATATGCTGTCTTGTAAAAGACCAGCTTTCCCCTGCCCCTCGTCATCTCAGGATCAGAGGTGATTTGAGATTGTATAAATTATTTAAAAAAATGAGTTTATCCCAATTATTAGAAATTCTTAAACTACAAGCAGTTATTGTACCTTCTTCATCAAGGGCTTGTGCTGTCGTCTGCTTACTTAGGTACTCGCCGATGTGGTCTTGTCTACTGCCATGACATTCACTAGTCTCAGCTTCTTCTCCTGCAGACGACTCATTTCCAAGTATTTCAATCGCTGATTTCAAAGCCAGACTTTGAGCCAGAGGAAGCCGCTTGGTTTTCTGGAGATTCTCAGTGACACGGTCTGGCGACAGGTGGCGCAGCAGTTCAAGGTTGGTGAAACCCTCCTCCTTGAGAACCGCAACTGTTGCTGAGTCAAGATCAACACTTTTCGCCCACTGCTCCAAGTCTGTCACAACACACAGCCAAAAGTTGCAATGAAAAGAATAGAAAGATATTCATGAGCTTTACTAAGCATTTGCTTGCACATGTTCGCACACACTGACATATAAAAGCAAATCCTATCAAAATCCCCAGAACATCTACATGTCACATACACTCTCCACCACCGGCGTTCAGACGAGATGAAAGGTATGGTACATACTAGTACACAAACATCAACAATATATCTACTTTTTGTGTGAATTTTTAAAGATTCTTGAATATGAATCAAATAATTTGAAGCACATCACAGCAGATAATAATATTTTCTACAATGTCGGTGAAGATCATACAAGACAAAAGGAAAGCAGTTTCTGAATCAAATGAAGTTGCAGCTTTTCTTGCAGGATGCACTGATTTAAATCAGTTAGCATTAGCTGTTAAGGGAGATTTGGCTTTAAAGGTTTGTTATCCCCGAACCGCTGAAGGTTTTTGGTTAGAAAATGTCGTCCAGCCATTTTAATGTAAATTATGTGAAAATAGGTGAAGTTTTCAGCAATAAACACATGAATACATTCCGTGATAAATATGAGATTATTCTCGACAATTATTCACTAAGGTCATCTTCAAGCAACAGATAAAAAGAAGGAGAGAGGTTATACAACTTGAAGGTAAAAGGAAAAATGTACAAACATCGAAAAAAAATTATTTAGTTACAATTAACGCTAAAGGTTTTCAAAGCTAAGATACTACTGTTTCCCTTTTAAATTAAGTGTTATTCTGTTACCTTGGTTGTCACCCATTGTACTTTGTGAAGGAATATCAAGCAGGTCTTTGACAGGCGGAGTGTATCTGAGTTTATCTCTGTCCCTTTAGCATCTGATGGATGGAGTGTACAGAGAGCCTGAACTAACTTGGGGAAGGGAACAGTGCCAATCGAATCAAATCAGTTCGTTGTTCGTAGTCAGCATGACTATAGTTGTCAGGAAGATTATGTGAAGAAACTAAAACCTGGACGGATTTTTACGACTGCTCAGGGAAGTACGAAGCGATTTCCTTGTATAAAAATTGTTTTTCTTGAGAACAACATTGTCTACCACCCAAAAAATCCCAAAAGAGCATGGCCACCCTCCTTATTAACTAAAACTCACATACATCTTACAAAAAATACAATAATACACTTAAAGACACACACCGACACATTCACACATGAACATACATACTGACATACATAAATAGTATATAAAACATAGAATCAGCCTGTCTCTTCCATTTCTTTGTATAACTGACGTCCTTCATTTACTAGTTTCAGACAGTTGACTTATTGACAGTACAACTCGATGTATGTAAGTACACTTTAATTGATTCATTGCTAGCCACGTGGTTCTCTACAAGTAGGATCCATTAAATCATTTGTGACTAAGGTAAATATTGTTAAGACTGTGTACATGTCCACCACCCTGTTGTCTGGCGTTGATTCCTCAGCACACTGGTCTTGCTGTCTATAAAGAAAGAATGTGTGTCATTACAATTTGTTACTCTGGCGTGAGAAACAATAGTAAAAGATCAATAGTAATCATCATAATTTATTTTACTTTTATAACCTTTTATAACCTTATTCCTCATGTTACAACAACTCTTCTTTATTTGACCGTCTGAAAGTATAGCAAAGTGTTTTTCTTTAGTCTTCTTAGTCATTAGTGTTTTTTATTTGCTCTTCCACTTTGCATGTAATTCTTCTTTTCTTGCTTTCAATCTTTATGCTTGTATTAACTTAGAAGCAATATTAGCACTATTTTTAATGTGTAGAGACTATCTTCTCGACTTTTTAAAGTTTTAGAAAAGATAAATGTATCTCACGGAAAGAAAATAATCATCAAACCTGCAGTAAAGCAAAAGTATGGAAAGAAAAATAAGGATGATTATGGAGGCACTAAAAACAGGGCATACAGGCAAGTCATTGTCTTGCTATAAATATAGTAGACCTAGAAAATATTAAAAGAAGCAGACCGCGATGAAAAGTAACCACTTTCAGTTGCTTCATCCTTCTAATGTTTGGTCGCTTAGATCGTGACACTGAGAGGAAGAAGAAAGAACAAAAGTTTTCCCTCTGATGTCAGCAGTTCTACCGTTTCACTTTCAGTTCTGAAGATGCTGGTGACTGAATGAAACATCTGTTTACTGTCCATGGCATCTCGTCGTGGAATTATGCTTCAGGTCGACCTTTGGCCACATCAGTAAACATCAGCAAAGTCATTAAACATCAGAAGCGACAACGAAGACGATGATGCTGCTGCTAATAATGATCTGCATTAGACTTTTTTTAACAAAAAGATTTCTTGTTGTTTCCCTTCTGTAAATTAATTTTTCTCTCACATTTGAAAAGTGCGGAATGCTATTGACAGCTTTTTAATTCTATTAGTAAAAGTATTATAATATAGAAGAACAGGCCCAAGCACATGTACCCACGGAAATGTACACTTGTGAAACTAATGGCGCTGATGAAAGAACTGCAGTGGAAACTTTTAGTACAGTTGTTTCTCTTTATCTCTTCTCTCTCTCGCTCTCTCTGTAAATATGTAAATAAAGCCCCGATTTTAAAATGACAGCGCACCTGGCTACCCCTCAGTTAGTCACAAACACAGACAGACAGACAGACAGACAGACAAAAGAGGAAAGAGCTCGCGCATGAGCACAATGTCTTTATCGACTAAGGCTTTCCTCTTTTTTTTGCCTAAGGAAATATAAATAATATTAAATATTATCCTTACTGCGCGTGTCTTTATAATGATTTGCAAATATGCATTCATTCTTACTTTACTTCAGAAAACTGTTACAAAACATGAAGTTTCTACATACAACTCAGCTACACTACTTAAAAGTGTTTATGTGTTAGTTAGGAACTACTTCAGTGTTCAGAGATTTTGCTCGCAATTTTACTCTGTGCTGACCTAAAGCCGGATGTTTACTGAGTGCAATACAATAACATTAACATCTAATCGAATCCACAACGAGGGGAACATGTCTGCAATAATGAAACTCCTTTTGTTCTCTCTCTCTTTCTGTAAGTTGGGGTTTACTGAATAAGAGATCCCTCTACTCTTAGCGGTTATCTGCTGATTGTTTGTGTTTCTCTCTTTTATCTCTCTTCGCTGATCAATGTCAGATCTTTGGAAGTTCTTATTACAGTGAGATGTACCCGCACCACTAAAGCTTTTGTATTTTCACTGCAGATTTGAAGTGTTTTTATATATATATATAGATATATATGTTTTACCTTTTGTCTCGTACCTCCTCACTTGTGGTGTGGGTTTTCTAGGCGATATGAAGGATTTTTTTGTAGAACGAAAACTATTTTCTTTTGCGTCTCTCATGTCAGGTTCTTTCTGTATTACTTACATGATAATGTTACTTGAGTGACTGATAAATCTCGTAGTGAGGTCGATGTAGTAAAGTTGTAGAATACCTTTCTTGTGTGTGTGTGTGTGTGTGTGTGTGTGTGTGTGTGTGTGTGTGTGTGTGTGTGTGTTATATTTTGCTTTTTTTGTGACACAGACTTAGCGTGTCAGCTGTGATCCATGACTTCTTGACTAGGAAGTGTTTTCCAAGTACTTTATCTTTTATAATGAGGGTCTTGTTAATACACTCCAGTCACAAGCTCCACTAACATCTCCTTTGATCTACAATCGACTATCTCACGCACGTATAACATGCTTCATTTTCCACATCTTATTATGCAATGAGTCTCAATGGAGTTGAGACAGTTTGTCATTGGCTGTGGCAATGCTAATATTGTAGTGTTGTCACAGACACTCGAGCTCACACCTGGACATTTGCGGGTTCTTTTTCTTAACAAAACAAGACAACTAACTCTGCCTCTCTTGCAGGTCTGTATCATTTAATTGCATTAACAAAAATATGTTAAAATACTTAATAAAATTCTACGATAATTACTGAAGTAAAACTGATTAATATACATCCAAGAGTTACTAATTAATTAACCCCTCTAACAAATATTCTAAAGAAAGTATTTAAGTGTTTAAAGTCCGGCACAAAGTCACTTTTATCACTGCTTACACTGGTGATACTCTTAATTCCAATCACTGGGTACTGATGATCCACTGTAGACGCTATACTCTAAGAAAACTGGGGACTAATGTCCAGGAATCCAAAAACATGTTTATAACATATATATATTTTGTTCCATACACACAAAATAACACAAATCATAGACGTTTCCACCCGGGGTCAGACGTTGTACACAACATGGCGCTGCCTCTTGGGACAAGCGACCACAAATTTCCTGGACCAAATACTCCAGGATGACATTAACTAACAACTCACAAAAAAGCTCTTCAATCTGCCAGGCCCCGTAGACTTTATGGCCCATCACCCGGCCCCTATTGACAGTTATAAGAAAAACAAATTACTAATGTACATCTATGTAAAAAATACAGGAAAAAGCAAACTTACACAAAAAACCGAGATACAAAAAATATGAATACCGCACCTTTCTAGGAAGATGTAGCCTTCACTCCCCTACACACAGTGTACCTCCACTTGCCCTGTCTCCTTGGCCAGCGACAGTTGATTATTTTGTCTCGCCTTTTCTTTTCCACTATCTACAAACCCTTGTTACTCATGCGACAAGTGTGGCTTGGCCACCCACCCTTTGCTAGCTATTCAATTTTATATCCCCCCTTTGTGTAGCAGTGATTACTTTCAAATCATTTGACATGACAAACAATAGCATCTTCACCAGCTCACACAGGTATGTGCATTCAAAAATAGTTTATCAATGATGGATTATCAAAGATGGTTATATGCTAACAACCAATGATCTAACAATCACCTTAATATCTATGTACAAGTACTAATCTAACTCAGTAACATAAGCAAGTATAGGTTTAAAAATGAGCGATAGCAAACTTTTCATCAACGGGTAACCAGTGGTTTAGCTAGAAAAACGTAAAAGAAGTAAAGCAAGGAGTCCTACTAGGGAGAAGGCTTGTAATGTTGTCTTTGGGTATTTTGTAGAATTAAGAAATTTTTAGCAACTCGTCTCTCAAACGCACAGGTGTGTGTGTTTGTGTGTGTGTGTGTGCGTGCGTGCGTGCGTGCGTGCTGAAGTGCTGAAGTGCGAAAGCTGCTATCTCCAGCAAAACTAGAGGCTGTTGAGCAGCAACAAATTTTTTTCATTTTTGAATTTGCGCGCAAAAGGTCTGCTGTGTGTAGACTACATGACTAGAACTTTCACAGTCACAGCTAGTCTCCGTATGATCAGGTCTCTCTCATGCTTATTGCTTGATTGCTTCTTGAATGATGGCAGGAATTACAGGTAAGAAAATCCCTGCATTTTTCAGCATTTTGTAACAGTTTATTGTATTTTTTAATATACCGGCTAAACTTGTTTGATACCAGTATGTGCTTACCATGAATTATTCTGTATCAGACTCACTGTCTGTCGGTTTTTATGTGAATAATGCTTTGTTTCGAATGCTGTACATTTATCTTTTTGCTTATCTTTAGGTTTGTGGATGTGTTTGAGGATATATCCGTGCATGCTTCAAGAATGAAGACAAACGAATTTCGTGATATTTGTAATTATTTATAATCTAAACATTCTTTACTAAATTTTAATTTGTTGCCGTTGGATCACGTTTGCCCCACACCTTACATACAATCTCCTTGTACTGTCAAACAAATGCGGAGGGTAAGGGTTAGCTAAGCATAATATTATAGTAAAATAAAAAAGAAGTAAAAGTCAGTTCAAACGTTAAATTTTAGATAAACATGAATGCCACTTTTGTTTTGAAAGAATAGTTCCTGCTTAATTTTTAGGCTTCGTAAGCTTAGAAACTATTATTTTCAGATAAGCTCGGGTACCTTAGCATCTAGCTTAACGATATCGTAAAATGTCTTAATCTCAGTGTTAATCACAACTATGTACTGACTTAGACTCCCGATCCTTGGTCAGTTTATTGAAAACTTCTATTAGTCTCAATTTTATTTTAGGCGTGAGTAAACTTTATGAGCTAGGCTGTAAGAAAATGAGTTACCAACTCCACAGCCTGAGTCAGTTTGTGGAAGTACATTGCTTGATATCGAATATATGACACAGACCCGAGCTGTGCGCTCAGTTAGCACCTGTCACCAATACAGTGAAGGTTGACTGTCCTGGGTTCAGCTCTCGTCTCGGGCACGCTGTTCTTTCTCTGCATGTGGTATCAGTTTATAGGGCTGGCAGCCTTGCCACGATATAACCTTAGTTGCTGATTCGGTGTAAAACACCCAGAAACACTGCGTTGTGTGCCCTGGATGCTGTAAACCCTCCGCTAGTCGTTCACTTTGGTTCAAGACCCACCGAAATAAAACGTGCTCTGACTTTCATTTTTCAGTCATCTTATGCGTAGTCTGTGTGTCATCCCAACAGTTGACACTAAACTAAGATGCAACAGGATAGTTTTATTTTGTAAATATTTCTTGCAGAAAATACCTCCCCCCTGCAGTCACGAGCTGACCATAATTACGATGTGTGTGTGTGTGTGTGTGTGTGTGTGTGTGTGTGTGTGTGTGTGTGTGTGTGTGTGTGTGTGTGTTGTTGAGAAAGAGCACAATTATTTTCTAACCATCCCCTATTAATTGTATTTAATATTGATGGCTTGGTAGTGTCAAGCGCGAGAAGGCTGACTACATGCTTGAACTCCCCCCCCCCAATGAGTCATTGTTTTATTCAAATTTTCAAGCGTGCGCGCGAAAGTTCTCGTCAAAGTTGTGAATGCAGATGACTAGAACTTCGCCTGAGTCGACAGTTAGTCTCTCTGGCCTCATATTTATCACTTTCTTCTTGCTCGCTGCACCGAATATGTATAATATTAAATAATCCTGCTGTAAATCAGCATTCCCCGACATTTTCTGTTTTGAGAATCTGTGACCAATTTTTAGTGGTTTTAAATCATATTTTGCCAAAGTTTGAGATTCCTGATTTATTGGTGTTTTTGGTCCCAGTGTATCTTCGCTAATGTTATTTCTACATCATCTGCTCTTAAAATTCTTTCTTCTAAACTCTCGACTTGCTGAGTTTGAGAACGCACGTGTATAGCATTAATCTTGCACTGAAACTGGTCAGGACATCGGGTATTTTGACATCAAAACTAATTAAGAAGGACAGAGGCGACAGTTAGCAGATACCAATGCCTTACATAGAGATTATGAGAGAATGGAATATGTGCCGAACATTTTCAAACCCTCCTTTACCCACACTGTTTAGTGTCACTGCTCAGTGTTCTGATGATTATTGTGCTGGATGTCTCGCTGCACCGCATCGTCAGTCAGGTGATTCATAGACTTGTACACAGCATGACTAAGAGCCATTCAACAGCCAGGTAGACTCACCCTGAAAAAAATACTCCTACCTTCTATTTTTATCAGCTCAGTTGTGCTTTCAAATTTGAATGTGCGGAACTAGAAGCTGTCAACAGTGTTAGAGCCAGTGAACATAAAACTCCGCACTTGAATGCCTTACTACGTGTGCCCATGCTCCATTTAAAGGTTGCCTGCCCTTGTCTTTAATCTACCAGTTTGTTTCCTGCTCAGGCGGTCCTGTGGCGCAACGGTTAGCGCCTGTCACCAATACAGTGAAGGTTGGTTGTCCTGGGTTCAGTTCTCGTCTCGGGCACGCTGTTCTTTCTCTCCATGTGGCATTTGTTTACAGGGCTGGCTGCCTTGCCGTGATATAGCCTTAGTTGCTGGCTCGGCGTAAAACACCAATTAAAAAAAATGTTTCCTGCTTGCCCCTCGTGCACATTTCTGCCGAAATTATTCAATAATTTACAAGTAATTTGCCAACGATTGATGCTTTATATAACCTATTTTAATCGAAACTGTAGGTCTGTACAGAAAACATTAATATGTCATTCAAAGAAATCCAAACTGCAGGTAAGAAAATCAAAAGACTGGTATAGCAAAGTTAGAAGCAAAAATATTTTAAATGATCTGACTACAGAGTCATTCTTCAGAGATTAATTGAGCCGGTTAAGTCTGATTATCAACACTTGTAAGAACATTTGAGAGCAATTTCCAGTACACACGGCTAAAACAAAATGAAAGGCTGAACTTCCTCGAACGTGATTCAACAGGCGTTCAGATCCCCCTCCTCTATAAGTCTCTCGTCGACTAGGAACTGATACAAGATTACAGGTTTACTCCTTTGTCGAGTCTTCCCCCGACTGAGGGACTCACCAGAGACAGAAGGACGCTACTACCTGTGGGGTGGTGATCCCTGTCTCTGTTCTAACGACACAAGCCTGTGGCCGAAGGAGTTTGTCCCTTTGTCCGGCAGACGGTCTGGTGTAGACGCCGTGCGACGGGTTTCTGGTCATTTTTGATCAGCATTCTGACCACGTAGCTACCCGCCGTTTTTTTATAAACACTTCAGTCTTACTGACATCGCATCTTATTGTACACGTGGAGCAACATCATCTTCTTAATCCCTTCCAGTCAGCTTATAAAAAAGGCCATGGTACTGAATCTGCACTTAAAAAGTTGTAAACGATCTACTCCTCAGTGTTCACGATGACAAAGTAGTCATCTTTGGCGTTGTTAGACTTGTCAGCAGAATTTGATAAGCACCCATTTGGCATTTATGATGTTGCTTTGTCCTGGCTTCGATCCTATCTCACGGACGGAACCCAGACTGTGTGTGCGAATGGTGTTTATTCAGATGCTTCTTTCTTAAGATATGGTGTCCCGCAGGGATCTGTACTGGGGCCAATACGTTTAGTGTTATATACCTCCCCTTTGTCTAATGTTATGTCACGCCTTCCAATGTGACATGTGAGTTATGCATAGTTTATCAGTCAGCTCCAGTTACCGAACTCTCATGACTACTGACTCGGACACAGGAATACATAGATGATGTAAAGTCCTGGATGCTAAAAAACAGATTGCAACTGAAAGACGATAAGACTGAACTGCTACTGACTTTTCCAAAGACATTTCTGAGTCATCCTTCTCTCCATCAGCCTCTGTTCATAAACAACTCAACTATTCCTTTCTCCTTCTCTGTCCGCAGTCGACATAGTAGTAAGGAATCATGACCAAAAAAAACTATTTCTAGAAGCTTTGCAAACTAAAAGTTTTGGAAAGACAATGGCAGAAGCGATCAGCGCTATGGAAACATCTGTTGATGAAGCAGTTGATCGACTGACAGCCGGGATTCTCCTTGCCTCAGAGTGCATGGCATGAAGAGAAAGTGATGTAAAGGATATAACAATAGCAGCTGGTTCGACGCTGAATGCCACATGACTAGAAGAACAGCTCGAAAATGTCTAAGGAAATATCGTCGTTCAGGAGAAGAACACGACAGGAAAATATACGTAGAGACTAAGAAACAGTACAGGGGAATGATAAGAGATAAGCGTAAGCAACAGAAAGCGATATCCTCTTTGTTGAACCGTTGTCAATAAACCGACCCCTGAACCCGCTATCGATAAAGAGCATTGGTTACTACATTTTCAAGGAATCATGAAAGGTGACCCTTCGTCTTACCCAACCTATGGAGACATCACTCGTGTTAACACAGACGATGTGACTGGTGTAGAATCTCTTGATAAACCAATATCGGTGGAAGAGATTCAAGGCGTAGGAAAGCACCTGTAATCAGGTAAAGCAGCAGGCCCAGATGGCATATTAGAGGAGATGTTCAAGGGTGCTTTATAAGCTATATCATTATTCCTTGTCTTACTTTTCAACAGAATATTTGACACCGCCCAGTACCCCGAGGCATGGAGAGGTGCTATTGTCATACCACTGCATAAAAGTGGTGATTTTGATAATACGGATAATTAGAGGGGTATATCACTTCTTAGCATCTTAGGTAAAGTATTTTCCCATATTTTAAACAAAAGACTTACAAATTGGGCTGAAGACAACAAGAAAATTGTAGAAGAGCAAAGTGACTTCCGATCAGGACGCTCTACCATTGATACTATTTTTGTGCTTTATTGTTATACAGAAGTATCTGTTGAAAAAGTCTGGAAAGATGTACGTTTGTTTTGTTGAATTTAAGAAAGCATTTGATACTATAAATCGAAATGCTCTGTGGAACGTTCTCTGAACTACAGGAGTCAGTTGTAAAATGTTAAGGATGTTACAAAGCATGTGCAAAAATGTTAAGTCTTGCATAAGATGTAGAGATACTCTTACGGATTGAACTGACTGTGCAGTAGGAGTCAGACAAGGGTGTACCCTTTCACCCATATTGTTCTCATTCTTCATTAATGAACTTGCGGTAGAAATATGTAATAATGGTTTGCATTGTATACAGCTTACCCCGGATGTGGTACAACTGTTAATATTATTATTTGCTGATGACGTTGCACTTATGTCATATTCAAGTAGCAGTCTTCAAAAGCAAATTAATATACTTAAACAATTTGCAGATAGCTTTGATATGCTAGTTAACCTACAGAAACAAAAGTTATAGTATTCAGAAAGGGTGGTTTTCTTGGAACTAAGGAATGTTGGAACTACGGTAACCATAAACTAGAGGTCGTCAATTCTTATAAATATTCGGGTTTACCACGAAACTTTCCCTTACTAGTGCAGTAACTGACTTAGCAACTAAAGCAAAGATAAGGACTTGCCAGCTCTTGCGAAGCCTGTGGAAACTAAGTGACAGTATTCTCTAGAGAAGTTTTTTTTAAATATACGATATGCAGATTGCTCCTATTTTATTGTATCTGAAATGGGGGGCTATCAGGTTTTTTGATGTGCCAGAAAAAGTTCACTTATGTGTTTGCAAAAGATTTCTAGGTATGGGGCTGAATACGCCAAATAAAATAATTTATGGTGATCTGGGTAGATTTCCAATGTGTATGCTATCTAAAGTAAGGTGAATAAAATATTGGCTTAGGCTTGTTGATATGTCAGATGATAGATTTCCACGTAAAAGCTACAATATGCTGTTACATATGCAAGAATTAGGAAAGTGCAACTGGACACATCACGTGAAAGAATTGTTGTGTGTAAATGGCTTTGGACTTGTATGGTTAAAGCAGGGTGTAGGAAGCGTTAATATATTTATACGCACATTCCGACAAAGATTGAAAGACTGTTTTGCCCAGAACTAGCATCTTATCTGGAGAACAGTTCATGCTTAGAATTGTATGCATCATATGAAAGCTGTCTCGAGCCCGAACGATACATTGACCTCTACCAACTGAAATGTTTTAAAGTAGCTTATATCCACTTTAGATTTGGAATATCTGATACAACAACACATAAGCTACGATACAGAAGTGATGTGGCCCCACGAGACGTGGCGTTTCTCCTGTGTAGAGTAGGGGATGAAGCCCATGTGCTTTGTTTCTTTAAAGTGTATTCCAAAATCACAAAACAAGTCCCAGCACTGCAAGGTGTGGACCCTACAGACCCAAACAGTGTGTCACGGGTCATGGGAGACAACTCTGATGAAGCCATTAGGCAGATTTCACGTTTTCTATTTAGAGTTTTAAAATTGCGTGATACTGTTTTTAAACAAGATGTACACAAATAATATTGATTGTCATACAAGATTGATGCTTGTGGGTACAGTACAATGGTATTTAGACCACTGAGATACTACATATTTTCAAACTCTTAAATTGTTAATGACCTGATATACTTTTTTAATATTAATGATTTACCCTTGACAGTAACCCAATGGTTTGTCAATAAAATGATCAAATGTCAAATGTCCGCAGCTTGTGTGTCATCCTAGATCAGAGTTTGACATGAGCATATTTCTCATGTGTGCAAAAATGCTTACCTTGAACTTTGTAGGATCAGTATCATTCGACACTATCTTACCACTGATGCAAATAAAGCTCTAATCTGTGCCTTTGTGCTGTCGAGGATGGACTGTTGTAATTCTCTTTTAGCTAAAATTCTCAAGTTCCTTCTTGACACACTTCAAAAGATCCAGTATAACGCTGATCGACTCATCTTTAATCCATCTAAATATGAATATCTATCACCCATCACACGCTCTCTACACTGGCTGCCAGTCGTGGACCGTAGTAAAGTCTTTGAATTACCCTGCCCTTTCCTCAGTACTTCTAAAAACTCACTCCCATTTATACACCCACATGACTTCCTCACTCATCTTTTGACACCAGGCTTCTGTGAGTCCCACTAAGACAAAGACTATGGACAGAGGTCTTTTTTCTACCAAGCTCCAACAACTTGAAAAAACATTTTCACTCTTTTCCCTTCTTTTCTCGCTTTCTTCGCTTGAGCTATTTTGCTGTTGCTCCCCCTTCAAAGAGGGCAATGGCCCCTTGAATAAACTTGAATCCAACAACTTGGAACGAATTACCCGTCAGCCTTGGTTACTCTGAGTCTCTTACCGCCTTCAAGTCCAAACTTAAGACATCTTTTCTGAACTCCGACGTCACTGCAACCCTGTCCTGACCCTGAACATTCATAACGTGTGTCTGTGATTTACTTTGTGTATGAGTGAGTGTGTGTCGTAGAAGTGAGCCTGTGTGCTATATGTGAATATAGGTGCATAGTTGTTAATGTTTTAGTCTATATGATTTATGTAAAGTGTTAAGAGCAAATCTTTGGAAAGGCGCTATGTAAATCCTCCTCCTCATCATCATCATCATTGAGTAAGCATCGCTCAGAATGGGCGAGACGCAAGGGAATGTTTTTCTTAGTTAGGGTCCACTATATGTTTTACTCATCGATACATCTCCGTGACAAGAAGAAGTTATGGAGAAGTGTTAAAGAAAAGTCTTTCAAAGACTTAGGGTACAGCTGGTGAAATAGCCTTTTTCTTCTATGGTTTCGCTTTTGCAGATGAGACCTTTCGCTTCATGTTGGTGGGGAAGACAGGATCGGGTAAAAGCACAACAGGAAACACAATCCTCGGTGGCAGCTTTTTTCCCTGTGACGTCAGGTTCAGTTCCGTTACAACTGACTGTCAGTTGAAGAGCGCTCAGCGACACGGAGTTACTATTGAGGTGAATTGTCAAAAGTAGTTGCTTAAAAAAAGCTGTAACTATAGTCACTGTAGCTGCACAGCTGTATAAAACCGTATTCATTTCTTAACCTCTTTTCCGTTCTGCTTGAAATTGCAGATCATGGACTCGCCTGGTCTGTTTGACACAAATAAAATGCTAGAGGAAACCTCCACGGACATCGTCAAAGCAGTAGCTGGCATGCATCCGGGTCCTCACGTGTTTCTGTACGTCATTGCGATTGGTCGCTTTACTGAAGAGGATGAACGTGTGTACAATCAGCTGATGTCGTTGTTTGACGAGGAGGTCGTCAACTACACAATCTTGGTCTTCACCGGAGGTGATAAGCTGAAGGATTCAAGAAATTCGATCCAAGAAATACTTGAAACAGCACCTGCTAATCTCAGAAAGATCCTAGACGCTTGCAACAACCGGTTTGTCGTCTTCAATAATCAGGCTGCTGACAAACTCTCTCAGATAAACGACCTTCTAAAGAAAGTACGAGCGCTGATGCGTGAAAATGGTGGGACACATTACACCTGCCCCAAGTATTTTCAGATTGGTAAGAGGCTAGAAGAGGAAGTGACACGAAGAGTAGCGCAAGGGGAGCAAATTGTTCTTAAAAAGAGCTTGTATGTTCGAAACCTGGAAGATCAGCTGAACAAAACCAAGAAGACTTTGGAGAGAGAAACGGAAGAGTTTCAAAAGAGAGAGAAGGTCCGGCAGCAACAGATGGCGGGGGAAGAAGATGTGAGAGATGCGCAGTTCAAGAGCATGATGCATATATTTCAGCAGCTTCAGATGAACCAGGAGAAAATGCGGCAGGAAAAAGAAGCTCTTTGGAGAAAACTTGATGAAGAGCGAGAGAAGCAATTGAGGAACATGGAAAAAGAAAAAACACAAGATCAGGAGTCTCTCAAGAAGCTTGAGAGGAATCTTAAGAAGATAAAAGAGGAGATAGGACAGCAACATAAGAAACAGCAAGAACAACACCTTGACAATGAGACGCAGAGGTTGAAACAGGGAATAGTAGAAAACAAAGAACCCAATGTCAGTGACGCTCTTAAAATTATCTTACGTGAAGCCATGGACTTTGGGGCCAATTATGTACCTGTTCTTGGTGTTGCAAAAAAGCTGTTATTCAAATAAAAATTTCTTAGTACTGTCAGATTACTCAAGGACCATGTTTCCAGTTCGTAGTTTTTCATACTTTTGTCTTAAATTAGCTTAACTCAATAGTTTTTTTCTTATTAACATATTAATCATTAAAATGTTAGTAAACGAAAAGGGACTGGTGTTTGATGTCAAGCTAGCAGCCTGATCTGTAAACAATTGTCACAGGAAGATCAGCTCAAAAATACTTACCTTAATCTACCCGAGCCTCACTCTGTTGATGATAAGCGCTCAGTCTTGGTATTTCCCGAAATAAGTGGATTCCTCCGACTGCCATGTACCCAGGTAGAGGTGGGCGCCATGGTGGTACCTCAGACAGACCGGACCTCACGACTTACTAATACCGAGTCATCAAGTCTGAACATAACGAATATGGCTGGCTATCCTCCTGTCTCCTCTTATCAGAAGATCAGACTTCGGACACTGGCAGTGCACCCTAACACTGCCGTCTCTAGCTGTGTTCTGGCTTGAGAGTTTTGAAGAATCCAGTGACTTTCTATTCATCACGATGACACTCACCAATGAACCTCACCAACTACACCAGAATAATTGGCATCCCTCTGGCACTGCGTGCAGACACTGGGGAGGCACGTCCATGTAGTCTTTATGTCCAGGAAACTGTCTGTTCAGAGAACAACACGAGCATCGCTTACTTCCCTTCACTGCTGTGATCACACCATCAGTCACAGATAAGCAGGACACGTCACTATACCCTGTCTGTTCCTTCGTGTTCAGGCTGTCATAGACTCTTTTTTCACCATACTTATCATATAACTCGTACTAGTGTTTGCTAATAGATGCATACTCTTGTACAAGAGGGTCTACATCCCATTCCCTTGGTATGTCTCTCGATTCTTATGTCTTCCAGCTCCTGCCGCCTTTCAGTCCTAGTTGTCCTGACGCCAACCTTGTAAACTTCCACAAAGAAAATTTATTGACTATATTTTTTAGTTAGCACCGCGATGTGGCAACTTAAAACTGTTTGTCACAATATCACCTTATTCTTGCATTTTCACTCCTCACTTGTGTGTTTGAATGTTATTTGGTCTTATTCAAATGAGAAAGAATGTCCCTACTAGCTTTTCTTTTTTTTTACTGATACATATCAGAATGTTTCAATTTTTTCTCTCAGTAGTTTCGTAGTAACATTGTAGTTATTTCTCCAGATAAAGTATCATTTAATGCTTTTAATCGAAATACACTCCTACTTTGTATTCACTTTTACATTTCTTAATTAATCTACTATGTACTGCCATTGTTTTACTTAGATGATAACACTTTAATGCAGTTCAGTCATCTTGCCTTCACTTACCGTAGATATTATTTTAAACCTGTTTTTAAAATAGTGTATTGTTGTAATAAAGGGATACTTTTTTGAGGAGGGCAAAGATCAGAGACTTTTAATTATTATATGCATGCATGTAGATATGCATACATTGTAGAAGACAAGAGTCAGATAGGTGCAATATGTGCGAAACAAGAGAGAAGCAAAACGTTCGAGATTTCGTAAGTACCTTGGAAGAATTTCAGACTTAGTGCAACAATCTCCAAGGGCAATGATACTAAAATACTTGTGTTACGTTGCAGGAGAGTAGTTATGATCTGCCAAAGATATTATTGCTGTAATTATAAATACATCGCCTTAATGCTAACTAGTTCAACAAAAGCCAGAAAACTTTCTGGTTCTTTCCCTTAATATGTGTTTGAAAGAACAGTCTTACTGTAACTATCAGACTGTAACTGTCGAAAAGTAACTGCAACATACAGTAGTATAATCGCTTCTCCATAAATTACTTCCCTTTCATTTTCTTTGTGACTTTTCGGCCATTTTTCCTTCAAAGATCCTTTCTGGCTAATCGAGCAGTATAATTATGTTCCCTTTATGTACAGACTTTATATTAGGTACACATGGCATTTAGTAATCTGCTTTAAATAGTATTTGTATGTGTATCTCGACAGCTAAAGGTCTTATGGAAACATTAGTTTGTTGAATATTACTTGCAAGAGTCTGCGACTATTTCGAGTTTCTGTTTGCTTGACTTCGGAACAACTTCACGCTGCTGTCCACTTGCTATCTCCTAGACATGGCAACCACTTGTTCCTGCTACAATAGCTTTTCTCTACTGCAAGTTTGTCCGTCTTCCTAAAATTCTGTCTGTTACGGCCTATTCTCTTCTAGGAGTAAGGAATAAAGTAAACCAAACTAAAATTATGTCAGAGATGATGTGCCATTTATAAATCACAAAACTGAGGTGGGCAGTATTCTGTGTTAAAGCAATAGTGCAAAGTAAAACAGAGATATTTTTAACAAACAATATGGCTTGAGTCCGTTTTGTTTGTTTTTATATTGGTACCAGTCTTCATCGTGACGATAGGATAAACGTCAAAGTGTAACATTTCCTAAGAAACTGAAGGTATAGAATTCTGTCTGAGTGACAGTACCGTCGGAACGAATGAACCATGGATAGACAGCTGCATTAAAACTCACACACACACACACACACACACACACACACACACACACACACACACACACACACACACACACACACACACGCACGCACAATCACACAAAACACAACCGTCCCTCTCTCTCTCTCTCACACACACACACATCTATGCACGCACGCGCTAGCTGCTATCCGTAGGGTGCTTGTACTTCACCACTTCTATATCTTTCATTGTCTGTAGCAGTTGCTGCCATTTTTCTAGCCTCTAAAGCCACTAAAATAGTCGTATGTTCCGTATTGTCAAAACAACCATGTGCCTTTGTATAGCACTAACAAATAGAAATGATATTGTTATCCTCAATTTGGATTTCTAAAAAAATCCTCATTTTCTCAGAAACGTTCCTTCTTGTTTTCTGAATCATTGTTTTGTGTGGCCTTCACCTGTGATGAGACACGACAGCAAACCATGCGTATCCCGGCAACCTCTGGCTGAACTTGACTGGCAGGATATTGCAGTACCCCGCTCAACAGAAAAAAAATCCCCAGAGTGAGGAATCTTCCGTCAAGCTTTCTTTAAAAGAAAAAGAAGAAAGAAAAAAATCTACTAACCGAGGCCGGGTCCTCTTCACAGTTGCGCGACAATATATAAGTGTGTTCTAAAAGATGTTCTTAGTTTGTAATCTTTAATTTAATAAATCTAGAATAAGGATACTTTTCGCCATCGTTGCTGCTAATGAAATATACTATAGTTTTTTTTAGGTAGGTTGAGACACTCTGCTATCAATGAGGGTTGACATGAATACTTTTATGTGTTTTTTTTTAATGAATATTTTACCAACAAAAATTTTCTTGTCGAGATTTATAAAAGTATCGGATAAAGTTGAGATCTTATCAAAACATGTATCATTGGGAAAATATTGATATGTGCCACTCACAGTCGTTTTAATTCAGTGGAACAAAGAAGACACAGTCGGAAGAAGCTCTCTACTAATAATGTCTGGGCCTTGTCGTGGAGACAATAATTTGAAATATAACTGTGGCCTCACCCTGTAGCTTTGACAAAGTTTGTCATCACACATAGAAAGTTTTATTGAAAGAATCACTGATAACCGTTCGTAGATAAGATAAGGAGCTCATTCTTTCTTCAGAAGATCTACTAAAAGTTGTTTTCAATATGCAGGATTAGACAGCTCCGCCGACACCCATCAAGTTTCTGGTTACTGCAAAACATGGCAGACATCGCAGGTCAGTCTAACATTTTGTCTGGTTTGTACCATAAAGTTTTGTCACTTATACATTTTGTGGTTTTAATCAAGCGTCCTCTCACTCTTAGTAGCAATTATTAAATGTACTTGCAGTATGGATCAAGCTTGTAGTGTTAGCTTAAAAGATTTGTTACCGCCGCCATTTTCGCCTCCCAAAGGCAGTGTGCAAAAGCAAATTGCGTCTTCCGTGATTTCGCCATTGGATTGCATTGCAATTGCATCAAGATATAATACTTTGAACACATGCATGGAGAGACATTTTTGTTAGAACTGATCTAAGTAATGGAACTCCTCATATATATTTTAGGCGTCTTCATCAAAAAGCCAAGTTTCTATCACAATGTGCTTAAATGTAATAACATACTGAACTTAATCATTTTTTAAATCTTCGGTTATAATAATAATACTAATTATTATTATTATTATTATTATTATTATTATTATTATTATTATTATTATTATTATTATTATTATTATTATTATCAATGTGAGCTGTACACAAAGGACCACAAACCGACCATCAACCTTAAAAAAGGTAAAAGCGTAAAAAACAGACGACACCGTGAAAAAATGACTTGCGAAGATGAAGAATTGAAGAATAAGGAACAGTACTTTCGATTATAAAGATTGGAGGAGATGCGTTTCGATGCCGGATTTCAGATCAGTGACAGAGAATTGGATTAATGCAGCCTAAACCAAGTTACTTTACAATCATTTTAAAACAGTTTCGCATTGATTTACGAAATTATTTCGCTGAAGAAAACAATTTGACTCAAATGCGGGACTTAGTCTTCCAGACACACAAGGCACAAGTACATTTGACTATGTCCACATGTTCAGACAACAAAACACACAGACCTGCCTTTTTTGTGAAGTAAAAATTGTCCTTTTTCTCTCTTTTTTTCCCTTTTGTCCAGAGGATGTGTCAAGAGCAAGTAGCAGAGGTGCTTAAGCGAGTAACGATAAGCAAGGTTCCAGGTATTGAGCCTTAACAAAAATTATTTATAAATCATTCATACCTGCCTGATAGGGGATTTAGAGATAGTCAAATGTCCTTTAGATTTTAGTAGCTAAAATAGTTATTTGTTACTCCTGAAACTCGGACTTGTTCAATCGCTTAAATGGTGTTAGCACGGTACTGTTGTTTACCCGACCCCTATCTGCTAGGATAATGACTGTGTATGTCATGGATACCACACGACTGTAGGTAATCTATTTTTGTAGAAAGGAAAGGCCACGATAAAAAAAACTGACTAGATATTTCCGGAAAACCGTGCTATTTAATGTTTCTCGAAAACTGTTCTTTTTAAAGTTTGGGGTGTTAAAAAGGGTTGCAGTCTCGCTCAGTGGAGCGACACAAATTTCGCAATAACTCCTTCACTATTTCTTCATTTGTCTGCCTTCCTGCCTCTGAACCAGCCTTGCTGCTTGCGTGTCTATCTTTTCAAGATAGTATTGAATTAAAGGTACAAATACTATTTTAAGTCGGCTACGTGTTGTCCGTGTATTTTGACATATTTGTGGGATTGTCGATTTTTTTTTCTGTTAAATCTTGCAAACTAGAAATTTTGAAATGTAAGTTAGTTCAGTCACCAACCATCACCAGTCTAACTGCCACTCCAAAGCTACAATTACATTATCATCATATTATTAGATATTTTACCTTTGAGAATAACATCAAGCTCGAGGACTAACTATGATGATCCTAATTGTGGCATTCTGTCCTCACTTTGATGTTCTTTGTTTATCTAAATTTCTACCATTCATCAGCTGCACCGTTTCAAATCTTTGAAAGTCTTAACCGTCTTCAAAACTAAAATGAAAAAGCAGTTAAGGTGAACTTAAAACAGATCAAAATGTCCTTATTCGTATTTTATGATCTCTTCTGTTTATTGTCATAAAGAATATAAAGAATATGTAAAATAAGTAATAGCAGCTGCGAACGGATTTTAATTTCTCTTTATCAGGGCACCAACCCTCGTTGTGTGTTTCTTTTTATCCTAGTAATATACACTGAAACTAAAATGGACGTCCTCTTCCTCGTCCACTTCATATTTTCCAAATTTGATGGCCATATTGTGAAACAGAAAGCAGGCCACATTGATCTTACGTGCACATTTTGGGTGAAGTTGCATTTTAGTTTGAAGACAGTGGAATATTCTTTAATAATAATAATAATAATAATAATAGTGAAGATTTTTATAGCGGATATTCACACTCATAGAGAGCATGCTCTTAGCGCTTACAACGAGGAAGAGACGTGGACTAAGTAGATACAAAACACAGGGGACGAAAGAAAACGACAGTACTGACGAAACAGAAAACAAAAGACATCAAGTAACAGGAACAGAGAAATATAGTGATTCTGCGAGAAAGATGGGTAAAGTAGCAAGAGGGAAGGGGGGAGGTTAAGAAGGACGAGCATTGTGTGGACTGTGTTATGAGTAATGCTCAAGGAAGAGGTGCGTTTTCAGTGCAGATTTGAAAGATTCAGTTGTAGGAAGGTGGCGGATATGGAAAGGAAGAGAGTTCCATTGTTTTGCAGCACAGTAGCCAAAAGTCCTGTGACCATATGTTGTTGTTCTGGTGACAGGAACCGTTAGGATACGGTCGTCAGACGAAGCGCGTAGTTGTCTGGACGGAGAGTAAGGGATGATAAGTTCAGAGAAATAGTCAGGACAGGAGCCAGCAAAGAAATTAAAACACAGCACAGACAGTTTGTACTGAATGCCAGAACGGATGGGGAGCCAGTGTAGAAAACGAAGGAGAGGAGTGACATGGTCCCGTTTCCTTGCTCTAAGTACCAGACGTGCAGCAGAGTTCTGTACTCTCTGGAGTCTCTGAATGAGGTAGTCAGGGCAGCCTGCCAGCAAGGAGTTGCAGTAGTCAAGTCGAGAAAGAACAAACGCACAGATAAGAGTGTTGGTAGCGCGTGTAGAGAGAAAGTGACGGATAGCACTGATCTTACAAATCTCATAATAGGCAGATCGACAGACAGATGCTACATGTCTATCGAGTGTCATGTCATCGGTGACAATAAATCCCAGATTCCTAACAGATGACGTGAAGGTGATGTTGCTGTCGCCCACCTTGATGTGATTGGGCAGACTGACGAGTGAAGGTTGATGTCTTCTTCTATGGCACAAGAGGGCTTCCGTTTTATCATCATTTAGTTTAAGCTTGTTTTTTACCATCCAGCCCTTGACATCACTGATACAAGCTTCTATAGAGCTAATAGCAGAGTGAGACTCAGACGGTGGAGTAGAACAGTAAAGCTGCGTGTCATCAGCATTGGATTGATGAGAAACCTGGTGAGACCGGATGCATGATGAAAGTGGTTTAGTATACAGGATGAACAGGACTGGGCCAAGTACTGAACCTTGGGGAACACAACAGAGAAGTGAAGCAGGGCGAGATGTCTGACCATCAACTGACACAGTCTGGGTCCTATCAGTGAGATAAGAGTTGAACCATGAGAGCGCAGGTCCAGAAATCCCGTAGAGGGTGTGGAGTCTGTGAAGAAGCAGAGAGTGGTCTATTGTGTCAAATGCAGCAGACAGGTCCAGTTGGGTTAATGGAGAGACATCACCACTTTCAAGAGCAGATAATATGTCTGTTGTTACTTTAATAAGAGTAGTCTCAGTGCTGTGAAAGGTCTATATGTCGACTGAGCTTGTGGGATAAGATGGTGCTCTTGTAAGTAGGCCCAGAGCTGTGTCAAAACTATTTTCTCTATGGTCTTAGAGAGAAAAGAAAAGTTGGAGACTGGGCGGTAGTTGTTCAGCACATTGACATCAAGCGTGGATTTCTTAAGAAGTGGCCTCACCACCGCATTTTTGAACAGAGATGGGAAAACACCTGACGACAGGCTGACATTTACAATATGTGTGATGGCAGGAAGTAGAGTATCTAGGCACTCGAGCAGAAGGCTTGTGGGCATCGGATCTAACTCGCAGGTTGTTGCTTTAGCTTTTAGAATAACCGCTTTCACATCGGTCTCAGAGACTGGTAGGAACTTGGACATGGAGCATCCTGGGAGGACATCACAGGAGATGCTGTCAAGCGCCGACACAGAGTCTAAAGATGATCGAATGTCCGATATCTTGCTGGTGAAATAATCACTAAAAACTTGCGGCAGCAGTGAAGCAGGGTAGGCAGTAGGCAGTGGTGTTGCTGTCTTAGATCCAGTCATTTTATTGCAAACGGCAAAAAGCTTTTTGGAGGAGGTGCAATTAATTATTTGGCCCTGAAGATATGATGCTTTAGCCTCATAAATGCATTTTGCAACGCTTTGCTTTGCAGCATTGTAAATTTCTTTGTGGATGGCGAGTCCAGTCTTCCGCCAAACACGTTCAGCTCGCCGGCGCGTGCGCTTCAGGTCACGGAGTTCGACACGGATCAGTGAATACCAAGGCGCACATTTAGACTGGCGCATCAGACGTCGAGACACTGGGTCACGTGGTCATCAACTACTCTACGTAAAACACAGTCAAGTTGCTCGGCAGAAGGTGGTTGGAGGAGCGCCATCTGCAGCTGTGCTTTGAATGCTAGTCTATCCACATTTTGTAATGACCGAGTGGGTCTGAAAACTGGCGCCGATGATGGGCATTTGCGATCCAGTTCGATTAGTACAGAGTAGTGGTCAGATGAGAGATCGTGGGAAACATCAACTGACTGGACTAAGTGGTCATCAGGATGAACAAGATCACAGACATTCGATCATATCTAGACTAGTTGTCAGCGGCCGACAACATTTCTTGTGATGTTCTCCCAGGATGTTCTCTTTCCAAGTTTCAAGCAGTCTCCGAGGCCGATGTAAAGGCGATCATTCTCAGAGCCAAGGCAACAACCTTTCATTAAGACTTTTTCTTGACTGCTTAGATGTTTTACTTTCTGCCATCACAAATGTTGTTAATGATGGTTTGTCAAAGGTGTTTTCGAATCTTTCTTTAAAAGGCCATGGTGTTGCCACCCTTGATGTCAGCGTGTTAGATAACTACCGCCCAGTTTCCAGCTTGTTTCCACGAAATTGGAGAAAGTAGTTTGGGCTTACAAGGACATCACCTTATCCTTCAAGCTCAGTTCAAATATAGATCTTTTCACAGTACCAAAACTTTCATAGAAGTAACCACATACATATTATCTACCTTCGACAGTGATTATATTTCTACCCTTAATACATCATCCATTAACTCCAGAAAGTACAGAACTCCGCTGCACGTCTGGTGCTCAGAGAAAGGAAACGGGACCATGTCACACCTCTCCTTCGTTACTACACTGGCTACCCGTCTGTTCTCGCATTCAGTACAAACTGTCTGTGCTGTGTTTTAATTTCTTTGCTGAATCCTGTCCTGACTATTTCTCTCTACATCCCAGCCACACAACTCCGCTCATCATTTTATCACCGTATGCTATATTCATGTCACCAAAACAACAAAATACAGTCACAGGATTCTTAGCTATCATGCAGAAAAACATCGGAACTCGCTCCCCTTCCATGTCTGCCACCTACCCAGCACATATCTTCCTTGAGCATCACTCCTAACTACGGTCCGCATAACGCTAGTCCCTCTAACCCGTGTTTTCCTTTTTTTATTTTTGGCTAGCTCGCCTACTCGTTTTCCTCTACAGATTCACCAAATTCTTGTTACCCGATTCCTTGGTGTGTTTTCGTTATCTGTTTTAAATCTGTTATCAGTACTGTTGTGTATCCTATCGTCCTTGGTATGCTGTCCATGTCTCGATTTTGTCTCAAGGGCTGAGTACGTTACTTACAACTAACGTGTTTATTATAAAGTAATAATTGTTTCTAGCTGTAGAAACTGTATGCAAGCACTGAGGGCAGTACATAGGCGTCGTCAGGTGTGTGCCACCTTTCGCCAACATGTTTGCCATTTATACGTTCTAAAGCCTAGTATAAATGTAAATAAAACTGTGTGACTCTACCTACGACTGCGTGGACTGTTTGACGGAAAGATTGGAGTAGAAGATTAAAGGACAAATTAACCATTGATGACGATATAAGCGCCTGGGTTTTATACATCGACGCCAGTAAACATTCTCTACAAATTCCATCTTAACAGTAACACAATAGTCCAAATGCATTAGATTCAGATTTCTAAAGTTGTTTTAGTTTCTGATGTATATTTGTTGATTAGAAGGTCTTCTATATATCGTATATTACTTTTAAACCATGCATTCGTGTATATTTTAAGCTAGATGCCTTTTTAATAACGGTTAATTTTCCAATTTCTTTAAATTGCTTTTTTTCAAAAGAAAACGAAAAAAACCCTTCAGTATAAAGTTTTCAGTCAGTACCTATGCACTGAGGAAAAGTGAAACACTACTGTGGCAGCAGTCTGGCCTTATAGATGCACACACACACACACACTGAATGTCGAGCAAAAAGCCATGGTTCAGAAATGAAGTACGGCACTCACTGGTATTACCTTTACTATAGTCTAAATATCTCCATCTGGAGGCGAAATAAAGCAATACTAAGGACAATCTAGTAAAGCATAGCACTTTCTTTAATACAACGCGCACACCTGTTCTAGTCGGCTATTATTCACTAAAATATATTTATGTAACTTTTAAGGTGAACATTTTTGCTTTGTGATGGTGGGGAAAACTGGAGCCGGAAAGAGTACAACAGGAAACACGATTCTTGGGGAAGAATTGTTCGAATCAGAAGCCAGCTTTGGTTCCGTAACAGACGTGTGCCAGTTGAAACGAAATCACCGGAATGGTGTGACCATTGAGGTAAGTAATGATGCAGTAGATATATAGCAGTTTGGAGAGAATTATATGTACGAATAGTCATTTTATTTTTATCTTTTTAAGATGTAGCGTATCTCCTTTATCGTTTATCTTTATATCCTTTTAGATTCTGGACTCGCCTGGTCTTTTTGACACTCGCATAGGTCATGAAGCAATTGCTGCTGTGGTTGCAAAATCTGTGGCGGGTATGGATCCGGGTCCTCACGCTATTCTCTATGTCATCAAGATCGGCCGCTTCACTGAGGAGGAGGAGGGCGTGTACAACCGGCTGCTGGCTCTCTTCGACAAGGATCTGGCGAGGTACACCATCGTCGTCTTCACTGGAGGAGATAGTATTAGACCATGCCAAACAGTGGAGAATCTGTTAGTAAACGCACCTGAAAGCATGAAAAGGGTTTTATGCGCCTGTCAGAACAGGTATGTCGTCTTCAACAATAAGGCACCCAACAAACAACCCCAGGTAGACCTCCTGCTGAAGAAAGTGCGAGCACTTGTTGCAATGAATGGCGGTGTGCCTTACACTTGCCCCAAATTCTTCCACGACGGCGAAGAGATGGAGAAAGAGGTAAAGAAAAGGTTGGCAAAGGTTGAGAAAAAATACCTTCAAAAAAAGAAGTATGTCCAACAACTTCAAGTTAAGACAAAAGAAGCAGAGGACACCGTGGGGAGGGAGAGAAAAGAGTTTCAGAGAAAAGAGAAATCCGAACAGAAGGAAATGAAGGAGATGAAAGAGTGCAGGAGGGCACAGCTGGAGAGTCTTATGCAGCAGCTGGAGCAGCAACAGATAAGTGAGGAGAAGAGAAGGCAGGAGAAAGAAGCCTTCTTAAAGAAACTTGAGGAAGAAAGACGGCAACAGATGAGGGAGATGGAGGAAGAAAGAAAACGAAACCAAAAATACCTTAAAAAGAAAGAAGAAGAGATGAACAAAACGATAGAAAGAAGAATGGATGAGGAGAGGAAACGTCGAGAAGAACTGACTCGTGCTTATGAGGAAGAAAGGAGGAGGCAGAATGAGCAGATCAATAGAGAGGAAGACACCTCTTTCATAGACAGTATAACCCCTTTTATACAGGTGGGTGTAGTGATCGCTCGTGGTGTGTTTACTGTAGTACGCGCCTTAAATTCGAAATGATGACTAACTCGTGTGGATTGGGCTCCCTTTACTTCGCATTTATCTGTACATCTGTACATATGACACTAATTACACTGGGAGTTTCCTTTGTAAGATACGAAACTATGAAGCATACAGAAAAATACTTGTAATAACGTTTCGAAAGCGTTAGAAATACTTCAGAAAGTAAGTAATAGACAAAGCAAAGAGTAAACTAAGTGTAGAAAATCGATCAACGAATTTCTCCTATGTTTAAGATATTGAGTTAAGGGTTTCCACATAACACAAATTAATAAAATATACATCGCAAATCGTCAAATTTTGAGGAAGTAGAAAGAGGAATATTTGCATAAACATTTACATCCCTGCGTTTGGATATGGATGCAGGATTATTTGCTGTTGATACAAATTATCAGGTTTTTGTGCATTTGGCGTAAACTCTACAAATATCTTTGAAATAAAATGTAAATATAACAAAAATGACAAGTTCTGGCACTTTATTTAAGAATTATGTTTTCATATACAGAATAATTGCCTTTGTTTGTGGTAAAACCATCATGCTTAACTTTCTGGTAAAGAATCGCAGCCTGCCTTTGGTATAACTCACATGGGATGTTGAGTGATTATCGTAAGTTGAAAAGAAAAGAAGAGGCAGAATAGCATAGAGGGGTAGCCTAGATAGAGCTTTTTTTGGATTACTTTTTAGGGAAGTTTAATTATGTTTTTTGTATTTTAAATTCAGCTTTGACAAGCCTTATAACGTTTGTAAAATTTATTCCTAATAATTCAACGGAGCAATTCTTGCATAAACGTATTGAAGATATAAAGTATAAAATTGTTGTATGTAATATGTTTGTATCATATGTACATCATAAATAAATGAATGCCATACAAGTTGAAGAAAGGAAAGCAATATGATACCACGTACGCAGATTTCATTTCGAGGTGCGCGCTCCATTTGCATAAGCACATACACGAACATAGTTTGCACACACCCTTATACCCATTGCACGTCATGGATGGGTGAGTTGCGGTGTTAAATGCCTTGTCAGCAGCGAAATATATATATGTATATAAAACACATCACACACACACACACAGACACACACACACACACACACACACACACACACACACACACACACACACACACACATAAAATAAGCACGCACAGATTTAACCCTTTATAAGTCAACGTTCCTGTAATTCTTAACGAGCTTTGCCAAAGGCCTTATCGCAACTTTGCCTTACTTTTCATGATCTATAGTCATTTTCTAACAACCACCTGTCTTGAAAATAGTCCAGCGTATGATCTTTCATACGTGTAAACCCTGCATCATCATCATCATCATCATCATCATCTGTAGAAGAAGAATAACAACAACATTTATAGAGCGCTTATCTCAAGCATCAGCCGGACTCTAGGGGCTTAACATAAATATAGGCGACAAAGCATCTTTTCTATAGGCGGCATCAGATGTCACGTGATGAACACACATACACACAGACATGCAGATACATTGCTCAGCAAAATACAAATACATTGGATTATAAAGCGCTTCGCCCACTATCATACACAGGCTCAAAGAGATTCACAAAAAATACAGACACAACAATAAGCAAGGATACTGGTCTTAAAACTAAAGTAATGAAAGTTTTCCCCATGCAGTCTAAAGACTGATCCTTAAGAGGTGCACAGCATCAGCACAGACGCGGTCTGGAACCTTACCATTGCATGAATTATTCAATAAGGTGATGATGTTTAGCTTCAAAAAGTAGCTGAAAGTCTAAGAATTTTGGATGGAAACTGAAATCACAAAGGGCGATCACTGCAAAGTTAACGGTAACGACTCCAGAGAATAAGGGTTGGTGACATCAGGAGAATGAAGATATATTGAGTAATCTAGAGAATATGAAGAAATATTATCATGTATAAACTGCAAAAGGGTGATCGTCACATCAGTTTATTCACTGCAACTCAAAGTTAACATTATATACAGTCCAGCTGTAAACCAGAAGAGAAAAAAAACGCATCAGAAGCATATTTAAACATGAAGGTCCAACACTTTCATCCAAATCGAAGTACGACCACAAAACATAAACAAAATCAAGGGGAGCCGATCCCCCCAGCCTGTTAGGCTAAGGGACAGAATGAAAGGAAGTAAAGGTGACAGAGTAACAGGAAGGTTTTTCGATAATATTTCAAAGCACAATTAAATACATTCATGCAAATAACATTACAGGTGGGGAAAATAAAAGCTAAGAAAGGAGATGAGCATGAGTATAAAGAAGCACAGCAGAGGTGAGTTTTGCACCTGCATGAGAAACATCTCTTTTGGCACAAAAATGTCTTAAAGAGAGACAACTCGGGTAGACGTTCAGACATGAGTGGGAGAGTTATCCAACAACTACTGCCCTTGAGCTTTTGGTAATATTATCATGCAGATGACCATGGTAGCGGCATATACAAAGAGCAAATAAAAGCTGTGGCTTTCTAAATTAAAATAAAAACAACTCTTTCTTCACAAATTAGTCGCATTGGTTTACAAGTCACAAAGATATTCAAAATGAGGCATTTCGTCTCGTTCTCGGCATGATGAGGGTGTGTGCTTCAGCACATGATCTGAATGCTTCAATTGTATGCGACTTTGATTTTTAAAATGTGAACAGTTAACACTGTAACAATGGAGCTCATCGACAGATTATTCGGAATCTGAAAAATCCGGAAAAATCCGCAAACAAGCCGCATCGCTGTTTAAGTCACAAGACAGCCAAGTGAGCAGCTAACCCTGTCGTGTGTGTGGAAAAGGTCCATGTGTCATATACACCTCCGTTGGGCAGTTGTTTACTCTAAGCTCGCTCTAGCCGCTTAAAGGCGTCTACCTCAATACCTCTCCTAAACCCGGCACACAAACTCTCTTAAATAATAAGAGTGGTCTGTGGCTTGTAAACGTGCGATTGCCGACTAGACCTTACTTGTAAGCGAGCATGTTACCACGTGACAGTGGACGCTACCTTTCGGCGTGAAGTACACACTCGGCATCATTTTGTTATGTCTTCACTTATTTTGATTTCTTATTACACTGCTCAGTCGTCATCTTCCATCTTGTGACACACTGTTACACCTGACCGTTGCCATCATATCTGCCAATCTCATGTGTAGGTCAGCCTGTCCACCCAACATTCAGTACGACAGTGTGAAAGATCTCGAAGCAGCACAGCTTGTATTTCTTCTGAAAGTCCTGCGACCCGTAGTCGTTCTGGCATAGTTTTGCTCCTACCGGTGCTATTAATTATTCATACGCAACATTATGGACGTAAGCACATCCATACTGCCACCTGCCTTCAATTCTGTGCAGGTAATCAATAAACCACATGTGATGAGACAATATAACCACTGAAGCCAAACTTTTCTTGCAAGCAATGACTCGAAACACTGGTCGATATGTTTTCTGTTGGTAATAACAACAGACGATTTCTCGATACCTGCGTTCTATATAGCTGCTGGACTTTTTAAAGTGCTCTTATAACGAGCAAGTGCATTATATTCTTTACATTTATTGAAATATGATGTAGTTTTAATCATGCTTTAGTCAAATTGTTTTCTATTATTCAGTGTTGTGATCTCTTTCCGGATTATTTTACCTGTATAATTTTATTTAAATATGTTATATTATCGTTTGTTGGAATGCAATCATGATTGTGGTCCAAGGAACAATATCTCGTGTTACCCTTAGTTGTACTCTAGTCCTACATAGATTGTGTCTTTATGTATATTTGTATCGCTAAGATGGACCTCTCCTTTGATGATTCTCTCTGTACCAACTCATTTACACTTTACAACTATTATTTTGACAAGAATCGTTTCTCTGCGATTTTGCTGTAACAGTGAGTTTTTCAAGCACCGGCCCAGACAGTCAGCAGAATGATGCTCGTCAGCTCGTGGAACTGAAATTGTCCATAGCAACAATTAAACAAGTGCTTGTGACTACTGGTCAGGAAAATGACGCATACCCTGAGTTGAGATTTCTGATAAAATTTGAAATGATTTATTCTTTAAGAAAATTTTAGATGACCTGATTCAGTGGTTACAAATGGCCACATTCAGCCACCTGCCCACCTACCAACACACTCCCACACAGAGGAATAAGTGCATGTGTTCGTCGGTCCATGTGTATGTATGATTGCCTATAACCGTGCATGTGTGAGCCTGTGTGAGCCTCTGTGCGTGCGTGTGTGTGTGTGTGTGTGTGTGTGTGTGTGTGTGTGTGTGTGGTGACTCTATACATGTACATTCAGATTAAACAGTTTACTAGAAAGAAGAAATTGATGACTGTTTGATGTTTTATTTCCACAATGCAGACAGGGTTATAAGCTGCTTTATTTACACACTGCAGTATCAAGCACAGCTAGAAAAAACCCGGTATACAAGCCACTTTTCTGGCTTAAAACACGGTGTTAATTTTAACCTAGAGTTTTATTCATGAGCGATTTTTGTGTCCCACTTAAAGCCTTCACATTACACTAAATAAATAAACTCTTTGACTTTGTTTTAAGGTTTAAAATATTTGGTCTGTCTTTATGATGAACGCTTTTAAGTAATTCAGACGAGAAAAAAACGCATGAAGAAAAAAACGTTTGCTTATTCATCTTTGAGTATCACCTGGTTACATCATTACACCTTTTAGATTAGTAAACAGCCTGTGTGAATAAGTTTGTGGACACTTTCTAGCATTTCATTACTACTTTCTAAATCTATAGTAGTCTGAAATTGCTGTGTGTAAGAGGCAATATATTGAGTATAGTGCTATCTTCTTGGTAATATTACTTACAAATGAAGAATAAACTCATTAAATCAGTTAGGCGACAGGTACTATTCCTATTATTTAAGCTTAACTATACAAAAATGGAGCCACCAGATATTATGTCAGTAGCTTTAAAATATCTATTTGTTGTTGTTATATTAGTAATGAAAATAAAAGTAATATTTTTGCATAATGCACTTTATACATTTACTGTTTACTGCGCTAACGATGTCTTCTGTAGGAGTAAATAAGCAATGTAATGTAAATGTACACGCCGACGACTTAACAGACACTAATCTCGCAAGTACCATATTTATTTAATTACATGGAAAATATGAAAGTAACTGGGTGTTTCAGTGGTACTGTCTTGGAAACCCTGAATAAAACAAACCCACCGGCGGTATTTCAAGCGTCGACCCAGGCAGTCAGCAAACTGATCGATGACCGTCAGAGCGTGAAACTAGACTTCCATAGCAACCATCGACCCCAGGCTTGTGACTGGGTCATCGAGAGAACACAGACACCCATTTTAGATTCCTAAAATGCAATTTTCATGATGTTTTGACTCAGCTACAGTCAGCCAACTGCCCACTCACTCACCTACGCCCATGTATATGCGTTTACCCGCAGGTAGATTGGCCAATATTGCCCCAGTATGATACAGTTATTAAATTATCGCATGCATTGGTTTTGACCACAGATATAAGGAAGGAGGATCACAATATTTCAATTTCTCTTTTATTGTTGTTCCCTTGCTTGTCTTTTTTTCTCTTTAATTCATATAAATTTAGAATTTGATGGTCTGCTACCATCTTTACAGTCATTGACAATATAATGTGAAAAAGCTTTTCAGGTGAGCTAGGAAAGATATTTCTGTTTAATCTAACCATAATTATGTTCATACTTAAGACGTTTTTTAGTTTTTATATTTCTTTATTTTTAGTACAACCTTATGGGTTTGAAAAATCCATTAGCAACTCTACCAACAAAGCTTGTGTTTTCTTTCTTTCGGAACTTAACTTGAAGATTATTTTCGTTTCTTTATCAAAAGCTTTTTCAATGCCTTTATCTTCATCTCTTACCTTATTTTATCAATCGTTTTTTCTTCTTTTATGTCGTTTTCTTTCTCAACATTTTAATCTCTTTTCTTCTCAGATTTCTGTACATGATCTTGAAGGTCCCATTTCTTTCTCTAGCACTTTTAATTTGTTGTGCCGCTCTTTTTCTTGCTCCTCAGTTCCATGATTTGCAGTTTGAATTCACTTATTCTCCTTTTACTGCCGGTAGTCTTTTCAGCAATGCTTCTATTTTCTCTCTGCCCGACATGTATTTTAGACAACTGTAAGGGTGGTAATCATTCTCCCTTACCATTTTGATAACAATATCAAGTAGATGTTTAACCTGTGGATTTTTGTCAAGAGCTGCATTGTTAAAAACAGCATACCTTTCTCCACAAGCTTCAAAAATTGATTTAAATCTAGCTGGCGCTCTTTTGAGGAATTCATCAATAGTTAGACTAGATGAAACCAGATTGTCTCCTCCACTAAATACAATGACCACGTGTTTATTGACGTCCTCGTCAAATATTTCTATCAGGCGCTTGTAGATACCTTCATCTTCCCTCGTGAAGCGTTCTCCAATTTTCACCACGAAAAGAAAAGCGTGAGGACCTGGATGCAAGAGCGCCAACGTTTGCTCAACCATTTTGCAGCTTACTTGAGCCCCGGCATCAAACAGGTGTGGAAATTCGACAATCTGCATTTAATTGAAAAAACAAACAATCAGGAATACTCGAATTATCATAATTTATCTCTGCATCAAGACTCTAGAGGAAGTAAAGGTAGTAAGCATTTCATGCAAGGGCTATCAAAAAGACTTCAGTTTTGTGATGGACATGCGACATGGACCACACACCTGTAGCTTGGATTACAGTTTTAGACCATCCAAAATGAAGACATATTTTCTAAATTAGACGTTTTTACAGAATTTATTGGAAGGTTATGTCTGCACTAGACATGAGTTTAGTTAAGAGTGAGTGTGTGTGGAGGGGGTGGTGTATACATGCTTAAGGTACCTCAACTTTCAGCCCACAGGCAAGACCATTATGTATTTCATATCGAGGGGTCACGTCTGATAATCTAGCACTCGTCTGAAACTCGTTGCTTCCCAGAATCGTGTTCCCAGTAGAGCTTTTTCCAACGCCGGCCTTACCCACCAGCAGAAATCGTAACATTTCTGAAAAAAGAATCCTTATTTACAGCATGCATGCAAACATTTAGGATTCATAAAATATGTACGTCTAATCACACTTGCACTAAAGCAATACAACTTTATTAATCCACAAGTTTAATTCCAGATAGTGCTCGTACTAGAAATAAATAGAGAGAAATACATACATGTAGATTTTGAAATTTCTTTTTCTCTCTCTCTCTCTCTCTCTCACACACACACATACACACTCACACACACACACACACACAAACACACACACACACACACAAAGAGCAACAGTAGACCTCAGACTAGTACAAGCTCAAGGCCAGTAGAGGTAATCAGGTGGATGGCACGTGGTATGAATGAATTGCGGTGACGCTTGGTTTTTCAAACAGGTATCACGTACCAACAGCCAGACCGAAAGAGTGAGAACTCACATGTCAACACATGATCAGAAATAGAGAGGATGACAAGAGTGAGAACTCACATGTCAACACATGATCAGAAATAGAGAGGATGACAAGAGTGAGAACTCACATGTCAACATATGATCAGAAATAGAGAGGATGACAAGAGTGAGAACTCACATGTCAACACATGATCAGAAATAGAGAGGATACGGTCCTAAGGATTTGCTGATGACAGAAAGCTGCCAAGTCCCTCTGCCTGATTCCGATGATCTTAGAACAGATATTAACAAATAAGACAAGACTATTCCTGTTCCCTTGGGAGAGGTTGTGGAACCAGCAGATGAAGGAAACGTCCTTTCAATGAAGGACTGATAGAACCGAGTGAGGATGACAGAGCTGACAGAGAAAGATTTGAGTTTCCGTAGGAGGTACAGACGTTGTTGACTCTTACGGAGGATCATGTCAGTGTTGATGTCCCATGTAAGCTTGTTATCGAAGATGGTACCTAAATATTTGTAAGAGTTGACTACCTCAATGGCATCATCATGGATAGTACTGATGACTGTCTCAGGCTTGTTCACCCGAAAGTCGAAGATCATTTCCTTAGTCTTTGAGGCATTCAAGACAAGGAAGTGTTCGTCACACCAGCAGACAAAGTCAGGAAGAGCGCCACTGTGAACATGTTCATTATCATACAGAAGTGACAGGGGGACAGAATCATCAGCAAATTTTATCAGAAAACTCCAAAGAGAACACACTACAAAGATATGCATACAATGAGGTGACAGGTGACACACTGTGGGAGATTATTAAGGGTGTGTTGGATCAGGGAAAGAATAAGAGAAGCAAGAGGAAGAGGATGTGGGAGGTGTAAAAGGAGATTTAATTGTCGGTAAGGCAGCGGTTGTTGATTACCGGTGTTAGTGCTGTGCTTTCCAGTTGAAATGTTTGCCTCTGTAGCCCTGGCCTGCTAACTTCGCACTGGAGGTTTACATTAGTGGTAAGATCCTAGTGTTGCATTAGCATTTACAGGCAATCATCTAATTTGGGTTTGCTTATTGTATTTGTCTAGAAATAATGTGATCGCACTCTTTGTACTACTTTGTAAGTTAATAAATTAGCCTTCTTTACTTCTAAAATTATATAAATGTATAGAGGTTTGTTACAACTATTTTGGCCAGGAATTTACTATTCTATTACCCTTTTTATATCATTTTGCAGTGTTTTAAAATTAGTTTTATGCTTGTAGCTATGCTATTTACTGCATACAATGAGAGACAGTGTCCCTGTAGGATTATACTGCAAACACACCATTTATGAACCACATCACCATACCTTTTGATTCTGTTGACATTCGTAAACATTTTGGCTTTGCATCTTGCCTACTGTTGAAGCGTGTTAGACTGTTCTCTCTCTCTTCCTCAAAAGGGGGCTTGTTCTCGCTGTTGTAACAGTATGTAGGAAACGTGTAAGGTTGTCCACCGTGCGCCTCGCTCAGCTTGTGCACCTCTTGCAGCAGACGGTCCACCTGTGGCTGTTTGTCGTCAGTCATGTTGTCAAACACCACGTAGCGGTGGCCACACTTCTCCAGTGCAGTGCGGAGGTTGTCAGGGGCCGTAGACAAGATGTCTTCGACGTTTCTCGTCAGGTGGTCACCGTGCGAAAAGATGACGATTATGTGCTGTGTTATGGGAGGGACGTTGAAAACAACCTTCATCCTCTCGTAATAATCTTCATCCTCCTCAGTGTAACGATTGCCGCTCCTAATAACATAAAGAATGGCTGTGGGGCCCGGGTTTGTGCTGACAACGGCTTGAGCCACGGCAGCACAAATCTCCTTGTGCGTCTTATTAGCTTCAAACAGACCCGGGCAATCCATGACCTGCAATGTATCAGCTCTTTAAACCATGACGATATCAAGTTAGCTTTAGACATTTGTAGATTATTTTTCAGCATAAAGAAACTTTATTTGGATACTCCTTGTATTCTAATAACTTAAATAATAGTTAAACTACGAAAATTAAGCTGCTGTTTACTTGCCAGATTTGTTATTGCTACTCTTTTATTATTGACAGAAAAGCTTCAGAAACGTATTTTCCAAATGATATCTTCTAACTAAACCATAAATCAGTTTTAAGGAAGAGTAGGATAACAGTGCAGACGTCTACAACTGTGTTACACACAGTGCACATCTATCATAAAAGCACGTTAAATAGTCATTGAAGTGAAGTGGTGGGTGAGAAAAAAGAAAAAGAGGATGAGGCAGATGAAAGCACATGATGATACCTCTATTGTAGTTCTACCACGCATTACTCTCATAAGCTGGAATGCGCTAGTATTTGATTGAAAACCCATTTTGCTGTTGAAGACATTCTGTCCAATAATTGTGTTTCCGGTTGAACTTTTGCCAGATCCAGTTTTCCCTAAAAGTAGCAAACGAAGTGTCTGACCTGTACAGCAAACAAAACATTTTTAAATTCGGAAACAATAATACAACAGAGCTGAAATCCAACAGGGAGGGTTCTTCAAAGTCAAGCTGCAGTTTCAGAAGCGAATGAAAATGTCCCTGTAGTCGTAATCACTAATTTCTTGTCATAAATGCCATTCGAATGATTGTTGCAGATTGTAGTCAAGTTTAATTATTTCCAACTTAAAATATTGACCTACATGCAGTCTACAATCAGTATTGATATAAAAACTAGATCACGTTGTCCAAGATATCATACCCAAAAGGCTGCAAGAGATGATGATGATGATGCATACCTTCCGATAGCCACAAATCCGTATGTGCTAGTTTTGTTTCTTTCTCACTAGTTTGTAACTGTTTAATGAGTCTCAGCAAATTCTCAATCTGTTTCTCTGGCAAGAAGCCGGATCCTTGGGACAGAAGGGCAATATCATCAGGAGTCAGTGAACGGAGTATGTCAACATCGTTGACTCCTTGTTTTCTGAGAATTGCTATTGTTTTCGAAGATACGCCATTGGAGCTGGCCAACTCGTCCATTGTTATATCTGTAGCACGAAGGATAAAAAATTGCAGCTTCACTTTTTTCTACAAGGGCTTATGCTTCATACTGGTATCGTTTAGGAAAACCGACAGGAAAAATGAACCCCAAATTAGAATATCTGAATGCCTATTGTGTTAAGTTTAATTTAGTTATTTCGTGGTTCCCTAATCACATCTCAAATACTGAGATACTTTTCTGTAAGTGTTACGAAACTGTCAATTGTGCCGCAATAACATTTTACCTGCTGAAACTTGAAAGTATTTGTGGTATCAACTGTTTTTCAACATACCTGTTATTTTTCTTCAGAACTGAACACTGACATATTATTTTATAACTGTAACAGCACAACAATTGGGACCCAGATAACATGGACTCGATAAGATCGGTTAGAATGAAAACAGTGGCACTAACGATGAGAGAGAGAGAGAATTTATACTTACTATTCTCTGCTCTGTGCACAATTCACAGAGGAGGAACCATATGCCGCACATGCAAGCCAGAGCGTCTGTGCCTTTCTGTATTCTGCTTGCAAGTTCAATAGTTTCAAGTGGCTGGCGTTGTATACTCCTCCAAAATTGTGCTTCATAAGCCATTCTTCGTCACGTTTCTCTGGAAACTCTGACAAAATAGAAATTTATTCAGTGCAGTGTTACATTTTTAAAACAAAAAAATGCTTGCATCAAGCTAATAAATAAACGGCTTTCAGTATTAGTGCAAAAATATAATGTAATAATACAAATATGTTATTTAGAACTATTGAACATAAAAACAAACTAGTCGCGGACAACAGTGACACCTCACACAATATAAACAATTTTATGTTCAACAATTTATTCTGAGCAAGTATGATCAATAATAAAAGACCTCACTGGGGGGGGGGGGTGTTTAGTAAAATGTGATGCTGCGTTGTAACGCCTGTTATCTAACCATTTATTGTTTCTTGCTTCTCTCTTAGTTTTTGCATTCTAATTTTTTGCAAAAGCTTTCTGATGAGAATAATACATATTTTTGAACAATATACAGAATGCGTCGAGAGCTTTTTTTCATAATAGATGAGAAGATCTTTGTTCAATTCTATGTGGATAATTAGTCTGCTTTCATTCCTCGCCTGGTTTTCACTGCACGAAGATATGGCAAGCATCACAGGTAGAGATTCTAACTTTCATGTATAACATACATGTCAGGATCTTAGAACGATTAATTAATTTTAAATAAGTTCATAATTTATGAAAAATGCTAACAGGAAGTTTTAGACTCTCTTATATATATATATATATATATCTGTGTGCTGTTAGCTTCTATGTATGTGTGCTTATGCTTAACGTGAACTGTTTGCGTGGTTTTTCTATGTGTCAGTGTTTACGCTCGTTTATATTTACGTATGTTAGCATGTTTGAGCATAGAAATAATGAATATACAACAGCTGTAAAAAAAATGTAAGCAGCATTTTGTGTTTCTACTGAGGTCGTTGAGTTTGACGTGTTTTTGTAGGCGAGTCGTTGCGCTTTCTGTTGGTGGGCAAAACTGGAGCCGGCAAAAGTGCAACGGGAAACACAATACTTGGTGGCAACTATTTTACCAGTGACCTCACGTTTAATTCCGTCACAGGAGACTGTCAGCTTAGAAGGAAATGAAACCATTGAGGTAAAGTTTCAAATAATGTAATACTATAAGTAATTAATGATCAGCGTTGGCGAGAAGGAGAGACTGGAAGTTTTCACCCTCTCATTTCTACCTATACAAAATATGTCGCACAGGTATATGTACATCGCAAAAGTACATGCGTGTTGGACATAAGGGAGATCTCTATAAGGCTGTACTTCTAAATCATACTTTTATTTTTATAATTTTTGTTCTGTCATTATAGATCATGGACTCGCCGGGTCTGTTTGACACACGCACCACCCGCAATGCGATCTGCTCAGCTATTCTCAATGCTGTAGCCTGCATGCATCCTGGTCCTCACTCTCTCCTCTACATCATTGAGATCCGCAGATTCACTCAGGAAGACGAAGATGTGTACACACGGCTCAAGGCTTTGTTTGACGAGAAGCTTGAGACCTACACCATCGTGGTCTTTACCGGCGGAGACAATCTCGAGCGTTCAGGAGCGTCCATCGAGCAAATGATAGAGGAAGGTCCTGAAACACTGAGAAAGATTTTAAGAGCCTGTGGGAACAGATATGTCGTTTTTAACAACATGGCTCAATACAAGGAACCTCAGGTAGATATTCTTCTCCAGAAAGTCCGTACACTAGTGGCTACAAATGGAGGTGTGCCCTACACTTGTCCTAGGTACTTCCAAATCGGAGAAGGAATGGAACAGGAAGTAAATCAAAGATTGGTAGGCGTGGAAGAGAGGGCGATTAAAAGGAAACGATATGTCCAAGAACTAGAAGATAATCTCAGACAAGAGAGAGAGACTGTGGAGAAACTGAGGAAGGATTTAACTAGAAGGGAGACCCAACAACAGCAGATGGATAAAGAAGCGATAAGGAAATTGCATTTGGAGACCACGAACTTGAGACTGAAGCAGCAGCAACAGACGAGGAAACTGCAGGAGTTAGAAGCCTACCAGCAGAGGGGGAAAAATGAACATGACCAAATTTGCCGAAAGGAGGCAGAAATTCAAGATCTCTTAGCAGAGATACGACAAGAGCGCAAGAAGATGCAAGAAGAAATGGCACAGAGATTTTATGAGATGGACAGGCTAAAACACGGGATCGCTGAAAATAAAGAATTAAGTGTCCGTGACACTTTAAAAAAATTCTTGTGCGTTACCGAGGATATCGTGGTTGATATTGCACTTAAAAATCTCGGGAGAAGGCTGTTTCCTTCTGTGTGAGATTATTTCTCTGTACCTACCTACTGGAGAACCTTTCTTTCTACAGTACTCTTGCTTTTTTTCTCGTTCGTTTCCAACTGATTTTTCACAAGAAGTTCACTAATCATCTAGTCATAACCAGCAGTAGTTTTCCATCAAGGTCTGTTAACTTTGATAAGATTAGCTAGTTCGTCTGAAATTTTCACTTGGAAACAAGCAAAGCAATTATGAGCATAACGGCAATATAGATTCTGAGGTTCTGAAATAGTGAGGACATGGACATGGATGTCTGCATAGCTATTTATGTGTTTTAGGATGGAACAACTCTTTAAGATGTGTCCACGCTAAGGTACCCAGAATTACAGCTGATTGAACAAGTAACCCTTTATGTGATTTTTTTTCCTTTTCGCAAGTGTAGGTTATAACGGTCTTTCAGCATTCTGCAAAAACTTTCAACAAAATGATTGATGTAAACAGTCTACTACATGGCTTGTGCCTAAAATGTGATTGGGACAGCTCCTCATTTTAGATTTCTGAGAAATTGCCAACGCTTTCCTCTCAGAAACAGGTTTATTGATTGCTATGCTCCTGTGTCCCGCTTATCACTAACCACACTGACTGTAGTTAGACCCGTTATCGACCTGCTGCTTGGTACAGTCACATCAAACATAAACGCACTCGTGCGTGTGTGCGTGCGTGTCAGGAGGCGGAGCACTATTGTGCAGAAGGTTGCTGATCTCAGGCGTTCACAGCCCTGCAGCTGGCTGACTCCTTCTGCTTTCGTTGACGACTGATGCCTCCTCGAGATCAAAGTAATTTGCAAATAGGAATTTAGATTTACTAATAATAGAAAGGAAAGTTGAGTGGCCAGGGGGAGAAACTGTTTCCGAGAAGACGGTTAAAAATATAGTTAAGAGAGAACCCTTCACACACACACACACACACACACACACACACACACACACACACACACACACACACACACACACACACACACACACACACACGTACGCGCGCAAGGTCTCTGTAAACCATTTTCACCGTCTGTAATGCAAGTGCGCGACATCTGTGGCCATAACAGTTTAATGTATGTACCTTTTGTACATTGTGTTTAGTTATGGTAATACTGGTCGAGAGCACTTAGTGTCTATCTCTGATTATATCAATAAACAAATAATCGTTCAACTGCTTTTTGGATTTGCCATTTGCCATTATTCACCTGTTGCAATCTAGAAAATTAATACTATGACGAAACTTCAAGTTTAATAGGTATTCAGTCAGTCAGTCAGTCGTCCCTTGCCTGGCACCTGGCGTTGGGGGGAGCACATGGATAGACGCTGCAGCTGATAGGGCCCGCCACTCTTGCCTATTTTGGGCAATAGTCAGCAGGTCCTGTACAGGACGACCAGTCCAGTCTTTGACGTTCGTAAGCCAGTTCTTTCTCTGACCACCGCGGCGTCGGCCACCCTCCAAGGTGCCTTGAAGGATAGTCTTCGACAAGGTGTCGTGCCGGGTCACATCGCCAAAGAAGACCAGCTTACGTCGCTTGACTGTTGATAGTAGAGGTTCCTGGTGTCCTACGAGTGCGGCAATCTTGTTTCTTACAAAGTCGTTGGTTTTGTGTTCTTTGTATGAGATCCGGAGCAGCCTCCTCAGACACGTGTGCTCAAATGCCTGGATTCTCCTTTCTGTTTCGGCGAGTAGAGTCCACGTGTCGCATCCGTAGAGCAGGATCGGCACTACCAGGGATTTGTATAGCCTGTACTTGGTGGTGAACCTTATCTTGTGGCTATGCCAGATCCTATCTAGCCTAGCCATTGCTGCTGTCGCTGTTGCGATCCTGATGCGGATATCTTGCGTGGAGCTGCCGTCCTTGGAGAGGGTGGCTCCCAAGTACTTGAAGCTACTTACCTCTTCGAGCTGTACCCCGTTCATATAGATCTCTGCTTTGCCGATGCCATTGATCATAACTTTGCTCTTTTCTGTGCTGGTCTCCATTCCATATGCGTTTGAGCTGTCTGTCAGTCTGTTGGTGAGGTCTTGCAGTTCCTTGTTTGTACCTGCTAACAGATCTATATCATCTGCAAAGCGTAGGTTGCAGATTGGTCTTCGACCGATTGAAATGGAGGTATGGTGGTCATGAAGAGCTTCAAGCATGATGTTCTCCAAGAATATATTAAACAACACGGGTGATAGGGGACATCCTTGACGTACCCCTACTGTGGTACGAAAGTAAGCTCCTATTTGGTTGTTAAGCAAAACTGTACTCGTTGAGCTGTTATACAACGCTTCAACGACTTGGACAAGCCCTTCTTCAATGTTGAATTTCCGCATCACATGCCATAGCCCCTCGTGCCAGACTCTGTCAAATGCCTTCTTAAAGTCAATGAAGTTGTGGTAAAGGTCCCGCTGATGCTGCAGATGCTTTTCTATAAGAAGACGACAGTTGAAGATCTGCTCAACTGTGCTTCTACGTGGTCTGAAGCCAGCCTGTTCTTCTGCTAGCAGCTCTTCTGCGGTGGTTCTGATGCGGTTCTGTATGACCTTCAGCATGACTTTGCTTGGGTGACTGATAAGGCTTATGGTTCTGTAGTTCTGACACTGTTTGCTGTTTCCTTTCTTTGGGAGGGGAATGATTAGTGACTGCGTCCATTCTCTGGGCCATTCCTTGCACTCCCAGACTCTTTGGCACAGAACAGTTAGGGCTTTTGTAGTTGCTTCCCCACCCTGCTTGAGCAGCTCAGCTGGTACATTATCAACGCCTGGTGACTTTCCTCCCTTCAGACTATGTACAGCTTTTTCGACCTCTTCCCGTAGGACTGGTATGTCTGCAGGTTCACTGTCTCTAGTCTGGTTGTTTTGGAGAATGTTGGCGTCGGTCTTCAGCTGGTAATTGTACAGGTCCTTGCAGTATTCTGTCCATCGGTTGAGTACAGCATTGCCTTCTGTGAGAAGGTGACCATTGCTGTCTTCGATGACTGAGATCTTTTGCTGGTCTGTCTTAGTGAGGGTCTTTAGAAGTTGGTAGGCCTTTTGCTGTCACCTCGTGCCATTCCAACCTCTATGTCCTGGCACTGCTTCTCGATCCAGCTCTCTCTAGCTGCCTTCATCCCTTTCTTAATGGCACAATTCACTTCTTTGTATTTGGTGGCTGCTTCTGGTTTGCTTTTCTTTTCTCTCTTCAAGGCCCTCCTTTGGTCACAGAGGTCTAGTATGTCGTTCGTGACCCATGGCTGTTTCTTGTTTCTATATCGCCCTAGAACCTCTTGGGCTGTCGACAGTAGCACCTCTTTGATGTTTCCAGAGAGGGTGTCTACATCACAGTCCACCAGGTTCAGTGCGCCAAATTTTCCGCCAACCGTGGCCTTGAAGACTTCTGCAACCTTTGGGTCTTGCAGCTTCTCCAAATCAAAGCGAATTCGGGGAGTGTTTGAGAGTCGCTTCGCTTTCAGCCTCAGCTTCAGGTTTGTTAGAACAAGGTCATGGTCGCTGCCTATGTCAGCGCCTGGGTACGTCCTTGTCTTGGCCCTGTTGATGCTGGATTTGAAGCGTCTCGGCAATAGGATGTAGTCGATCTGATTATGAACCAGTCCGTCTGGTGAGTGCCAGGTGGCCGTCCTTGATTTCTTGTGGGGATACAAGGTGTTGGCTAAGGTGAGTCTCTGGCTCTGTGCGAACTCTAGGAGTCTGATGCCCCTGTCGTTGGTTTCACCAAGGCCAAATTTCCCCACCGTTCCTGCCCATTGCTGGTAGGCGTCTGGTCCGACCTTGGCGTTCCAGTCTCCGAGCACAACCAGGATGTCCTTTTTTGGAACTGCCTTCATAATCTTGTCCAGTTGTTGGTAGAATTCTTCCACTTCGTCGTCTCCATGTGTGGAAGTTAGAGCGTATACTTGGACAATGGTGACATTATGAGGCTTGGCTGAGACACGAATGGAGACGTCTGAGTTGACCGCTCCATGCCGGCAGGTGAAAAAATGGCGGCAGCGGCAACCACATGGTCTTCTAAGTTTCTATACTAGTCACATGATCGTTAAACTAGCCCATCAAACATCAAATTTTAAACTAGCCCATCAAACATCAAATTTTAAGCTTATGGTCTCATACAAGCCTCTCTCAGAGTGGTTGGAGCATTTATAAAATATAGATTCATAAATTAAAAAGATGGCCTACTTCGCAGTTGAGACGTCTGAGTTGACCGCTCCATGCCGGCAGGTGAAAAAAAGGGCGGCAGCGGCAACCACATGGTCTTCTAAGTTTCTATACTAGTCACATGATCGTTAAACTAGCCCATCAAACATCAAATTTTAAGCTTATGGTCTCATACAAGCCTCTCTCAGAGTGGTTGGAGCATTTATAAAATATAGATTCATAAATTAAAAAGATGGCCTACTTCGCAGTTGAGACGTCTGAGTTGACCGCTCCATGCCGGCAGGTGAAAAAAAGGGCGGCAGCGGCAACCACATGGTCTTCTAAGTTTCTATACTAGTCACATGATCGTTAAACTAGCCCATCAAACATCAAATTTTAAGCTTATGGTCTCATACAAGCCTCTCTCAGAGTGGTTGGAGCATTTATAGGTAAAATAGGTATTCCAAGCAGCTCGTCAATTTTTGTATTATAGCCAATTTCTACTATTTAAATACATCATTATTAGAAAACGGTACCAAAATCACGGTTTATGTAGTAATTCCTTAAATGACAATATGCGAAGTGTACTGCAAAAATGTGTTTAAAAAGTGAATACGTCTTCAGTAATATATTCAAAAAAGTATCTCCAAACTGATGAAAAGTTATAAGAATACACATTAGAGTTTGAATATTACTTAATAGTAAGTGTCTTTATTCTGTTCTATAGCTTACATCCTCTGTGGTTTCTCTCATTCAACAATCCCTTACTACGTCATACATTCTACGTCATACATTCTATGTCATACATTCTACGCCATACATTGCACATCATACTCACTACATCATAATCCTACGTCATACATCTTAAGAATTTTTCTGCAAATGTTTCCTACCATTTTAAAATGTTTGCAAAATGTTTCAGTTTTAAATGTCTTTTCGGTAAATGTTTCTAAAATGTTTCTAAAATGTTTCATATCAAACTTTTACATTATTACAACTATGTTAGCGTTTTTAAAACGTTTATAAAATGTTTCATTGCTATCTGGGTATTGTAGGATCTAGCATTCAGGTGCAGCAACATAAAGTGACTTTTAATTTAGAATGACCCCATCTGTTTAAGGACTCACTTGGTATTCTGACTGTAGTTGTTATCTTCAACGTTTCCATACAGCATTGAAACATGTTCTTTCGCACAAAAAGAATTAAACGAGGTGCCTGTGCTGATCTGCTACTTTTACTAAAAACTAAAAGGACACAAAATAACATAAAAAAGAATTCCCTAACGACGATCTTAGCCCAATACGAAATTTACTGTTCTCTCTCGAGGACTGACACTTTTATAAAATGTTTCATTGCTATCTGGGTAGTCTATGTGATATTAAGCCCTCACCATATTTGATTGAAGACTTTGTAATCTACTCATCTGAAAACCCGTTGAGGTGGGTCTGAGTCAATTTTGTTTTTAAGTTTTTCTTAATTTTGAGTTGTAAGTTTGAAAGATTTGTTAAAACGCTTTGTGAATTGCCTTTATGGATAATTGTTCTTTTAGTGGTAATGTATGGAACTAAATGTTAAATTAAAAAGTCATTGGTAGTATTGTACATTTCAAGCTGATTCCTGGATTTTAAAGACTATACTTTTCTTTTGCGTTTTGTCGGATATTGGTGTGAGTAATCTAGTTTAGCTTCCACAGCATTAGCAACCAGAAAAAACTGCTATTTTTGTGGTTGTTCATGCTAGAGCCCAGAACCTGAAGGGAGGGACTACTGAACTATTTTTACAGAAACACGTGAGTGTAGAATGTAGACACATTGTTGACACAAAAATTATGTGATATGAAAATAATTTTATGCCTTCACTCAAACACAAACGATATTCATGAACACTATAAAAGTACAGCTGTGGCCATTTGAAAGTCAAATGTAAGGAGTGCAAACCGTGTGTTTGAAGTTTAATTTAATTGACAAAGCATGACTAACAGCAAAACATAAGCTACAAAAAAGATAATTTACAAATTTTTAGAAAAGGCTATAGAACTAGATCGATTTTTATCAGAGATTTAGTTTTAATTTAAACTTTGATAATAATTAATGCGATAGTAATGTAATTAAATAAATCTATCACAAAATTAATTAAGACCACTACACTCAAAGAATAAAGAGATGAGAAAAGATAATGTGCGTAATGTGCATTAAACAAGCTCCAAGGAAAACATATTTGATGTTTATACTTAGTCAACAATGGCATGTGGAAAAATTAAGACATAATTAAGACAAATCAGTGCAAAATGGCAAAATAAACTGTGGGACAGTCGTTTTTCACAGATTTGTGCAAAGTTTGCGTAAGAAATGATGATAACGGATTTAACTGCTTAGCCACAATTTTCTTTACATGAGCATTAGGCGCTACATGATCTACAAGAAAAGTTGAAATGTTTTCCAGTCATTTTCTGTTTTAAATTCTAGACTCACATAACGCTACATCTGGCTGCCTGCTTGGCCTCCGAATTCGCCACTTCCTTCTTCAGTTGCCATAGTCCTTCATCATGCATTTTCACATGTTTGAGTCGCTCTTGTTCCAAAGCTAGCTCCTTTTCCTTGAGCAGTCTTTCCCTTTCTTCAAAATTTCTAATAATCATTTTTCTTAATATTTTATTCTCCTCTTCCATTTTTTTCCGTTTCTGATTAAGTTCTTCTTTCATTCTGTCATGTAATTGCTTCTCGATCTGTAAGTCCTTTTTGTCATTAAGCCTCAGCTCTTTAATAGAATTCGGCATGTCTGCAAATGTCTTCTGTTTTTCTTCTTCTTCTTTTCTCATCTTTCTCTCCATTTCTTTTTCTTTTCTTTCTAAGTCTCTCATCTCCTTTTTAGCTTTCTCTTGAATTCTCTTAGTCTTCTCCTCTAACTCTTTAACAGATGCTTTTATCTTGACCTCGTCCTCTTCCACCTTCTGAAGTCTCCTTTTCAGCTCTTGCTCAAACTTCTCGGAAGCTTTGTCATACTTAGGGCACGAGTAAGGAATGCCATCGTGCATCTCGCTTAGTTTCCGCACCTCCTGGAGCAGACGGTCCACCTGCGGTTGCTTGTCCTCAGCCATGTTGTCAAACACCACGTAGCGGTTGCCACACTTATTCAACACCTTATGCAGGCTTTCTGGAGCTGAGGCGAGAGCCTCGCAGATTTTTTTATTTTCGTGCCTTAGCTCGTCTCCTCGAGTGAAAATGATAATGATATATTCGGTGACCCTTTCATCGAATAGGCTTTTAACTCTGTTGAAGACGCCTTCATCTTCTTCTGTGTAGCGGCGAATCTCGATGACATATAAAATTGCCGTAGGACCGGGATGCATGGACAAGACAAATCTGACAACCTCTGAAGAGACATCTTCAACTGACCTTTTCGAGTCACACAGTCCGGGCGAGTCTACGATCTGTAACAAAACCGTCCACGTTAGGATGATTTTAAGCAATGACAACTCTATCGTATCAATTACTAGACTGGAAAAATTATAATTATTTGAAAGGACCGAACGGTTGCTTTAGAATAGGTTTCTTAAAACTTATCTTAACTGCAGACGGCTAAATTAGATGTGTGTTCAGTCATCATTTTTTTACGTGGACGACTATAAATCGTCAGCATTTCGTTAAAAGGATTCTATTAGGGTGTTTTGCGCGTTCTGTGTCTAAAACTTAAGGATGAAACCTGTCAATCATTAAACCTCGACCGGCAACTGGCTACTGATGCCACTCACACTTGCAGACAGGCGCATGTCACGAATGCAAACTACCATATTGAATAACTGTGATAACATGTAAACCACGCGAAAGCAAATGGATCTACAACGCGTGAAGGATGATGACAAATTGCAGTTTTGTAGAAAAAAACTTAATCGGTGGATTTGCATATCCCAGACCTATGAGCAGCAAAAAGGATTCGTAGCTTTGTGATCTGTTGCATGATTGAAACAGTGGTGTGGATAGGAGCATTAAAAGCCTGGATTACCTTTTCTAAATTTATTTATTTATTTAGGTGCCATGCGCTTGCCCGTAGTTATTAAGAGTCAATTAATGTTAAGCAATGGAATATGTGATTCGTTTAAATAACTTTATATGTATCTTTGTGTGCGTGCGTGCCTGTTCTTTCAAAGGCTTCCGATTTTCTCGTTTATATGAGAAGTAGAGAGCGGCAGGACTTAAATTTGTTTTTCATTAGATTGGAGGCCGGTGAATATAGATATTTAAGTAGACATCAGGCGGATTGTGGAGACTGTTTTAAAAGGTATTATAGCAAGTACTGTGTGCATTGATTGAAGAAGAATCCTAATATTGTTTAACCACTACTGAATCAGAAAATTGTTGCAAGAAAGTGCACACGAGTGGTTCATTATCATGTTAAAACTTCCATCGTCACTGTGTATATTACCTCTATGCAAACTCCCTTGTATACACTTTTTTCAAGCCTGCATTCACTTGTAATTGGACAGAAACCGACTTCATTGCGAAAAATACTTTTTCCAATAATAGTATTTCCGGTTGTGCTTTTTCCAGAGCCCGTCTTGCCGATCAGCAGGAATCGCAATGTTTTATCATCTGACGAATCTCGAAAGCTAAATGTTGATGAGTCAAAATACCTTGGCTCAGTTTCTGCAATACAAAGTTCATAATGAAAAGTAATCAGCTAAAATAATGATAAAACTGGTTTGCATCTATTGCATACAGGTGAGTGTGTGTGTGTGTCTGTGTGTGAGAGAGAGAGAGAGAGAGGTGCAATGGAGTGACACCTATGAAAATCTCCACACTTTTAAAATATTATGGCATAACACCTATTTTATTGTATAACACACACACACACAAACACACACACACACAAACACACAAACACACACACACTCACACACACTATCCTTCTATTTACTATACATCCATTACCAGACACACACGCACTCCTTTTCTATCTATCCATTACCAGAACATCCCTTCGAACTTTTGCTTTCAACAAAATTAACCTATTGCGGATAAAGCTTTTAAAATAAGAATATGTAGCTATATATAAATATAGTGACAAACCTTCGCATAAGCGCACATCCCTGCGATCTTTCTGAGTTCCTTCCATACTGGTCTGCAGCTCTCTCACAAGCATCTTCAACATATCAAGTTGTTTTTGTGGCAGGAAGCCTGAGCCTTGGGTGAGAAGGGCAATATCGTCCGGAGTGAGTGAGCGCAACATTTCCAAACTGTCTATACCTTGCTGCTTGAGCATAGCTCTTGTTTCCCATGATAGTCCTTTTGAGGAGGCCAAGATGTCCATTGAAACATCTACAACAATAGTTTTTTGGCAAATAGACGATACCTATCTCTGGTTAAAATTACTTTCAACCACTAATACTACCACTTACGAATGAGAGCAAAAAGTTGAAAGCTTTCTTGCAGCAGCTTTAAACTATCTTCCCTCATTTAATGTATGTAGACTATACAGTCGCTAAAACATGGCGCTGGCATTTCCTCATAGACATTTGCCTAAAAAAGAGAGCAATAAAAAGAGAGAGAAGGAGACAGCAGGTGAGTGAGAACAAAGAGTCACATGGTATCATTTCATTTCCCTTCTTATAAGAGTCATCGTCCATGACAACCGCCATAATTCTTCGATCGCCTCCACCAGCGTAGACAGCCTAGAGTTCGAACATTGGCCAGTCATTTCAAAGGCCTAGTAACGCAGCAAACTTACTCTAGTCGCCTTAGGAACTGGTTCGCTGACTCCAAAACGGTAAGGAGGAAGGTAGATAGCGAAAGGTAGATCAGCACTGCCCTCTCTAAACAGATCTGTAGAAATATTTTGTCACAGCATAATCACTGACTACACAACCAACTCATGAAGATGTTTTACCGTCAGGTTCCAAAACACCTGCTGCTGCTTCCAGAGAAGGATCCTGAAGAATGTGGTGTCCTCGTCCTCGATTCATTCTCTTATTATGACGTTTACTGAAGTCAGTTGTTGGATGTGCCGTCGATGATTTGGTTATTTGTGTTCTTTCCAGCATAGGGTTATATGTTGGTTGAAGATTTGTACAAGTAACGAGGTCTTTTTTCAGCTGACACAGCCCTTGTTGTGGTGGGATGACCTCCTCCCTTAGATACTGGTGAAGATAGGTACTTAGTGTGCACTTCTCCAGCCCTTCTGTGACAAACTTGAAGTTAAAATCACTTGATCTTGGCAATAAAATAGTCCTCAAAACAAAGCACCGTTCATCATATCATGAACTCAACAGTTGCCGTTCACAAAAAAAGCCAACAAAACTTTGTGCCGGGATTCAAACACGGATCGAGGGACAAAGAAATCTTAATACAGTTTATTAAACGAGGGCACTGCTCGTACGACGTGAACTGCAACTACATACACGTCTACAGTATATGTTACAAGGTTTATCGACATCGTGTCAACCAAGACATAGGCACCTCCAATTAAAGTAGGCGGCACCCAGAAGTGAAGGTGTTGCAATCCAGTATTGTGTTCCATAGACCCACGTTCCCCGGCACAAGATCCCCTTAGCAGTTTAGTTTAGGGCGTTACATTTAAATATCTACTAGGCTTGATGTGTGAATGCGCGAACTTGATCATATGATCCTGATCGAAATTTTATGAATAATCTCCCCATAGCCACCCGATGCCCCTGCCTTCTCCATCAAGAGCACCATCTTTGACAAACTAGTCAAGCAGGTGGCCCAAAAAGTCGTGAAGTGCATTTCAAGCTGTTCTAGCCGCCGTGGTGGAGGGCTGCCCATGCATTGTCAACAGGAATGCCACGGTAGATGGTAAATAATTTTGGGTGATTAAAATAGTACCTTCGACAACCACTCTAATCATTACTAAAGTACTTTTAAGTTTACTTCCTTCTAGTAACCTCACAATATCTCTAGCCAACTAGAATTTATGTTCCAATACTGTGCTAGAGTGTATGGGGGAGTAGACATTTTTATGTCTTAAACATGTGTTAAGACGTAGGTGACTAGTATCTGCGTTTCCCTTGTCTTGATGCTCAAAACACAGGTACTGGTATGTTGTGACAAAGGTCAATAAAAAGATGCTTTTAGTATATATATATATATATATGTTCCTCTGTTTGTGTGTGAGGAGTAAATGGTGCCATGGATACCTGACAAGTTTAAATAAAGTTTCAATTAAATATCTGACGCTAGTGCGTTAAAAATAAAAACAATTTCACTGCTGTTCTAAATGCAGCTGATATGATGATATATTCAGTTTAAACAATTTTAGTGTATGTCCTTTTGTACGTAACTTAAAAAGATGTTAAAATATTATAGCACGATACCCTTTATATTGTACCACACACGCGCGCACGTATCACACACACACACACACACACACACACACACACACACACACACACACACACACACATGATCGTTACCAGATGCTTACCTTTTCTATATATTTTTTGATACAGCTGACAGTAGCTGATATTAGAAATCTCTTAGCATCATTCTCTGAAAATCTTTATGATCGAACAAACGCACTCTTTATCTTACAATCTATTTACTATACATCCATTACCGGACACACACGGACTCCTTCTCTATCTATCCATTACCAGAACATCCTTTCGAAAATAAGAATAATATATATATATATAGTGACAAACCTTCGCATAAGCGCACATCCCTGCGATCTTTCTGAGTTACTTCCACACTGGTCTGCAACTCTCTCACAAGCATCTTCAACATATCAAGTTGTTTTTGTGGCAGAAAGCCTGACCCTTGGGTGAGAAGGGCAATATCGTCTGGAGTGAGTGAGCGCAACATTTCCAGACTGGCTATACCTTGCTGCTTGAGCATAGCTCTTGTTTCCCATGATAGTCCTTTTGAGCTGGCCAAGGTGTCCATTGAAACATCTACAAGAATAGTTTTTGGCAAATAGTCGATGTCTATCTCTGGTTAAAATTACTTTCAACCAATAATACTACCACTTACGGACGAGAGCAGAAACTAGAAAGCTTTTTTTTAGTGCAGCAGCTTTAAACTATCTTTCCTCATCTAATGTATGTAGACTATACAGTCACTAAAACATGACGCTAGCATTTCCTCATCTAAGACAACAATGGACACGCAATTTAAAATAACAGCCGACAAAGCAAACGAAATTCTACAATGACCACACAGCAAATTTTGGACATCTTAAAAGATAGAGAAGGAGACAGCAGGCGAGTGAGAAAAAGAGTCAATCCTCTTCGTGCTAGTTGCACATAAGGCCTCAACCAGAGCCCGCCACTGATGTCGATCGGCTGAAACTCGCTCCAGGCGACCCCATGTCCAGCCCTTTCCTTTCATCTCCCTTTCCACTGTTCTTTTCCTTCGGCCGTCTGGAGTCCATCGTAGGGCGATTCTGGAGAGGTCTGCTGTCTGCTGGCGGAGCACATGTCCAATCCATCGCCAACGCCTTCGTTGAACCTGCGTGGTGATGGACTCGGTTTCAGTTCTTCAGTAGAGTTCTTCATTGGTGATGGTGTTTGGCCAAAAGTATGCGCCTGAGGCATCTGTTTTGGAAGACGTCAAGCCTGTTACCGATGTTTTTGGTCATCATCCATGCTTCTGATCCATAAAGGAGGGTGCTGATCACATTTGACAAAGGTAAAACTGTCAACTTCCTTAATCTCTTCTTCATTTAGTTCACATTTGACTCTAAGATTCTCAGCTTAGTCTTCTGGCTGATGTTTTTTGCCTTCCATGTGCTCCTGAGTGAGGCTTGGCTTGGCTGGCTTTCGCCAGTCAGGCTCGAATCTCCACCTCCGCATCCCCGGTGTTGGACATCTTGGACCCAAGATAGGTAAAACTGTCAACTTCCTCAATCTCTCCTCCATTTAGTTTAATATTTTCTTGGACTCTGGCGTTCACTCTCATACTTTTCTTTTCCTTTGCGCTGACCTTCAAGCCCTAGGTTTCCAGCTATTTCTGAGAGGGCATTTGTTTTCTCCTGCATGTCTTGGTGGCGGTGTGACAACAGGGCAATGTCATCAGCAAAGTCCAAGTCTTCCAGTGTTGTTGTTGCTGTCATAATCATGGTCTATTTGGTCCCTCTCCTCTCTCTCGGTGGAATTTTTCATGATCCTGTCCATGGCCAGGATAAAGAGGAACGGCGACAGAATGCAGCACTGCTTTACCCCAGTACTGACGTTGAAGGGGGTTGTGAGCTCCGTGTCACAGACCACCTGAGATTTGAAGTCGCTGTACAGCATTGCAATGACCTGGACAAGTTTTGCAGGGACTCCATAATGCCTCAGGATCTTCCATAAGGACTCGCGGTGGATGCTGTCATGTGTGTGTATCTATGTCTCTTACGACATGCCTGGCTTGACAGCAGGGACCCTATTCATTTCATCTCCCTTCTTATAAGAGTCATCGTCCATGACAACCGCCATAATTCTTCGATCGCCTCCACCAGCGTAGACAGCCTAGAGTTCGAGCATTGGCCAGTCATTTAAAAGGCCTAGTAACGCAGCAAACTTACTCTAGTCGCCTTAGGAACTGGTTCGCTGACTCCAAAACGGTAAGGAGGAAGGTAGATAGTGAAAGGTAGGAGATCGGCACTGCCCTCTCTAAACAGATTTGTAGAAATATTGTTATTCTTACCTAATTCTAGAATAGCGAAAAAAAAAGAATTGTAAGAAAAGTTAACTATCCCTTTATAGAAGAAGGGAGATCTTCTGATTGTGCGCTTACCTCTGCGCACATGACCTCAGTCAGGAAAAGGGGCAGCGTGACCTGAATTCTAGCTAAAGGCTCATCTCACTCAGCAAAATCCCTCACTACACCACCGACTCATGCAGATGTATTACAGTCAGATTCCGAAACACCTGCTGCCGCTTCCAGAGAAGGATCTTGAAGAATGTGATGTCCTCGTCCTCGATTCATGCTGTTGTCACGAAGTTCACTGTTTTATGGGTATTTTTCTTTCTGTAAGAAAGTAATTTGCAAGATTGAATGAATTACTCTAGTCAATAAAAGAACCTTGAGATGAACTTCTTACAATATCTTTAACTCATCACGTTTATGTTTGTCAGCGTTTCTTGTTTGTGTTTAAAATATTTATCTCCATACATGTAAGTCCTACTACTCGTATCTATCCCTTAAAATTTGTCCCTTCTGTAAAAATACTATTGAAACTGAATTACAATTTTTATTACAATGGTACACAAAACGCTAGTTTAGGGGGGAAATTAACAAATCCTAATTCATTGTCAGGCCTAAGACGCTAAGCATGCCATATGGATGCTACTTTATATATATGTATATATATATATAAGCATCTGGCCATATACTTGCTCGCGTGCTGGGGTGTGTTACACTAGATACATCCAGAGACATGTATATATTTGTGCTTCACCAACAACTGTATATTTACAAGAGTTGAAATGAATCAGAGCATCAGCTAGATTACAATATGGATGCATTTATTATATGTATTTGGAACTCCATGCTAACTGTGCTAGTTAACACATCTATGTAAATATGCTTTTTATATGTTTATGTTTGTTTGTTCACCCTCTTCAGTTATAGGCCATGGTGTACACTGTATAAATTAAGTCTCTAATAAAGTCTCTATTTATCTCTTAGCTGTGATCAGTTATTTGGTGGGCTTAATGATATGTAAAAAAAAGTGATGTAAGTGCGCCATCACCCCCTGTTCTGGGCACCTTCTCAGAATGTTTCCAAGCTAACGACTTGCTCACTCCTTGATGTTCCCAAAGACCGTACATTAGAATGATGTCTCATAAGGCAGGTACGCTCAATAAAAAGCAAGGACCGAGTTGCAGCACTCATACAAAACACAATTTTAAACACGACAAAAAGAGCTGTACGATATTCTTTGTCAGGGTTTTCCGGGATAAATCGAAGTCCAGCGATTATTGCAATTGAACGAAAATAGATTTGTGTACTACTCTATCTCACATGTGTGTTTCGGCATGAATGAGTCAAAACTCGAAGATTTATGAAATATAAAAAATGAGGTGGCTGATGTTGTTCATTTCATAGTCTTTTCTCCATACAGGAAAGTCCTACTACTCGTATCTATCCCTTAAAATTTGTCCCTTCTGTAAAAATACTATTGAAACTGAACTACAATTTTTTATTACAATGGCACACAATACGCTAGTATAGGGGGAAATTTTCATTCTTTCCAAATGAAACTTAACATATCACGAGCTGGACAGTCAAAAAGGTAGTCGTTTTTCTATTGTTGAAAGACTGCATACAGATCTGAAGTTAGTGTAGGTTTGCGACCCTTGCTCGTAACAATTATAGCTGTTTACTATTTTGCTTTTCTATCACTATGCATGTAAAGTACTCGATGGAATAAGCATAATTCAAATGTAATGGTAGAATAACAGTTCGCCATATAATTACAATTTTTTGGGGGGCAAAATCGACTTGTGTCGGCTAGTACTACAAGGTGTAGTTAAAGTAAAACATAAAATAGCTACACTTACTTCCTTGTTCCCAGTCCACAGCAATGTGGTTGGCTTACCAAGAGACGTGCATATGTATCTGTCAGCTCGTCTAGTGTGCGTAGGAGTGTGAGCTGGTAGGCTCTGTATACTCTTCCAAATTTTATTTTTAGTTTACCGTTTTAAACCTCAGTCAAAACACAACTTCAGTACTTCATTTTAAAACCAAGTGTAGTCAAAAAAGTTGCTTTAACTGGTGTCTTTGGCAATCAATAAAGGCAAACAGTATCAACGTAGCAATAATAATAATACATGTTAATAATTACTGACCGCCGTACCCAGAGCCAGGCTGCATTTTGCGATGAACGCAAAATCAAACTAGGTAAAGGTAAAGAGCACTTACTAATATTTTCATTTTATAAATTACTTAAAAGTAAATAGTTTTGTCTTATAATTAATATATTATTTTATTATAACTGTGTTATATTTACTTGGCTTTGCTAGAGTGAAATCAAACTCCTCGAACACACACACACACACACACACCAGCACTAGCATCCACTCACACAATAAGTACAGTCAGTCGAAACACCGTCAGTGAAAACTCCCAGCACAACAAGCAGGAGCAAAGTTAAAACAAGGAGGTAGTGGAAGTATTTCTGTAATAAGTAGTCTTCATTGTACATTAAACATTTTTAGTATAATTATTGCGATGGAGGATTATACGGAAGTGAATTCCACAGCTTCGATGCACCTTGGGAAAAGGCAAACAAAATAGTTTGTACATAACATATGCATGCTGGGTATACCCTGTTTCCCCCAAAATAAGACAGTGTTTTATATTAATTTTTACACCCACAGATGCGCTAAGTCTTATTTTCGGGGGTTGTCTTATTTTTCAATGAAGAAGAATTCATATTTTTTGTTTTAAAAAATGACCATTTAATTATTATATACGGTACAGTAGTTGTCATAAACCAGCTCTGCTACGGACGGTGAAGTTAGAGAACAAAGGCGGCGGGTTAAGAAGAATCACAGCTGCATGCCCTGGTGTTCTGTTTGGCGGGCATGCTTCCAAACAAAACCTTTGCTAGGTCTTACTTTCGGGGGAGGCCTAATATTTAGCAATTCAGCAAAACCTCTACTAGGTCTTATTTTCGGGGAAACACGGTACAAAGCTCACTTTTTTCGAACAGTATAGAAGCTTTACATAATGTCGTTGTGTTGGGAGGGGTAGATGACTGGATTCTATATTCGACTGATACTTTCACTCTAAAATTTCCTGCTTTATGTGGGCTGCTGTGGGACATGGCAAGCGTAGGAGGTGAGGCATGCTTAACTTTTCTGATTAAAAAGACATTCGTTCTCAAGGTTTGGGATAATCCTACTAGATTCCAGACTAAAAACAAGTAAAGATTTTAGCATGAATCTTTTTGCATGTATGGCCATATCATTTTTTATGAGTGTTAGTATTGTTGTTCTAATGTATGCTTTTAGCGATTTTGCTTTAAATTTTGTTTGTGTGAACTCGAAGCTGTAAAAATAGTGATGGCGGTTGTCGTTGGGACCTGGCTATAATAACCAACTCACAAGCCTCGATCTTGTAGTGAGCAGGTCCTGCGTGAAACGACCAGTCCGCTCCTTCACGTTCTTCATACATTTCTTTTTGTATCTACATCAACTTTGATTCGTTGGTTCCCTTTGCCGCAATAGTGTTTTCCATACCAGGGGATGTTCCTTCTTCCAGTATTATATTTGCTTTGGCTTCAGTAGCACATTTTTTTCTATTCCTATCCTGAATTACGTCGATTGTTATTGATCCGGACCTCGACTGATCCGTCATGATGCTTTTTGCACCAAAATCCTATGGTCATGTCTCTGGGCTTACACACTTGGTAGCGTCCATCTTTCTTTTCAAGTGAATAATGGTTTAGCTTCAGTTGTAGGTAGTATTACGATTGTTACCTTAAAAAGAGCTTTCAATATTCTCAATTTTTAATTGCAATTCTGATGTCTTAATGATGTTTTACTCTGCATAGACTTTCAGTAGTATAGTTGCAGGATACGTTTTTGGTCCTTACAGGAATACATTTTGCTAAAATTTCAATGAACTGCGTACATTCATGTTCCATTGTAAGCTAATCTGAAATTACTCCATTAAGTGTTATACCTAACTAAAGTCCTTAGAGAATTTAGTCTTCATTGTTTTTTAGTCTACCTCATTCAGCAGACTAGCATTCTTTGTACTCCACGAATAACAACAATGATACAGGCAACATTTGAGATGGTTCTTCTATTTTTAACAAAATCTTGCTCAGATATACAAGCAGTAAGGTCTTCCTTTATTGGTTGTGAAAGTTCGCCTTTTTCTAAAAGCTTCAAGACAATGTTGGAGTAACAATATTTAACAAAATTTTAACAAGTTCTTTGGTAAACCCATCCATTCCAGTACGTTTGCTAATTTCTTTTTTCATGAGGTCATTTGTTGCTTATTCTGAGTTTATGTCTTCTTCAGGGCGTAATTTACATAAATAGATGATCTAAGTAAATGATTTTACAGCTTCCATGTTACACATTTCGAAAAAAATGTTTTTTGTTTTACTTTCAAAACGTTCAAACCATATCTTTCTCTATCTTTCTAGTTGACTAAGAATATAAATTTAATGTATTTCGAGGCGGATTCTGTCTTACCACAAGCGCTGATAACATACACTTAACTTTAAAAGGAAATTCTTAATAACAAGAGGTTAAAACTGGATACTTTCAATCTCTTTTACTTTCAGTAAATATTTGCATACAAATGTCACATGGAGCGCAATACTTACTAAAACATCAGAATCGGAATTTTCGGTGACTTTTTAAAGTTGAGCGTTAATAATAACTAAGAAAGCGATAAAACATCAACAGTCAGGCCCCCTGATAAACAGAACAGAAGATGTGTGGCTGTCGAGAAAGGAAATCTTTTTTTTTATGTTATTGTTCAGCACATTTTTCTTAACCTGTTTACACATTATCCCTCAAGTTTAAATTAAAATAGAGACAAGAAACTATTGGAATATAACTTGTAAAACTCACCTGCGCTTTATGTGGGTATTTTGAGTGCCTTTTGAAGTGCTTACTAGCGAATAAAACAATATTTACAACAGAGTTTTTCTAAACTGTGTGTAGCCCTCGACTGTTTTGTATGAATATTTGTTTTGCAGATCTGGAATTGTGGGCGGAAAGTGTAGGTCTTGCACCAGATGCACTCCGCATTCTGCAGGAGGAGGGCTTCACCAACCTTTCACAGGTGGGTCTGCTAACACCGGAGGTAATCAATGAGTTCTTCATGAAAACCAGACGTCTGCCATTAGCACAGTGCCTGGCTCTCCAGAAAGCAACAACTCAGCTGAAAACATCATCTCTGTCTCCTCCCTCGGAAGCAACTCCTAATGAGCTGGAACAAGGCGAATGCTCTGATCCCGAGTCTATGAGCTCCACAGTTCCACACCAGGAACTAGCTATTGGAGGATTATCTCAGCTAACTTTGCATTCAGACTGTAATGCGAATGGTAATGTGTTTTGTTCAACGTTGATTTTAATATTTGTTTCGCGTAGTGTCATACCATTTGTTGAAGTATCTAAAATTCTTCAATTCGTTACTAGAAAATGTATCTATACAGTCTGCACCACTGACCTTTATTACTGGAAAAGTGACTCAGGGTCAAGGCCGGTGTCCGTCTCAGCTTTCTTTTAGACACACACACACACACACACAGACACACAGACACACACACACACACACACCATTTGTTTGCAGACGTAAATGTATTCAAAAAAATGGAAAGAGGCAACGTATTGCATTGTTGGATGTCATACCAGTAAAGCGAGATGTCGAGCCTTGGCATTTATATCAATTAATCTGTCCCTTCGCCTAACAGGCTGAGAGGATCAGTTTTCTTGATTTTGTTTCTTTGTTCTGGTCATGCTTTTTACCCCTCTTCTGTTGTGCAGCTGGGTTGTAAATAATGTTATGTTGAAGTGGGAGTCGTTACTGCAGTGATTACCCTTTACTGACGAAACGCAGCGAATCTTCGGATTGTTCCTCCTTCTACGTCTTTAAGACTATTTCGTTATCTTGTTCAGCGAGCTGAGTTTGCTTTCGGCTGAGATATTGCGCTATAATAATTCTCAATATTCTTATTAGTGGTAAAACCAGTCAATAGAGTCTGTTGTGACGATGTTTTTATACAATAAAATAATTTTATCGTATAATTATTGTGGACAAATCCAAATGCGTTTTCTAGAAACAAACAGAATACGTTTTACAGAAAATGCTATTGTTGATTTTGCAACCAATCTTCTTTAAGGAGTTTTTTTATGAAATAAAAGCATTCACTTCTAAAAAAAGATTTCGACTTTAGGAAGATCCGCCATTTTAAATCGAAATGAAAGTAAAAGCCCTTCTTATGGTTTATTATGATTGGTGACTGCTATGATAAAGAAAAGAGGCAACGAATGAGAGACACTTATTTAGTGATGAAGGCCCGTGGTCTGCACTATTGTCTTACTGTCCCCCACCCCCACAACACACACAAACAAAATAGCAAAACATCTTTAAAAGCCTATTTCCAAACTATAATGACACTTTGTAAATTATGATTTTCCTAGTTAAAGATCTTCAATCCTAGTGTCTTCATTATCAATGACAGGTATGAGTAATTCTGCGGTTAACCCATCCATTCCAGGACTTTTGCTAATTTGTTATTTTCATGAGGTCATTTGTTGTTTATACTAAGTTTATGTCTTCTTCAAGGCTGTGACTTACATAAATAGAGGATCTAGGTAAATAATTTTACAGCTTTCATTTTATGCATGTCGAGAAAATATTTTTTTTTACTTTTATAATTACCTTTACTTTCAAAACGTTCAAGCCATATCTTTTTTTCTATCTTTGTAGTTGACTAACAATATAAGTTTAATGTATTTCGACACTGATTCTGTCTTACCATAGAGCGCAGATAATATTCACATAAATTTAATCAGAAATTCCTAATAAAAAGAGGCTAAAACCTGAAACTATCATCTCTCTTTTACTTTCAGTTTAAAGAAATATTTGCATAAGAAGTGTCACATGAAGCGTCATACTGACTAAAACATTAGAAAAGACATTTTGGAAATGTTAGAGACAGGAGATAGTCGGAAATAGCGCCTCTTACACAAATCATTTATTAAGATTGTGCTACGGATTCTGTTGTCACAATCACAATTTGTTGTGAGCCATTTACTCTGTGAAAAAAAACCATCAAAAGCATTATTCCATTAATTCGATAGGCTTGTAAACACCCTCCTCCAACGATAATTTGTTTGCTGGTAAGACGCGAATATAGTTCTTCAAGCTCTGGACATTATAGCTGAATTGACAAACAAATGTCATCCGATATATGTGTGTGTGCTTGCGTGTGTGCGTGCGTGTGTTTGTGTCTATATGTGTGTGTGCGTTTGGGAGCGCTTGCCTGCTTACATCACTATATTGGATATTGAAGCCAGTGTGGTTTTTGCCTTGGATTACTCCAACTGTGAAGGTTAAACTGCTTAAGAAATGTTAACTCCTTTACAGTTTAGTTTTTATCATATATCTGCAGACTTGAAGAAGACATTATATGACCTGCATTAATGTTGCACAAACCAGTGTAATTAGCTAGCCTATCTTACAAATTAAGACATATTTTCAAAAAGTCTCGGTGATTGAAGTTCGATGAATATCACAAAAATTGTTTAAAAGTTTACGGTTTTGTCTACGAATACTCCTGGTATCGTGTGTGAGCCTTATTTACAGTCTCCACCCTTCGCCTCCTGTTGGTTGGCATAACTGGATCTGGTAAAAGTACAACGGGCAACACAATACTTGGTGGCCAATATTTCACCAATGAGACTGGGTTTGGTTCCGTCACAGGAGACTGTCAGCTGAGGCAAAGTTTATATGAAGACGTTAACATTGAGGTAAATGTTGCCGCCATATTATAAATAGATAAAGGATGCACACACTCACACACAGTTGATTTCGCACACCTATGTTTACCTGCGTGCAATAATTACTGATTTGCTCTTCTGTTATGCACACTGTGTCGAGCTGTCAGTAAAGTATCTTTTATAATCCTAATTACAGATCATGGACTCGCCAGGCCTGTTTGACACACGTAGCACGAACGATGTGATCTCCACAACCATTGTGAAGGCTGTGGCTGGTATGCATCCGGGTTTTCACGCTTTCCTGTATGTCATAACGATCAGCCGGTTCACCGAAGAAGATGAAGGCGTGTACACCCGCCTTGAGACGGTTTTCGACAAAGCCTTGCAAAACTACATCATCGTTGTCTTCACCGGAGGTGACGATCTTGAACGTGCTGGAAAATCAATACAAACGATCCTGAGGGATGCACCTGGTGGTCTGAGAAAAATCCTGAAAGACTGCAAAAACAGGTATGTTGTTTTTAACAACAATGCACCTAACAAGAAGCCTCAGGTAGACCTCCTTTTGCGGAAAGTGCAAACCCTGGTAACAGAGAATGGGGGAGTGCCTTACACATGTAAAAAGTACCTTAAAATCAACGAAGCAATAGAGGAGGAAGTGACACGAAGACTGGCGGGTGTTGAAAAGAGGGCGCTTAAAAGAAATCGCTATGTCCAAAAACTGGAGGCTAACATCAAAAAAGCGGAAAGTGATCTAAAAAGAGAAAAGGTAAAGTTTCATTTAAGAGAACAAGCCCGACAGCAGCAGATGGAGGAAGAGAGAGAAATGAATAGAGTGCAGTTAGAGAGCCTGAAGCAAATGCTGGAGCAGCAGAACCTGACTGTAGAGAAGAAACGACTGGAGCTTGATACCTTAAAGCAGAAACTAGAGAGAGAGCGAGTAGAGATGAAGAGGGAGATGGAGAAAAGAAGGGAACAGGAGCTAAAGGATCTACAGGAGAAAGAAGCGACAGCACAGAAAGGAATCGCAGAAAAGGAGTCGGAGATAAGAGAGGAACGCAAGAAACTACAGGAAGAGGAGCAAAAGCGCGTCCATGAAACTCAGAGGCTGAGATACGACATCGCAGAAAACAAAGATTCAAGACTCCGAGATTGTTTCAAACAGCTCTTGAATGTGGCCGTGGATATCGCTTCTGATCATGTCATTCCATGGGCTCTTCGTCGTCATTTTTGTCATTGAGCTCTCGCGGTTTTTTTTTAATTTGTCAAAACCCCTGTTACCCAATTGCACTCTTCTATTGTTACATTTAAATCCATTCTGCTAAATCACACATATTGCATCAGGATCAAATTAACGACGAAAGCAGCTTAGTTTTGAAAGACGAAGTATGTCTACTCACATCGAGCATCGTAGTGTTATCCATTCTCCCTCTAATGAACCCTTGCTTGTGGTTTTCGCTAAATCCTTGTCAAGACAGAAAATCATGTATCTTACTTACAAGAATAAGACTTTTGTAACTTGTCAGGAACACATTTGAATGTATCGTTAATAATGTTAGAGAGTTAATACACGGTAGAGTATGCTTTTGCTACTTGTAAGTATAGCTTGCATTTTATTTATATTTTTTTTTTACCTAACTTAGATTTTTTTCACAAGCATGCTACTGTGCATATGAAATGTACAGATTGTCAATTATGCAAAACATGAAAAAGGTTATATTTTTATTTACATGCATTTGCTAAACAAAGTGTTAATTTTTTAGTTTTAAAACTTGCTTTAAAAGCCAAAGATCGGGAACTATTTCAATATTTTTATCTTTATGTGTTCGATATGAATAAAATAAAAAACAAAATCATGCTTGTGATTTATTCCTGCAAGATTACTGCTCCATCATGTTGGCTAATAGTCACATATTTATTAGTGTGAAAACTAATTTAGCTCAATTTCTTGTCGGGCATGTTTTGACACACACACACACACACACACACACACACACACACACACACACACACACACACACACGAGCGCAACCAATATGACAAATGTTTTAGTGTCCAGTTGAGGTTGAAAGTGCTGCTAACTAGTTGTACTAAAAATAAAACTATGACGGGTCATTAAGTATAGATTAAAAAAAGGCTTCACTGTTTCGAGTTCATTTCCCAATCTTTCTCTTTACTAAAGGATTTCTTTTATATTCCGTAACCGAAAACTGCAAATAGCTCTTTACATTCTGTTAGTATTATACATTTTTGTTGTTTTCCAGGTTTCAAAGTGTGCATGACCTTGTTAGTGGATGCAGCTTTGAGCGCATGGACGAAAAATTCCTTCTACTTTTTATGTTATTTATGCACAGCTGCAAACAAGCTGTTGTCCCAGAAATTCAGGTCAAAGCTAAATATAGACATTAATGCACTGTTTCTGAAAAACCGTGCTGTTAATAGTGCAGAACTGCTGAACCTTTATTCAGGGCTACAGACGTAATGTGACACTGTTTATTTTACATGTTGACTGGGCAACTGTCGAACATCCCATCTAACTTATGACATTAATGCCTATTACCTTCCTGTTTGACATTGTGCACAATAATGCAAAATGAATTTTTCAAGGATAAAACCCTACTAATGAAACTACGAAAGAAGATGAAAAGGAACAAAATACGAAAATAAAATAAAATTATCTAAAACCTTCTTCTAGGCGAAAAGAGTAGTTTGTCAATGTTTTCTTAGGATCATATCTATGTATCCTTAGTTTAAAATTTCATTTGTGATATTTTTATTTTTGGTTTCCGTCTTAAAACTTTGCATTTACAACTTTACACCTATTTTTCCTTGCTACCCATGTGTGCATTACAAATTTTATTCAAAGCATTTGCACTGCCTGCACGCTGAAAAAGTACTTTCCTTTCTTGTAAAACGATTTAAGTTTTTTTGTGACCGTGATTTATGTTGTTTTAAAGTACTGAGTGAGTTTTTGAGAAATGCCAGTTGAGAAGCTCGAGAGCATGTCGGCCTCGCGCTTTAGAGAGTTATTATGAAACAGGATGAACGCACTAAAGGCGCTTTTTGGCTGACACACAGTCCCACACATCATCTTTGTGAGCTCTGTGTCACGCTTCTCGAACGACAACCCAGAAACATCCCGTTTACTGAGCTTGAGCTTGAAGTTAAAAAGAAAATGTTTTAAAAGAAAATCATGAAAACATTTGTCGTTTTCGTCGTTTCATTCTTTTGATTTCAATAATAATGATTAATTACAATGATTAATTTATCATGACAATTTTATTATAATTTATGAATTGTATTTACGTTAATTTTTATGGTTTAGGATTTCTTCAATCATGGTATACAATGCATTCTTATTAATCTTTTTCAGGAAATTTTTGTGTCTGCCAGCTCTATCATTAAAGTACAGCTTTATATTAAACATCTCGCATGCTATTAAAGAACATAACGCGCACCACTCATAATTTAGCTCTCTATTCCATTATCTGAACTAATTACTTCAGTATTCTTAGTACAGGCGACTACGAACCTTCATAATACCATTGTCTACAGGAACCTTCCAAGTAATTTTTTCATCGATTATTATACCTAAATATTTGTAGCTGTCACTCTTTCTGGTACTTCTCCCTCAATAACCGGTTCATCAAAAACAACCTAAAATCAACAATTATAGTATTCGTTTTCTGTATATTCAACTCGATAATTATCATCACACCATGTAACAAAGTGATCAATCACTTGTCTACAATATCAATTCCGTAAATCTGATGTCCGTCAATTTAACTAACGGTCAGTCTTCATATTCAATGTCGACGTCCAGCTGTGAACATGGAAAAAAGTCAGAGCACTGTGCCCTGGAGAGCACCCACTTGTCAGTAACATCATCACTACAGATACATACAAACTGAGGATACCTTGTTTTGACCTATGGAAGGCGTTTTCGAGTAACAGGAATAATGAAAGGTAAGCAATGAGTCACAAAGCTTTTATATGCGCAGCGTGTTGTTGAATACAAAGAATGACAGCGACAAAGTTTATAAATAAAATCGTTGTCTACACTTTGGCAGGGTTATATGAAGGTTTCTGTTTATTTGTTCATAAATGTGACCAGAGAGTCTGTTTATCCTCCGAGTTTTGTAGTGTTTACTATAAGAAAATTGAAATCTATTAACCATGTATTGAAGGGTAGCACACTTATGTACCTTAACTCCATAATAAACGGTCTGTACCCCTCTCTTCATCCTCTGCTTACCCAGCTTCAGAATGGACTAGTCACACCCGTCTTCATCTCCTGCTTACCCAGCTTCAGAATGGACTAGTTGCACTTTTCCCATTATTTCCTCCTCACTGCCCCAGTAGCTGTCAGCTCACTGTATCAAGTCAGGTAGCTTTGGGGCGTTTAGGGTACCACAATGGGCGACAGCAAAGGTTAAAATCGACTTTTCTATGTTTTCTTGCCTACCTATAGCATGTTCAGGTTAACCTTATGCAGACACTTGTTCTCTAGCTTAATGTAGCTCTGTTTTATTTTCCATCACTTTTTTTCCTATCTCTCCTCATTTCTCTCTAGCGACGGATGAAGTGTTGTGAAAGGACAGATCGTTCGTGACAACAGATTTATCAGTAAATACTAAATTTTAATTAAATATATCAGTAAGTTGTTTTACTTAAATCACGCCTCATGCAGCTTTCGCGGCATCCACCTTGTGCAAATTTAATTCTGTGTTACGAATTAAACAACATAAGGCAAAAAATAAACCCAGAAAATATTTTTAAAATGTGAACTGCGATAACCCTAATCAAAATGAAAAGTTTTATAGTTTTCACAGTACACGTAGTACTAATGTTGTCTTCATCCCTTTTCTAATCACAGCTGCCTTTCCTCTCTGTTGCCTATTTTCGATAAGAGTATATTAGAACATTTACTTTTAGCTGGAACTATGTTAATCGATTTACGACAGTTGTGTAATTAAGTGATCATAGCTCTCGTTTAATATAAATATATAAACCTAATATGAAAATGACGAAATTAAAACGAAGTAATCGAAAAACAAATGGTTGCTGTCGCAATGACTCAAACATTCTCCTGTAGTTTTACAGGCTTAAATTAGCTTCTAGTCACTAGGATTTCCCCAGTAAATATTTGGATTAGCTTTAACTAAGAATGTGATTAGACATCAACAGTCAGGCCACCTGATAACTAGAACAGAAAAACTTCTTATATATCTTAATAATAATCTTTCATACGTCAGATGTTTGGTCGTCAAGAAAAGAATTTTGTTCTTTATTTTATTGTTCATAAGTTTAAATAGAAAATACTAAAACAATTCGGATGTTTGAAATTCCTATGTCAACCTTTTAACACATTATCCCTCAAGTTAACATTAAAAAAGGGACAGGAAACTATTGGAATGTAACTTGTAATACCCACCTGCGCTTTATGTGAGTGCCTTTTGATATGTTCACTGTCGAATAAAACAATTTATTTACCAAAGCTTTTCAAAACTTTGTGTAGCACTCGACTGAGACAAGAAAGTTTAAAGACAAAAATGGACATAGACACACACTCACCTTAACAGGGGAAGCGGATGGCCGAGTTGTTAGAGCGCAGCGAGAGCGAACTGCTTCAATTCCCGATAAGCGCAGCAAACTTCCCCCAGTCGACCCAGCTGACGGGAATGGGTACCTGACTCCTTAGAGGGTTGGGGAAGGTAAGGCAGTGAGGGAGAGGAGATTGGCACCACCCTCATGTAAACGCTGGCCCCGAGAAAAGCAAGGTCTGTAACACCTCACTCTCCAACCACCTGAACAGGTTATGGGATGACCTTTACCTTACCTTACCTTAACAGGTTCAATATGACAAAATTTACTCTAAGGTTTGGTAAGGACTTGTTACATAAATAAAAGTCTGGTCAAGACAGGGTTACTGAAACTCCGGTCAGGACTTTCAAACACACCGAGGAGACTGTCAAGCTAGCGCGTCCCGTCAAGGAGGAGACCAGGGCAAGAATAGAATCAAAAGCACAACAAAACACTCTTTTCATTCTTCTCTACTATTTCCATTCCATACTTTCAACAGCCCTTAATTAACCTGTCAGCCATCTCAGGACTCGCAAGCCGACACACACGCCAATCGCTCGCCTTTCGCACCTCCCCCCTCCTCCCCCTTTTCCCATCCCTTTTTCAGTTAAAAAAAAAACAAAAAAAAAACAGCAGGTTTGTGACAGTGAATATTGAGGAATTTCGAGAGAAAATTTTCGATCTCAAACAAAAGAATGACAGACTGTCACGGATCGATCCGTGACAGTAAGTAAGGTATAAATTGGAGTTAGTTCTCTTTTATGTACTAAGACGCAGGGCTAGTCCCCCTTTAATTAAAAGTACGAGAAATACAGGAATGTGAGTACTGTTTAGGAGAGAGAGAGAGAGCGCCTGAGAAAAGTAATCACGGTAGCCCCAGCAAGTCAATTGAACTCATTTTAGTCATTCCCAAACCAGACGCCCACAGGGAAAGATAGGATTAAAAGTTCTGTGTGAAATAGTGGGAATCAGTAATTCCTTGCCTAGCCAAGGTATGGAATGTTTTTTATTTGATGGATCTTGGTAATAGTCATTTTCTTTATTGATTGGTCTTTGTAATAGGCCTGGAGAGAATGACGAGCGCTTATGATATTTGATGGTTCTTAGAAAGAAGTGTTATAGTTTTGAAGATATAATATAATGTGGTAGTGCACTTGATGTGAGTATTCATGGAGGCACAAGTATTTGCAGGAATTACTTGGGGAAGAAGAACAAGGAGTTTTGTGAGTTTTGGAATATACCAGGGATTAGTTGGGGGTCAAGAAGACTGTCAAGAAGATATCGTGGACCAAGAATTATACTGTCTCCAACGTACTGTGTGAAATTACAACCAAGGATTATACTGTCTTCAACGTGCTGTGTGAATTACGACCCAGGAGTATATTGTCGTCAGCGAGCTGTTTGCCCTACGACCAAAGGAGTGTGTTATCTTCAAAGAGCTGTGTGTATGACATTTGAGGGAGTACTGTCTTCAGCTGCTGATTTCGCTACTTCAAAAGAAGAAGGAGAATTGGATAATCGGTGATCCATGAAAAGCGCCGAACACCAGTCGAACGAAAGCGTGTCAAGGGAGATAATTTATAGGAGTGTGTATGCCACTGCGTGTAGGAATCCTAACCGGACTTGAAACAGTGAGTTTGTCATTTTCTAGTTGAAATAAGACTATCGTTTCGGGACTTCTTTATTTGTCCCATTCTGAATCCCTGTCGGAGAACTGATTGATCGGAACATTGAAGAAGTAAGAGGAACTGTTTGTTAAAGAAGAATGATTGGACGTTTGGTTATAGTGATGTTATATTGATTCATGTTTGAGTATTGCCGTTTATTGATTTATGCTCGATGGTTGACATACATCGATTTTTGCTTGATTACTGACGTGTATTGATTCATGCTTGTTAGAATCACGTATGTTATTGAAAGGGTATGTGTAGACCGTAATTTGTTGCGAAATATGTTTGATGGGAAATTGTTTGAAATTCTGTAAAAATGGAAAAAAGTAAATGGAAATTTTGAAGCGCGCAACCGCCCCCATACTTATTAGCAGAACTCCCCATAATTATAGGACATTAGGAACCCACGGACAGATCTTTGTTTTTTGTTGAACGAAAGAGCACGTGAGGAACGCCGTGTGGTCAGTGTGTGGTGTATGTGATCTGTCTGCATGTTGCGTGGCCTTAACACAGACTGAAAGCAAAACTTGTTGGCTACAAGGAAAAAGTGATTACACTGACAGACCAGGTCAACGAGGCCCATTCGTCCGCATCCACTATGTTCAAGGCAGTATTCCCAACGGAATAATATACGTGTGCTGGAAATTCCTGAAGACAATAAAGAAACAACCGAAGATAGCCAGAAAAAAGTGCCAAACGACATCGGCAGCAGCACCAGGACAGCTCCACATCGAAGCCGCACCCTTCATTGTCCACTGCACGACAGTGAAAACAGTTGAAAATGTGTTGCACAACAGGCGCAAACTGAAATGTTCGCCCTATGTGACTACAGAAGATCTTATTAAGGAGAATTTTGCTCTGCTAGCGCACTGTTGGGACCATCCTAGTGTGGTAGAAGCATGGTCTAGCAGAGGAAATATATATGTGAAAACCAATGACCCTGAGGTCAGACGGATTGAAAAAGTCTCTGAACTATGTTAACTGCTTCTTAAGGACCTTATATCCACACCTCTCAGTATGGCCGACGCGGACAACGAAAGAGTGATCACCTTAGATTTTCGTAGAGTGCTAGAGCAGGAACGGAATAAGGGTGAGAACAGTGATTTGACAGTGATGGACAAATGATTCAATGATATTGATCAATACGAACGACATAACAGGATCAAGGTTGGTGCGATATTCTGTTTTATAATAATAATAATGCGAACTTATAATGCGCAGAATCACGAATAAGATAGATCGCACTCTCTGCGCAGTACAATTTGAAAGAAAGAAACATAACAACCAATAGACAGTGAAGTACAGATAGGGACACTGGACAACATAAAGATGAGGTACAAGTCAGGAATAGTATTTTGTAAAAAGATATGTTTTAAGAGAGCGTTTGAATGCAGCCTTGGAGGCTGAGTGGCGAATGTGGTGTGGTAGAGAGTTCCACTGCTGAGCAGAACAAAGGGAGACCATCCGTTGTCCGTATGTGAGAGGGAGGGATAAAATGCGGGAGTTTGATGAGGAGCTAAGGTTTCGGGCAGAAGTTTTGACAGACAAGATTTCACTAAAGTAGCTGGGGGAGTGACCTTCGAAGAAACCATAGCAGAGAGTTGAGAGCTTGTAGTCTATTCTAGCTTTAACTGGTAGCCAATGAAGAGAGCGAAGAAGTGGTGAGACATGATCATGTTTGCGAGTCCGAAAAACGAGACGAGGAGCTGAGTTCTGGACCTTCTGAAGCTTATCAATGAGGTATTGAGGACAGCCAGCAAGAAGAGAGTTGCAGTAGTCTAATTTAGACAGAATAAACGAGCAGATAAGAATTTTGGTGATTGAGACGGACAGAGTATGGCGAATGGAGCTGATCTTCCGGAGCTCATAGTATGCAGATCGACAAATGTGAGAGACATGTTTATCAAGAGACATGTCAGCAGACATTATGTAACCCAAATTACGAGCCCAAGTTACAAAAGGAACATCGGCATCGCCTACCCTAACACAAACAGGCAGTGACGAGTAAACCCTGGCTCTCCTCTTTGAAAAAAGTAAAGCTTCTGTTTTTCCGTCATTCAGCTTTAATTTGTTGGGGGTCATCCATAGCCTAATATCCGAAATACAATCTTGGATGCTCTGGATAGTAGTGTGAGCCTGAGAAGGAGAACAACTGGTATACAGCTGGGTGTCGTCAGCAAAGGATTGATGGGATATAGAGTGAGATTGAATTAGAGTGGTAAGTGGCTTCATGTACAAGATGAAGAGAATGGGACCAAGTACAGAGCCTTGTGGGACTCCTGAGTGAATAGAGACAGGTGAAGACACGCAGCCATCCACTATAACTGACTGAGTTCTATCTGAGAGATATAACTGAAACCAGCTGAGTGGGGAGCCTGAGATGCCATAGAGAGTACTGAGTCTGTGAATGAGAGTAGTGTGATCTATGGTATCAAAGGCAGCAGACAGGTCTAACATGGTGAGAAATGAGATGTCACCTCTATTCAGAGCAGAAAAAATGTCGTTTGTCACTTTCAGCAGAGCAGTCTCAGTGCTGTGAAAAGGGCGATAAGCAGACTGTGATGGAGAAATCAAGTTTTCAGAGTTCAGATGGGATAGAAGTTGCTTGAGAACTATTTTCTTAAGGATTTTAGACAGAAATGTTAAGTTTGAGACTGGACGGTAATTGTCTAATACATTGATGTCGAGGGTAGGCTTTTTTAAGGCTGTTTTAAAGGTGGAAGGGAAAATGCCAGAAGTCAAGCTATCGTTGACTATTTCTGTTAGGGCAGGAAGTAGGACGTCAAGACAGTCTACCGGTAGAGGGGTGGCAACTGGGTCCAGTGGACAGGTTGTGGGTTTTTACTGGAGTATCATGGTCTGAAGCTCACTTTCCGAGATCGGCTGAAAGGAAGAAAAAGAGCACTGTGGCCTTGCCAGATGCTCGATGTGGCTAGCAGGATTTTGCACAGACAGCTGATCAAGTTTAAGCCGAATGACAAGTGTCATGAGATAACTCTAGTGGGTAGGTAACAATCAGCCCACTTAGTGTCTAGTCCGCTTGTTGACAAACCTGAGGCCCTGTAGCAAGAAAGAAGGGGGCGTTTGTCAAGCGTAAAGGTATTTGTTTTTAAGAATATCGTGGAAGTGGCGCGTGGAGCAGACGGCTCTAAGTGATTTCGCCGGTCTTGTGCGACTGATGGCTGGGCAAAACGTCAACAAAGTCTAGGGAGGGAGAGAGAGAGACCTAGAGGGCGCGCACCTGGTTGCCGCCAGACCACGTAATTAGACGGAGGGGGGGCTTAGCCACCTGACAGACGACCTGTAGGCGTGGCCAGTGGTCAGTAGACAGATCCCTCTTGTCGTATTTGGCTTTACTTGTTGATGATTGGATGATGAGTGAGTGACCAATAGCATCCCTCGATTGTATGTATCTGTGAGAATGTAAAGAGATAAGTAGAGAGACAAGAAGACACTTCACTTACTTTTCGGCAAGATGTTAGAGTGGACGGAGCAACGGGTCAGCAGCCGAAGCGACTTCAGCTTCCTAACGCCAGCTACACTTCTGCCTCGAAGACCGAGTCTTAGCCACGAGGGCAAGACTTGGGAGGAAAGAAGTTGGGTTATAGAAATTTGAGAGAATGAGGCAAGTCAGTGACGACGGACTGTCAAGACTGCCTGCTGTCGCAGTGGCAAGGAAAGGGCTGCGTGACTGTGGGCTCGCTCTACCGGTGTGAGAGGTAGACGTTCAACGTTGAGGCCGCTAGAAGTCGTCGGTTCTCAAGGACTGAGACCGTTTGTGGTGGTGTTCGTTTGGCGGCTGTACGAGGCATTACAGTCGTCAAAGAACCCACGTGTGTGCCAGGAGTGGCGCAAAGCTCGAATCTGTGTCGCCGGGAGAGCAGTCTGTCGAGGTTGGCAGTTCGAGGGAGGAAGACGACGGACCATCAGAATCACTCCTAAGGAAATCGTCAGTGTGTCGTGACAATCAGAAGTAGTATCGGACTCACAACAAACCAGCTGTAACAGAGCTAAGTTGGTGCCCTTGCGAGTGTGTATGGTATTTATAAAGAGAGGTAACAGCACTGTAACATCAGAAGTACGCTCTAACACGGATAATACTGGGAACCCCCTAGACGAGTCCATTTGATTGTATTCATTGTTTGAAATGTTTGTAGTGAATAAATCTTTTCTTATTGTTATTGTTAAAATCACACGTCGTTGAGTATTATGTTCGATATTTGTATAGCGCATATTCACACTCATAGAGAGCATGCGGGGAAGAGACATGGACTACATGGATAGAACACGAGGGACGAAAGAATAAACAACAGTACTGACGACAAACAGAAAACAAAGATAGAAAACACAAAAGACACCAAGAAACAGGAACAGAGAATATAGTGATTCTGCAGAGAAAGATTATCCATTTATTATTATAATTATTATTATTATTATTATTATTATTATTATTATTATTATTATTACATTATAGTGAATAGAGTTCATGCTAGTAAGCCTGAACAATCAATAACTCATATTCTAAGATTATCGCAGGCCATTTTACTGATTTCCACCTGTCTTTGCCAGGTATTTTGATTATTTCTGATGTTCTCAGGTAGTTAACCAATCTACGAAGTTTATTATCAATACCGCACTTTCATCGAGCAATGTTCGCGTTACTAAAATATTCCAGTCAGTCCATCAGATGTAATTCTTCATAGATATAGAGGGTTCAGTAACACTTTCAAACTTTGCAATGAAATCTGTTGCCCTTTTCTAGTCCTTCATCTCTCTCAGTGTATGTGTACAAGTCACAACACCTGATTGAAAATAATACCAGCATACTTACTCTCTTGGACCTGCCAACGATGTTGCAGCGCCAGTTACCTATTGTCCTGATCTTCCAGTTTTCGGGTACTTATCAGGGTGCATTCTGCCATTTATGGTATATAGTCTAGTCACACAAACACCATTTATGGTAAAGTCTAGTGTTCTTGGAGCTAGTGCTTTGACAACCGTCTTTTTTTCTAGTCATGGCTAAAAATACGTGTGTTTGACAGAGAGAGGGAGCACTGTCAAGGTTGTTTAAACTCAGGACAAAGAAATATCAACATTAAAGGTCACGAAAAAGCCTTCGTGTGCATGCGCATAACCCTGTGTTTTGACCGACAACGTCGTTGTCAAAAATGTCTTGCTCAACATTTGTCCATGAATCTAAGATAAAATCTGTAAAAGAGAACTTCCTGAAAACTATATCATTCTGTCTACTTCTCGTAAATCTTTAGGAAACTGTTTCATAGATAATACGGGTCTAACTTTGCTCAACTACAGCAGCGCTCTTTGATTTAGCACATTGAGGCCAAAACCTATGTCATATAGTCAAGTATGTCTATCTCTATTAACACCATAGAAAGATGTCATGCACTAATGTTCATAAACATTAGAAGTTTTTTTTAACATACCCCACTGTTGATCAATACTGTTTTCTTTTATCTTCCATTTACTCGGCAACGTACGCGAGCGTACGACACGTGGCTCTAAAGTCAGGCAGTACGATAATTTCCTTAAAAAATGTAACGAGCTATGGTAGGTCTCGTACAGAGTGTAAGAATTGTGGTAGGTCTCGTTTAGAGTGCATTGAGTTGTCGGATCTATCAATGTAAATACACTAGCAAAGCATTTAACACTTTACAGATGTCTTCGCAAATAGGTGTAAACAATTACCATTAATCTAGGTGTAGCAGACGAAGGGACAAAACTCATATAAATAAATATACAAACATCAACAGTAATAAAAGTAATAATAAGTTTTAATTTATGCTGCAATACACATTTAAATAAGTGTGCTCATTGGCTTTAGTAACACTCGAACGGAAACGTGTAGAAAATTACGAAAACCGAACTCAAAGAAATTCGAAATGAAAGGAAATAAGAATGACAGAGTAACAGGAAGGTTATTACAAAAATATTTAAAAAGCACAAACATACAATTAAATGTATTCAGGCAGATGACTCATTTGAATGATAGGTCAGTTGTGGGGTAGCGGATACCTGAGTGGTTTCAGCGCTGGGGTCCGAGCCGAGAGTTCAATACCCATGTGGCATCTTAATCTTTTCCCAGACGACTGAGCTCTCGGAAATCAAGAAGTACCTGACTCCATAGAGAGGTGGGGAAAATACGAGAGTTTGGGAAAGGAGATGAGCACGAAGGAGCTGCATGAAGGAGATGCACGAAGGAGCTGCACGAGAACGACAACACGGGTACATATATAAAACTGTTGAGTGGGAGAGTTATCGAGTAATTACTACCCTTGAGCATTTGGTAATATCATCATCAACATGTAGACGACCATAATGGTGTCATTTACATCGAGCAACTAAGAGCAGTGGAATTCTTGACGTAGCTAGAAACGCAAGAATTAGTATAATTTTAAATATAATTGTAGAAACCAATTCACTGATATTTGTTGCTGTATTCAGTCTTTTTATGATTGTTTATGAAATGTCTTAAACATTTATTCATGACAATTGATTTACTAGTGGAATATGTTAATAAATTTAAACAGTCTATAACACATGTGAAGAAACATTTGCACTTGTCGCTATCAAGTGCAAGAGAGGGTGTAGGAGATTCGATCTTCTAAGCAGCCTGAGTTATAGCATTCTGTTATGCCTACCCTGTTGTTGCTGTAGCTTAATTCTTATAATCAGATAACTGCATGAAAAAGATGGACTGTAAAACAGAATCACATACGATACTTCCACCAGGCTTATCAAATATACAACTTCATCTCTTTGCTCATTCGAACTCTAAATTTTCTTGCCGTAGTTCAGTTTATAGGTCAGCTCGACACCAGGGTCATACTGAGCATTGACATTAATAAAACTTTCGACTGTGGATGTTGCTAATATATTTTTCAATGATGAAATGTCGTTCTTCTAGAGGTTTGTTTGTCTTTTCTATCTAAACGACGTCGGACATGATATCATCAGTCCAGGCTATCATCAACGCCCTGTAAGCATGCGTGACTAACACCTTCCATGGTAGCAGACCTTGACTACAAACCACCCTACGCCTCGTGATGAAAAAATCACGCAAATGACATGCTCAGTTCAGATTTCTGAAAAATCATAGCAAGTTTTATTCTCATGCGCCTTTTTGATGGTTGATAGATAAGTTTCAGGTTGTTGCTAGAAATACATCGAGTTGTAGAGAGCTCAACCTGTGTTTGCCCTATAAGACACATAGGTTAACTGTGACAGGATCAGAGTTTGTGATGGGCCAGTGACTTTGGTAATTAACTAGTTTAACCCCTTTACTTATATGTTCATGGAGAGGACATGAGAGACAAAGCCTAAGGGATTTCTATCATTATGTTAACTGCTAGACTACGTGATATACAGACAGGCTGAAGTTTTGATTCTTTCAGATCACATTTTGAGTCACCCTCTATTCTGAAAGTACCCTTAGGTGGAAATGTTCTTTATTCGCATAAACAACAGCAAATGTGAGGTTGAATAGTTGAACTGTTAACTTTAAGGTGTGTTTTAAAGGCATGATTCAAGATAACCTACTTATAAAAAATTAGTTTTTTTTTTCTCTCAGTTAAGAAAAACACACCAAACTGATATAATTCATGTAATGCTATTTGAGATTTCGGGGGAAAAATTGTTCCAGTAAAACTACTTTACTGAAAAATAAGCATAAGGTCTAAAAGCAACTTGTACCTCTCTACCATCACGAAGTATTTGCTGTGTCCGGAATACCTTCTTTTTGACACACACAGTCATTCATACACACACGCCCATAGATATGTATATTTATATACGCAGAATGACAATGGACAAACCCTTGCATATTTTAATGATCTCACTAAAGAAAGTGAAGCAGCTAACAACAAACATCATGGAGGAGAGGCAATAACCAGCACCTTAGCCATAATCTGAAACAAAATATAGAAAGCAGAGAAATTGTCATTACTGTGAAAGTCTTGTTTTGCTGAAAGTCCAAATATAAGTCTTGGATTCATTAGCAGTTACTCAGAGAATTCTTTCAAAACTATTCCTGATTCCTTCATGCATCAGTGGCTTTCTATCGATAAAGAAAAAAAAACGTAAAAAACATTGGGGTGTCTTAAAGATGAGTTGAACTAACAAATAAAGAAGAATTGATTACTTGAAGCTTGAAGTAACTAAATGTACATATGTTATTAAAATTCAGATATTAGAAAATCATGTCTACAATCAGTAAATGAAAGGATGAGTCAATCTAAATCAAGCAATAACAAAAATGGCGGAAATAAATATTTACAATCAAGTCTGGGCAGCAATCAAGCATTCCAAGCATAAATTATGGTTTCAGTTAAGAAATTAAAGATTTATGTTATTGACAGCCCCAGCCTGAGAAATTCGTTGACTATTATTTCAAATACGGAAGGATAATTTAGCATTACAAAAGTATAAGAGATTTTTCGGCATTTCCCACCAAAATATGTGTGTGCACAAGTTATAATCCTGCAAAACTACTTTTGAATTACCAGTTTAAATGTTTAAATGTTTAAATATTTTTCAAAATCATGGTACAAATATGTTACAAATGTCCTAAAAGAAATATTTTGAAAAAGAACGATTTTGAAATATACTCATAAATCTATTCAATTAAAACTTCAAAACAATAAAGTGAAATATAAGAATTAGTGTTTTTGTAAAAAATGCATCAGGATTTTCTTATCAGGACCTAAACAAAGGAAATTACCAAATGTTTTACCTATTAAATTAAGGTAGAGTTTGATGGTTACATATGCTTTAGAAGACAAGCCAGAACTTACTATCAAAATTATCAAAATATTTAGGCTGAATGTAGGCGTTATTGTTCCAAATATCAAACATAATATGTTTTTGAATGAAGTTACATGACCACACAGCTATTTCGTTGCCTTTGGACGATAATATGCCTGCGCAACTTTTGAATTTCTAATGCAAACTGAACGGCAACCAAGAAGAAAGCGTTCGCCAACTCTTTTGTTTGTTCCAAAGCCCCCTTGTCTACTCTTCTCTGCATTCAGTCCATTTCTCGAAAATCATTAGGAAACTGTCCAACATGTGGGTCTAATTCTGTAAAACTACAGCAGGGCTTCGTAGCTCAACACACTCAGGCCTAAGCCAGTGTCGCCCAGTCAAGAATGTCTAGTTCTATCAACCCCATAAAAAGATGTCGTGCACGAACGGTTACACATATTATAACTTATTTAACATACCCCGCGTAGCTTCCATTTACTTCGCAACGTATGCGAGCGCACAAACTTTTCTAAAGTAGGGAGGCGTAAACGTGGCGCTAAAGATGGGGCAGTACCATAATCACCTTAAAAAATGTAATGAGTTGTGGTAGGTCTTGTATCGAGTGTACTGAGTTGTTGTAGGTTTCGTACCAAGACAGCATTGAAACATTTCATAAACGTTTGAAAATCGCTAAGATGGCTGTAATAATGTTAAAGTTTTAGGTCAAACATTTAAGGAACGTGATAGCAACATCAACCGAATAAATATGTAAAAACTGAAACATTTTGCAAACATTTTAAAATGGTAGAAACCATAACACTATTAATGTCATCCCAAGGACTGCCTCCAAACATAATGCCTGTTGCGCTCCACCTTTTGCTTCAATTTGATAATGCCAACCTTAAAGTGAAATCGAAAAGTTATTGGTATGAACAATTTGTTTAGAATAATGCTAATTTAGACAAGTTGAAGTTAACACTATATTCAGAAGAAGTAAAGAGATGTTTTGATGAAGCAGCCCGTCTTATCCAAGAAGACTTTAATAAGGCAGCAGTTAAGTTTAATGAAGGCCTCAGACTACCTGGGAGCTTTATGAAGAGGACTATAAGGAGTAGCAATGTAGAACGGCCAGGAAACTACTTATGAAAAGATTGTTAACTTTCAAAACTCGAAGGACCAGTGCTGGGTTATCTTACATAGCAAGTTAGTTAGTTGTTGTTTTATGCCAAGTCAGCAACTATGGCTATCTCATGGCAATCTTACATAGCAAAAAGAAAGGAATATAAGACATTGTTTTAGAAAAAGACAGGTTCCTACTAAACTCAAGTACTTAATATTTTGAAGAACAGTATGTCTGATTCAAAACTATTCTGGGAGAAACTCAAGTCTCTTCAGAGAAAAACACTTACTAGTTTTAGTTTACTAATTTACTTATAGGACCTACTATAGCCCTTGAACCTGAAATTGTCATTTTAGAAAGATTTGTAATTCCTTTATTGATCCAAGTCAAGCGTTAATAACGCAGACACACCACATGCTGCTCCTGATATTGCTGCTGCTACTGCTGTGGATGATACTGCCGCTGTTGATGATGATGATGTCTTAAAGTTAAATAATCCCATTACCATTGCAGAAGCTATAGGGGCAGTCAATGCTCTGAAGAATGACGCAGGAGCAGAGCCAGACGAGTTGATTGGGGAACTTTTAAAACATTCCTTAAATGCTATCTCCCTTTTTTGGTCTCCTTTAATTGGCTTGATACATGGACTGAAGCCATTATTCAGCCCTTGTTGAAAAAGTGTGATGTTAATCAACCAGATAATATCCGTCATATTTCTTTTTTAAATATGTGCAGTAAAATTAATAGCTTTGTTCTCAACAAACGCATCAAGGACTGGATTGAGGAAAACAATATAGTAGATGAAAAACAAGCTGGTTTCAGGGAAAGGCATAGTCCAATAGATCACATATTCACTCTATGGTACTCATTCAAAAGCTATTGGTCAGACTAAAAATAAATAAATTCATTTAGCTTACACTGATTTTTTTTATAAAGCCTTTGACTCAAGAGAAACAAGAGAAAGTTAAGAAAGAAAAGCAAGATTTTAAGATTCCCTAGCAACCAGATGCATCGCTCGCCGAGCGGGTACTGTTGCGCTTCACTATTGCGCTTGCGTCCAGATTTTCCCTTTGATATATAGGACCGACATCGATCTTTACTGTAACATGCCCATATTTTCCCTAGAGAGATGGGGTTTGCCAGCACGGGTCGTTACAAGATGGCCATCCTCTCGTTCGAGCGAGTCCGTCAATATTCTTCTTTTTTTTAAAAATCCGTCTGCTCGTAGTTTCACAGAAACTGAATGATCGTTCATGCGTGAAAGAGCGATGGCGGATATCGTAAAGGTCAAAGTCGCTTTGGTCCACAAATATTGAGTCACCTTTGTAGAAGACACTCACAGGTCCCTCCTATGGCTCTGTTGTCTTTTTCATTCAAGAGGAAACAAACATTTGAGGAGCTTTGTTTCACTGGGAGTTAAGGGGAGTTTGATCTTTATCACCTGCATGCACACAGTGGCTGTTTTCCAGAAGCGACCTCACACAGTCTAATCACCAAGTTCCATATAAGTAATATAAATCCGTGGGCTAACCACGCGATCAGCTCTTAACAATCACGCCAACTTTCAGTAATAAGTCCAACGAGACTAAAGTTTTGGGAAATTGCATTATTTTCCAGAACAGCGGCAGACACATTTTATAAAAGGGGAGATTGTAATGAAGCCAGGAACCTCCCTGTTTGCCTAACATACATCTGTACTCGACATAGAACAGACTCGAGTAAAGGTAAGTAAATTTTCTTTTGAACATGGAGTTAACTTAAAACTTTTATCCCTTTTTTTGAAAATGGCTAAGGGAAGTCGTTTTTAATTACTATTTTAATCGTAACACGTAATTTTTTTTATATTACCGCTTAAAAATCAACCGTACTTGTATACTACCGGCCACTTCATTCAAATATTAGTTAGATGCGATTATCAAAAGTGATGTAAAGCGTCTTCTTAAAATTTTCGCAAAGTTTACCTAATGGAAAACTATTTTCACATACGTTAGCATCTAACTTAGTCAAATATTCTGAAACATGATAGTGTACCCAGCATAAGATGTTTTATAAAATGCTAATTTATAGTAAAAATTTATCCTACTTTACAAAAAAACTTCAACTAAAAGTAAATATATAAATAAGGCTATAAATGAAATGTTACATTTTGCGAGTTGATAAGTGGTTTTCATCTTATTTCGAACAGTCCTATTTCATAAAAAAACTATTTTATTCCTGTTATTGTTGAATTAGTGTCGATGGTATTTATTGTTTAATAGGGATCTAAAGTTAACGATCGTCCTGACAGTTAATGTCAATCAATCGATATAACTTAGTCCACTTTATTTATAATACTGCTTCTAAATCACTCAGTGCAAATATAGTATGGTCACACATTTGCTGCTTTACAAATTCCGTTACTTTAGCACACGTGTTAATGTCGGTATCTCTCGAAAACAAGGCGATCTCTCAATCATCGCGAATAAGGACAACTAATGGCAATATTCACTGTCGCCTGCTTGCTGCCAAAATGTCCGCTCAACGGCGGTGGGTATCACGTGACTCTTTTTATCGTACCAGCAATGAATTGATTTCCCACCTGCTAAGCAGCAGCAAAACTTTTAGGGTTAGTACCACACAGAGCCGTTTATAGTAATGTTTTGCTGTCTGCTGACATTCTGCAGAGCTTCTTCTTTCTGTGAACATCTGATCGGGTAACCTTAGGTCGTAATATGTCGCCATATTATTAAGCATTATTAGAGAATCAGCTGCATGTGTGTTTGTTCTTTCTTTCCTAATTGTTTTGCTGTGTCTATCTAATCTTTCGATCGGGAATCAATCTGAACAGTTAACCTTTCCCTTAAAGTTTTTTTTCTTGTTTTTTTCTTTTTGGGACTCCAACCACTCTTTGTGGTTGCTTTAATCTACACTGACATTCATGCACTTTGTTCTAGAAATTCATTGACTAATGTAGGCGAGGTAAAGCAAGAAGAGTACAGCTCGTCGTTTTAATTAAAGATGTTGTGAAACTACGCCCTTGCGACGGAAGGCTAAGCACCGGTTCCCTTCCCCTTGGAGCAAGATGTATTTACCCTTTTTTAAAAAATCATAAAAAATTGACTAAAAGAGGTAGAAGAGCAATTTAAATTGATAATGATAGATCATTATGTGTAGAAAAGAAACATTTTTACCTTGTGTTTGCTTAAAAACACACTTTTATAGTATTCCCATCAGAAAATGCCATGATAATGAGTAAAGAGAAGAAATCCGATAGAGGTTTCAGAAGCCTACACGAATATAACATAAGGGAGGAAACTACAAAAACCGTGGGCAAATCGTCCACCATGATTCCCTCCCTTGAACTAGCAGGAAGTGAAAGATTTAGTGGTAAACAAAGAGTTTTACGGTTGATCGCCATTTTGAGAAATGAAGCACGTTGTTGTAACTCACTTTTACATGGATTTTTACTTCAACAACCGCAAAGGAGAAGAAAATAGTAAGTAATTTTAAATTTCTGATGTATATTCTAATAAAAAATATGTTTGTTTGGTACTTTATGTCTGTAAATATATTGTGTAAATAATTTTTTTTGTTAATTTCCGGCCGGCGAATTTCTAAAGTTCTAAAACGCGTACAGTCGTAATCTTTCATTTGATTTTAGTACTCGAAGACAAAACCTCTGTATCCTAAAATTTAAACCAAGTGAAGGTTTTGAAAATTCTCTTTAAAACGGTGTATTACTGATGGTCGTCTTTACTGTAGGTTAAAAAATATAAATTTTCAAAGCTGCCGGTCGAAAATTCAATACCGGGAATTTGCTAGCCATTTTGTAAACAGAAAGACAGGTACCGTGGGAAAACGCAGAAAATGTCTGACAAACGTAAAAACTACGTCATAAGAAGGAAATCACTCGACAGAAAAATGAATCAACAATCGAACTGATTAATTTTTTCGGCAAAAAAACGAGCGGATGAGCCTAAAAAAATTAAAGCAATGCAACGGTTACGAGTAACCGTTCCGAGAAAAGGGCATGGCGGCGTGAACGTATGAACTTGACCCTGCCGTAACCATTTTTCAAAAGCCTTCTTTCGTATCCATTATTGATGCATTGATCTGAAAATTGCAAGAAAGGCGATCCTGGATAAAGTTATTAAAAATGTATTTCCTTCACCTTTTCAAACCTTCCTCTGGGAAAAAACGGGATGTAAAGTTTATCTGTGGTTTGGTTCTTTGGGTTTGCCAGCCGTCTGTTTCTATAAAACATGGCTGATCACAGTGTCTCTGCATATATATGGTGTACAACTTTTTTGCTACCGAAAAGAATTCTCGCGAGGTATATTTGCTTTAACAGCCCAATATTGAGAGGATGAGAGGTCAGCTATGTTCGTGTATGTAGACTTCAATGTGCCTATATACCACTGCCGAGTGCAGACAGTGCTCTTGGTGTAAGACTCATTCTTAACCTGCCACAGTGCTGAGGTGTCGAAAGTTTCGAAGCGCTCCTAAAGTTCCCAAGTATCGTCAAATGTACTGGCGAATAAATCTTGACTAAGTATGTTGGCCAACATTTCAGTATCCAGTATATTCTGAGAGTTTTGAGGTACTGTCGATAGCGTTGTCTCCTAGGAACCGTGCCTATTTATTAAAAGAATGCATTTTTATCCAGCAACACGACAGTTTTGTGCTCTTTAGGTCCCAAAAACTGATTAGAGTAGTTCTTGATCAGGGGTTCCAGCGGGTGGCCAGTTAAAATTCAACCATGTCTACGATATCACTCTTTCGGTCTGACGTATTCCGTGCTCGCACTCACTGCCATGTATGACAAAACTCGTGAAACTAATTTCAATAAGTAATGTTTTGAAATACACTTTTACTTGAAATGTACTAAAAGGGGTAAAACAATTTTTCCAGAGGTCTCGTGATTTTCTTTAATACATAGAACTAAAAATAAACAAATGTGAGGGGCTCCAAAATGTTCCAAAGCTCGTAGACTTTTAAAATTATATATATATAAACTGAATACAGTGGTGATATACAACACGTGTATATATATATATATATATATAATTTTACTATCTTTGGATTGCTGGAAATGATTTAATATTGAATTGTCAAAGAAATTGAGTATATGGTCAACATTTCAGAATCCACTCAGCGTTCTAAAGTTGCAGTGTATAAATTGAGGTGATGATCACCTTTCTGCTGTTAAATGTGCTATTTTTTAATATTCTCCTTATTTCTCAATATCTTCTCAATGCTTTTTTATGTCACTAACCCTTGTTTTCTGGAGTCATCCCCGTTAAATCTGCAGTGTTCACATTTATTACCGGTACGTAGCAAATCTTTACATTGTTCGTTCTACACCTTTGGGACTATTGTGTGGATCCTATACAGTGCAAAGAGGTTGCCTTTTGGCTGAGATATTTCGTTCTACAAATTAATCTATTATTATTTTATAATGGAAAGTTGAGTAGTTTATTAGAAGCTTTAGCAATTACACAAACATTCTTCAAGAACAGCTGCGAGAGCAAACAATGGACAGTGCCATGGAACAACTGGGGCAAAACCAAAATTAATATTGTACAATTCTTCTAACAAGGTCAATTACCTTAGTGAAGCAAACTGAATACAGTGGTGATATACAACACGTGTATTTAGAAAAGAACTAATCAGTAATAAGAATCCCAGACACTTCATCCCCAGACACTTCATCCCCAGACACTTAATCCCCAGACACTTAATCCTCAAAATGAAATTTCAACTCAAGAAATTATAAAGGGAAAGAAAAATTTAATTATGAAGTGAATGAAAAGTTTAATTATGAAGTGAATGAAAAATTTAATTCAAATTCAAATAATTATTTTCATGTAAACATCAAAATAAGTTTGACAGTTAAAAATAATACTTAACTTCAACATTTATAACATTGGGGGCATTTTTGAGGATTAAGTGTCTGGGGATTAAATGTCTTGGGGATTAAGTGTCGGGGATTAAGTGTCGGGGATTAAGTGTCCGGTCACCCAGTAATAATATGATTTTTTTAGGTTGACTGTGGTTAAAAACAACGTTTGGTATACTGATCGTTTATATTTCTTAACTCTTTTGCCTTGAGAGCTGTGATCCTCTGCATTATTTTACAATTTGTGATGAATTTCATTTCTTAAAAATTTCTTTTCTAGCAATATTTTTATGACATCAACGCTTTCCTCGTCCATTACTTGTGTACACATACCACCATCCAGTTTCGCTTTTACATAAATCTATTACAAAGAGTTTTAAATATAAAATAAATCAGAAATCACTGGAAAATACCGTCGTAATTTCAAACTATTCAATCAACCTTTCTTTTTTCTCTAAGTTGAGCGGGCCTTGCAAAGTTACTGACTCTGCACGTGGCGTATACAGCGTAAGGCAAAACTTCATACAACAGCGATGGACAGGACACCTTGGGGCGAACAGCAGAAGAAGATGGAGGAGCAAAGGAGGGAATGGGAGAGGCAGGCGGCGATAATTTACCAACAATGCCAGGAGGTGCAGGCTGCACGGGAAAAAGAATTGAAAGCTGCTGCTGAAACAGTCGTGAACGTCTTCAAAAGCCTGACGGGAAGTGGTACCAAATGAGACCACTGGCAAACAGCACATCTCACACCTGTCTGGGGAAATCATCAACAGACAGCCCTTTTTCGTTTTACTCTAGCCGTCCTATGGCTCATACAATTTACAAATTAAAGTACATTAACATTGTATCACTAAGATTTCCTGAATATTTTTTCTGTTACGCTTTATAGAGGAGGATAATTTGATATCACCGGACGTTATAAAACGTTATTATAGATAACACGTGACTGCTAAGTGAAACAGCATGTAGAACATACGGCTCTAAAGTTATCATCAGAATATGAATGAGTTTCTCAAATATAGATGATCGATAATTTCATAACTATATAGTGTTTAATTACAGTTTATCAGCAAACAAGCACAAAAAGATGTTTAGTAATAAGGTATTAGTCCAGTATATTTTTACAAAAACATCATTATGAGTATTCTGACTCTTCAATGTACAGCTTACATACTGTTGCTTCTAAACATCTTTAATAATACTGTGTCAATATTATTGTATAGCAATGCTGTTCACCTTGTAAACATTTTATATCCTAGGTTACAAGAATAGTGAATTGGTGTATCCACCGCCCACATCAAGTCAATTCAGCCTTTCTCAATACTGTAAGCTTGGATGTCAGTAGTATTTCAATATTTATTTTTACTGGAATTTTATCGTTCTCTTCCCAGTTGTGTCAATGAGAGTCGTACTCTTTACAGTTTACACCCTTTTGACACACCCATGACACAGCTTAGTGTTGATGAGATTAAAGGACTATAAAGGACCAATATTGTACGCCAGGTGAACCTTTACTTTGTGACCGTTCGTGACGTCTGCAGATCGGTTTGAAAAAAGCCCCTTATTAATTTCATATGTCTAGACAGTGCTCGTTGTCAGCACCATAAATCTATGTGTGACCATAAGAACAAGTAAAGTCAGCAAGCCCTGACCAGCTAATGCCCCGTCATATGTTCAGCTAACAGGAAAGGTTATTCCAGGTCATTCTGAGAACAAAACCCGGTAGTGTACTGAGAGGCTACGAACGTTCACAAAGGAACATGCGATTATTCTTGAAATCATGTTTCCTTGTCTAAATCAAGGTAGAAAATGTTCTGCTGCATCGTTAAGCTCCATATTTCAGAAGCATACATGTTAAGGCCATGCAACGTGCACACAGGTCAAATACACCACACACTGACCACACGGCGTTCCTTACCTGCTCTTTCGTTCAACAAAACACAAAGATCTGTCCGTGGGTTCCCACTATCCTATAATTATGGGGAGTTCTACTAATAAATATTGGGGTGGTTGCCCACTTCACAATTTCCATTTACTTTTTTCCATTTTTACAGAATTTCAAACAATTTCCTATCAAACATATTTCGCAACAAATTACGGTCTACACATACCCTTTCAATAACATACGTGATTCTAACAAGCATGAATCAATGCACGTCAGTAATCAAGCAAAAATCAATGTATGTCAACCATCGAGCATAAATCAATAAACGGCAATACTCAAACATGAATCAATATAACATCACTATAACCAAACGTCCAATTATTCTTCTTTAACAAACAGTTCCTCTTACTTCTTCAATGTTCCGATCAATCAGTTCTCCGACAGGGATTCCGAATGGGAGAAATAAAAAATTCCCGAAACGATAGTCTTATTTCAACTAGAAAATGACAAACTCACTTATTGTTCCAAGTCCGATTAGGATTCCTACACGCACTGAAATACATACTCCTATAAATTATCTCCCTTGACACGCTTCGTTCGACTGGTTGTCGGCGTTTCTCCTGGATCACCGATTATCCAATTCTCCTTCTCCTTTTGACGTGATGTAATCAGCACACTGAAGACATTACTCCCTTGATGTCATGCACACAGCTCTTTGAAGATAACAGACTCCTTTGGTCATAGGGCAAACAGCTCGCTGACGACAATATACTCCTGGGTCGTAATTCACACAGCACGTTGAAGACAGTATAATCCTTGGTTGTAATTTCACACAGTACGTTGGAGACAGTATAATTCTTGGTCCACGATATCTTCTTGACAGTCTTCTTGACCCCCACACAGCACGTTGAAGACAATATACTCCTTGGTTGTAATTTCACACAGCACGTTGAAGACAGTATTCTCTCTGGTCGTAATGCAACAGCACATTGACGACTAGTTTCTTGAAAATCGAGGTGCACGCACCACGTTGACGACAATATACTCATGGTCCACGATATCTTCTTTACAGTCTTCTAGATCCCCATCTAATACCTGAAAATACTTGTGCCTCCATGAATACTCACACCAACTCCACTACCACATTATATCATACCTTCACAACTATCATACTTCTTTCTAAGAACCATAAAATATTATAAGCGCTCGTCATTCTCTCCAGGCCTATTACAGAGACCAATCAATAAAGAAACTGACTATTACCAAGATTCATCAATAAAAAAAACAACATTCCATACCTTGACTAGTCAAGGAATTAGAATTTCTCCCCTGTCTCTTTCACACAGAACGTACTTCTATGTCCTTCCACTAGGACGTTTGGCCGGGGAATAAATCAATCAGTTCACATGACTTACAGGTGCTACCGTTACTACTTTACTCAGGCACACGCTCTCTCCTGAACCGTACTCACATTCCTGCATTTCTCGTACTTTTGTTAAAGGGGAACTAGCCCTGCGTCTTAGTACATAAAGGGAACTAACTCCAATGCTTACATTACTTACTGTCACGGATCGATCCGTGACAATACAGTAATAATGGTTTCATATGCACAATACATTTTACAGAAAATACTTCTGTTGATTTTGCAATCAGTCTTCTTTTAAAAAGGTTCTTATGACAGAAAAGCTTAATTACTTATTTCTCAAATTTCTTCGACATAATGAAAACCCGCCATTTTGAAATCGGAAACGGAAGTGAAAACCTAACGTTTGTGGGGTTTGTTACAATTGGTCACTCCTATTGTCAGGTATCATAGTTGTTTGCTGTATCGTTTGATTAAGCTTAAATTTTATAAGGATTAGTGTGGAAGAACGAGAGAGCGTGAATGACGTCAGATGTTCGGAAGACGTGTATGAGTGATGTAAAAAAGTGAAGGAAATGACGTGAGGGAGAGCGCGAGCAGTTAATGAGTGGTAGTCAGGGGGGAAAAGGTAGAGAATAAGGACGAGAAACAAGGACAGTAGAGTAGGGATTGTAAAAAGAATTTGTTGAGTAGGATATTTAGGAATTAAATAGACGATTAGTTGAGTAGGGTTTTAGGTATTGAATTAGGAACAGCAAGAAACGACTCGAAGGGTAGGGATTTTATTCTTTTAAAATAGTTTAGATGTAAGAAACGGTTATAAACAGAGTTTCTCATTTAATTGTATTTTATTGTTTTTTTCATTTTATTTGTGATTAGTAAATAGATGGATTCGTTAGGCAAGTCATTCTTTTCTTTTAATTTGTGTGAAGGAACACGTATTTGTCAGGCTCCGTGAGTGTGTCGAAAGCAGAGAGTTATTGTTACACTTCGCGGTGGTTGTGACACCTATGATAGAGCAAAGAGGCAAAGAATGAGAGACACTCACCCAGTAGATGAAGGTCCGTGCCTGCAAGCGATGTACCAGCAGTGCAGCCTTACCAGATCGCTTGGAGTGTTGCTAGTCTCAGTACTTTTCTACCACACCTCGTAACATAGAGAGATAGCCTAAATTAATTAAGCTTTTTTTGTATTACTTTTTAAGCAATTTAGGCATGTTTCTTGTACTGATTGGTGTCAAAAAATATAATGTTTCTGGAATGTACTTTTTCTGGAAACAGTCCACGGAACAATTCTTTCATAAACGTCTTCAATATAAAATTGAACCATAAAATGAAATATGTTTGTATCATTTATTCATCATACTTAAATAAACATCTTACATTGTTGAAGAAAGGTAAGTAATAAGATACCACATACGCAGATTTCATTTCAAGGTACGCCCGTTGCATAAGCACACAAACACAATCTGCACACACGCTTATACGCAGTGCATGTTATGGGTTGGTGGGTCGTGGTTTCCAGTGCCGTGTCAGCAGCTGAAGATATCTCACGACGAAAATAGTTTCAGCCATTGTTCGTTATAAAACTGGTCTCTCTCTCTAGCTCTCTGTCTCTCTCTGTCACAAACACACACACACACACACACACACACACACACACACACACACACACACACACACACACAAAAGAAGCGAAACAGGAACAAGAAAAATAAAAAGAAGGACGTTTATAGAAAGTATTTCTCACATCAGCCGGACTGAAGGTGCTTTACAGAAATATATGTGACCGTGCATCCTTTTATAGCCGGCATCAGATGATACACACAAACATGCAGACACATTACTCAGGAAAATATAAATAAATTCGATTTACTCAGCGCTTCACCAAATTAAGGCTTAAAGCTATTCACAAAAAAGCAGACACAACAATAACCAAGGATGTTTGTCTGAAAACTAATGAAAGGTTTCTCCCATGCAGTATAAAGACTAACTCCGCCTGGAAACCACCCGGGTAACCTGCCGGTCCCAAGCCCGGATGAAGGAGGAGGGTTGGGCGTGGGGTTAGCAACCCCACCCTGTAAAACAACCCTTGCTACAGAAACTACAACTACAACACTACCACAACGAGAGCCTGGACGGGAAGATCCCTCTTTGGAGGGGCCTATGAGGCGTGCTGGCGAAAGCCTTCGGGAAGTCAGCTCGCCGACCTATCTTCTTACGGCCAAGGCAAAAACCAGGATAGGGACCTGGAACATCAGAACCCTATACGAGAGAGGGAAATCAGCTCAGGTAGCACAGGAGATGAAGAACTATGGCATCAAGCTCCTTGGCCTGTGCGAGACCAGATGGAATGGTAGCGGTCAGACCAGACTCTCGTCAGGAGAGACTATCATCTACTCTGGACATGAAGACCCTGACCATGACCACTCACAAGGAGTAGCAGTACTGATGACACAGGAGGCTGCAAGGGCACTAATATCATGGGAACCAGTTTCGCCACGACTCATGGCAGCTCGGTTCAACTCCAAAGGAAGAAAGATGACCATCATCCAGTGCTATGCACCTACCAACGCAGCAAAACAAGAGGAGAAGGAGGACTTTTACAACTCCCTACAAGCGCTGGTTGATCGTACTCAAAGACGAGACCTGAAGATCATCATGGGCGACATGAATGCCAAAGTTGGAGATGAAAACACGGACAAAGAACACATAATGGGAAAGCACGGTGTGGGCAACTGCAATGAGAATGGTGAGCTGTTCACAGACTTCTGCTTGTTTAATGACCTTGTAATCGGAGGCACAGTCTTTCCTCACAAAACCATTCACAAGACCACCTGGACTTCACCAGATGGAAAGACAGAAAACCAGATCGATCACATCACCATTAATCGACAGTTTAGAAGAAGTCTGCTGGATGTCAGGGTAAGGCGTGGTGCAGATGCAGCCTCAGACCACCACCTGCTTGTAGCAACTTTGAAGATAAAGCTGAGGTCCTTCCATGAGTCATCAGACAGACCACACCACAAATTCAACGTGCAGTTTCTTAGAGATCGCAGGAAGCAAGAAGAGTTCAACTGTGAAGTCAAAAACAGGTTTGAGGCACTGGAGGGACTCTTTGAAGAAACAGTGGCCAACCACTGGACAGGATTACAGGAGACCTGGAAGGCCGCCTGCAAACGGGTTCTGGGAAAGAAACAGAAACAACACAAGGAATGGCTGAGCATAGGGACCTGGAAAAAGATAGAGGAAAGGAAAGAGCTGAAGCAGAAGATCAGCCAGTGTCAAGACCAGCAGGAAAAAGAAGAGCTCAGAGCAAAGTACTGGGAGATGAACCGAGAAGTGAAGAAGAGTGCAAGAGGCGACAAGAGACAGTTCGCACACAGGATGACAGAAGAGGCAGAACAAGCAGCTGGGCAAAATAACATGAAAAGACTATACGAAATTACAAGAACTCTGTCAGGACAGAAAAACATCAATGCATGCAGGCCAGTAAAAAATAAAAATGGCATTTTCATTACTGGGGATGCAGAACAAAGATCTCGCTGGGCAGAACATTTTAAAGAAATACTGAACCGGCCACCACCAGCAACAATTTTGGACATTGCCCCAGTCACCGAGCAACTCCAGGTGAACACCAACCCACCAACCAAGGCAGAAATCATCAAAGCCATCAAGTCTCTGAAAACTGGTAAGGCGGCAGGCCCAGATGGCATTTCTGCAGAGGCACTCAAGGCGGATCCAACAGCCGCAGCAGAGATGCTACACCCCCTGCTGCAGAAAATTTGGACGCAGGAGCAAGTTCCAGCAGACTGGAAACTTGGCTATCTGGTAAAGCTAACCAAGAAAGGTGACCTTACCCAGTGCAGCAACTGGCGTGGGATTATGCTACTGTCCATTCCCAGCAAGGTGCTGACCAGAATCATGCTGGACAGACTGAAGAATGCCCTAGACAAGAGACTGCGGCAAGAACAGGCAGGCTTTCGGCAGGGTAGATCATGCACAGACCATATTGCTACACTGCGAATCATTATTGAACAGTCCATCGAATGGCAGTCCCCACTATACATGACATTTGTGGACTTTGAGAAGGCATTTGACTCCGTAGACAGAGAGACCATCTGGAAGTTGATGCAGCACTACGGATTTCCACCAAAGTTCATTGCCATCATCCAACAGCTGTATGAGGACTCGACATGCCAGGTGATCCACAATGGGAAGCTGACGGACCCCTTTGCAGTGAAGACTGGAGTAAGGCAAGGTTGCATGCTCTCGCCGACAATCTTCCTGATCGTCATAGACTGGATCACGAGAAGAACAACCTCTAACAGCAACACAGGCATTCAATGGACCTTTGCCATGCAACTTGAAGATCTCGACTTTGCAGACGACATCAGCCTGCTGTCCCACAAGCAACAACATGCACAGACAAAGCTCACTCGGCTCTCAGAAGAAGCAGCGACAACTGGCCTGACAATCAACATCAAGAAGACAGAGGTAATGCGGATCAACAACAAGCAAGAAGCCCCACTTCAGCTACACGGGGAATGTATTACAGAGACTGACCGCTTCACCTACCTAGGCAGCATAGTCACCAAAGATGGAGGTGCTGATGAAGATGTAAGAAGCAGAATAAATAAAGCCAGGCAAGCATTCCACTTCCTGCGACCCATCTGGAATTCCAAGGCACTATCTCAACATACCAAGATCCGCATCTTTCATACGAACGTAAAATCTGTCCTTCTATATGAGTCTGAGACATGGGGTGTAACAAACAACATCACCAGGAAGATTCAAACATTCATAAACAGATGTCTGCGGCACATTTTCAACATCAAATGGCCCGAGAGAATCTCCAATGCATACCTGTGGGAGAGAGCCAACCAGAAACCTGCCAGCCAAGACATCAAGAAGCGGAAGTGGGGCTGGATCGGCCACACCCTGCGAAAGCCGGCCGAAAATCTAACACGACAAGCTCTGGACTGGAACCCACAGGGGAGACGCAGGGTTGGGAGACCCAGACAGACGTGGAGAAGATCGGTCCACGGCGAGGCGGAGGCAGCTGGAATGACATGGACCCAACTGGGGAGGGAGGCCCAGAACCGGGTTCGCTGGCGTGGTGTAGTTGCAGCCCTATGCTCCACTGGGGGCGAAATGGAATAAGAAGAAGAAGTATAAAGACTAATCCTAATGAGATGCACACCATCAGCACAGATGTCGTCTGCAGTATTGCTATTGCATGGATTATTTAGTAAGGTGATGATGTTTTGCTTCACAAAGAAGCTGAAGGTCTAAGGCGTTCGGGTGGAAACTGACAGCGCAATGCTTGATACATCGGCCCAACCATCGCAGACAGAAACATCCTTTCATCCACACAACCTTTGTTACAGCATCACGCCAACGGTCACTGCAGGATCATCTTACTGGAGATGCACAATGTCAGCCTCATCAGATCTGCTTTTACCACAATTAAATCCTCCTCTAACAGCACAACATCAAAACGTGGAGCGATTTCACAAATAGGAAACAGAATCTGTAACGGCACTGCTGATGTACGGATCTAAAGTATGGCAAGATGGCGCACACGTGGCAGGTGAAAAATAAGACAAACGGCAAAGGCACAGAAACCAATTCAGAAACAGGCAATGCTGGCACACATTCACAGATCATTATTAGACAGACGCAGATAAAAGGGCAAAAACGAAATGGGATCGAGATTTGTCCCCCTCCAGCCAGTTAGACGAGGGGACATTACTCATATAAGCATATACACATTAAAAGTAATAAAAGTAAGAATAATGTTTAATTGACACTACAATACACATTTAAATAAGTGTGCTCATTGGTTTTAGTAACACTCGAAAGGAAATGTGTGGAAAATTACGAAAACAGAACTCAAAGAAATTCGAGATGAAAGGAAACAGGAGTGTTCAGGAAGGTATCACGAAAATATTTAAAAGTACAATTAAATGCATTCCGGCAGATGACTGATTTGAAAAGGAGGTCCGTTATGGGAAAGTGGATAGTCGTGTGGCTAGAGCGCTGGCGTCCGAGCCCGGAGTTCAACTCCCGTGTGGCGCTTCAGACTTTCTCCAGACGACAGAGCTCTCAGGAATCAAGAAACATCTGACTCCAAAGAGAGGTGGGGAAAATAAAAAGAAGCTGGTAAAAGGAGATGAGAATGATGGAGCGCAGTAGAGGCGAACTCATGCCAACAGAGCCTGCATGAGAACAAAACTTTCGCACATAAATATCAATTAAAGACAGACAACTGGGGTAGACCTAAAAGACTGTTGGGTGGAAGAGTTATCGAACGACTACTACCCTTGAGCATTTTGTAATACTGTTATGTAGACAACCACGATGGTGCCATTTAAAAAGAGCAAATAAGGGCTATGGGGTTCTTGATGTATCTAGAAACGCAAGAAATTATATCATTTTAAATAAAGTAGTAGGAGACCATTTGCTGATAGTTGTTGCTATATTTGGTCTTTTAATGATTCTTTATGAAACGTCTCATAACATTTATTTATGATTTTAAATGTTCTAGTAGAATATCTTGATAAACTTTTGTTTGTGCTGTCAAGCTCAAGAGAGGATGGAGGAGGTTCGAGCTCAAGGATACAGAGCAGCTAAACAGGGGTGTGTGGTGTATTATTTATAATAGTGAGGGATAGTATCTGTAAAAGTGAGTGATAATCTTCCGTAATAAGGGATTTATTTTGTAATATGTTATAATATTTTTTAATTATGAGTGATACTCTGTAAAATGAATTATAACAACCTGTTTAAGCGTTCATGTTGCTGTAGCATAATAGATATAATGATATGATTGTGTGATAAAGATGGACTGTAAAACAGAATCACATACGATACTTCTACAAGTTTTATCAAATATATCCCAACTCTTTGCTCATTGTAAATCTAAATTTCGTGCCGTAGTTCAGGTCTGCAAAGTGTCAGGGTCCCACTGGGCGTAGACATTTCATAAAACAGAGATTAGTGACTGTTGATGCCTTTAATATATTATTTCAATGATGATGTTTTGCTCCTTGTGAGTTTTTTTCCCTTTTTGTCGAACATGATATTATCAGTCCAGGCTATCATCAACGCCCTGTAAGCATGCGTGACTAACACCTTCCATGATAGCAGACCCTGACTACAAACCACCCTACGCCTCGTGATGACAAAGTCACGCAAATGACATGCTCAGTTCAGATTTCTGAAAAATCATAGCAAGTTTTATTCTCATAAATGCGCTTTATTAATGGTTGATAGATAAGTTTCAGGTTGTTGCTAGACAAACATCAAGCTGTGGAGAGCTCAGCCTGTGTTTGCCCTATAAGAGACATAGGTTAACTGTGACAGGATCAGAGTTTGTGATGGGCCGGTGAATTTGTTAATTAACTAGTTTAACCGCTTTACTTATGTGTTCATGGAGAGGACATGAGAGACGAAGCCAAAGGTCTTTCTATCATTATGTTAACTGCTAGACTACGGGGTATCTAAACAGGGTGAAGTTTTAATGCTTTCAGATCACATCATGAGTCACCTTCTATTCTGTAGGTTGATATCCATAGATAGAAATGTTGAGGCTGAGTAGGTGAACTGTTAACTTTAGGGTGTGTTTTAAAGGCACGATTCACGATAGCCTGCCCATACAAAATTAATAGTTTTTTTCTCAGTAAAGAAAAACACTGTTATAGCTCATTTATTATTTGAGATTTAAAATTGTATGGCTTTACCATCACTAAGCATTCACTGTGTCCGGAATACCTCTTTCTTTGATACACTCATACACACACGCGAAAAAGTTAAGTCGGGCGAAAGGGATAGAGAGGGCAGAGCTGACACAGGTTGTGTTTGTTGCTGAGACACCAAAGACCTCACCACTCGGTTACATATACGTAGGAAACACTACAGCTAAGTTCAGGGACAACAACACTGACAATTTTGTTACGCGTGTTTCTTCTTTGTTATGACAACTGTTTTTATGTTCAATATTTTTTACACTTACGAACTTTGAACCCAAAGGGAACTTAATAAATGTCACGATCGAATTCTCAGTTTTGTATTGTTAGCGTCTGAAAGACTCTCCATCGTACTGCCCCGCACACCTGTCAGGCAAAACTCTCATGATGGGAATTTAAACACCGAACACAGTCTGCTGTGGAATTAAAATGGATGGATGGATGGATGGATGGATGGATGGATGGATGGATGGATGGATGGAAGAAACTGTTAAATAATCACTTAAGAAAGCTGTAAAATACAGATATCAAAAGATCAAGAGAATTTTTTTACAGAAAGCTAAAATGTTTTAAGGTAATGCTATACGGTCGTTACAAGTTTCCGTTTAGAGTTGTAATATGTGTTCCTAATAAATCATTACTATGTCACAATGTGGTAATTTTTCTTGACTTTAACCTGCATATCTCTTATACTTAATTTTGACAAGCTTGTTAATCTAGTAGGCTATTGTCTTAAGGTTCTCTTTATTTTCATTTAGTGTTTTGAAGCGCAATGAGAATATTTATGACATTGTGCAATCTAAATGTACTGTATTATTATTATAATAAGTAATAATAAAAGTAACGTAGTAAAGTAGTAATATTAAGAACTGACGCACTGGATAAAAAGCTACCATTAAAATAGTTTCTTGTTTTACAGTTCAGTTCTGCACAATAAGCTACGCTAGAGATAAAAACTGCTGTCGATTATCTTATCGCTGTACAAGAGGACACTTCACGCAACGTTTTTGAGAAACAGTCTACACAACTTCAACAACTAGCCGAAAACTTTCTTTTAAAAAAAACTGCAAGTTTATTTTTACCAGGACAAAGGGCAGTGTACACAGCTAACAGGAGAACAAGATAGACAAATATAAAAGATGAAGGTTCCATGAGGCAGAGGTTGTAGAAGTAGTGAACTCTAACCCCTTTTATCATGATTTATCAAGTACCAGTTAAACTGGGTGGCACGAGAAACTCGACACCACCTACCTTTAAACTTCAAGATCGAGAGCACTTATGACACAGGTGTTGAGCCTTCTACAACTACAACTACTAATCAGCAGCGACATCTACCCTTCATTCGTCCACCAACTATTATGCAGCCGCCCATCCCAAATATATTTGTTGCATTTTAGCAGCAGTTAAAGGATCTACTTAATAATTAATAAACAAGGCCCTATTAGCTGTAAGCGAATGATTTTAAATATTTCAAGAGAACGTCAACCTGTTGCAAGAAGACTTCAGTAAAGATGTTCTTGTCCAACATTGGAATGAATACCACACCCACTTCTCCGTTCCTCACATTGCAGCCTACAAACATCACAATACACAGAAAGACAAAGGAGGGAAGTGTTAAGTTCTTCCAGTGACAGAAGCCATGGTAATGTAAGCATGCTATCACACGCATTCTCTACCGTTTCTTTCAGACGAGATAAGATTTTCGCAAATTTTGACTTTAGGAATCATACTGCAACAATTTCTGAGCAACATAACTGATTAAGATACAGTACGCAGGTTTCTTTAGATACATTTAAATCATAATTTACTCCACGACAGAAAAGCAACAACCGTTTCTTTCTCGTGCATTAAATGTCCTCATTGAAGCCACCTCCGTCAGACCATGAGGTCCAGTATTTTCAGGCAGTAACTTTTTTGGAGGAAAAGATACCCAAATTATGAAATAAGCTAATTGACTTCTCCCCTACAGCAAGAGTGCACCAGAGGGTCACCTGAACAAGTTGCTAGAGATCATTGTACTATAATCTGTATGATATTCATAATATGCATAATCGTTATGTACACAGGGAGACAAACTGCAAAAACGGAACTAGAGCAAATCAAAATATAAGAAATAAAAGTCCTGGTTACTGCAGTTTACATATTAAATATTAAATCAGAGAGATAGAGCATTATAGTAAAACCGTAAGTAACTCCCTAGTTTACGAGAAATCTCTACGTATGCATTTTTTCAGGAATACCAGTGTAAACTGGGTGCAACAATTTTGTAATGTGTCGATAAGTCTCATGGCAAGATAATGCTATCAAACAGTTCTGACTGTATATAAAAGCACGGAAACTGTAGGCTGGTCTCAGAGTGCTACTTGCATTGAAACATGGACAGCACAGGTGAGAACCTTGTATTTGATTTAGTATTATATATTTGATATGTTATCATTATATGAAATAGAAATTTTACTAAAGGTCGTTGCTTTCTCTAAATGTATACATTTAAGTATGTCTATGTACAAACGCACGTGAAAATGTTTCCTATATTATTATTGTATATATATATAAGTACACATAGAGAGCGATAAGCATAGAGATAAAGAAAAGAAACAAAGTGGTTAATTCAGTTAGCTGTCATACTGACTGAGCAGATAACCATTTCTAGAATTTGTATGTTTAAAGTACATTATTCCTACTTCAGACATTGTCGAAGTGTAAGTGTTATTTTGATTGGGACGACTTTCAGCCATACATATAGGTAACTGTTAGTCGTCAATTTATTACATAAAGGGGAAAATTTTGTTTATTTTTACTAACCTGGTGCAAAATTCCCTCAAGGTGAAAGAACTTTAGTACCAACTAATCAACTATACACACACACCCCTTAAATTATGTAAGTTGTCTCTGGCTTGTCGACGTGTCGACTATTACAGACTAGACGTCGATTGTAGGTCACTTATGTCAAACTTTAAGTTACCATATGCCACGAAGACTTACTAATTTAAGAAAATATATTGGCTTTAAATAGTCACTGTTTAAGAAATGTTTTATGTTTCAATCATATATGACACTGACAAAAGTTCAATATTCTTGTTTTTCTGGCTATATTTATTGGTTAATATGTGCTATGAAGTGTCCATAAACCTAAATTTAATATCTTAAAGCAGCTAAAGACAAAACAGTTTTAATAACTGCAGCAAACAGCAAAGCATTAATAAACAACATCAGTAACTCTTCTGATATTCAACAGCACTGGTAAATGACAAAACTAAATAACTCCTAACATAGTCCACACAATGCTCGTCCTTCTTACCCCCCTCCCTTTTGCTCTTGTTACTTTTCTACCATCTTTCTCTGCAGAATCACTATATTTTCTATGTTCTGTTACTTGGTGTCTTTTTGTGTTTTCTATTTTTGTTTTCTGTTTGTCGTCAGTACTGTAGTTTATTCTTCTGTCCCTCGTGTTCTAATCCATGTAGTCCATGTCTCTTCCTTGTTTTAAGCGCTAAGAGCATGCTCTCTATGAGTGTGAATGTGCGCTATACAAATCTTCATTATTATTAGTAGTATTATTATTAATTCTTCATCGCCACCAAATAAACAAAACATTATGTCCCTACACTACGTCACTAATTTAGAAACAAACTTTCGGCACTTACGGTCGTCAGGTGGGAAGCAATACTAAAGAGGGTAGGTAATACACTTCCATTTATCAATAACGGCCGTTACAGGGGACAAAATCTCGCCCTTTGTCCCACAGGGTACAAAAACTGTACGATTTTTATGTCCGTCAGAGCAATAACTTTTTACGATCAGTTATCGAAGTAGAAACATCCAACCCTTAACACAAGTTTACGCAGCCATAGTGAGGAAACTATCAGTGGCAAATGAGGACATTTAATACATTTCTCATGATTAGGGCAACTGGAAAATCATGGTAAAAAACGGCCAAAAGCACGGTGACATCAAATAAACATGGTAAAACACGGCATGTGTACCTGCTCCATTAAAAACATAACCTTACTTTTAGGGAAGCGGATGGCCGAGTGGTTAGAGCGCTGGTGTACGAACCGAGAGCGCGCTGGTTCAATTCCCGATAAGCGCAGCAAACTTCCCCCAGTCGACCCAGCTGACGGGAATGGGTACCTGACCCAATAGAGGGTTGGGGAAGGGAAGGCAGCGAGGGAGAGGAGATTGGCACCACCCTCATGTAAATGCTGGCCCCGAGAAAAGTGGGGTCTCTAACACCTCACTCCCCAACGACCTGAAAAGGTTATGGGATGAAATGTACCTTTACCTTTACTTGTAGGCTACAAAGTCTGATGGAAGTTCACTACTATTTTGCATTAAATGCATGCTTAACATGTATTGTTAAGTTTGCGTCGTTAAATGACTGACAATGTGGTCCGTGTACTGCCGTCTACTGGCTAATGCTTCGATCCGAATCAACAGAGTTTACTCTCAGCTGCTTCATCGTAACACTGTTGTTCGGTCCTGTGAGATGGGGTCTCTGTCTATTGTTGTTTACGTGTATTTATGATCTCTAAATGTCTCTACATTGTTCCTCTACGTGTATATATGGTCTCTAAATGTCTGTCTATTTTTGCTTGACGTGTATATCATCATCATCACCATCACCATAATTCCTTTTTTACTCCTCGAGGAGCATAGGGCCACAGCAACACCTCGCCAGCGGACCCGGTTCTGGGCAGCCCCCCTCAGTTGGGCCCATGTGGCTCCGGATTCCTTTGCCTCGCTCTCTACTGATCTTTTCCAAGTCCCTGAGGGTTCCAATCAAGTGCCTGTGTGGCAATGGTGTCAGCTGATTTGCGCAGGGTGTGTCCTATCCAGCCCCTTGCTTTTCCACAGGCTGCTATTGGAGATTTTTTCAGGTCATCTTATTCCCAAAATATGGCGAAGGCATTGTTTGGTACAGGTCTGGAGCTTGTTGTTGATGGTGTTTGTATCTCTCCAGATTTCGGAGCCATACAGTTAGACTACCTTCTCATTGGTGTTAAAGATGCGGGTCTTACTACGGAGGGATAATGCTCGGGAGTTCCAGATGGGGTTCAGGCTGTTGTAAGCATGCCTGGTCTTCTGATGTCATCGTACGCTCCACCGTCCTTGCTAACGGTGCTCCCCAGATATGTCTGTTCTCTCTTTGAAGTTGGATTGGAAGTTCTTGTTTGTTGCTGATTTTCATCACTTCGGTCTTCTTTCTGTCTCCTCTGCGTCCTCAGTTTGGTTTGTGCATGCTACTGCCGATGACATATGAGACTAATGTCATCTGCAAAGTCTAGGTCTTCAATCTGTTTGGTGAAGGTCCACTGGATACCGGTGTTGTTGTCTTGGGTTGTCTTACGCATAATCCAGCCTATGACCATCAGGAAGATTGTCGGTGATAATATGCAACCCTGTTTTATGCCAGTCTTCATTGCAAAAGGTTTAGTCAGTTTGCCGTTATGGATAACTTGGCAGGATGAGTCTTCATACAATCCTTGGATGATGTTTATGAATTTAGGCGGAATACCATAGTGGTTCATCAGCCTCCAGATGACTTCCCTGTCTATGCTGTCGAAGGCCTTTTCAAAATCCACAAAAGTTATATAAAGGGAGGATTGCCATTCGATATAATGATGATACGGAGGGTTGAAATGTAGTCAGTGCATGACTTATCCTGGCGAAACCCTGCTTGTTCTGGTCTCAGTCTCTTGTCTAGTGCCTTCTTCAGTCTCTCTAGTATTATCCTTGCCAGGACTATGCTGGGAATGGACAGCAGCATGATCCCGTGCCAGTTGTTGCACTGGGAGAGGTCTCCTTTCTTTGGTAGTTTGACCAGGTGACCTAATTTCCAGTCTGCTGGGACTAGCTCTTGTTCCCAGATATTGTGTAGGAGGGGCTGTAAAATTGTTGCTGTTGTTTCTGGATCTGCCTTTAGTGCTTATGGGCGTATGGCGTCTGGGCCTTCTGCTTTGCCATTTTTCATGCTTTTATTAGCTTTGATAATTTATGTCTTAGTGGGAGGGCTGGTGTTGACTTGAAGTTGTGCAGTTGCTGGTGGTATGTCAGGTAAGGATGGCGGATGAGGTCGATTCAGAATCTCTTCGAAGTGCTTCATCCAACGGTCTCTTTGTTATGCATCATTTGTTATGGTCTTGCCGTCTTTGTCTTTCACTGGCTTGTTTGGGTTTACGCTCCTGCCTGACAGAGTTCGTGTTATTTCGTATAATCGCTTCATGTTTCCCTGTATGGCTGCTGTCTCTGCTTCCTCTGTCAGTCCATGGATAAAGCGTCTCTTGTCCTCCCTTACCGACCTCTTCATTTGGCGGTTGGCTTCCCAGTATTTTGCTCTGAGACCTTCTTTCTCTTGTTGGTCTTGGCACTGGTTGAGCTTCTGTTTCAGTCCCTTTCTTGATTCAATCTTTGCCCAAGTCTCTGGAGTCATCCATTCCTTTTTTCTTTCCCTCTTCCCTAAAACATCTCTACAGGTTTTCTTCCAAATGCTCTTGTGTTGACCAGTGTTCTTCCACTGATTCTTGTGTCAGTCCTGAAAGGGTCTCATTCTTAATTCCACAGTTATAAATTTCCATTGTCTCCTTGTTCTTGAGGTACTGAGTATTAAACTTGTGGTGTGGTCTGCATGCTGTGTCGATGAAGGCTCCAGCTTGATCTTGAAGACTGCTATTAGGAGCTAATGGTCTGAAGCAACATCTGCTCTTCTTCTCACTCGGACATTTTGGAGATTCCTTCTCCACTTTCGAGTAACCGTTAAATGGTCGATCTGGTTTTCCGTCTGGCCATCTGTCGAAGTCCACTTTGTCTTGTGTATATTTTTGTGTGGGAACACAGTGCCACCTATTATGTGGTCATTGAAAGTGCAGAGGTCTGTGAAGAGCTCCCCGTTTTCGTTGCAGGTACCGACCCCATGTCTTCCCATGATGAGCTCCCTGTTGGTGTTGTCTTCTCCCACTTTGGCATTTAGGTCTCCCACAATGATCTTTTCTTGCTGTAAAGGTAAAAGGTAATGCCCTATCCTTTTCAGGTCGTTGGGGGGTGAGGTGTTAGAGATCTCACTTTTCTTTGGGCCAGATGTATGTGAGGGTGTGCGGTCAAGCAAGGAGCTATATAATTCTTTTTTTTCCTCTTCATCTGCAGCATTTGTTGGTGCATAGCATTGGATGATGGTGATCTTTCTTCCTTTTGAATTGAATCTTCCTGACATGAGCCGTGGTGAGACTGGTTCCCAGGCCATCAGCGCCTTTGTTGCCTCTGTTGACATCAGCAGTGCTACTCCCTGGGTATGGTCGTGGTCCAGGTCTTTGTGGCCAGAGTAGATGATGGTTTCTCCTGATGTTAGTCTGGTCTGGCCACTCCCATTCCATCTGGTTTCACATAAACCGAGGACCGTGATGTTGTATTTTCTCATTTCCCGTGGCACTTGAGCTGACTTGCCACTTTCATAGAGGGTTCTGATGTTCCAGGTCCCTATCCTGGTTCTTGCCTTGGTCGTCAGAAGATGAGTCGGCGAGGTAAGGCTTTCACCAGCCTGCGTCATAAGCTCTTCTAGAGAGGATTCTTCCCGACCAGGCCCCTGTTGTGATACTCTTGTGGTTTCTGTAACGGCTTGTGTTTTACATGAATGGGTTGTTAGCCCAAAGCGAAACCCCCAACCTTGAGGGCCAGGGTGCAACATTTTAGTCTGGCCTCACCCTGACAGACCGGTTCGGCTTTGTTGGACCTGCCAGGAGCACAAGGCTCCTGCCTACATAGCTCTGTGGATCCACGAGGCACACAAGGTGTGTGTCTATTGTTGCTTTATGTGTGTATAGGGTGTCGAACAGCCTGTCTATTGTTTCTCGACATGCATATACGGTCTCTGAATGTTTGTCTATTGTCGCTTTACGTGTCTGGTCTAATGCCACATTGCAACTGCCACAAAACAAACGACCGTCATCTGCATGTAATGAATCTTTTAATATTGTTTAGCGAATATTGTTTTATTTATTTACCAAAATATTGCCAGATGTGTAAAAATGACGTCAAAGAGCTGGGATTATGAGTCAGTAAGTAAACTTGTGATCTTGTAAATAAGATTTTAGATTTATATTCGTATTTATAAACATGACACGGTCCTATCCAAAAAGTACACATGTATGTCAACTGAACTTACATGTAGAATTTAATAGGAGTTTTGTACAAAACACGGTATATACCATGAAATATGCGCAAAACACGGTCATTTCACGGCATTCGCCAAAATACACGGAAGTCTGCCTAAATCACGGTTTCCGTGTTTGCCGTGTAACCCTGATTTTCGGTAGCCGTAATCACAATCTTATGATCGTGCTATTATAAAGTAGTAAAAAGCTAAGGACAAAGTGTAAACCACTTACCACACCGTCTGGATAATTCCATCGCTTATGTGATGCACTACACGGTGCTATGCGCCATCACCTTGCGAAGGTGACATGAAAAAAGTGAAATGTTACGGTCGTGAGGATTGGAAAAAGTCTTGTAGTTCCCAGCAAAATGTTTATCTTGCTGTCAATCTGCTGGGTTTTTTGAGATTCTTAGCAGATATTTATTTAAATTAGCTTTCGGACAACCATTTTTTACATACGAATTGTGTCGTCTGTTACACAAAATCGATTATCTCTCATCATGGGAATGTTATAGATTTTATGATTTTCTGTGTGAATTTAATGTTTGTATAATATTGTTATTGCAAGATAAATTCCTGCTTTCTTTGTTTTATCGTTCGTTACAAAAAATGACTATAGCATAAACAAGAAATGAAAATAATCTGTCAACAACTACACATCCTTGTGAAGTTGTTTTAAACCTTAAAGTTAAGTAATTTCTTTTTGTATACAATCCTACGTTTCTAGTCAAAATTTCTCATTTATCCTACATTTATTTGACTTTATATTATATATTTTTATTTCAATGCAAGGAGGTGTTGCAATATAAATCTAGTTTTATATATATATATATATACACACACATAGAAGAGAGATACAATGAGCCTTACTTTTTAAATTTCAAGCGAGTCATTTGTAAACATACAAAATGGGATTTTTTCTGTGTATTTTTTCTTAGAAAATAATAGCAAAGAGCACATAGCGATGTTTTTAGCGACTCTTACACTACCGTCTCGTTTTTATTATTCTTTGAGCCAATGTCACTGCTGACTAAAAATAAAAATGGGAGTATGAAATCTTTGGAAGGATGTGCGATACTGAACATTTTTAGGTGAACCAAGTTATTTTTCGTGGCATTTATGTTGCTTTGAGTAGTGTAGAAACAGTGCGTGTTGCAGCAGCGAGTGAACTCGATCGGGAACTCTAGCAGGCCTGATGCTAGTCATCAACCGCTGTGCATTCGCATAAGATTCCCCGAGAAGTAATACAACAGATGAACATTTTCACGCTAGGATACTAGCATTTTAGGATGAACCGAACCTTTGTTTTTTTCGATAGTAAAGAGATATTTTATAAAAAAAAGATTACAACAGAATTAGTACTTTTGAAGAGTCATCAGAAATGCGTTGCTTGATGCACTTTTTAAGTCCTGGGTTTGTTTTAAGTGCCTTCATTTTCCTATTTATAACATTCACTGAAAAAACTGTTTACTCATAAAAGGATGTTTTTCTAGACTGACGTTGTTATGCGGTGACGACTAGAAGAACGAGTGGAAGGGAGACCAAAGAACTGCAACTGTGATATGTAGACAGGTCGCACTGCATGTAATGTCACGGCGAATGAAAGAAACAGACTGGTCAGACATAGAGAAGGAAAGAAGGTCTAAGAATTAAACTGATGGAAAGAGAGCGTATTTTAAAGTACGACTTTTACTTATGACTTTAAGACACATTTATCTTTGAAATGTTCGAAAGGAACGTGCTCCAAGGAAAGTCATGGCAATACAACTACAAAAAGAGCAATAAAACAATACTGTCACAAACATAAAAATGCCACTTAAAATGCAAAACACAACGTTCACAGCACAATCAATGGTCACTGTTCACAGACTCCTTTCGAACAAAGTCTCTTCTTCAGAAATATTGTTCTGGCGTGAATGAATGCGGTTTCTGAAGTGTAATGTCTCTCACGATATGAAAGCCTTTCACATGCTGATGTAATAAGTACTTATCAGCTTATCTGAAAGCGCACATCAAGATATACTTTGAGGCCAACACATCAGTTTTCTTGTTACTAGTCTAAACAATTAATGATATGAGCAGGCGTCGTCAGTCACAATGAAGCCATAGAGGTGACACGCCATGACGAGGACGTGCCCTCATTTCAGGAAGCTAGAATGCTTTTCGAAAGTGTAAAAGATTTGTACACTGGAGTTTAAAATTTACACAAGTGAATGTTTCAAAAATGCTCTTTAAAACGGTGTATTACTGATGGCTGTCTTTACTGTAGGTTAATAAATATACATTTTCAAATCTGCCGGTCGAAATATCAATACCGGGTATTTGGTATCCATTTTCCTCACAGAAAGACAGGTCCCCTGGGAAAACGCAGAAAATTACTGTCAAACATAAAAACTACGACATAGAAAGTTGATCAATCGATAGAAAAATGAATCAACTATTGAATTCATTAACTTTTTTATCCGAAACAACGCATTTTGAAACGTTAAAAATTAGAAAAAAGCTCAGGGCGAATTCGCCCTGACCGCAGCGAAAGGATTAATAACCAGTTGTCAGAGCACGGGTGGTGCTACCCACACACACTCACGCCAGACAATTGCGCATTCTTTCAACAAACAACAAAATGATTGCCTGAGGCTGCCCAAGTCATGTTAATTCGGTTTTCGTGTGGCTCAGGACTTTACAGTGTACATCACAGATATAACGATTCTAAGTGTGCCGCTCCAACACACACAGTTCTAACTTCAGTAAGATCAATAAGATCTACCCAGCAAACCAAAACATCTAATTATCAAATAGTTTCAGTTCTGAAATACATATATCACTCACTCCATTCTAAACTTACAGTTTCCAACGGTCAAGTCCTCCTTCCAAATATTAGTTTTTAATTATCTCAATAATGATACTCACAGTTTTCAGTCTCGAGCTATCTTAGGGTTGTCGCCCTTCTTCATTAACTAGAATCCGTATAACTCAAATGACACTACTCCTACACGTGAAGCAATTACACCACTGACACATACTCCAATAGATGCACATAATCCTTCCCCGGGGGTGGGGTTTCGAAGGATAGACACTTTGGGTGCTCCAAATAACACGGCACTTGGCACACGTAACGGTCGCACACACTGGCCGTGTCGGGTCACGGGTCACGGGGTCACAGCTGGGGTAGTCCTTAGTGACGTCACGCGGCTGAGGTTTCTCCACTGGTCGCTCGCCAGTCCTCGATACGTGCAAATTATCCTGACTCTGCTGGGTCCGGTAGGGCTCCAGATACAATTCGCCCTCACCATTAAAACCTTTAACTCGAAGTTACCATATGCTATTTTCATATTTTCCACATTCGCCATCTTTCATTCAAAAGTTCATATTACCATTCCATAAGTTCTATTAAAATTCCATAAAATATTAACAGGAAAAGATATCATACCTCATCTAGGCGAGGTTAATCCAAAAGAGATCAGTACCGCTCCGCATCCAGCGTCGATCGGCACTACCCTGCTTCACTGTACACATCGATCTCACTAGGAAGATATTCAGATGGCGTGACTCAGGCACGCCGCACACCTTCAGTATCCCGGGCCTGAGTAAATTTTCTATGATTTTTCCCGCCCAACTCCACTACTGAACTGTGTTCACCAAATACATCATCCCATACTTAACCCCTACATCTCCACTAATCTCGTTCATTCCCTCATATACTCCATCCACACGTGCAACCCATAAGTCACTGAGGTTAACCCCTCAAAAAAACTATGGAACGGACTGGTCCGTGACACCATTATTGTTTCTGACGGATTTTTAGTTATGTTTATTTTTGAAAGAAACATAAATCCTGTATAAAATTTACGAAAGATCACTTCGCACCAGACGAAAAACCAAATGGCATAGTCCAAGGGTTAGTGTTAAACCGATCACTGCTTGTGTACATTATTATCCATAAATACCTAAATTTTCTAATATTATATGAAATAAAACATATCTACATGAAACATTTAGATGTCCGATTTCCCCAGAGAAAGCGAGAAAGAGACAACGATCATTATAACAAAATCACTCAGACACTTTTACAGATAATAACAAGGCGCTTACTATGAATTATAAAAAAGCTCGTATTTATAAAATTACATTCACACTAATGTAAAAATCAACTATATTTTTAGGTGAAAAAGAGAACGCAGATTTGCAAAAGAAAGCGACATCGGTGCAATCTGAGAAAGGTAAGTGCGCTAGTCTTTGAGGAAACATAATTTTAAACGTTTGTAACAAAACAAATATCCTTCATTATAACATAGCGAACAATAAACACACGCGCACGTGATCGGGAATATTAGGTATGCACCTAAGTGTCTGTGTGAGAGAGAGAGAGAGAGTTTGTCAGAGGCTATGAAGCATAACTGGATCTAAGAGACAACAATGGAAGTGATATTTATCACAATTTATTGCAAATTCAATAAAGCTAAGCTACACGAATTGACAAAACCCAGTAGAAGTTTGGATATGATGCCATATTAGTTTCGTTTATTCATTTGTCTTTTTACTGGCAGCAGATGAGGATCAGATAAGCATGTCTACTGATACAAGTTCACGGAAGGAAGGTAAGTTATTCTGTTTGGTCTGGAATCCACACAGTTGCTTCACACCGCATTCAAGTGTTAGCGAAGACGACCACACAGTCGCTCAGGGACGGCATTGTATAAATATATATCACACAATAACACACGGTAGCTATGCTTCACGCACAATCCCACACAGTTGATTCTCATTCACTTTCACTTCTACTTTCACTCCCTTTTCTTATCTCCTTCTCTGTTTCTCTTTCTTTTTTTCTACGTCCTCCTGCGCAGATTTACTTTTATGTCGGCCTTTTGTTTGATAATAACATATTGAATTATAAGAGGAGAAACGTTGGCCCCGAAAAAAATTCGTCTCTAGCATCTCAGTCCACGACGGCTTAGAGTTTTATTTTTACCTTCACCTTTTATTAACCTTTGCAAACTGACATCCGCAGAAACAAACATGTACTCAGATAAACATTATCTAACAAAGAGACATTGCATTTGGAAAAGACCGTGCAGGGAATGAAAATGGAGGCAACCTATGCGATTATTTCAATCGCTGAAAACCTTAAAGGTAACAAAGAGCAATTTTAAGGTATTGTTTAGAGACAGGTGGATGGATATATGGATAATAGCTTGATCCCATAAAAGATAGTCGATATTGTCCAAAAGGACAAGCTTACGTGCTATTGGTACCATATGTATGTTAGATTATTGTTCTTTTTCTTGGGACCAGTTAATGTTAATTATCTTAGATTCATATGTGTCACGGCAAGGGTGCTGCAACCCACACACTCACGTCAGACAATTGCGACCTCTTTCAAAAACAAAACCAAACCATTGGCCGAGATCGTGTTATGTGTCGGTTGTTGAGATTCAGGACTTTTCAATATATAATATATAAACAATAAATAGCAACTCGACGCATCTTTAAGGGCTTCTCACATGAACAAACACTAGAAAAATCTTCAGACTTTAAAGTAATAGCAAACCGACTCACATATCATCACACTCTTAACATGCATAAATTGTTCTCAAAGTTCTCGTCAAAGTATGAATGCATGCACGCACCCAAGGCAATTTAAAGTACTCACGGTCGCTCCACACTTGTCATTCATAAATGTTTCTACTCCAGTTCGCTTTGAACTGTAGTGGAGTTGACGTCCATCCCCTTTAGTCAAACTTATTCCACATAAAGCACATGACACTTATAATCCAGGTTGATTCTGCGAAGCTCTCCCGAGGGGAAAAACACACTCGGACACTCCGACGAACACACCTGAAGGCCGGGGGTCGTTTGAGGCAAAACGACTCACGGTGGGTCAGTTGAGGACTGGCCAAAGTGGGTGTCGTGTGGGTTGATGAATTCCAATAATCGGTCGACAGTCCCTTCGACGTGCGGATATCCGGGTATTCTGATGTACGGATTATGTAGTCTTGGGAAGTTATCCCGAGTCCAAAATAGCTCCAGTGAGATCACCCAATAACAACATGTAACTCGATGGCCACTGTACTAGTATTTTTAACTATAATTATGGATCATACATCTTTCAAATCATTGAGATATGCATGAGTTAGCATCCTTGAAATACGGTGAAAACAGAGAATAATACCCTACCTCGTCTGGACGAGGTTTAATCAAAAAGGGGATCCGTACCGCGCAGCACACAGCGTCGATCGACTTTTCCCACACTGCTCTATACCTACAACAAATATCCATCCAGGTGGGATTTAGCTGTCGTGACTCAAACATGTCCTGGTTCTTTGGTCGTCCGGGCCTGAGTGAATTTTCTCTCTGATTTTGCGCCAAACTTTTATTTGTGAGCTAGAGTTAAAACATTTTAACTATGTCTAGGTAGCCCTTTCATTTCTACACACCTGCCACATTCTCGCGCTCATTCTCTCAACGCCCTGAGCATACAGCAGTTCCTGGCCGAGGACATTGCCGTACGGAAACAACCTCCCTATTTCCCCTCATCTCTCATCTTGCTCCATGAGACTTTTTTTCTTTCCCCAAGCTCAAAGGAATATTCACGGGGGACACGTTTTAAAGCCTGTAACGACGGTGCTGACGTTGTGGGGGATGGGGGCATCCCAGAAGAATCCTTCCAGCAGTGCATAGAAGCAAGGCAGAGAAGTATGGAGAAGAGCGTTAGACTCAAGGGAGATTACTTTGAAGGAAAAACCATGTACTTTGTTGTTTGGAATTAAATTGTTTATGACACGAGTACCGTTACTTTTGAGACAACCATCTTAGACCGCAAGCAAGAAAAAAGTTCCTGTAGACAAGAAAATTTGTAGATACAAAGCACAGAGGTAACAAGAGATTTTGTAGGCTGAAAAGTGAGGTAGTCACGGATTGCTCTGAAATAACGTGGTTCATAGTACACAATAGTCTTCAATATTTTAACATAATGGTATTTTTTCATTTTCTACTCTTTCTTTTTGCGGGTATTTTTAAATGATGTGTGCGGTTGTATTCTCACGTGTGTAAAGATTCGTTTTCAGAGCTTCGATTCCTGCTGATGGGTAAGACTGGGGTTGGTAAAAGCAAAACTGGGAACACGATACTTGGCGATGACAAGTTTAAAACCTATGTGGGATTCAATTCTGAGACATCAAAGTGTGAAATACATCAGGCCCTTGTCTGCGGACTGAAAGTCGAGGTAACTATAAGCATGTTTACATAATTATGTTTGCATAATAGAAAGCTAACTTTACTGTTGAAGCTATCAATTGTTACCTATGTCAACAAGCAGACACACTCAAGCCCAAAACGACCACCGTTAAGCGTGAGAGAATTTTTGTTTAAAAGATCGACAGTGTATGAAAGGCCTGAACAATGCTAACAGACTGCAAATGAGCAGCTTTGACAACTTGTTTTTTGTGGCATTCGATGAATTTATTTATGAAAAATTTGCTTGCTTCTCGCTCTTGTAAAACAGCATAGATTTTGTCCACGCAAACCAATAATTTTGTGATAGTTTATAATCCCACTGATATTGGTATTTTGTATAGTGTTATTCTTTACTCTTGTCTGAGATTCTCTGAATGTCTGTCATGTCTACTATAACAAAGAGTATGAACAAACTATCAAAGAGTAACGAAATTAAAGTTTGAATTGTTTGTCGGCTTAGTTACTAACTAAAACTTGTTTCTGCTCAAACATTACCGTGTAAGGCAACAGCGGTCCCGCAAGTGCAAGTGTTTTGTTATGAACAAGACTGAAGAAAGGCTGATCAAGTGTTTTTCCCCTGTCAGTATTTTAAGTGATTTGAAAGCAAGAGTTTTGAAAATAATTCCCTAAAAGGGTTAAAATTAAATAAGCACCAGTTTAGCGTCTATTTAATTTATTTACAGCAACATTTATGCTCTTTCCCCCTAAATAATTGTAAATACTGGTTTTAATCATTGTTAATTATCGTACAGTGATGTTCCTTCGACTAACTGGTGAGGGGGCTGACTGTTCTCCCTCGTTTTTTGTGTATTTGCCTGTTGATCTGCGTCATGTGTCTAATATTCCTCTGTGTATCTGTTATGCCATTTGCCACGTTCCAGGATTTATTTCTATATTTGGGCCACTTTTATTCTTTTATATGATTTCTAATGCCACATTTGCACCATCTTGCCTTAACTCAGATTTTAGAGGTGTGAATCAGCAATGTCGACTTCAGACTGAGTCTGTGCTTTGAGTCGCTCCAGAAAGTTTTGATGCTGAACTGTCTGCGGCACATTTATTTTCATTTGCAACAAAATTCAACAAACTTAACTAAGAGGATCATTTATCAAATAGCTATCGTTTTCTCGTGTTTTACTGATTTTTATCAAAAAGGGGGATAAGACATAAGTGCTGTAATTATAAAATGTGTCCATTTGTGACTCTTTCTTTGTTTTCTGTTTGTCGTCAGTACTGTCGTTTATTCTTCTGTCCCTCGTATTTTATCCATTTAGTCCATGTCTCTTCCTTGTTTTAAGCGCTGAGCATGCTCTCTATGGGTGTGAATATGCGCTATACAAATTTGCATTATTATTATTATTAATAGAGACGAACTTTCAGTAATTTGTTTTCAAATACAGATTACAGATTCTCCAGGACTCTTTGACACAGAGGAAAGAGATTATGCCTTTGCTGAAACAGTTGTGCAGACAGTGACCCTCATGTTTCCCGGCGCTCACGCCTTTCTATTCATAATAAGAATTGGACGCTTCACTAAGGAAGAGAAGGGCACCTACATGCGCCTGAAAGCGATATTTGATGAACATGTCACTAAATATATGGTGGTTGTGTTCACTGGAGGAGATAACCTGACTGCTGATGGCAAGACCATTGATGACATCCTCAAAACAGCGCCTGATGGACTGAAAGACATTTTGAAAGCTTGTGGGGGAAGATACGTTGTCTTTGACAACATGGCAGCTGACAAACAACCTCAAGTCCGTCGTTTGCTTGACATTGTGACAAGAATGGTAAAGGAAAATAATAACCAAAGCTACACCTGTCCAAAATATATGGCGGTCGAAGATAAAATGGAGGAAGAAGTTCAGAAAAGGATGATGGCAGTAGAAGAAAAAGAAATTGAAAACAAACGCTACATCACGGAACTCAAGACAGAAAACAAAATATTGGAAGACAAGGCCAAAAAGGCTAAGGAGGATTTTGATACGCGAGAAAAACAACGCTCAAAGGACATTCTCAACATACAAGAAGAGCTACACCAGCAAATGAAAATATTGTCGAAAGAAGCAGAGGAGAGCAGGCTTGGTGCTAATGAATTTAAAGAGCAAATGAAGATTCTTAAAAAAGAAAAAGAAGACCTGCAGAATGCTTTGAAACAGAAGCAGACTGAAGATCTTAGGCAAATGAAAAAAGAGGAGAACGAAAGAAAGAATCGTAGTGATGCTCTCATGGAAGAAATGAGAAAGGCTCAAGAAGAAAAATAAAGGGCCTATGAAGCAGAAATTCAAAAATTTAAGGAGAGCATTGCGCGAAACGAACAAAAAGGTTTATTTGGTAAAGTGACTGACGGCATTTTGAGGCTTTGGGGTACTCTAACCAGTCCGTTTCGAAGCTAAAAGTAAGATAAAAAAAATTAACTCGCTTTTAGTGACGAGAGAAAAGAATTGGGAAATGTTGCTACAATCGAAAAAGGTCGATCCTTAGACTGAGTGCTGTCATATGGGGCCATCAAGTGTGCATTTGTTTTTTTTTGCAATATGGACACACTAACTGTAAAAAAAAACAAGAACAGAGCACTCTGGCGGGATAAAAGACAAAAAATCTATATTTTTGTTTTAAAATAATATGCATCCTTCCCGCTAAAATTCCTGCATGCTGTGCCGTTAATGCTTCAATTTGTTTGTACTTATATACCTCTGACCAAATTAGACAAATATTTATTTTAAATCTTTATTTCTTTCAGATTTTTAAAAAATTTGTAACTAAAGTGATGTGCGCACTTCAGGCTTATAAAATTATTAGTCTGGATAGAGTTGAACAATGACAACGGCGTCTCCATTGCTACAAATGTAGCAGCCTTGAGATTGTTTAGCAAATCCGGTATGATTACAAGTTTGGGCAAGGTTTCGGAAAAAAACAAGTTTTCAACTTAAATTGTTAACCAAGATCCTAATCTCCAATGTTTGTCTCCAAATTGTTGTGTAACCATCGACACAAAATAACTGGTGTATAAATTGAATGCGCTCTGCTGGCAATATGCAGGCCGATGGTATACTGACACATATAATAAAATATAAATGTTTTCTTACCTCTTCATTTGTAACAAGCACTTTATTATTTTATAAATATCTATTAAACGATATTCGTGATTGAAGTTCCTTGATTGACAGTTTATTATTAGGCATAGTTGCATATATATTTATTTCAGCTTTTCTATTGCACTGAACAAACTGAGATGTACCAGGGTGAATAAATGTGACAATAAAAGACTAAAGAAGCATTAGACCATTTCTTACGTGTTATGCTTACAGTGTTTTGATTATAGTGTGTCTGTCAGGCCGTTAGTCTTTCAGTCTGATAATAATTAAATGCACAATGTACATCTTTGTATTTGGCTAGTGTTTGTGTACACTGTCATCAGTGGTGTGCGGTGAGATTTCCAACTGGGGACCAGCTATAGGGGACTGGGGGTGGGGGGGCTGTAAGCTTCGCGTTTTCCTGTATTTCTCTTGCCGCCTCAATATATACTCGTACTACGTAAATAGTAATACAAGTAATCGACGAACAAATCAGGCTTTATAATAATGTTGATTATAAGATATGATTTATGTGAAAATACCAGATAATTTTGTAGATACCATATATAAGCGTTAAATGACATTAGAAAGGGGAAATAGTCGAAAACAAGCGAGACGATGTAACCTGTGAAGTATTTTAGATTACACGCTATGTGAAAAATAAAAAATATCCTCTTTCAAACGCAATAACTGTTATTACTAAGCTAAAGCAATTTCTATCACCTGTGAGTCTAAAATATCTATATTTCAATATCAATGTATGATAGTAGAAATTAGCTGTGTCTATCGATGTGACTTTACACAGAGAGATTATACGGTTTCGCTTAGTAATCAGTGGATCTTCATGAAAGGCTTGACAGAGAATTCATCATATTTGAGAACAAAAAAAAAAAAAATCCCAAAACAAAAATACTCGGGATTCGAACGCAATATCTTTCTGAGGAAAGGCTCCGTGCGTAACCAATACACCACAGAGACAGTGTCATCGTTTATTTCACCTTTACCTGTCATTAGTTTTAGGTATTGAGTTATTTTGCCTGTCACCATTAACTGTATGCAGCCCTTCATAATGTTAGCATTTGGTTTTTCTGATGGCGGGCTGTTTTTGTTTTTTCACTGACTTTTAAAGTTACTCTTAAGCAGAACTTTGGCTATAGGTTTTTCTGGTTCGGTTGCTCCAGCCGCCTATCAAAACTGGCGAGTGTTTGAATCCTTGTTTCCTGAAAGACTGGCGAGTGTTTCAATCCTTGTTTCCTGGGAGACTGCATCTTTAGCAGTCAGGAAGAGAAGATCAGAAGATGGATTGGCGTCGCCCAAGTGTTGCAGCTTCCTGTAGAGTGGAGAAATAAGGCCGGTAATTGGACGAGAACTATCCATTATCCATTACCAGTTAAAACCATTATCCATCAAATAACATTCTGAAAATGCTGCGATTGTCGAAGTAGCGCCTGAAGATTCTCCACTGTTGCGGATTGCGGTTCGGACACCAACGCTTTAACCACTCGGCCATCCGCTTCCCCCAAGTACATTATGTTCCTTGCATTTGGTAAGATATATTCTTTGAAAACAATACAATACAATACCACTTTATTTATCCCCAAGGGCAATTCCAAATACAAGTTTTTGTGCAATTTGTTTTGTACCTCTTAGTATTGTTCTCCTTTTGAAATTAGCTTAACCTTTGTAATTTTTCTTATTTATGTGTTTTATGCCTGTAGATGTGCACGTGTTTGTCTGTGTGAATGCACGTGTGTGTGTGTGTGTGTGTGTGTGTGTGTGTGTGTGTGTGTGCATGTGTGTGTTGAGGGGGGGCGCCTTGTACAATCGCATTCTATAACCAGTAATATAATTATAAGCGCTAAGAGCATGCTCTCTATGAGTGTGAATATGCGCTATAAAAATAATCATTATTATTATATTTCTTCCACGATGGATTATCAAACATGGTTTTATCAACTGGTAGTTCTACACGCAGTTCAAATGAGTTTGTTTTGTGCCAAACAAAAAAACTAGTTGCAGTACATGTAAATCCTTTTCGAAGTTCTGTCCAGTAAAGATGAGATCACGACACAGACGAATTTCCTTTTTAATCATATAAAGCTTACCTTTAATACTTTTCACTCCTTGTTTTTTGATATCGCTTTTATTTCAAGGCGTAAATCTTGAGCAGTGATGCGCGGCCCGCCGACTTGAAGCGGCCGTGGGAAAAGTCTAGTGTCAGCCAGTTTCCCTGAATCGGTCAACTTCAACTCATTCGAGACGCACCTGCCCAACTGGGCAGGTCAGCCGGCTATAGAGCGTCAGCGCACCTGCCGATATCAGCAGGTCCATTTTTGTTAATTTTTTACACGCACAAAATGCGTTGTTTCGGAAAAAAAGTTAGTGCAGACGACAGTTCATTCATTTTTCTATCGAGTGATCTTCTTTTTGTGTCGTTGTTTTTACGTTTGACAGTAATTTTCTGCGTTTTCCCATGGTAACCCTATTTTTTTCGAAAATGGCTACCCGGGGTAGAAAGTTCGACCGGCAGCTTTGAAAATTTATATTTATTAACCTACAGTAAATGCAACCATCGGTAATACGCCGTTTTAAAGAGCATTTTTTAAACATTTCTTTGGTGTAAATTTTAAGATACAGAGGTTTAGTCTTCGAGTACTAAAATCAAATGAAAGATTACGACTGTACGCATTTTAGAAATTTTTTCGGAAATTAACAAAAAAATTATTTACACAATATATACAGACATAAAGTACCAAACAAATATATGTTTCATTAGAATATACATTATAATTTTAAAATTACTTACTATTTTCGTCTCCTTTGCGGTTGTTGAAGTACAAATCCATGTCAAAGTGAGACACAACAACGTGCTTCAAGATGGCGGTTAGCCATTTTTTTTTCTTCACCAAAATACACGTGATCACGCGTGATTCACTGCCAATTCAAGGAAGAGAATCATTGTGGACTATTTCCTTACTGTTTCAGTAGTTACCTCCCTTATGTTATTTTCAATTTTGCTTTTAGAAACATGTACTGTCACCACGAAAATGTTTTGAGACGCACTCATTATCATGGCATTTTCGGTTGGGAATACTTTAAAAGTATGTTTTTAAGTAAACACAAGGTAAAGCTGTTTCTTTTCTACATATTTCGATCTATCATTATCAATTTAAATTGTTCATCTACCCCTTTTAGTTATTTTTTTATGATTTTTTGAGAAAGGGCTAAAAACTTGCATCCCAGTGGGTGGAATGCCCCACAGCCGTGTGTCAAGAATGAGTCAAAGGGGGGACTGGAGACACACCACGCGGAGGCAGAAACATCTTGGCCTCTGCACGACAAAAATCCTAACTTTTCCGAACCACGCGCTGGCGATAGGAGGTCCGTCTCGCGAAGACGTAAATGTGTATGTGTGGGAGATATGATGTTTGTGTGTGCTGGTAGTTAAGTTAAATTTGGTGAAGTGTGATTCACCACAGAACTGATGGTGATTCTTGGACTATGTGTATACCCTGGAACGTGGAGTACTTCTATACCTACATTTTATTTGAACTGTGAATGTGTTATGGGAAACTGTTCGCCGTCTGTGAATAGTGATAGGGTCCTGCAGCATTGACGACCAGGGAGCTCAGTCTGTCGGAATCTTTTTGATCAATCTGTAGAAATAGTGTGGTATGGATATACGTGATTTACTTTACATGCTTCTCTTTTGTTTAATTATATTTTTATTATTTTATACTCACTCATCTAGTTTTATTGATTTTGCGAATGCGTGTATGTGTTGTAACGGAGGTGCTGCGTGAGAGTCAGTTTAGTTATTCATTGCGCAACAAAGCACGCAACAAACCTTTACAAAGATATTCTCAAATGCAAGCTTAATTGTTTACCCTTGCATATTTACTTTAGAAGCTATGTCTGTATTTAGTTACTTATTAAATGTAGAGAGGATTACATTTATTAAACAACTATATGGAAATCATTGTAACAAGCCGTTGAGAGTATGAGTAGAAGATACTGTAATGTATTAAGCTGTATTGTTGATTGCTTGATAGTTTTGTTTAAATAAATAGATTTTATTTCCAAGAAAAAAGTACAGTCACGTGATATAAGGAAAGTATCCGCCCATGAATATAACCTGTATGCTGTCTTGAGACTGCCAATCAAAACTTGGAAACTTCGAGAACGGTCGAGGGTGAGACAATTTTTTTTGTTTTTAATAGTATTCGTTGAAAACAAATTGAAGTGCGAGCGATCCGATATCAGGAATGTTCCTTCACTTCTTTCCATCACCAGCAAGGTCTTCAGCAAGATTGTTTTGTCAACACTGACGGCAACCGTTGAGAAAGACCTCCGGCCTCAGCAAGCAGGATTTCGCCCTTGGCGATCCTGCTCTGAACTCATTTTCACTCTGCGTCAGATTCTGGAGCAGAGCAATGAGTGGAACGCACCGTTGTACATCAACTTCATCGACCTGGAGAAGGCTTTTGACAGCATCCACCGCGAGTCCTTATGGAAGATCCTGAGGCATTATGGAGTCCCTGCAAAACTTTATCAGGTCGTTGCAATGCTGTACAGCGACTTCAAATCTCAGGTGGTCTGTGACACGGAGCTCACAGCCCCCTTCAACGTCAGTACTGGAGTAAAGCAGGGCTGCATTCTGTCGCCGTTCCTCTTCATCCTGGCCATGGACTGGATTATGAAGAATTCCACCGACAGAGAGAGGAGAGGGATCAAATGGACCATGACTATGACAGCAACAACAATGCTGAAAGACTTGGACTTTGCCGATGACATTGCCCTGTTGTCACACCGCCACCAAGACATGCAGGAGAAAACAAATGCCTTCTCAGAAACAGCTGGAAACCTTGGCTTGAAGGTCAGCGCAAAGAAAACAAAAAGTATGAGAGTGAACGCCAGAGTCCAAGAAAACATCAAACTAAATGGAGAAGAGATTGAGGAAGTTGACAGTTTCACCCATCTTGGGTCCAAGATTTCAAACACCGGGGATGCGGAGGTGGAGATTCGAGCCCGACTGGCAAAAGCCAGCCAGGCCTTTGCCTCACTCAGGAGCACATGGAAGGCAAAAACATCAGCCAGAAGACTAAGCTGAGAATCTTCAAGTCGAATGTGATCATCACCCTCCTTTATGGATCAGAATCATGTAAGATGACCAAAAAACATCGGTAACAGGCTTGACGTCTTCCAAAACAGATGCCTCAGGCGCATACTTAACATCTTTGCATCTTGGCCAAACACCATCACCAATGAAGAACTCCACCAAAGAACTGAAACCGAATCCATCGACGAAGTCGTTGGCGATTGATTGGACATGTGATTCGCCAGCAGACAGCAGACCTCTCCAGAATCGCCCTACGATGGACTCCAGACGGCCGAAGAAAACGAGGCCGCCCAAAGGAAACCTGGAGAAGAACAGTGGAAAGGGAGAGGAAAGGAAAGGGCTGGACATGGGGTCTCCTGGAGCGGGTTTCAGCCGATCGACATCAATGGTGGGTACTGGTTGAGGCCTTATGTGCAACTAGCACGAAGAGGATTGATTGATTGAGTGATTTGATAAGTTTCTGTAAGTACTAAATGCTCTTACAACAAAAAGAGATTTAATTTAATATAGAGCTCAGTGTATTCATCAGAAATTCCTTGTAATCTGAGGCAACGAAAATTTATATAAGTGTCTTTGATGAACGTTGATGAAGATCCCTCCCCCAATCAGTACCCTAAGCCCTTACATCTATAATTCATTAATGAATTAATGGTTTTGCCTTTATAAATACTGTATCTTATTCCCTCACGCCACCAAATACAAAAAACTGAGATCAATGCTTTACGTTTATATGTTTATAGATAGCTTAGAGACAGGTTAACAGTTTCTGCTTTAAGCAGTGTCTAGATTTAAAAAAATAAGAAAAATAGGAGTGCGCTAAGCAAATTCACAAAAAAATTCAGATTATACCGGATATTTCTAAACTTTATTTCGTCCAATGTGTTTTACATTTTTATGTTACCGATGACTTTGGAAACGGGAAGTCATTCTGCTAACCCTAACAAACAATTTGCGGTGTGACGTCCCTTGGAATGGTTTGGAGGAAAAGGTGTAGACTTCATCACTTTATCTGTTTTTTGTTGTTGTTGTTGTTGTTTTTTGCATCTCTCTACACAAAATACTTCTAACTTGAAGTGGAACATTCTAAGCACAGAGCACCCAGTAAACATTTTCGCAAAGATAAATGTGAAGAAAAAAAGCAGATCTATAAAGCACATGGTGGTGGTGCTGGTGCTGATAATGGTGATAGCAGCAAGAACATATACTTATCCATCATCGGCGCACACATGAATGTCACAGAGGTGGCACAAACACAGTGGCAAAGAAGAAGGAGGGGAGCCAGCAACTAAAGCTATATCATGGCAAGGAAGCCAGCCCTGTAAACAGATGCCACATGCAGAGAAAGAACAGCGTGTCCGAGATGAGAGCTGAAGAAGCAAAAGGCAGGATAGTAAATCAATAAATCAGAGAATCAAGCCGTGCCTATTGACTCAGGTAGATTCAGAACCTAATGCAACGGGAAAATGTTGTGAAGAGAATGGACTTTACAGCAGAAACCATTGAACGCCTACAGGTAAGTGGAGAAGAAATCCAGTAAGTGAAAAACCAGACCCAAAATGGAACAGATATGCTGTTTGAGATCGTTAGAAGATAAAGGCAAACACAGTGGGGCAGAGACTCAAGAAAAGAGTCCAGAAGAATGGCAGGCGAATTCAGCTAACAACATTGTTCAGCAGACACCAAACACAACCAAAACCTAAGAGCACTAAAAGAAAGAAAAAAAACGGAGAGTTAGTTCGCTCTAGCCGATAAGACTAAAGGGACGTCACTCTCATAACAAGAGTTTGCTTACTTGGTGACTATAGGAGAGGTACTCTGTGACAACTTGAAAATCGCGATATAAAAAAAGCTATATTATGAAGATTAAGCTTTAATGTCTGGAACGATCCATGGCCTGCAGCATCCTGTGCAAAGACGAGCAAAATGCTTGTATTTTTTACATCTCCATTCAGCTTAGTTCGTTTTTATTAAATATAAAGGTTGAAAAACGTTTTCGTTTAAATGAAGCGTGCAGCTCGCACCGCACGTTAGTGACCTTGAGCTATGCTTAACACCAACAATATGAGATTTCTCTTGTCGGTTCTTTACGTATTGTAATGGTTCGGGGGTGGAGGGGTAAAAGGGGTCTATTCCGCGACACCGAAATAGGTCTCCAAGATATCCGTCACACAAAATATTTGGTCACCATTTGACCGGGAAATCGTACCTTCGCTACAGAACAGAAGGAAAGAGAGAAGGATATGAAGTATAAAAAAGGTTAATTGTCAAATGGCTGAAATACGTTACAGCAATAGCTGGTACCATCAATTTACCCATTTTTCAAATAATTATATAAAAATAACGGAAAGAGGTAGACGAACAATTTAAATTGATAGTGATAGATCAAACTGTGTAGAAAAGAAACATCTTTGCCTTTTGTTTGCTAAAAAAAACACACTTTTATGATATTCCCAACAGAAAATACTATGATAATGAGCAGTCACAAAAACTTTTAAGAGACCCCACCCCCCAAAAAAATAAATAAAAATAATATAAGGGAGGAAACTGCTACAACCGTTGGAAATCGTCTACCATGATTCACTCCCTTGAACTGACAGGAAGTCAAAAGATTTTTTTTTTTTTAAACAAAGGAAAGTTCGAGAATCGAAGCAAGTTGTGTCTCACTTTGACATGGATTTTTACTACAACAACCGCAAAGGAGAAGAAAATAGTAAGAAATATTAAAATTCTAATGTATATTCTATTAAAAAATATGTTATTTTGGTACTTTATGTCTGTATATATTGTGTAAATAATTTTTTGTTAGTATCTGACCGGGGATTTCCAAAGTTCTAAAGTGCGTACAGTCGTAATCTTTCATTTGATTTTAATACTCGAAGACAAAACCTATGTATCTTAAAATTTACACCACGTGAATGTTTTAAAAATGCTCTTTAAGACGGTGTATTACTGATGGTTGTCTTTACTGTAGGTTAATAAATATAAATTTTCAAAGCTGCCGGTCGAGCTTTCTACCCCGGGTATTTGCTAGCCATTTTCGAAACAGAAAGACAGGTACCGTGGGAAAACGCAAAAAATGTCTATCAAACGTGGAAACTTTGTCATGAAAAGGAGATCACTCGATAGAAAAATGAATCAACTATCGTGTGCATTAATATTTTTTTCCGAAACAACGCATTTTATGCGTGTATAAAATTAACAAAAATGTGCCTGACGAGGAGTTAAGGCGCGCGTCAGCGTGCGCCCGGCTGCCTCCAATCGATTGGAGGCTCGAGTGCGATGAGTTTTAAATAAAGATGTAACTATAGTCACTGTAACTGAACGGCAGTGTAAAACTGTATTCACCTCTAACTTCATCTTTTCCGTTTTACTTGAAATTGCAGACCATAAGCTTAACATTTCATGTCTTGATTGGCTAGTTTAAAGATCTTGTGACTAGTTGAAAAGTTCAGAAGACCATGTGGTCGCTGCTACCGCCATTTTTTCACCTGCCGGTAAGGGAAGCGGTTGACTCAAACGTCCCCGGACCTCACGACTTTCTAATACAAAGTCATCAAGTCTGAACATAACGAATATGAATATCCTCCTGTCTCCTCCTACCAGAAGATCAAACTTCAGTCACTGGCGGTGCACACTAACACTGCCGTCTGCAGGTGTGTTCTGGCTTAAATGGTCTTGAAGAATCCAGTGACTGTCTATTCATCACGATGACGCTCACGATAGAACCTCGCGAACCACATCAGAATAAGTGGTATCCCTCTGACACTCCGTGCAGAAACTGGCGAGGGACCTCCATGCAGACATCACGTTGAGGAAACTCTTCCAGAAGAACTCGTAAATAGCTTACTTCCCTTCACTGCTGAGATCACATTTCCCCCAGTCCTAGATAAGCAGAATACATCACCTTACCCTATCTGTTCCTCCGTGTTTAGGCTGCAATAGACTCGTTTTTACAATGCTTGTCATGTAACCCGTGTTTGCCAATGTAACAGACACATACTCTTCTACAAGAAGAGTCTACATCCCATTCCTTTGGTGTGTCTCTAGACTCTTGTGTCTTCCAGCACCTGCTGGCTTGGAAGCCTAGTTGTCCTGACCCCAACCTTGCAAACTCTCACAAAGACACTTCATCTACTATATTTTTTAGTTAGTGCAGCAACACGGCAACTGAAAAACATTTGTGAAAATATCACATTATTCACTGTCACTCCTCGTTTGTGTGTTATTTGGTCTTGTTTAAATGAGTAAGAAGGCCACCACCTGTATTTCAATTTTTCAGTCACTACTTATACATCATCTGGATGATTCATATTTCCTCTTAATAGTTCCATAGTGAAGTTGTAGTTGTTTCTCCAGAAAACGTATACTTTACTGGTTTTAATTGAATTTAACTGCTACTATGTATTCACCTTTACATTTCTTAATTATTATATTAATTAGTGTTTTATTAAGATAAGACTTTAATGCAGTTTAATCCTCTTGTCTTCACTAACTATAGATATTGCCTTTTCTAAAACGTCTTTTGAATACAGTGTATTATTGTGTCACAGCCTCTGCATTGACTCAACGCCTGGACATTTGCGCGTTCTTTTCTTTTTAGACAAAAACAGCTCTGCCTTTTTTTATAAACATATATACATTTAACTAATTCATAAAAACATGGCAAAATACTTAAAAGGTGTAAAAATGATCTAAATATCAAATAGTCTAAAATCAGGCACAAAGTCACTTTTCGATGATCTCTCTGAGAAATGTTCTTAAATTTTCAGTCACTTCGATGAGTGTGTATATAAAATAAATATCTAAACTACATAAATGATCCAAAAACAAATGTCCTAAACCACAAACATTTCTCTTAAAATGGTGCTGTCTCTCGGGACGAGTCACCTAACATCACAACACAAACGCTGTCTCTCGGGGTCAGAAGTTGAACAAGAAATGGCGCTGCCTCTTGGGGACGAGCGACAACAATACAGTTAACTCCAGATAACTCCAACTAACTCCAGGCTAACTTCAGATAACTCCATTCCAGGCTAACTCCAGATAACTCCATGCTAACTGCCCCTATAACAAAATTACAACAAAAGAAATTACTAATACTTACAGATCTATATCTCTATTAAAAAACATGCAGGAAAAATTCACCTTATGCAAAATAATCCAAGTTGCTAACAAAAACACAACAACGCACCTTTCTATGAAGACGCAGCCTTTACTTCCCCACACGCAGTGTCTCGCCACTTGCCGTGTCTCTCTGAGAAGTCAAGCGCTGGCCGGCAACAGTTAACTAAATACTCTTCCCCCTTTCTTCTCTCACTGACTAAAAAATATCCCTATGACTCATGCGCCAGGTGCGATTTGGGCATCCTCGCTGTACTGGCTATTAGCCTCCATGTCACCCCTCTGTGACAGTACGTCTGCCATTATTCACAATATCAGTACTCCTTTACCCATGGCTTTCCGCTTTCTGCAGCGTTCTTGCTGACTGCAAAAGTGTACACAACTTTTTTAAAATTAGTAAACGAAATAATAATGACACTAACAAGTGATTCGTGAATTTTGCATAATAACATCGCTATATTATTTTATTTTGTGCTCCCAGCCACCTCAGAGTTGCGAAAACAGGGAAGCAGCTCGAGACTGCAACATAATAAGCAAAATAGTGTGTAGCCTCCCTTGCTAGAGTTCAACACACTGTTTCGCTATACTGACACTAATTATATCAGTTACTATTTTGAATAAGTTTAACTTTAATAATGTGATAGATAAAAATGCATCGCAGATGGAGTTAAAGACATTTTCTATTGTCATCTCTCTTGAAGACTTGCCGAGCAAATACATCTAAACATAACTATGAAGTTCTCAGCCTGTCAGGAGACATTAATCATCCGGACAACGGTGGATACCCCTACTACAGCTACTACAACCAGCAGCAAAAACAAGTGTAGTAGCATGAGTTTGCTGGTCCGCCTTCCCGCGTTTATAAGCCAAAGTAAGAATACAAGTAATTTACACATAATAGTGTTGCATGAATCACAACAGCAAACGGTCTTATATATACATTTAATTGTGTGTGTGTGTGTGTGTGTGTGTGTGTGTGTGTGTGTGTGTGTGTGTGTGTGTGTGTGTGTGTGTGTGTGTGAGTGTGAAAGCAAGGTCGCTAAAGGTACACATCTCAGCATATTTGTTTTCCTTTTTTTTTACATTTTTTTAAAAATCCTGGCAGTTTCTCATAAACTTTCTTGGCTTTTTGCTGTACTGCTGTGTTATCTGGCCTTCACACGAGAAGCCATGTGTAGCACATAGGACCTCAAGGTGACTAGCAACTGACTTAATCAGTAGTCAATCAGTTTGCAAAATCTACTCTTTCTGATATACTTATAAACCATGATGAATTTATCCATAATTTAAAGAGAGGGAGCATAGCGGAAAGATAAAGATTAAGTAAAATTCAACAACACAAAGAACTGCAGAATTAATGAGATAAATTGGGTAATTCTGATTATTAATAAAGATGATTAAAGCTATTAAGAGGCTCCTCCTAATGCGTTATGGACTTTTTCCCTATTCTTTTCTAATGGCAATAACTCGTCTCAGTTGATTAAATCTTGCGCACCATATTACACATCTAACATATGGCTAATATATGATTCTGTTTTAAAGGCGTGATCACATTTCTTTACACATACCAGCCGTGAGGCATTAATTTGGATACATGTGACATGAAACTTGTACATATTTTAATAATAAAGCTTTTATATAAATGTATAGGTAACTACATAGTTTTTTTAATTTTGACAAGAAGCGTCAATGTGGGTGTAACTCTACTGGCTTCACGATACAGTAACATGAGTATAAGTAGCAGGAATGTCTGCCGCACAACCTTGAAGAGTTTACATGGTTGGCTCCTTACAGTAGAGTTTTTCAGTAATTAAACCGATGTCAACAATGATAAGGTGAAGCAAAGTCTTTTCGTGTATTTCTGTTTCCTTTGCTGACTTCAAATAAAAGTTAGGCAATTTTCAATAAACTAAAGCATTGTCAACACGCAGCAACAAAATATATCACGAAGTCCAAATACAGTAGATTAACCGGGTGAAAGAGTAAAGTTACTATAAGGAACTTTTACAGACTGAAAAAAGCAGAAAGAACGCTGTCACTTCGGCAAACCGCCAACACACATCAACAGACTGCTTCTCGAGAAATCATAGAAAACAGATTCTCGTAAATGTGCTATGGTTATACTTTTTTAATAACTTTTCTATATTTTTAGCACTTCTAGCTACAAGTTTTCCTCCTCGATCATCATATCGTATATTCTCTCTTTTTAAAAGATTTCAAAAATATTTTTGTAGCTGTTGATAATCTTGTTTTCATGAAGCTAAAAGTTTTCGAGAAATGCCAATAGAAACGAACTTAGGCATAGCGACATTATTACCGTCATTATCATCATCATCAATGCCGAATCACACACACACACACACACACACACACACACACACACACACACACACACACACCGACTGGTATGAGTTAAGCTACGAAGGACTTACTGAAAGTGTTACATAGAAGATGCATCTGAAATCCTTTCTAATTATTATGACAAAACAAAAATCCAACGACTATGCTAGCGATGAAAGGAAGTAAACAAAAAGGTTCAACAACTAGTCGTCGCATGGTTTATGGAAATCATTCCGCTACCTTCTTTTTTCTCGTTATCATTTTCATCACAAAGGGCAAATAACTCATCATTTAAAATTATCAGATTCAGACCTGAAATTAGATATCGCTCGACTAAGCAGCGAGAACAAAGAGCCCCTCGCAGCCCACAGTACTGGTGAAAGGGAAAGAAGCACCATGATCCATTATCTACTCTTTCTTTTTTGCTTTACTCAAATATTTTGACAAATGTTTATATTTTAATACAATAATTTAAATTATTTCAAGTACTGCTAAAGCAATAAAATAATTTGACAGGAAGACGAGAGAAGATAAGACTTACGAAGGAAGGAAAGAGTACGTGAAGAAAGAGATGAGAGGGGACAGGGATTGAGAGAAAATAAAAGCTATGACATCATTTCCGACCTTTAAGACAATGAAAAGTGGTTGTAAAATCCATTACAAAATTCGTCTTAGACGTTTGCAGACGGTGTCACACACACGACTGTGAGCAGTACATGTGAAAATTCCCGCGGTATATAGTGTGACTGTAGGCCGATTGTCAGGATGTAAACAGACGGACCACAGTGTCTGACTTTCACCGCTATGTTGTTAAGGTGGCACCATTTTCTTTAGTCTCCGTCGGGCCGCCAGTTCTGTGGAGAAGTGGATAGCTGAGTGGTCAGCCCCAATCTGAGAGCGCGCTGCTTTAATACCCGATTCACCCAGCGGACTTCCCCCACCCGACCCACTTGGAGGGAATGGATTCCTGACTCCATAGAGGGTTGCGGAAGGTAAAGCAGAGAGGGAGAGGAGATGGGCACCCCCCTCTTTTAAAGATTTCCCGAAGAAACGATGTCAAACAACTCAACCCCCAGCAACCTCACAAGGATGACCTTTACTTTTTCCCCTACGCACACACACACACGCGCACACGCACCCGTGCAGTTGTGCGTAAGGTGCATGTACCTCACCGATGCTATTTCTTTCATTGTTTGTGCTCACAGTAGCAGTTACTACTGTTTCCACAGCTTCTGAAGCCAGCAGAATGTTCGTTCTTTCCATAAGGTTAATACATATTTGTGCATTTGTGTGACACTAGGGCTATAAAAATTGCCAACTTCTCTCCATTTAAATCCCGGTTTCTCAAAAACATCCTTGGATGTTTGTTGAACTGCTGTCATGAGGCTTCACCTGAGGTGAGACACGACCACAAGTCATGCGTAGCCCGGCGACCTCTGACTGAACTCAACTGGCGGGTAAGCGTGATCTGTACCCGACCACAAGTTTATTTCGTCGAGTTTTAAAATAGCATGCTTTCTGGAAAATGCTGCGAGTTTTATTGTTGTTTGACATAAGCTGCCCCTTTCCCCTATCTCTAATATAAAGCAAATGTAAGGAGAAAAAAGCCAGAAAACAGGTGTTTGGAAAATAAAACACACACACACAGACATGCACGCACGCACGCGCGCGCGCGTGCGCACACACACACACACACACAAACGCTTGCCATATATTCATGCACCAGCAGAGGTTGCAACTGTTTATTAGTCCTTTAGTCCTCACTGTGTGAGTACAACAATTCGTGAAATTTTGTGTGGGTGTTTTACTGCGATTTAAGCCAAAGCATCGGATGTTCGCCATTTCCCTCTGTGAACTTGCGACCACAAAAAAATGTATTTCGTCGAGTTTTAAAATATCATGTGCTTTTCTGGAATTTTACTGTTGCTGAACATTTCTACCTGTCTGTAATATAACGCCAATAACGGCAGAAAATACCCAGAAATGAAGAAATGACACTTCGTGGTCGTCAGATAAGTCTCGATAAGTGTCCCCACTTGTTATTTATAAGAAATCATTGGAAATTGTCCCTCAGAATCGTCATTATTTACATAACAACTGTATCTATCAGCCTTTACCTACACGAGAGCCGGCCATGCGTAACCCAGACAGTATTTTCTGTGAACTTCCCTCAACCCACCTTCCCTACCTCCCTCCAGCCCCAACCTTCCATCTCCTGGTCCATATTCTTTCTTTCACTGGGCTGGGCAACACATAGGTAAACTGTCTTTAGCTTCTGCCTGCTCTAATCAGCCTCAAACCTGAGCCCTCGTGAAACCTTTAAAATCCAAACCTAGGACTCAACTCTGACATTGAACTCTTGATGTACTCACTAGTTTGTTTGTGAGTGTTTTACGCCGTGCCAGCAACTAAGACTATATCAACGTGAGCACGCAACCATATTCAGGTTGGCGTCTTCATTTACATGTACATTTATTTCTGGAAATCAGCTGCTTGATCGGGAGAAAAATTTTCTAGCCACAGGTCGGAAATGTGTCTCATGCCAGCGACTTACTGGTCCAGACGAGTTCACTCATTATCAAACCATCAATATTCAAAAAAAAAAAACTTTTGATAATGACTAAAACTGTATTGAGGCATTATGATTGTCTCTTTTGTGGAAATGTTTTAACAAATTTAATTTTTCACTTTTTCTCCTTCAGTTAAAAAGAATTTCCTTTAAGATTGGAAGGTAACACATAATACTCGTGTGCATTGGTGGAGCAAATACTTGGATTTCAACTTGTTTGTATAGCGTTTGTGGCGGTGAAGCAGCCTAGAGCTACATTTCCCACATACTATCGTGCACTGTTTGCTTGCACTTTGCATTTTAATGATTCTTCTCAGTTTGCATGGATGCATAGGTATTGTAAACAAAACAATGCTCTGGTGATGTCTAGTCATGTCAGAAATATTTGAGGATTAGAGAGTGCAACGTGGCAAACTTGAACTATGTTTCACACCAGTGGCGTGCGGTGGGATTTTTTCCTGGGGACCAGCTAGGTGACTGGGGGGGGGGGCGCTGTAAGCTTCGCGAATTCCTGGATTTCTCTTCACGCCTAAATATGTATCTCGTACTACGTAAATAGCAATACAAGCAAGCAATGAATCAGGTTTTATAATAATGTTGATTATAAGATCATGATATATGGGAAAATACCAGATAATTTTGTAGATACCATATATAAGCGTTAAATGACGTTAGAAAGGGGAAATAGTCGAAAACAACTGAGACGATGTAACCTGTTAAGTATTTTAGATTACACGCTATGTAAAAAATAAAAATATCCTCTTTCAAACGCAATAATTGTTATTACTAAACTAAAGCCATTTCTATTACCTGTGAGTCTAAAACATCTATATTTCGATATCAATATATGATAGTAGAAATTAGGTAAGAGTCTATCGATATGAATTTACACAGATAGATTATACGGTTTCGCTTAGTAATCAGTGGGTCTTCATGAAAGGCTTGACAGAGAATTCCTCATACTTGAAAACAATAAAAAAAAAGAAACCCAAAACAAAAATCTCTCGAGATCCGAACGCAATACCTATTAAATAAAAAGCGCTGTGCGTAACCACTACACCATGCAGACAATACTATAGCATGTATACTAACCTACTTAACAGACTACATCATCTCGTTGTTTTAAACCATCATTTATTTCACATTCACCTGAGTTATTTTGCCTGTCACCATTAACTGTATGCAGCTCTTCACAATGTTTAAACGTCGTTGAGCTTAGCGCCATAGCAAGTTTCATAGCTGGCAAAGACTGATCGAAAGCAAGGTTGCGCTGAGCCATCGCGGGCTCCTGATGACGTATTGAAGGGGACCAGATTTCTCGACCTAGTCCCTCTCAATTTACAAAAAGGATTTTTGTTGTCAGTCAGTCGAGGGTTAAGTATGTTCACTGGTCACCAAAATACACTAACATACTTATGTTTGAGATTGTGACTGTGCAACCAGGGATTCCTGTCGATCTTTAGTAGAAACTTCGCACGTAACTTAGCGTACAGGACAAGCTGGCGCTAACACAGGTGATGAAGGGCTGAGGGGAAGCGCCGCGATGGCCCGAGTCCCCAGACCACGTGATCTACTCTATTCAACAGCAGACAAAACGCGGTAGCGACCGTAAGGCTAGTTCCTCGATCTTAATTATGGCATTGTGTAATTTACTTAATCGTGAAATTTGTCCTCATTTCGATGTTTTTTGTTTATCGAAATTTCTACATTCACTCTCTGAACCGTTTCAAGCCTTTGAAAGTCTTGATTATCTTGAAAGCTGAAATGAAAAAGCAATTAAGCTGATCTTAAAACAGATTAAAATGTTCTTTTTCGTTTTTATTATCTCTTCTGTTTAATGTCATACTCTATAGAATATATCTGTCTTCGTCTGTAACATAAGTAATGGCAACTGCGAACGGATTTTAGGTTCTCATTTTCAGGGCACTAACCTTGTTTGTGTGTTACTATTTATCCTGGAAACATACACTGAAACTAAAATGCTAAGTAATTTTCAAGATTTCCGTACATGTCACTTATTCAACCGCGAGCTTCGTATAGGAAGAAATGGTATGTGGAATCAGTTTGCTCTGCCAGACAAAACCCACAGTAAAGTTCTGTGCATTTCATTGCTGAACATTCCTGGATGTATATATATCTATATATATTTATAGGGGAACGCTTGGAAGGGCGGAGGCTCAACAGTTTCCATGCTAAATGGTGTATGCTTTTGTCTTACAATAGTTTATAAGAATGTGTACATCTGATTAGTGCAGAAAACATTTTCTATGTGCGCATGCAGGATAAACTGCTGTGGAGAATTTCTTGTCGCTAGCTCACTCATCTTCCCAGCGAAAAATAGGCGCCGAGGGTAGACATGACTAACGCAGCGAGCGTGCATCGGCATCATATGACAACGATTCTTTACAAGTCTTTTCTTAGATACAGAAATAACCCTTTGCCGACCTTCTATTGTGATTCAAGCGACGCACAAATTAAAAACCTTTCCTGAGAAATGAGCACCTGTGGTTTGTCCACGATGTATTTAAAGCGCCCAGTCCACTTGGTCGTATGCATCTGGGCGTAGGCTTGATTCTCTAAGGACAAGCAACTGTTGAGCGTCTCTTTGAAGAGCAGAATAAAGTACAGCTGAGGTACGGGAACACTGCACTTTTCTTTTTCATGAATTTGGCTGTTTTGCATCTTTGACTTAAGCAAACGATATATCTATTATTGATAAAGTGATTATCATGTTATAATTTCTTGTTCTACTGTCTTCCTCATATTGCCATTTCTTACTCCTGTTGAGCTTTACTGGCGCATGATAAATCTCAGGAAAACGAAATTGTCATTAAAGCATTTGCAGATCCCTGAAAGATAAGAGGATGACTCCAGTCTCGATTAATTAATAACAGAGAATAAAGTACACTATCAGGTCATATACGTGAGGAGAATGTTTTTCCAAAGTATTTTAATAATCAAAGAATTTGTCAATACTTGGGTAGTTTGTACTCTTTACACGCTTGATTATATAAATCTAGAATTAGGATAGCTTTTGACCACCGTTGCTACTAATGACATCACAGTTCTTTAGGTAGGTTGAGACACACAGCTATTAATATGGCTGGCATGAAAATTTTTTAATTGACTTGTGTTAAAGCAATATTTTCGGAATAAAAATTGAGAGTTTTATAAAATTATGAGGTAATGTTAAGTTTTTATCAAAATCCTTCTCATTGGGAAAATATTGATATCTGCCACTCAGTCGTTTTAATTCAGTGGAACAAAGAAGACAGTTGAAAGAAGCTCTACTCATAACTTCTGTACCTTGTCGTGGAGCCAAGAATTTGAAATATAACTGTGGCCTCGCACTGTAGCTTTGACAAAGTTTGTCATCATACAGCCACACGTCTTTTTTTCAAAACAATCACTGACAGCCGTTCGTAGATAAGAAACGTAGCTCATTCTTTCTTCAGACAATCTACTAAAAGTTGTCTTTAATTTGTAGGATTATCATCACCGACACCCATCAAGTTTCTGGTTACTGCAAAACATAAAGGACAGTGCAGGTCAGTCTAACATTTTGTCTGGTTTGTACAATAAAGTTTTGCCACTTATACATTTTGTGGTTTGAATCAAACGTGCTATCCATCTCAATAGCAGTCTTCTCATTCTGGGGAAAAGGATGTCAGAATTTACTTCTTAATAAATTATAATCTGCACTTGCAGTATGGATCAAGCTTGTAATATTGCTCTCAAAGATTTGTTCCCGGCGACATTTTCGCCACCAACAAATTGCGTTTTCCTTGATTTCTGCCATAAAATTACACTTCAATCGCATCAACATGTAATACTGCGAACACATGAAGGACTAGACAGGTTTTTTTATATTAAAAACCTGATCTACTGTTGATGAATTCCTTAGATATATTTTTGTAAGGGTTTTAAACGGAAAGCTAAGTTTCTATCACAATGTGCGTGAAATGTAATGACATACCGAATTATTTTTGATCTAAATCAAGGATAGTTAATAATAGAAGTTATAAAGCGCAGTACTCCGTCTCAGTGTGAGATGTACACAAAAGACCACAAACCAAAAGTAAACCTCACAAAAAAGTATAGGTATAAAAAAAAAGAATTAAAAAACGACACCGCGAAAAAAATTACTGCATAAAAGAAAAATTGAGGAGTGGAGAAAATACTGTCGATTATTATGATATGAGGAGATGGCTTTTGATATCGAATGACGGGCCTGGCAAATACGCCTGCGAGCGCGGCAACCCTCGGCGCTGTCCCTGGCAAATTCGCCAGGGGCTTTTTTCGATTTTTTGTTACGTTTTAAAATGCGTTGTTTCCGTCGTAGTTTTCTGAGTTTTCCCACGGTACCTGTCTTTCTGTTTTGAAAATGGCTAGCAAATACCCGGGGTAGAAAGTTCGACCGGCAGCTTTGAAAATTTATATTTATTAACCTACAGTAAAGACAACGATTTGTAATACACCGTTTTAAAGTGCAATTTTAAAACATTCACTTGGTGTAAATTTTAAGATACATAGGTTTAGTGTTTGATTACTAAAATCAAATGAAAGACTACGACTGTACACATTTTAGAACATTCAAAAGTCAGCTGTCGGAAATTAACAAAAAATAATTATTTACACAATATATACAGACATAAAGTACCAAACAAACATATTTTTATTAGAATATACATTAGAATGTTAATATTACTTACTATTTTCTTCTCCTTTGCGGTAGTTGAAGTAAAAATCCATGTCAAAGTGAGTGACAACAACATGCTTCGATTCTTAATAAAAATGGCGCTCGAGTATTTTCCTACGAAAACTTTTGATTTCCTGCCAGTTCCTGGGAGATAATCATGGTGGACTATTTCCCAACGGTTTAAGTAGTTTCCTCCCTTATGTTATTTTCATTTATTCTTATGAAAGCGACAGTGAAAACTTTTTCTACTTGGTCATTATCATGTCATCTTTTGTTGGGAATACTATAAAAGTGTGTTTTTATGCAAACACAAGGTAAAGCTGATTCTTTTGTACACATTTGTATCTATCATTATCAATTTTAATTGTTCTTTTCCCTCTTTTTGGTTAATTTTCTATATTTTTTTGAAAAAGGGGTAAATTCATGCTACCAGCTAGGGTTATAACAACCTCTCAGCCTACGTAAGCAATACATTATAAAAAAAACTATAAGCGTCAAAACAAAACAAAAAAAAACACGACACGGCGAAAAAAATTACTACATAAAGGAAAAATTGAGGAGTGGAGAAAATACTGTTGATTATTATGATATGATGAGATGGCTTTTGATATCGAATTTAAAAGACTTCGAGCTTAGACACAGAAAAGGAAAGAGAATTCCAAAAATGTTGGGAATGAGAAGGAAAAATGTCGTTTACCGAATGTTTTCCGTTGGATGCCGCGGCGCAGAGAGGAGGGCAACACACCAGCAGACCGAAGAGACCTACACGCGTGGTAAGACTTCAGCAGCTCAGACAAGTCCTTTGGGCTAAGGTCGAGAAGACAACGGCAGTACAGTCTGACCATCTTGTACCAATGGCCATGAAGACAGCAGTAGCACAACGAAAATGAAAAAAAAGTTTGATCATGGTTCGTTTTTCGCTTACAAAAGACAACACACACTATTGGCATTATTCTGAGATTTTTGAAGGTTTATTAGGCGATCGACGAGATCGATGCCAGAGAAATGAATTAATGCAGCCAAGAAAAACACAAAAGCATAGAGTACTTTTCAATCAATTTAAAACAGTTTCGGAATTATTCACGTAACTTTTTCGCTAAAGAAAACAATCTGACTCCAATCGGTGATGTGGTCTTCAGTCAGTCAGTCTGGCACCTGGCGTTGGGGGGAGCACATAGATAGACGCGGCAGCTGACAAGGCCCGCCACTCTTGCCTATTTTGGGCGATAGTCAGCAGGTCCTGTACAGGACGACCAGTCCAGTCTTTGACGTTCGTAAGCCAGTTCTTTCTCTGACCACCGCGGCGTCGGCCACCCTCCAAGGTGCCTTGAAGGATAGTCTTCGACAAGGTGTCGTGCCGGGTTACATGGCCAAAGAAGACCAGCTTACGTCGCATGACTGTTGATAGAAGAGGTTCCTGGTGTCCTACGAGTGTGGCAATCTTGTTTCTTACAAAGTCGTTGGTTTTGTGTTCTTTGTATGAGATCCGGAGCAGCCTCCTCAGACACTTGTTCTCGAATGCCTGGATTCTCCTTTCTGTTTCGGCGAGCAGAGTCCACGTGTCACATCCGTAGAGCAGGATCGGCACTACCAGGGATTTGTATAGCCTGTACTTGGTAGTGAACCTTATCTTGTGGCTATGCCAGATCCTATCTAGCCTAGCCATTGCTGCTGTTGCTGTTGCGATCCTGATGCGGATATCTTGCGTGGAGCTGCCGTCCTTGGAGAGGGTGGCTCCCAGGTTCTTGAAGCTGCTTACCTCTTCGAGCTGTACCCCGTTCATATAGATCTTTGCTTTGCCGTTGTCATTGATCATAACTTTGCTTTTTTCAGTGCTGGTCTCCATTCCATATGGGTTTGAGCTGTCTGTCAGTCTGTTGGTGAGGTCTTGCAGTTCTTTGTTTGTACCTGCTAACAGATCTATGTCATCTGCAAAGCGTAGGTTGCATATTGGTCTTCCGCCGATTGAAATGGAGGTATGGTGGTCATGAAGAGCTTCAAGCATGATGTTCTCCAAGAATATGTTGAACAGCACGGGTGATAGGGGACATCCTTGACGTACCCCTACTGTAGTGCGAAAGTAAGCTCCTATTTGGTTGTTGAGCAGTACTGTACTCGTTGAGCTGTTATACAGCGCTTCAACAACCTGGACGAGCACTTCTTCAATGTTGAATTTCCGCATCACATGCCATAGCCCCTCGTGCCAGACTCTGTCAAATGCCTTCTTAAAGTCAATGAAGTTGTGGTAAAGGTCCCGCTGATGCTGAAGATGCTTTTTTGCGCTCCCAGACTCTTTGGCACAGAACAGTTAGGGCCTTTGTAGTTGCTTCCCCACCCTACTTGTGCAGCTCAGCTGGTACATTATCAACGCCTGGTGACTTTCCTTCGGACTATGTACAGCTCTTTCGACCTCTTCCCGTAGGACTGGTAGGTCTGCAGGTTCGCTGTCTCTAGTCTGGTTGTTTTGGAGGATGTTGGCGTCGGTCTTCAGCTGGTAGTTATACAGGTCCTTGCAGTATTCTGTCCATCGGTTGAGTACAGCATTGCCTTCTGTGAGAAGGTGACCATTGCTGTCTTCGATGGCTGAGATCTTCTGGTGGTCTGTCTTAGTGAGGGTCTTTAGAAGTTGGTAGGCCTTTTTGCTGTCACCTCGTGCCATTCCATCCTCTATATCCTGGCACTGATCCTCGATCCAGCTCTCCCTAGCTGCCTTGATCCCTTCCTTAATGGCACAGTTCACTTCTTTGTATTTGGTGGCTGCTTCTGGTTTGGTTTTCTTTTCTCTCTTCAAGGTCCTCCTTTGGTCACAGAGGTCTAGGATGTCATTCGTGACCCATGGCTGTTTCTTATTCCTATGACGCCCAAGAACCTCCTGGGCTGTCGACAGTAGCACCTCTTTGATGTTTCCAGCGAGGGTGTCTACATCACAGTCCACCAGGTTCAGTGCGCCAAATTTTCCGCCAACCGTGGCCTTGAAGACTTATGCAATTTTTGGGTCTTGCAGCTTCTCCAAATCAAAGCGAATTCGGGGAGTGTTTGAGAGTCGCTTCACTTTCAGCCTCAGCTTTAGGTTCGCTAGAACAAGGTCATAGTCGCTGCCTATGTCAGCGCCTGGGTACGTCCTTGTGTTGACCCTGTTGATGCTGGATTTGAAGCGTCTCGGCAGTAGGATATAGTCGATCTGATTACGGACCAATCCGTCTGGTGAGTGCCATGTGGCCGTCCTTGATTTCTTGTGGGGATATAAGGTGTTGGCTAAGGTGAGTCTCTGGCTCTGTGCGAACTCTAGGAGTCTGATGCCCCTGTCATTGGTTTCACCAAGGCCAAATTTCCCCACCGTTCCTGCCCATTGCTGGTAGGCGTCTGGGCCAACCTTGGCGTTCCAATCTCCAAGCACAACCAGGATGTCCTTTTTTGGAACTGCCTTCACAACCTTGTCCAGTTGTTGGTAGAATTCTTCCACTTCGTCGTCTCCATGTGTGGAAGTTGGAGCGTATACTTGGATAATGGTGACATTATGGGGCTTAGCTGAAACACGAATGAAGATCAGCCGGCTGGATACGGGTGTACAGCTGATGACGGCCGCGGCCACCTTCCTGTGCACGAGGAAGCCCACGCCGTACTCATGCCTGGTGTCCTCCCCACTGTACCACAGTCTGTGGCCGTCGTTTGTCGTTGTTTCCCCAAATCCTGTCCATCTGACCTCCGCCAGTCCCACAATGTCCCACTGATACCGTTTTAGCTCGTGTGTGAGTTGGTGCACTTTTCCGCACTGGTATAATGTGCGATGTGGTCTTACAGACACACAAGGCACAAATCCATACGAGTATGCCCACATGTTCAGACAACAAAACACAGAGACCTGCCTGTGGGTTTCGTTCATCTTTATTTTCAGACAAAAAAGACGGTCCTGTTACTCTTTTTTTTGAGGGGGGGGGGTGTCCAGAGAATATGTCAAGAACAAGCAGCAGATGTGTTTACGCGAGTAACGATAAGCTTGGTTCTAGGTATTGAACCTTAACAAAGATTACTTATAAATCATTTAGCAAAATTCTCTGAAACATCACAATACAATATGCACCGTGCTACCTCTCACATCTACTAGTCACAATTTAAAACGAGCGACCACAAATTCCTGTCAATAGGTCTGACCAGTGATGATATACGGACGATGTTGTGAAGTCAGGCTGTGTAATCCGTTGTCACTGGGATAATCTCTGGGGTCACCGCTGTAGGTAGCCCAAGACCGTTGCACACTGCAGGTGTGATTCAGTGATTGCCATGGTACATAGGTATGGATTTAGGATGAAAGAGGTTTGACGATTGCTACTTAGGAAATTAAAGTTAACTTTTGCGCTGGATAAGTACAGTGTCATTACTCGACAACACATTATGGGGTCTGTTTATACTGCATGAGCTCAGTTTGTGTCACAATCCTAACTAAAGAATTGCTTTTTAGCCTGAAATTTTGAGCGGAAATGATTAAGAACGTCATTTTGTATCTCTTCACCTCAAATTTCTTTTAATCCTGATTCCCATGAGAAATGGACTAGACTATATATCTTTTCTGGTAACTAGATACAGTCTCAAAGGTTTATCAGTCTGACTCAGCATTTTTGCACGCTCTTACATGCTGGTAATTAAGATGTAGCTCTGACGAATGATTGCGTTTGGTCTGGTGCTCAGCGAAATGTCACGTGGGAAGACAGAGAGGTGTGTCTTCGGTCTGAAAGGTCTTAAAGTGTAGGTACTGGAGATAATTCTAGAAATTTCAGGGTATATTTAACTTTTATTGTCTTAGTTGTGTAAGCGAATAGCATGTGAAATGCGATCAAGAAACGTTTTAGGTTAAGACCCACATCGCATTTGTGAGGCATACCTTCATTGTAAATATAATAACAATGTTGATTTTGAAATTTGTGAAACAGAACAACCAAGTTTCTGGTTACTGCAAAACATGAATGACGGCATTGGTAAGTTAGCCCAAACTCTTGTCTGGCAAACATAATAATATTCACTTAATAGTTGTTTTTCGTGAAACCAAGCGTGCTATAATATCTCAGTGGTGACATAATCATTCCGGGTAAAAGTGATGGCCAAATTTAAACAATTTACTGTAATTTAATAGATGATAAATTGTAATTTCAGTACGGGATAAGCTTGTAGCGTTATCTTAAAAGATTTGCGCCAACTGACATTTCCGTCATCAAAGAGCACTAATGATGTTTATGATGACTCGACAGACTAGTAAGCAACCAACTTTTACATGGCTCATTTTCATATAATCATCATCATCATCATCATCATCATCATCATCATCATCATCATCATCATCATCATTATCATCATCATCATCATCATCATCATCATCATCATCATCATCATCAAAGTCAGCTTGTATAGCGCCTTATATATCCTCCCTTTATGACGAACTCAAGGCGCTTCACAAATGACAGATGGTGTGACGTGAAAATAATGTGACGTCAGAACAAAATGACGGAGCTCCATATATTGCAATGTATAGCTAGAAATAGCAAATTTGAAAAAATTCCCTTCTTGGCGCCCCATAGTCACGTCCCGTCACATCTCATGGAAGAGGATGAATGTGTGGGACTAGAGAGAGAGAGAAATAGAAAGGAGTAAATGATTATTAAGTCTTTGCTCTTTCAAGATATGGTGTAAATAGCTAGTAATGTTGCTTTCTTACCCTAAAGACTAAAAGATGGAAAGTGTTGTTTTTGTGTCGGTTTATGTGTACATATCATAGTCCTTGTGTGAGGCGAAAATATGGGCGTAACTGTGTGGTAAAGTGAATCGTTTAATATACCTTTTGCAATAAAAATTGCAACAAAAATTGCAATTGCAGTTGTAATGGTCTCTGCCGCTGCAACTGTGGTCACCTTGTGTTTGATCAGCTTTCTTCTTCGTAAGCGTGAAGAAGCTTACAGTATGGAACCACCAGAAACAAACCGCTCATCAGGTTTGTCAACAATCTGTTAATATCATAAATGCATATACATATATAAGTGAGTGCAGTACACGTGCACGTGCGTTTTAATTTATGAGAATATGAAAGTAGCCATAATAAAATGCACACGGGAGAGTTTTAATAAATAATAATCGCAATGAATGAGTTTCACGCCCGAAAGAAGCGTTAAGTGCTCTTTACATAAAGACTGCGAGGTACAACCCAGAATAAACTATGATACAAAATAATAATCATTTATTTATTTGTACAGTGACATTGCATGAGGACCATGTCTTGATAATGACTGCCAGTCTCTAAAACCAGTGATTCGCATCCACACTTACAGATGCCACTACTCGCATTAGTTTTTGACCGTGAGATGAAACAGTCATTGGTGAAAAGACAGTATAAGACGAAAGAGATGATACAATATTTTGGTGTGCTATGCTGAACAACAGGATGTTCAACAGGTGATCATTGATATTTTGCGGTCGGTTAAAGAGGAAGTCAAGGATCCAGAAGCAGATTGACTGGAATAGACCGACCGCCGAGAGCTTATCAAAGAGTTTCTGCGGAATGGTGGTGTTAAAGGTGGAGCTGTAGTCTACAAAGATAAGGGCCTGTGGATTCAAGGTGTTGGAAGTTGAAGTGAAGAGCTAGAGAGACAGGACAGCATAATCCACCAACTGATTGGCCTCATAGGCAAATATGAGAATAAGCCATGTGTGAGTACCAGAACTCTAATCATGGTATATGTCAAGGCTGTCGGGGCGTACTTTCGTAACATCCCTGTGTCTTTTTGAGGACAGGATCGACGACTGATTCTTCGAAACAACTGGGAAAGACAGAAAGTTGTAGGGATGTGTTGAAGATATTAGTGAAGACAGAGGAGAGGTGGTAGGCGCACTGCCTAAATGTAGAAGGAGACACCCGGTCAGAGTCTGCTACTTTCCTGCAGATAGGTGGCCCACATCGTGCTTATTGATAGCAAAGGAGGCTGGTGTAGTATTGTTTCGTTAAAATCGAGCTTCAAACTCATTTAGCCTCTCAGAGAGGGTGACGACCATAGTAGTTGACGGTATTATCTTCACGTAGTTGGTGATGGGCTGCAAGCCATTCCATACAGCACAGGAAAATGAGACTAGTTTAAACTCTGAAAAGCACCTTGTTTTGCGGAAGATTGTATCATCCCCTGAACTGTATCTGTCGTTTGACCCCTTCATTTTAGCCTTGAGAGTTTGGTGTTTAACCACAGTTTGTCGTTGGCCCAAGACTTGGTGTGGTGTGTTGAAATAGCCAGCTCCTAACAGAAAGGGATATAGTACGTCACACGCGCACAAACGTCCACATATCATATACACATATATAAGTATGTGCATGTGCGCCTAGGTGTTTAAAAAGAATGAAGTCAGCAATAACAAGACTATTATGATACAAATAAAATCAGATTTAGCTTATCCTGCGATCTCAACGTTCACTTGTGTACCACGGGTGCGCCGTGAACAGAAAATTACGAATGAAGTTCTCACCACAAGTACGAGGCAGTGTGAGCACTTGTCTTCATTGTCACATTCAGTTTTGGAGAGTGTCTCAGTTGTCGTCGTCGTATGAACCTTTGGGCGACCTACGCACCCACTTTCACATGCACAAGAGAGCTTTAACTCCCTCAGTAAGTAGAGTTGTCTGCGGTGGAGAGCCATGTTTGCCCAACTCATCGTGATCTTAGTCCACAATACATTAAAAGGAGATGTCTTGACTCTATATATTTATTTGTTTTTGAAAACAAAAAAGAGGAATACTTGCAGTGTATACATTATTGACACGCGCGCAAACGTCCACAAATCTCACACACATATATTTACATATATGCATGTACGCCTGTGTGTTTTAAAAGAAATAAGTAATTGATAACAAGACTATTATGAAATATAAATAAAATGAGATGTTAATAAATCATGAACACAAACTGTTATTTAGATTGCACGTTTGTTTATTCCATTGACAGAAGTCAAACAAGGTGAGTGCAATGAAAGTGTTAACAGAAAATAATTTTGAAGTCGTCTGCCCGCCTTATGATTATGACATAATAACAAGATCTTTGCATAGTGTATATTGAAATAATTAAAATATTTTAATGCTATGAGATTAAGTAAATTTCGTTTTGCTTCAAACAAATCCTTTCAAGAATTTATAGAGTTTTTGGCTATGCATAAAAGTTTAATATGGTGTGGTTATTTGTGACTTGTTCATGTTGTAATCAAGTCACTAGGGCCTCCACTAGACCAGTGGTTCCCAACCTTTTGGGTCGCCGCCCACTTTTACAAAAACCAAGTAACCTGCGACCACCGTGATAGACACATGAGAAGCAAACTTTTTGTACGATGTATAAACGTCCTTACTCAAATACTGAGATTTACAAACTTTACATTCTAAAGTAATTTTTGGAAGTTAGATGAGTCAGACGTTGTGAGTCTTAGTCGTTTAATTTTAATCACGGATGACCCACAATCAATGATAATCATTACTCATGACTGACTCAATGGTTAGTGTTCCATCTTGAAACCAGCATGGGAATTCATGGCTGATAAATTGTCAAAGCCAACCTTATATCATCCTTAGCATTCAGTATGTTTCTTGCCTTTGTTTTCATATACAAAAGCGCAGAAAATCCACTCTCAGTGAGGTATATAGATACAAATGCAGACACGGTGACATTTGGGTATGACTGATTCATAGCATACCAGAAGTTTGGTAACAACTATTTCTTGCGAAGAAAAAAAGTGCCTAGGAGTCACTGTGCGGATCCAAGAATTCATCTTGTACTTTGTCAGAAATGCTGGCATCATTTAATGAAGCAGAAAAGGGACCTCGTACCAATGCAGCTTTTTATATGTAAGCTCAGGGAAATACCGCTGAAATTCACTTTCAAGGGATTCAAGGTGCTCGGTAATCTCTCCTGTTAGATTCTCATCCACTTCAACATCAAAATCCTTAACCACACTGCACAGTTTCTCAAACATAGTAATGTGTTTCAGATTGACTTTCCGATGCCAGGTCTGCAGTTTTAATGTGAATGCCCGAAGATTTTCCGGAAAATGTATAATGAATGTCTCCATTCCCTGAATTTATTTGTTTCAGTTTATTGAGCTTGCCTAGATGTCTGATAAGTAAGCAAGTCTTTTCTTCCAAGTTTCATCATTTAAATAAGCCAGAAGGTAATGCTGTTTTAAACTTTCAGACACAACTGGATTTTTGTCTCTATTGAATAACAGTATTCAGAGACTCATTACGGATATATCTGAAGACGTGAAAGAGCAGATGCTTAACATAATCAAACGATCTTCATTGATTTCAAGTGAAATAGTCCATGGATCTTCATGCTCTCAGTTACTTCTCTTCGTAAAATACATTCATGCAGATGACACAAAAAGAAAAATTCTAATTTGTAGTGCACTAGAAACTTCTACAAAAGGTGAAGATACCATAGAACCAGGTCTGTCGGTATTGTAGTGACGGAGCACCAGCTATGCTAGGAACGAAGTCTGACTTTCTGAAGAATATCAAAGAACTTGCTCCCAACACAAAGGGTATTGACTGCATGATTCACCGAGACGCTCTTTCCAGTAACACTCTTTGCGCTCCTCTACACACAGTATTTGAGATGGTTATTAAAGTTGTAAGTTACATCAAATCAAGAGTCCTATATAGCCTCCATTTAAAAGAACACGAATTCTGATAATAAATTGTGGTTTATTACTCTAATGTACGTCGGTTGTCGAAAGAAAATATCAATCGTGTCTTTGAGTTGAGAGATATTTGTCACTTCTTGATCTCTTTGCAATCACTAAGAAGGAATTTTACCATCTACAACATGTAGAGTTTTATAAACGTGTCTCCAATAGTGTAAGGTGTCTTTTGTTTGGGAATTTCCAAGCCAGTTTATGTATCGTGCACCATTATTTAAGTTTCTTTTCCACAGGTACCAATTTTCCAAAGTTGTCAAACCATTATTTTTTCCCCATTTCGAAGCGAAACTTGAATGAAATGTCTCTGATCGTCTGATCAACTGACATCAACACATTGGTCAATCGGTAAACGGGGATGTCAAGAACTTTTGGCAAGGTTCAGTAAGTGAATGAATAGCAATATATTTCGTCCTGCAAATAATAATATTGTTCCAATAAATTTGATGATTACAATTATCATGATCAAAGTTTAAACTAAATGTAAAGGCTCGGTACACGCTTAGGTATAACGACATTGATTTTATTCTTTCAAGTAATTATTGCAAACCCCGTTGTGGCGACCCTCCCTATACTAGAAATACTTTATAGTCGCAACCAACAGGTTGGGAACCACTGCATTAGGAGATAGATAAGGAAACTCTCATTCTTATTGACCTTTGATTACCACCATTCTTTAGATTAGATACGTTTTGGTAGGAAAGTGTCTTTCTGGCCATCGAGAGAGATTTACGTCCTTGAAGCGACTATAATGTTTTCTTTATTTTACAACAAAAATATGGCTCTATTCAATATTTTAAGGCGAAACGCTGACTTTCCTGATGGTCGGGAAAACTGGAAGCGGGAAGAGCACAACTGGGAATACCATTCTTGGAGGAGATTTCTTCCAGACTAATGCCGCATTTACCTCCGTTACAGCCGAGTGCCAACTAAAGCGCAACACACGTAACGGTCTCACAATTGAGGTAAATTGACTGAAAATCGATGGAAGTCAGGGTTAGAGGGTGAATGAATGGATGAGTGGGTGGACTGCAACGTTCCAATGATCATACAACATTTCTCATTTTTCAGAAGAAATTTGATCTCTCTTATTTCGTTTTCTTAATATCCTTTGCAGATAATGGACTGCCCTGGTCTGTTAGATACAAGTAAAACTCACGAAGCTCTGGCTACTGTTGTAAAATCGGTGGGCGGTTTGCATCCAGGTCCGCACGCTATCCTGCTAGTTGTGAGGATCGGCCGCTTTACTGAAGAGGATGAAGATTCTTACACTCGGTTGATGGCGCTGTTTGATAAAAAATTAGCAAAGTACACCATCGTGGTCTTCACAGGAGGAGATGCGATTAGGCACAGCGACTCATTCGAACAGATGATAGCTGCAAACGAAAAGTTGCACAGTATCCTAAAAACCTGCGGCAACAGGTATGTCATCTTTAACAACATGGCAACAGACAAGAAGCCACAGGTAGATCTCCTCCTGCAGAAAGTTCGAGCGCTGGTGGCTAGGAATGGCGGCGAGCCTTATGCTTGTCCTAAGTACTTTAAAGTAGCTGAAGCTATAGAAGAGGAGGTGAAAAAAAGGATGTCAAAGGTAGAGATGGAATGCTTAAAAAAGAATCAGCTTGTTCGGGAGCTTGAAACACAAGTAGAACAGGAGAGACAGAAAATAGAGTTTGAAGAACGAGAACAGACCCGAAAGCAGAAGGAGAAAGAGGCTGAGGAGATGATGAGGGCGGAGGTCAAAAGCCTAAAGAAGCAGCTGGAGCATATGTGAGGAGACGAGACGACAGAAAGTAGAAGCCTTGGAGTAGAAGCTTTAGGATGAACGACAAAATCATAATATTGAGATGGAGATGTTAAGACAAAAAGAAACAGACAATATTCGAGTAAAGGAGAAAAGAGAACGAGAAAATTAGGAATGAAATGATGGAAGAGAAGAAAGAGCTTTGAAACGTACACTGCAAGATGAGCTAATAAAGAAGAATCAAGCTTTCTTGATTATCTTCCTGGTATAGGTCCAGTGATAAAGTATATTGCAGAAAAGATTAAAGGTTAGAAAGAACAACAAAAGAGACGAAAACGGAGTCAGCGCGGAGAGTGCGGCAGCATCGACTGGAATGGATTCCCTTTAGCCAGCGTGTGTCGCCATCTGCCAGCGGGCTTGCTGTTTGTAGGCTACAAAAGGCATTGAACAAGCTGTAAATAAAACTGTAAAAACTACGACACCAAAGATTCAGCTTGTTGGAGACTTTGACTCCGTGGATTAGGACTCACGAGCCATTGACAAAGACAGAGGGTCTTATGCATCGCTGTTATGTGGTCGATCGCAATGTCACACCCTACACATGTGTAAAGTGCTTTTATTATTTTTTTAATTCGCAAACGATTAACTGTACATAAAAATAGCTCATTTTAAAGCTGAATCAATTTTCTACAAGTTACTTTCCTTGGTGTGTACGACAGGACATCCGGTCTTTTTCAAATTTAAAGTCTTTGTGGTATAGTGAGTGAAACGGGATAGAATACATGGATTGATGTTCCCCTTGCTTTCTATCAGTTTGGTTGGAAAATCAGCAAAATTACTATTTTTTGGTTTTTCAGATTCTGGATAATATGTATTCATCTTAGGATAAAAAGGCTTACTTGTGTGTATTAAAATCTGAAACATTTTACGTATATGCCATGTTTTCAGTGTGGGTCTACTTCCGAAATACAAATCGGAAAAGCAGTTTCGGGTATGCTGATATATCTCAATGTAAAAAATAACACTTCCTAAATGTAAAACAGTTCATTTCCGCTAAATAGGATATTCAAGACTAATTCAAACTTATATTTTGTAACATCTAGTTTTTTTGTATATTTTTTTGAAAACTAGCCAAAATATGGCAACTAATGGAGTTGTCGTGTCTAAAAGATAGGCGACCTTCTTGAGATATAACACCACTGTTCCACTTTTATCGTAGCAATCGATAACACTTTTCTACTATACTGTTCCTTCCGCAAAAAAAGTTTGACAATAAAAGTTGCAGCATTGAGTACTGATCATAGATGTGTTTGTATTGTTCTGAATGTCAAGATGTTCGAAGCAGCAATATTTAAATATGGAAGACAGGATTCAAATGAAAAGTTGGTTTTACAATGTGAATAATTTGCGTGTGTAAATGGGATTTGTTCTTAAGGGACGTGGAGAGCTATGCATTTTCTTCTATGTTTTCCTATATTAGTAATGATACTTTCTTTTCACTAACATGACTTCTTAGATCTTAGAGCCTGTCAGCAGTCTTAGGTTCTTTATTTCTGTCATTTACAAAGAAAGACCATCCCAACTAACATCACCTATAGGTGACTAACTCTCCCGCCGTGTCATGTTAGTCCCGACAGGCAAAGTGCAAAGAGTCCTCAGATGTTTACTGTCTATCCACCCAGCGTACCCATAGAGAAAGTCCATCTGGCACAGCGCCATTAACACCCCCGCTGGACAGAAGTCCACAGTTGGTCGTTGTGGTTGTCAGCCCCGTAAAAAAGACCTCTCTAAAAACCAGGGGCCAGTTGCACAACATGTTTCTAAACCTTAAAACTGTTCTTTTTTTTCTTTTTCGCATCTAACCTCTCTCTGTTGCGCATACGAATTTTGTCTATGACACGTATTTGCATCACTCTTCTAATAAAGCTTCTATCAGTTTCCTTTTTTCTCCTACAACCAATAATTGTGTTTAAGGCGGCCTTGATAAAAACTTGATGATTCAGAACAAGTTGAAGTTAAATGGCTCTAATATGAATCTTCGTTGATTGACTTTCTCCAGCTCGTTCAGCGGATCAGTTGTTACACTAAAAAACTTCAGAATTTTATTTAGATTGCTAAATATGTCCGGAATCCAGGTATTTACAATACAATAATCTTTATTGTCTATGTCTGGTCACAACAGAGATAGAAATTTTCCTTTGTTGCTGGGAGCTCCCACAATTAACTGGAGAAAAGGATACATAATAAACTGAAAAAAATTACGACCACACCTCATACACTCATACAGTTACACTCATGCTTAATCCTCTCACACCTATGACAGTTAGCAGATGCACATTCTCTTCCTCTCTTACACACACACACACACACACACACACACACACACACACACACACACACACACACACACACACACATATTCAGGCTAGGTACATTTGTTAGTCCTGTTCAAGAGTGCTACTGCGGTTGGTAAGAATGACTTGGCAAAGGCACTCTTCCTGGCGACCACTTGCTTCCATCTACGGCCAGAGGGTAACATTTGGAAGTGGCGATGTAATTGGTGAGAGGGGTCTGTGATGATTCTGACGGCCTTAAACCTCACAGCCTTGATGTATAAATCACCTAAAGGTCTTTGTGGAGAACCAATGATCTTGCTGGCACTCTTGACCACTCTCATTAAACAAGCTTTATCTATGAGAGAGAGAACGCCAAACCACACTGACATATTGAATGTTAAGATGCTTTCGATTAGACTGCGATATACTGACTCAAGGACAGGGCCACTGACACCGAAATTCCTCAGTTGCCTCAGCAGGAACAGGCGCTGATGTGCTTTCCTGGAAACAATGCTGGTGTTTTCCTGAAAGGACAGTTTGCTGTCTAGCACTGTGCCGAGGTACCTAAAACTTTGCACCTGTTCTATTGTCTCATTATCAATAATTATAGGGGTGTGGGCAGGTTGATGTTTTCTTCTGTCAAGGACCACTTCTTTAGTTTTAGAGACATTGAGCACCAGAAAGTTTTCTTCAAACCATGAGTGTAATTTTTGAACCTGGAGGAAATAACTTGCAAGTGACTTCTCGTCCTTGAGCCGAGCAACCAATGCCATATCATCTGCAAACTTAATCAAGGATAGGGCACAATTCGAGAATTCCGTCCGGACTTCACTAGTGTAAATAGAGAACAGTATCGGGGACAAAACACACCCCTGTGGGGCTCCGGTATTTATGATCAGAGTGGTCGAGACTTTGCCTCCCATGCTGACCCGTTGTGGCCGGTCCCGGAGAAACTCCCTCATCCAGAGCACTAGGGTTGAGTGAACGGTTAGTGCTAGGAGACGTTGTAAGAGCAGGTGTGGCTGAATGGTATTAAATGCAGATGAAAAGTCCATGAATATGATACGCACGTATGTACCAGTGCCATCCAATAGATAGCACAGTTTTTATGAAGGTTTGCACACCAAAACTACGTAAGATAAGCACAATTTGTCACATCACTCTTCGGGTAACCAAACTTCTTGTTACTACTCTACTTGATTGTGGGAAACTACTTCTCGCTTGCATTTCGCATTTACTTCGAAAACTTTAGAGAGTGCAGAACTGTGCACTTAAGAATGTACCTGTCCTCTCTCTCTCTCTCTAATAGTAAAGTTGCATTAGTTTATTATCCCTTAATCAATACATCATCAATAGTCTACAATTTGTTTCATGTATTAAATTAGACTTCTCCGCTATATGTTAAAAAGTGTTCTTTCTATGTTTCTTATCGGTTTCTGCGCTGATATGCAGATACTGCAAACCATTTTAATCTTAGTACCAGCCTTAAGGATGCTAAATTGATATACACATTACTAGGAAAAGCGTTTAAGTGCAATTGTTATAATATATTGCTTTAAAAGTATGAGATGAAGGGATAAACAAGCATGATTGAGGTTATTAATTAAATGTTTTGGGTTTTTAAAGTTCCACAAGATATCACATGACACATTGACACATTGCTTATGGTTATCACAGACATCATCAATCATTCCCTTTTTATTGGCTCTTTTCCACTCTATTTGTAACATGCCACAGTAACTCCGCTATTAAAGAAGTCGAACCCCGACCCTAACGACCTAACGAACTACAATATGTGCAATGAAATCCGAGTAACCCATAAATTACTAGGAAAATTTTAGTTTGGAAAAAATATCACGTTTGTCTTATTAACAATATTACGCGCTATAGATGTTAAGATCAGTGTTTGTGTACAGTGTACATAGACTCAATATAGTATATACATTATGTGCATTGGAGATCAGATAAAAACTTCATTATTTGCTTATTGTATTTGCCATTATCTACAGGAACATAAGAGAAGATTGTGTTGTACATATACTGTACTTTATCCAAGTTGCGATGAATTTTAACAGCTGATGTATTTCACCTATCGTTTGTATTTGTATAACAGTCTTACTCCCGAACATCTTTATTTTTTATTTATTGACCTTGGAGCCATAACGGGAAGTAACTCTGCAATGGCCAAACTGAACAGCTGCTTGCCTCCCTTGCAAGAGTTCGCGATTAAAAAGTTGTTCGCTATTTGGTACACATGTTACATGCCAAACCTTTATAGGCTTGAATCTAAATCAATCAGTAAAGAGGTGGATCAAAAATGCACATTAAATTCACAGTTTGAGTTCACAATAATTTTAAGTGTAACCTCCCTTGGAAGATGTCTTACAGAAGCAAATTGAACCAGAATTAATTAAGTACTGAAGACACCTGAAGCACAGAAACATCGAACTAGCAGCAACAACAGCAGCAGCAGCCAGTACTTAATAACCTTTGCATCGTGTTTCTAAAACTAGTACCAACTACTTCGCTATACTAGCGCCGGTGAATTGAAGATATTTTTGAATGAATGAAGAGGCGGGATGGTAACCACTTTCAATGACAATTAACAGAAGAGAATCAAAACCCCGCCCCTCACATTGCACAACATATGAAATCGATAGTTAGTTAACAATGAATTTACAGTAAATCTTTAACTCTCAACTTCAGCCTGTCTGGCGGGAGTCATCACATGGATAATGTAGGGCACCCCTGTTTACCCTACTACAAATAATAGCAGACCAGCAGCTGCAATTGGTAGTAACAGCTGGAAGTCAACTGGGTCAAAAACTCCATTCGCGCCGGTCCGACTTCACGCGTTAAAATAGCAAGCTTTTTTGAAAGGTGAGAAATTATTCATTTTTTCACGGTGTTTGCTATAACCACAGCAAAAGGTCTTATGATGATGTTAAATATTAACTGTAACAGTCTCTGGTTATTGAAAGCTTTAAGTTTGTTTTTGTTTTGTTTGGTCTGGTATTTACTGGTAGCTCATGGGCTCGACTTTGTTGCAGAGACTAACTAATTTAAAAGAGGTTATTGTTATATAACCGTTATCTATATCGTCGAGGCCTGTAATCGAATTGGTCCCCCCTCCCCCCTGCTGCCCACTACACAGAAAGGGGATGTTGGACTGAGAGGATCTGGCGCCGCTCTCCACAGGCGATGCCCTAGACATGGCGACCACTTACAAAAGATTATTCATGCACTAACATTTTCTCTACTGTAATATCATCCGTCTTCCTAAATTTGCATCAGATATAAACTTTCTACGATAACACAACAAAGCAAAGTAATACAGGAAGATCTGTACAACAGACAAGAAGGCTTCAATTTCATGTTTGTTATCATACCGATATAATTTGTATCGTTACGACAAGATGGACGTCAACACTGTAAAATTGCAAAAAGAACTGAAGGTAATTATGTCAGTAAGGATATATACATACATATAGACCAAGGGTGCGCCCGTCTGGCGAAATGTTAAGTGCACTTGTATTCATATTTCTATTCAGCCTAGAATAATTTGATCGAAAATTAATTTATCAAGTACAACAGCGTTAGAAATCGGCAGTCTGTAACCTTCTAACACAGACAAAGTACAAAGATAACAAATAACGCAGCTGACATGTCTGATGGAATAGCTAGAGGTACCAGGGGCTGCTTTTAAAGGAAAGGCTAGTTATAAAGTTTTATTAGGAGCGAATTCAAACAGTTTTTTGTACTCAGTTGTCAGTCCATTCCATGATCACATGGCTTGGGTTTTAGTATTTTACCAGCCCGCCAAATAGCTAAGAATTTTGAGGCCGGCCCGCAAAAATAAAACTTTGCTCATCCCTGATGTAGACAGAAAGAAAACAACTGCATCAAAAATTGGCACAAACGCTCACACAAACGCGCACGCACGAAAGAACAGTCGCACAGCACACACCCGTCTTTCTCACGCACACACCTTTTCCGTAGGTGCATGTACATCCCCGGTGCTATTTTTGAAGCCAGCAGAATGTTCGTCCTTTCTATACATATACAGTGTATGCACATTTGTGTGACACTAGGGCCATGAAAATGGCAAACTTTTCTCCATTTAAACACTGGCGAACAGTTTCTCATAAACGTACTTGGTTGTATATTGAACGGCTGTCATGAGACTTCCACCTGGGGTGAGACGCGACCACAAGTCATGCGTAGCCCGGCGACGTTTGACTGGCGGGTAGCGCGATTTGTACCCGACCACAACAAGTTTTTTTCGTCGAGTTTTAAAATAGTATGATTTCTGGAAAGTGCTGCGTTTTACTTTTATTTGATATATGATGATCTTTCCCCTTATTTGTAATATAAAGCTAATGAAGGGCAGAAAATACCCAGAAATCAGTTTTTCGGTAAATTACACACGCACCTGAGTGAATACACGCACGCAAACGCTCGCTATTATGCACAAACAGAAGCTTCAACTGACAACACGAGAGCCGGTCATGCGTAACCCAGACGGTATGTTCTGTGAGCTCCCCTCACCCTACCTTTTCACTTCTCTCGAGCCCCAACTTTCCAGTTTATGGTTGATTTTCTTTTTTTCCACTGGGATGGAAAACACATAGGTAAACTGTCTTTAGGTTCGTTTCTGCCTGCTGTAATCAGGTTCACGAGCACCCACCGCTGCTCTTCCTTCAACAAAAGACTTGTGTGACTTAAAGTACAAGAACAAAGATTCATTTCACATGACAGATGGACGTACGATGTTGCGCTTTCTCCTTCTCCTTTGTTTCACTCCGATGAGTCACAGGTAAGCGTAGCAGCCCTACCCTTCCTGAAATCCTTTCATTTGTTTTCCTTTAGCTCTAAAACAATTAACATCCTACTACGTAGCAAAGTGATGTGTGGTAGGAGTCGTTATCATCTGCAACTTCAATAAGGGGCAGCCTTTATATCTGAGCCTATATTAAACCAATTACGAAGAAAACAAAAAAGAGATACTACTGTCCCTTCCTGAATTTTGTACAGGATATCAGAAAAAGCAGCAATAAAGATACATATCATTATACATAAAAATAAACTCACAAACCCAAACGAATGTTTAAAGCCAAAACTTTTTTATTTGCTCATCCCTTAAAAATCCTTAAAAGGATAATGTTGAAGAGTTGCAGGCATGAACTGTACACTGAGTTACACAGCAATGTCGACGATCTTTTTTTAAATTATTATAATATGAGCTGACATGATCGAAAAACGCTACACATGTCAACATCCATCATCCAATCATAAATGGTCTACGCTCGGCTAGGGGTGAAGGTCACATGCATGCATAGTTCTCAAAAATCCGACGAGAAGCATAGGTGTCTGTCCCGTCGTATACTCGTCTATTTCTGATCCATCTAAAAAAGGTAAAGGTAAAGATCATCCCATAACCTTTTTCAGGTCGTAGGGGAGTGAGGTGTTAGAGACCCCACTTTTCTCGGGGCCAGCTTTTACATGAGGGTGGTGCCAATCTCCTCTCCCTCGCTGCCTTACCTTCCCCAACCCTCTATGGAGTCAGGTACCCATTCCCGTCAGCTGGGTCGACTGGGGGGAAGTATGCTGCCCTTATCGGGAATTGAACCAGCGCGCTCTCGGTCGGACGCCAGCGCTCTAACCACTCGGCCATCCGCTTCCCCTATCTAGTAATGCACGTTGTTTGCTTGTCCCTCAAAATTACGTTATTAATATTATTCTTGTTATTATTTACTTAACATACATTTATGTTGCTATAAAAGGGATTATAGATTTACAGAAATCTGCGATCGCCTTGGTGCGCCAAATCAACTGCTGTAGGTGTTCAGTTCTCCTTCAGCATCTTTGTCTGATTCTACTAATTTTGCCTTAAAGACAAATCTGGCTTGCGTTTTTTGCAGATATCGATAGATATCAGCGATATAAACCTAATCAATAAATTTCGCCTCCAAAGCCCATCTGTTAATTATCTGCTAGCAAAGTAGGCGATTCTCACCTGCGATCAACAAGCGCCGCTAACAGTGTACTACACCAAGCAGAGAGAATGAGCGACAGTTCGTGTTATTCGAACGTTAAAGTCTACATTTCTCATGCTAAAGAGCAGTTCTTCAGAATCACGAGAAATGTAGACTTTCCAGGTCTGAATAACACGAACTGTCGTCATTCTCTCTGTTTGGTGTTGACTGCTGTGCACTAGTGTGACGTAGTACACTGTTTGGTGTTGACTGCTGTCAGTGTTGTGAATGGTGCACTAGTGTGACGTAGTACACTGTTTGGTGTTGACTGCTGTCAGTGTTGTGAATGGTGCACTAGTGTGACGTAGTACACTGTTTGGTGTTGACTGCTGTCAGTGTTGTGAATGGTGCACTAGTGTGACGTAGTACACTGTTTGGTGTTGACGACTGTCAGTGTTGTGAATGGTGCACTAGTGTGACGTAGTACACTGTTTGGTGTTAACGACTGTCAGTGTTGTGAATGGTGCACTAGTGTGACGTAGTACACTGTTTGGTGTTGACTGCTGCCAGTGTTGTGAATGGTGCACTAGTGTGACGTAGTACACTGTTAGTGGCGCTCGTTGATCGTAGGTGAGAATCGTAGCGGATTATTAATTAATGGATGGGTTTTGGAGGCTAAAATTTACAGGTTACTTTTATATTGCCTATATCTAAAGATATCTGCAAAAACCGCAAACTATTAAGGCTGATTTTTAAAGTGAATTTAAGTGGTCCACTGTGTGTAAAGCTCGGCATGTAGAATTTGAAGCACAATCCTTTTCATACTCCACCCTTACCCTTAGTAGATGTAAAAATCAAGTATCCATTTCTGGTAATCAGCTGTTGGATGGGGTGAGAATTTTTCTAGCTACAAGACTTGAATGTGTCTCGTGCTAGCGACCTACTGCTCCAGACGAGTTTACCAATAATCAGACAAACAATATTAAAAAAATCTCTTGAATAATGCATTAAACTACATTGGGACATAATGTCAAAAATTTAACAAATTTCGTTTTTTTACTTTTTTCCTTCAGTTAAAAAGAAGTCCCTTTAAGATGGGAAGGTGCAACATGGAACATAATTTACTCGTATGCATTGGTGAAACATGATCCTGGCTTTCATCTCGTTTGTATAGCATTTGTGTCGGTTAAGCAACCTTGATCTATATTTCACACATACTTTTTTATGTCCTCTTTGCTTGCATTTTGCATCTCAATGATTCTTCTCAGTTTGATTGGCTGGGTGCATGGATATTGTAAACAAAATGCTCTCGTGATGTTTACTTCATGTCAGAAATATTTGAGGATTAGAGAGTGCAACGAGGCAAACATATTATCGTGCCCTCTTTGCTTGCTGTTTGCATCTCAATCATTCTTGTCAGTTTGATTGGCTGGGTGCATAGATATTGTAAAAAAAATGGTCTCGTGATGTTTAAGTCATGTCAGAAATATAACCTTAAATTTCACTTGTATTTTTTTTTTCTTTTGAGCTAAAGTTTGTTAAAGAGCTAGTGAGAATTCGTCTTTATCAAAACAGTCATTGCATCAGTATGTAAAAGCAACTTCGTTTAAGATATTCATTGGCACAACCTAAACACAAAGAAATGCCTAATTAAACTCTCATGGAAACATTTTCAAAACAATCTTGCACTTATAACCTCCAAAAAGGCTTATGTCCTTTTATAAACGATAATAGCGTGAATCATCAAACTCATCAGCTCCGTCCCATTAAAGATTTAGGCGCACGCACACGCACGCACGCACGCACGCACGCACACACACACACACACACATCTTTGGGGAGATAGGACTTCTCTCTAGGTGTGCTTTTTGTAAGGAGCTATTCATATATACATCTTGCTGCTATCCAAAATATTATGCATTTATTTAAAACAAAGTGTTACCATTCTCTGTTAGTTTTACTAGCTCTCACACCATCTGTCTGACAATAAGCACTGAGCAGAGTTTAAACATTTTATCACTTAAATTTATACATCATTGTTATGCTATCAGCCACACCTGAGGCTATACGAGTGGTATATTCCCTGTTTCGGAGTAACTTACACCTTGACGGTGGGCCGTCGGTGTCCCTCACCTTTTCCACAGACAGTTGCTCCTATTTAGCTGCCGACATGCTGGGAAGATGTGTTTGTGTGACCTCTTTCCTCAGAAATAAACGACGCAGTTATGCAACAGAAATGGATTTCCCGGTGTGTGTGTGTGTGTGTGTGTGTGTGTTGTGTGTTGTGTGTTGTGTGTGTTGTGTGTGTTGTGTGTGTTGTGTGTGTGGTGTGTGTGGTGTGTGTGGTGTGTGTGGTGTGTGTGGTGTGTGTGGTGTGTGTGGTGTGTGTGGTGTGTGTTGTGTGTGTTGTGTGTTTTGAAGTCATTGTGCTGCCCGACATTTGGAACTTAGGTGGCAGCTCATGATAGTAGGGAGCAGAAAATTAAGACATAACCTGCCTTTAGCTCTACGATGGTTTTAGTGTTAGGGACACTGGTGGTGTTGCACACGAGCGCTCCACACACAATTACATGAACAGGTACAATTACAGGTACTTTTTCCTTTTTTTAATCTTTCTTTTTGTGGAAGGTATTTTTAAATGATGTATGCGGTTGTATTCTCACGTGTTTAAAGATTCGTTTTCAGAGCTTCGACTCCTGCTGGTGGGTAAGACTGGGGTTGGTAAAAGCAAAACTGGGAACACGATACTTGGCGGGGACAAGTTTCAGACCTCTGTGGGATTCAGTTCTGAGACATCAAAGTGTGAAATTGTCAGGAACGCACGGAAAGTGTGGACAGGTCACACACAACACACACTGACCTCACAGCGTTCTTCACGTGTCCTTTCACACAACAAAATACAAAGACCTGCACATGGGCTCGAACGTTTCTATTAATCGGGTGAACGTAAATATATACTTTACTAAATAACAACAGAAAACTTCAGCACAAATATTCTACACTGAGTTTGCACCGAAACAAATATATCTAAGCAGTTTATATTAAAGTCCTTCAAGTTCTCTCTTCTTCTGTTGTTGGGGGGGGGGAAGGGGTCGACACGGCAAACAGTTCCCCTCTTTCAGTCTTGCTCTCTGGCGTTGATCATACGGATAGCCTACATTCACCAAATAACTCCGACAGTCTAACGGCAGACAAATGACCAAGTCAATAAAAATTCCACAGTAGGTAAATCCACACAGTTCTACGATCTTCTCAAGAGATCACACAGCAGTTGAGAAAATTAGTAAATCGAGGAACCACACAGTTAATATTTCTCCACACAGTTACTCTTTCTCCATACAGTTAATATTTCTTTACACCGTTAATATGTATCCACACAGTTACTATTTATCCACACAGTTGCTATTTCCTCACACAGTTAATATTAATCCACACAGTACTATTAATTCCAACCTCTGTACCAAATTCCTCTTTCTCCCAGACTCTCACGTCTGCTTCCTCTTCCAATTTCTAAACAACGCCCCCTATCAACATTCAAACCAGGGGTCATAATCGCTATTCAATCAAGGGCGACAACCTCGTTACTTCGACGTTCAGGGGTGATAACACATGTTCATAACATTCCTCCCCTCCTACAAAAAAAATGTTCACATTTTTGCCTAACTACAACTGTTACGTTGTACGAAAAGATTATTTTACAGCCCTATGGAATTTCTTGATCCATTTCAGCCCTTGATAAGGCATCGGCTAATTTATTAGTGGTCCCATTAATCGGCTGAATATCAAACTTAAACTCCTGGAGGGCTAAAGCCCACCGCATCACTCTGGCATTCTTATAAGGATTAGATGTGAGGAACGATAGGGGCTTGTGATCAGTATGTGTCTCCCATACAAATATCTAGACAGCTTCAGAACAGACCATACTATGGCTAAACACTCTCTTTCTACTGTGCTGTATCTCTTCTCTCTATCCAGTAATTTTCTACTCACATATATGACGGGTAAGAAACTGTTCTCAATGTTGTAGGTGAAGAGGGCTGATGGAACTTCTGCACGTCGAGGGTATTGTTTTAGCATGTTTATGTAGTAGGTCATCTGGTTTAATCATTTCCTTGAATATATCGATTACTTGTTCACTTTTTTGGCACTTCTTTATAGATTTAGACAACTCTTCTGCTGTGGTATCCAGTTCACGACGATAGGCGATCAAAGTGTGTTTAAAGTTTTTTTTTTTTTTTTTTTTACAAGAGCAGATGTTGTTGCTGTTTTTCTTTTCTTGCGAACTCTCGTGATTTTCATCCTTTTGTTCTTGCCTACCAGTTCGAAGCTCAGCAGTAGGTATTGTAACTCCTTGAAAAGTGTTACATTGGAGTCCTCTACAAATGCCTGTTCTTTCTTGGTTGTCCCCAGCCCTGTTATGGGTTCTGTGAAACTCTTCTGATGGATTTCACGATCTTTTGACAAGATGCCAATGAGTATCTTCTTCTCTGCTATGTCTTCTACTAACTGGCGTTTCAATCCCAGATATTCCTTTTGAGTTTCTCTCCTATCACCAAGTCTTTGTTCGAGTTCTCTCATTTGCTTTGTCAAACGTTCCACGGCTCGGTTAGCCTCCACACTGTTTAATTTCTCGACTTCCAGAGATCCTTCCAGGTCTCTAACACGAAGCTTTAAGCTTTCTGAGTTGAATTTCGTTTCCAGATGAGCTGTTCTTTCTGCCTCGGTGTTTCCTTCCAGAGAATTCAATCTTGTGATAGTATTATCAAGATCTTTCCTGAGTCTTTCCTCTCGTTCCTTGAAGGTTCTGATATCTGCTGAGGCTTTCAGTAGGTCATCACACTGATGCTTACGTCTCAACTCCAATTCATGAATCTTTTCTTTCAACTCACCAATGGTCGACTTCTGTTGTTGGCACAGTACAGCCAATCGATCTCTTTTCTTTTGGTTAACATCCATCTCGGCCTTGAGTTGAGCAATTTCTTTGTCCCTGATCTCTAACGGCAGTCTACACTCACGACCTTCTGCATCTTCTTTTATGTTCTCTAGTGAGGAATCGCTTTGCTGTAATTCCATTCGGTTGTTCTTCTTTATATTCCATTGAACTGGTGGTAGAGTTAGGGGTTGAGGTCCCTGCATCTGGCGTTGGAATTGCGCGCGTGTGGTAACCGCTGCTGTTGGTTCTGACTCTTTCTCTTGTACATCAAATACCACCCGTTTTGTACCTCTCGTGTTTCCAATGATTAGATCGACAACTGGATTTTCGATGACACAACATTTCAGGTCTCCATTGAAGAAAGGTGTCTCTACTGGAACACGTGCTAGAGGGAAGGTTTCAACCTTTCCACCAAAGGTAATACAAGATTGTTTCCCGTTCAGTCGGTCCTGTGGTTGAACCAAGGAGGCTCGTATACCGGAGATGGTTGCACCTGAGTCGCGTAGCACCTTAACTTGCTGTCCCCTAATCCGTCCTGGATACAGATGTAGTTTACCCAATTCCTCCTCGTCGGTGACTGAACACATAATAGCAACATTGGCTGGGGTTGGGTTGCTCTCATTTTTCCAATTTCCATTTGTGTTATCTTGGGGTCTATAGCTTGGACAAACCTTGGCTATATGTCCAAGTCCTCCACAGTTGAAGCAACGTCGTGGTGGTTTCCAACGATCAGGATGACAAGGGCTGTTTCGATCATATATGGTCGTTGGTGCTTCCTTCGGAACTGTTCTTATTGGTGGGGAGTGGGGTGGAGTCCTCCATGATTCATTCCTTCTGTAGGGAGGAGTATTTCGTTGTCTTGAAGATCGAGGAGAAGTAAATTGGTGTCTGTCCTGCTTTGGGCGAGCTGGCGGTGAAGAAGGAGGAGTGGCTTGTCCCACATTTGCGAACATGATAGTTTCTGTTCGTCTTGCCGGAGATTTCTGGGGGTGTGCTTGGCGATAACGTTCAGCACTGTCAATCATTTCATTAGCGTTCTGAAAATCTCTTTCTCTCAGAAATACGGCTAAATCTCTAGATACACTTTGCAGTATTTGTTCTCTGACTAGCAGATCATGCAATCCTTCATAAGTTTTTTGGACTTTGGATAAGTCAATCCACCTGTTGAACAATCCGATTAGTCGGGCTTGAAAAGAATGCATTGACTCTTGAGATTGGGGTTTCACCGATCTAAATTTTTCTCTGTAACCTTCGGCGGTGCACTGAAACTTGAGTAATAGTTCTCTTTTGAGCACATCATAATCCACGGGGCCCTGTACACATAGGTTATCATATAGCTGGAGGGCTTCTCCGTGAAAAGAAGTGGCGATTTGTAATGGCCAGATATCTCTGGTCCATTTAAGGGACTGCGCCTGAGCCTCAAATCGATTCAAAAATGCGTTGATATCGTCTTCGTCCTCTTTGAAGGCGGGGAGTTTATGTGTGAGTCCTTTTGGGGTTTGGTTCCCATTACTCCTCGTCGCGCTGGAATCGGTCTCTCTCTAAACGTAGTTTCTCTAATTCGAACTGACGCTCGGCCTCTCTTTCTCTTGCGGCCCTTTCAGCTTCTTTTTCTTTAGCTATCCTGTCAGCTTCTTTTTCTTTAGCTATCCTGTCAGCTTCTTTTTCTAATCTATCTGCTTCTCTCTAATCTTTCTGTCTAATCTTTCTGCTTCTTTCTCTCTGGCTAATCTTTCTGCTTCTTTCTCTCTGGCTAATCTTTCTGCTTCTTTCTCTCTGGCTAATCTTTCTGTATATCTGTCCTGCCTTTCAATGCACTGAAATACATACTTTGTAAGGGCTTCTTCTTTCAATCCCAACAGTTGTCCTTCTTTCATAAAGTCGGCTACCTCCCTAACGGATTCAGCCATGGTTAACACCTCTCCAACACAATTACTCTAGTGTGTTTACAAAAAGGGAGCACCCTACTATCTAAGCTTCTAATAAGGCAGAAAATACAACCAGAATTGCAATAAGTCTAAGCTACTGGCATGTCAACATCAATCAGGCAAAAAAAATTATCTTCAAGGAATGCAACTGGGTTACAAAATAACATCAATAGCAGTCTTAACTTGTTCAAAACTAGTCACTCAGATTTCTAGATCTATTAACAATCCTAAAGTACCGTACGAGTACATCAAAATAATCCAAGGGCGACAACTTATTCAAACATCCAATGACTTCACATAAATTAATAAGTGAACACGCAAGGCCCAGAATTATTTTTTTTTTATAAAAATAAAACAAGACAGATAACTACAGGATAGAGAACATCCACTCTCACTTTCGGTTTCTGCATACACTTTCACACAGAATAGTGAGCTTGGAAAATAAAGACGAGAGGCAAAGTAGAAACAGAGGCTAATTCCTTACTACGGGTAGAACTTTACACACCCGTAGACCCGTGAAGCTGGAGACGGGGAAACTGCACCACGCCCAACATGTAACACTTAAACACTGAGCAAATATAAATAAGTACAACCGCTTTGCAAAATTCTCAAAGATAAATAATTAACTGCCAACCTTCTACCACTAAGTCCCAGGGGAATCACAAACACTGAATCGAAGACACACTTTCACCCGACTCTGTACCAAACGAAACAAACCCACGACAGGTCACGTCGGGGTCACCAATGTCAAGAACGCAGGGAAAGTGTGGACATGTCACACACAACACACACTGATCTCACAGCCTTCTTCACGTGTCCTTTCACACAACAAAATACAAAGACCTGCACATGGGCTCCAACGTTTCTATTAATCGGGTGAACGTAAATCTATACTTTACTAAATAACAACAGAAAACTTCAGCACAAATATTCTACACTGAGTTTGCACCGAAACAAATATATCTAAGCAGTTTATATTAAAGTCCTTCAAGTTCTCTCTTCTTCTGTTGTTGGGGGGGAAAGGGTCGACACGGCAAACAGTTCCCCTCTTTCAGTCTTGCTCTCTGGCGTTGATCATACGGACAGCCTACATTCACCAAATAACTCCGACAGTCTTAACGGCAGACAAATGATCAAGTCAATAAAAATTCCACAGTAGGTAAATCCACACAGTTCTACGATCTTCTCAAGAGATCACACAGCAGTTGAGAAAATTAGTAAATCGAGGAACCACACAGATAATATTTCTCCACACAGTTCTACGATCTTCTCAAGAGATCACACAGCAGTTGAGAAAATTAATAAATCGAGGAACCACACAGTTAATATTTCTCCACACAGTTACTCTTTCTCCATACAGTTAATATTTCTTTACACCGTTAATATGTATCCACACAGTTACTATTTATCCACACAGTTGCTATTTCTTCACACAGTTAATATTAATCCACACAGTACTATTAATTCCAACCTCTGTACCAAATTCCTCTTTTTCCTAGACGCTCACGTCTGCTTCCTCTTCCAATTTCTAAACAACGCCCCCTATACACATTCAAACCAGGGGTGATAATCGCTATTCAATCAAGGGCGACAACCTCGTTACTTCGACGTTCAGGGGTGATAACACATGTTCATAACAACTTACAGCAAGGATAAGGTGAGAATGATCATAGAGGCACAACAAAAAAAACAATACACAGGAAGTCACTATTTTTAGCTATTGTAGACCTAGCAAAAATCAAAAGAACCAGACCGCGAATAAAAAACCAGCAAGTGATGACCTCCAGCTGCTTCATCCTTGTAACCCCTTGTCACTTAGATCGTGAAAAAGTTTTCTTCTGAACTCAGTGGTACCACTGTTTCACTTTCAGTTCTAAAGATGCTGGTGACTGAATGAAACATCTGTTTACTGTCCATGGCATCTCATCCTTGAATTATGCTTCAGGTCGAGCTTTGGCCACATCAGTAAACATCAGTAAAATCAGCAAACGAAGCGGCGATGCAAATGCAAGATAATAACTCAATTTTGATGAAAAAGTGTGACAACAACGGCAACTACGATGATGACGATGTTGCTGCTGATAATGATGACGATTATGATGATGATGATAGTGAGGATGACTACTAAAAACAGACAGCACACGAGTTTTCTTCTGCAGTTCTGTCCATGTTGCCGACAAAATGGCGGATTGCTGTGATACAGTAGGTGTCAGTCTCTTCAGATCTCCTCATCAGTATTTCTTCTGTCATCGGAGTAGAACAGTTGATTGCATGTTAATGAAGCGCATATCATCTTCGTTCATTTATCCACGCACTGAAGATACTAGTGTTTTAAAAGTTTCTTAAACATATTGTGTTTCTAGTGCACAGTGACATGGTTTCAATGGATTAAATGAGCAAGTACCTTTTAATCATGGTCTTGGCCAAATCAGACTGGTTTTGCTTTGGACTCGGCGGCTGGCTGGCGACACAGTCATTATTAGATGTCTACCACTGTGATTAACAAAGAAGGTTTAATTCTATGCAGGCTCTAAATATAAGTAATTCACTTTTTACCACTCTAAAGAAATGAGGTGAAATGTGAGAGGACTGCCTTCATAGAGAACAACCAGGCGGAATCCGTGACTGAAAGTCTTAAAAGAAGTGACTTGGACATTTATACTTACCTCAGGAAAGGGCAAGATTTTTTTCCCGCTAAAGAAGTTTGTGCTGTGAAATGAGATTGTATGTTTATATGCCAATGTCACGGGTATATTTATAAGTTCAGTCTTTGTACATGGAATCTTATCACCATCCTTCCTAGTGTCATGTGATGTTAATTTTTTTTTTATCTTCCCATGTTGTATTACACAAAATGTCTACTACAATTCCTTTTATGCGAATCTTTTTCAGGACATTTGTCATGGAAAAGGGCTACTAAGTGAGTTCGGGTTGAAGTTAGAATGAGATTGAGAGTTTTAATCTTGCCTTAACAAGATTTAAAAACAAGAGTGATTTTTTTTTTCAGAAAAGAACTTCAGTTAAAAGCTTTACTACTTCGCTACTGCGTCTACTGTTACTTGAGATATAACATAATCATCCAAATCACAAGCAAGAACTATATTACACAGCAAACAAAGGGGGAATTTTTTTATTTTCTCTTATAATTACATTTCTCTACCAGATTGTAAGGCTACTTTAATTTTATCAACGTTGAGAGCAAGTAACTAGCAGAATAATGTGGAATAAAATGTAAAAAAAACGCTAGTCCTCCTCTACACTATTCACCAAACAAATATTCTTAGTTGAATGATCTTTACATCAATAACGCCTACAGCCATAGACAAAAGCTTAATAACATACACCAGTAGTACATTGTCCTGATACACGTAGTCAAACTACATCGTTGGCCATTGGAAGGTAGGATGTTTGCACACGACACCAATGCGGTCAGACGAGAGAACTCAACCATGAACTAAGGTGATGCTAGTAACACTGGCAAAGGTCAGGGCGCAGGTTCTTGGGAACCAACAACTACCAACGAAGGCTACAAGCTTTGGTACAGGAAGATATAAAGTTGGTGCAGGCTTCCCTGTGTGAAAAGAAGTGGTTGGAGTCGTCATCTAGTGCAAAACTATTTCTGGCAGACTGATCTCCCTTCGCCTCTCGGCCAAGACAGTCTGGTCTAGTCAAGTGACTCGGCACCATACTCAGGGTGTTTTGACTCATCCTTTACGTCAGGATGGGCAGTTCGACCCACAGCGACGGAAGGTTTTAGCCTTGGGACGAAAGTTTTTAGCCCTTTCTCAAAAAATCATTAAAAAAATAACTAAAAGAGGTAGAAGAACAATTTAAATTGATAATGATAGATCGAAATGTGTAGAAAAGAATCACTTTACCTTGTGTTTTCTTAAAAACATACTTTTATAGTATTCTCAACAGAAAATGCCATGATAATGAGTGCATCCCAAAACATTTTCGTGGTGACATTACACGTTTTTCAAAGCATAATAAAAAATAACATAAGGGAGGAAAGCACTGAAACAGTTAGGAAATCGTCCACCATGATTCTCTCCCTTTAACTGGCAGTGAATCACGCGTGATCACGTGTATTTTTGATGGAAAATTAAGCGCCATGTTGAAATCGCACGTTGTTGTGTCTCACTTTGACATGGATTTGTACTTCAACAACCGCAAAGGAGAAGAAAATAGTAAGTAATTTTAAAATTCTAATGTATATTCTAATAAAACATATATTTGTTTGGTACTTTATATCTGTATATATATATATATATATTGTGTACAATTTTTTTTTTGTTAATTTCCGACCGGCGCAATTCAAAAGTTCTAAAACGAGTAAAGCCATAATTCTTCATTTGATTTTAGTACTCAAAGACAAACCCTTAAAATTAACACCAAGAGAATGTTTTAAAAATGCTCGTTAAAACGGTGTATTACTGATGGTTGTCTTTATTGTAGGTTAATGAATATAAATTTTCAAAGCTGCCGGTCGAACTTTCTACCCAGGGTATTTGGTAACCATTTTCTTAACAGAAAGACAGGTACCGTGGGAAAACGCAGAACATTACTGTCAAACGTAAAAACTACTTCATGAAAAGAAGATCACTCGATAGAAAAATGAATCAACTATCGAATTCATTAATTTTTTTTATCCAAAACAACGCATTTTATGTGTGCAAAAAAGTAACAAAATTTGGCCTACCCATATCGGCAGACTCGTCGCCGAACGCTGACGGCGTGCCTGGCCTGGTAAGCAGGCGCGTCAAGAATGATCTCGTTAAATACCTTGTCTTTACAGACGAGATTATTTATCAAAAGAAACCGCGAATCGCGCTCCAGACCTTTGCCGCTGTTTCTACAATTCCATCAGCCATTTTACCAAGTAAACCCTTTTCTTCATTTCGTGCGATACTGTCTTTCAATTGATTTCTTTCTTTATCATATGCTTTCTGCCTCTCTTCTTGTGCTTTTTTCATGTCTTTCAATACTTTGTCTAACACTTCCTTTAATTTTCTTTCATTTCTTTCTGTTTCATTTAGATCTTCTTCTTGCTTCTTTGTGATTTGCTCCACTACTTCTTCTTTTTCTTTTAAAAGCCTGTCCTTTTGTTTTTCCATCTCCGTAGCGGTAAGAGCCTTTTGTTCGAGTTTCTTATTCATCTCTTGTATTATTTTTTCCATTTTTTCTTCCTTTTTCTTGATCTTTTTCTGTCGCTCTTTTTCTCTCTCTTCAAAATCATTTCGTGCCTTTTTGGTATCTTCTTCCAGTTGTTTGATATTCATCTCAAGTTGCCTGATGTACTGCTTGTGCTCGTGCTCTCTCGCTTCTACTTCCATCATCCTTCTCTGAATTTCTTCTTCCATTTTCTCTCCAACCGAAAAGTACTTCGGACAAGAGTAGCGTTTGTTGGAATTTTTCTCGACCATTTTGACTACAGTTTTTAACAATCGATTAACTTGAGGTTTTTTATCGGCTGTCATGTTGTCAAAAACGACAAATCGTCGTCCACAATCTTTCAGGATATCTTTCAGTCCAACAGGAGCGGTACGGATGATGTCGTCAATAGTTTGGCCAGCAGACTTCAAGTTGTCTCCCCCAGTGAAGACGATGACCATGTACTTAGTGACATCTTTATCAAATATTGAAATGAGTCGTTTGTAGGTGCCCTCCTCTTCCGGTGTGAAACGCCCAATTTTAACCACGAAGAGAAAAGCATGAGGACCCGGATGTAAGCAGGCCACTGCCTGCACAATCTTTCCAGCGATGTTGTCTTCTGTAACATTTGTATCAAACAGGCCTGGAGAGTCTGTGATCTGTAAAAAGAATTAAAATTCAGAGAATAAAATTTATACATTTCTATGTTGTCTTGTGGGGCTTTAAAGACTTTCTGCTGAGCACACTAAGCCCCCGTGAAGACCCCCACTCTCTACTCTGGTCTACATAAACACGGAGGATCTTGCACATCGTCAGCGACTATAGCAGTAGTCATTTTATTTTCTTCGACTTTATTTGTAAGGTATTCTTACTATATAAATGATCTTTAAGCAGATAACAATATGACAAAGTAGAACGGATATTTATGACAGCAAATCTATGATTGCGCTTGTGTGTGTGTGTGTGTGTGTGTGTGTGTGTGTGTGTGTGTGTGTGTGTTTTCACCTCCACTTTCATGTTGCCGACGACACCTCGGTTTATTTCACACTGTGATGTCTCGGAGCTGAAGCCGACTGATGTTCGAAACTTTTTGTCGCCGAGGATCGTGTTCCCAGTTGCGCTTTTTCCTACCCCGGTCTTACCCACCAGCAGGAACCGTAACTCCTCTGAAAAAGAAACTGTAGGCACGTGCGTGTACAAACACGGTTTTTGTTGACACATTTGCGAGGTACACACCTATGTCTACTTTCAGGTGGCACTGACAAGCATATCAAAACACAGAAGTATAATGAAATAAAATTTATGTATATTTACTTTTAGTTTGTAACCACCCTCCCTAAATCCATCACTACTAGCTCCAGGTGACTGGTTAGTCTGTCGTAACTTACACTACTAGCTCTTTGGGAACTGTGCTGTAATCTTTTTGAAAGCTAAACAAATCATTTGTTGTTCTTTTAAAGAGAATGTAATAATATCCAAGGCTGTCGTCCTTGCGTTCTTCCCCCAGATGTAAGAACGCACAGTATGAGGACCATGTGGGTTTTTTTTGGTTACATTGCAGGAAAATATTTTTTTCAGACTTCGCCGATTTCATTCCAAGACCATTGTACTTACCTCTGGAGATATCAGATGTCCTTGGCCTTCTTTCCGGTAATCTGGTGTCACCTGCGTTTACAGAAACATACGGCTGATTTTCTGTCGTGTAAATATATTTTGAAAAAACAATGACAAACAATCATAAACATCCTTGGCATGCTATTTGGTGGTTTTTTTTAAATCGTAAAAATTTAGAGCACATGTTATTGACATCCACACGATAAAAAAGGAAGAGAAATTTATCGCTTATTTCCTCACCCCTTCTCTCTCTGAATAAATTTATTATTCTGGACAACATTTTTATAGCTCTATATATGTCCTTACAAGAAATGATAGCTTTTCTAAAGTAATTCACGTGACTCATATTAAACTTACATTGTTACCTAGTTTGAACGACAGTCCTCCACTACATCTAAATATTCTCTGTCCTGAGTGCTACTGCTAGCACACGGCGTTGAAGTTAATTTTATAAATAATTTGTTTTTTTCAAAAATATTCCTAAATAATAATTTAAAAGTATTGAGAACAGCAGCCAACCTTGCTGAGGTTCAAAGCGCATTCTGGCTTGGTGAAATGATGGCGTGTCGTTATCTTCTTTATCTGCAACCACTTTATCACGTGACGGCAAGTGCCGTGATCTAGGCTTAGTTGCTGGCACGGCGTTAAACACTAACAAACAAAGTGACGGCAAGTCTGCTGTGTTATTTCTGACATCTGTCCATACATACCGGAAAAAATATACAGGAAATATTCAAGAAAAGAGATTGTTTCTGTGAAATGTAATGAAGGGTGGACAACCATTGAATGTACTAATTAAAACACTTATAAAATATTCGGAGTTTAACTAACCAACAACTACTGTGCCAATGGTCTAAGGTTTTAAACTGGCAAGTAAATCGATCTTAGGATTTTAAGTTCTTAACCCATAAGCTTAAGTCTTTAATTAAATACCATGTCATGTAAGACTGCTTTTTTGGTTGTTTAAATGGTCGTTTATGATATTGTAGCAAGAGCGCTAGACAGCTTGTACCTCTGACGGTGCTTTCTTCCTTCTACCCCACACCGCCTTGGAAAAGTCTGTCTCTGGACCTGCATGTCGAAAGACGACTGGTCCTCCTTGGACGAGTACAAGAGAGGTACCTGTTTGCCAAAAGGCGACTGGGCCGGCTGATCTAATCACTCACACCCCCCTCTTTCCCCCAACCTAAGCGATTTAGGTGTTAGGATTTAGTTAGGTAGGTTAGTATGGATAGGAATATTAGTAGCTATAGGTGTATATAATGTAAATAAAATTTATGTCTTTGAACTTACTTATTTGTGCAAGCGGGTTAGTCTCATAGGGTTGCTTAAGAATTTTGTTTTAGGAAAAAATCAAATTCACAAGCATAAGAACTGAACTCAAAGGGGGCATAAGCGACGGTTTTAACTACTACACTACAGTAGCATCTAGCTTTCGGGTGCGGCAACATGAAGTGACTTTTAATTTAGAATGGCGCCATCTATTTAAGGACTCACTTGATATTCTGACTGTAGTTGTTATATTCAACATTTTACCGTCTTTCTAAGAAGGTTCACTAAGAAAACGCTGAAAACAATCTTGTTTTTGAAAAGAAAATTATCTTCTTGGAGCGTTAGCAAGGGAAACAATCCAACGTTGCTCAATACGGTGCATGGCATATTTCAAATCTACAAATTCAAACAAACATGTATTTTATTAGAATACACATTAGAGTTTGAATATTACTTAATAGTAAGCATCTTTATTCTGTTCTATAGCTTCATCCTCTGTCGTTTCTCTCATTCAACCATCCCTTACTACGTCATGCATTCTACGTCATACTCACTACATCATAATCCTACCTCATACATTTTAAGAAATTTTCCCTGCAAATGTTTACATAACATTTATTTAATATTTTTGACTAAATGTTATGTTTCCTACCATTTTAAAATGTTTGCAAAAATGTTTCAGTTTAAATTGTTTATTTGGTAAATGTTTCTAAAATGTTTCTAAAACGTTTATAAAATGTTTCAATGCTATCTGGGTTATTGTGAACACAGAGGCCAGACGACTTACAGCCGTATGCGGAGCTCGAGGATAGTTTTACAAGTCAGTCTCAACATTCCAAGAAAGGTCTTTACATGTCTTTCTTGTCAAAGTTAACATGGAGCTTTAAGTCTAAATCCATGGTTTTCAAACTGTGGTACGCGTATCCCGTACAGTTGATACGCGAGCACCATGCGCCAAAATAAAAAAAATGCGTTTATATACATATATGTATTTTACGGGGCCTGTATGTTCACTGTCATTGCTGCGGGTGGAGGCTTGCATATGGCCACATGTCACAACCCAGAGGCAGGTTTGCCATTAAGCAGGCGCGAAGAATACTGGGAACCAGACCCTTGTCATCCTGATTGACAGCACTCTGCATATTTACTCCGTTTATCCCGCGGGTAGGTGCATCAAACAGGACCAAGACTAAGTCATAGGCTGGTATATATATATTCGTAGGGGAGGGTTGGGAGGTGATACTCGGTCAATTCGAATTTTCGAAAGTGATACTCGTCTGGAAAGTTTAAAACAGGAGTCTAAATGATATTTTTTTCCTCAGAAACACCTGTTGAAATGTGTTTAGGTTGTGCTACAACCCTCTCTCTATTGCTGAACCCTTACAATGTTGAGCAAACAACCCTTTTGGCACACAGCCAAAGCCAGGAGTTTTACGATCATTGTAATTACATATTGCAGGGGTGGGCAAATAGCTGGCCGCGGACCGCATGCGGCCCGCCAAGTGGTTTTCTGCGGCCCGCAGAAGCCCTTTGTCAACACAAAAAAATATTACCAAAAAAGAATTTACGCTTAGTCCCTCCCCACGCCTGCTGCGTACGTAATGGTCGGCCTTGAACTGTCTCGCCGGTAGCCAGTGGCCCCTTTGTTACACCTGAGTTAAGAATGGCTTGACCAACTTAGGTCGGAAGGCCATGACCAGACAGTGCGGGAGGCGGAATTCTTTTTCCCACATGAGATGGGGGGGGGGTGGAAATTCAGCCAATCACGCAAAATATGCCGTCGTCTGCTCGTTCCACTCAATTGCCCAATTGTACCTAATAAACTAAACCTAACCCTAACCCTACCCCAAACCCTAACCCCAAACCTCTGACAAAATAACATAGACCGGCACTTCGATTGGCTGAATTTCCGCCCCCTTATCTCATGTGGGAAAAAGAATTCCACGTGCGGGAGGGGGGATGTAAACGCACCGTTAGGTAAGGTGACCAGACGTTTATGGAGCGAAAGCGGGACGCATGCCGATCATGGTGTCACCGACAAATAGCGCCGGAAAAAGCGGGATGGGGGTGGGGTGAGGGTGCGGAAGATGTAAAATTTAGAGCACAGTTGGACAGTTTGAATGAAGAGTTCCAAAGAAGATTTGTGGATTTTAAGGAGATGGAATCAAAATTCAACATATTATCATGTCCTTTTTCAGTTCTTGTTGATGCTGCATCTGATAAATTACAACTTGAACTGATACACCTTCAATCAGATCATGCATTGAAAGAAAGGTTTTATTCCCTGTCACTGGTTGAGTTTTATAAGTGCCTCTCCAACAAATCATTTCCTTGTTTAAGAGTATTTGCTGCCCAGCTATTTTCAATATTTGGTTCATGTTACATTTGTGAGCAAAGTTTTTCCTGTATGAATATAAACAAGTCAAAAGACAGGTAACTGCTTTCAGATGCAAACTTGCAGTCAGTTATGAGAGTATCTACCAGTAATTTTGAGCCAAATTTTAAAAGAATTGTTCAGCAAAATTGTAGTCAAAAACATTTTTCTCATTAAATTGTGTGTGCTTAATTGCTCATTCTGGTTTTATATTTATTCCTATAGTGTTACATATTTCACGTGCTCATTATTAAATAAATGTGTTTGTTTACAATTTGGCGATTTTACGTCGTTTTTGTATTCAATTACAAGGTGCGGCCCTCGGACTAGTCATGACCTAGCAATGCGGCCCTCGCAACGAAAAAGTTTGCCCACCCCTGACATATTGTATAAATAATACACAAGGCGACAATGTTAGCTATATAACGATATTAAAGTATTCACCAAATATAAAAGACTTACCTTTTCTCTCCATGTTTTAGAGGTATAAACAATCTCTTCACTTTATGGCTGGTGTACTTGCAGGTACAAGGACAGACGCTTATATTTGATCACAGAGGTTCTGTTTAAAGATCACCTAGGGCATGTTTTTAGAGTTTGAGGCAACAATTTTAGATATTGCATGGATAAATGTGTGCTGCAAATGCTTAGCCTACTAGGTACGCTTGCTTAATTATCTTTGTCTCTAAAGATGGCCTCTCGAACCTGAAATAATCTTTTATCAGAGATTCCTCACACTTTGCTACATCATGAAATTCTGATGGGTCTGCAATGAGAGCGAGGTGTAGTCAGAGGTTAGACATAATCATTATTTATCGTTGCACAGTTTTCTGATAAAACTTTTTATCTCTACGCACATCTTTTCATCGTTTGTCTCTGTCTTAGAGTAAAGGCAAACAAATTGCTAACTCAGTTGTAACATCACTCCGTGTATTTAAAACGCAAAGCAGTGTTTAGTTTGTCGATAACCGTTAGTGTTATATTCAAAATTTTCTGATGCCTTCTTTAACAAAATGAACGGAATCTTGAGAGAAATCCATATTTCAAGGTTCAGGTGGGGCTTTAAGTCTACTGCACGTGACATTCTTTCCTCATAAATACCTGCTGAAATGTTTGTCGAAAACGATCGAGTTATTTAGGCTGTGCCTCAACTAGAACTTTCTCTTGCTTACAACCAAAGCCCGACACCTCAACAATCGTGATTAATTTGCCCTAAAGACCCATACAACCATGTTAGCCCTAAAACTCCATTTGAAGAGGCAGGTGGTTTTAGAGAGTGTTTTAAAAGTGGACTCTTGCTCACACCTTACAAGAGAGTCATGTTCCTTTGCCTAACTGGCTGGAGGGGAGCTCTCTGTCTTTTTGTTGTCCATGGATCTACTTCGAATTGTAATGATGTTTTGTGGGACCCCGGGGTATGCTTGCTTAGCGAGCAGTGTAGGAATAGGGTCCCTGCTGTCCAGCCAGGCATGTCGTAAGAGGCGATTAAGGTGAACACCTCACCTAGAGGTAAATTAGGTTGTGGTACGGCTAACAACCCCACCATATAAAAAATACATGTTACAGAAACTAAAACCAGAGTACTCATTACGGATGGCGAAGGTAATGAAACACACCAGGTAACTGGACTTATGACGGACGACAGTCAAACCCGAGAGGGAGCTGGCGCCCCGATGGTGGATTTACTGAAGCCGAAGCAAAAGTTGAGGTTGGGGTGCTGGAACGTCCACACCTTGTATCAGACTGGCAGGTTGCCCCAACTAGTCAAGGAGTTTGACAATTACAACTTGGACATCCTGGGAGTCAGCGAGGTCAGATGGACCGGCACGGGAAAGAGAAGACTAGCATCAGGACATACTATCTTTTTCTCAGGAAGATCAGACGACCAACACTCTGAAGGAGTAGCACTACCCCTCAATAGGAAAACTGAAAAGACACTGGTTGAATGGAAGCCTTATGGACCCAGGCTTCTGAGAGCAAGATTACATTCAAAGTACACCAAGCTGACAGTGCTAGTTTGCTATGCACCAACAGAAGACTCCGAGGCAGAAGACGAGGATGTTTTTTACGATCAGCTCCAGGCAGCCACGGAGAGCGTCCGAGCCCATGATATGTTGCTCATCACCGGCGAGCTCAATGCCAAGGTGGGAAGTGACAACACCTGCAGGGAGCATATCATGGGCAAGCATGGAATTGGAACCATCAAAGACAACGGAGAGAGACTGGCAGACTTTTGTGAAGAAAACAATCTACTGACTGGAGGCACACTCTTCCAACACAAAGACATCCACAAGGCAACGTGGAAATCACCAGACGGGATCACAAAGAACCAGATAGACCATGTCATCATCAACCGAAGATGGAGGAGCTCACTTCAAGATGTCAGAGCCTACAGAGGAGCAGACGTTGCCAGTGACCACACTCTTGTGATAGCCGCAGTTTCTCTGAAGCTACGTCGATCACGAGGAAAACGGGCAGGTCAGCAGAGAGTGGACTCCGGCAGACTGAAGGACCGAGCCACCAAACGGGCCTTTGTAGTGGAAGTTAAGAACAGGTTCCAGGCACTAGGGGACCAACAAGAGATGACCTTAGAGGACTTCAATTGAGTCTTACAGGAAACAGGAGAGAAAATACTGGGCTTCCAACGAAAAAAGGAAGAACAGTGGATCAGAGAAGAGACATGGAAAAGGATAGAAGAGAGAAAGTCAACCAAGCAGAAAATCAACAACACCAGGTCTGAATGAACAACACAGACACAGATATACAGAAATAAACAAAGAGGTAAAGAGGATTATCAAATCCGACAAAAGGGACTACATAGAGAAACTGGCAGATGAAGCAGAAGAAGCAGCACGAAAAAATGACCTGAAGACACTGTATAAAATCATTAAACAGCTAAACAACAGGTTCAAAAACAGTGAGGTACCAGTGAAAGACATGAACGGAAATGTTGTCAAGGGAGAGGCAGAAAAACTACAACGCTGGAGGGATTATTTGGAGTCAGTTCTAAGCAGACCAGACCCCCCTCAGCTCGCAGACATCCAGCCAGCAGATACAGACCTTGACATCTGCACAGACCCGCCAAGCCTGGAAGAAGTGACAGCAGCAATCAAGGCAATGAAAAGCGGTAAAGCAGCAGGGGCAGATGGAATAACAGCAGAGATGTTGAAAGCAGATGTGAATGTAACAGCTCCCATGTTGACTGAAATCTTCAGGCAAGTTTGGGAATCAGGACAGATCCCCAATGCGTGGAAGACAGGGCTCATCTTCAAGTTACCCAAGAAAGGAGATCTTGGAGACTGCAATAACTGGAGGGGTATAACACTTCTTTCCATCACCAGCAAGGTCTTCAGCATGATTGTTTTGTCTAGACTGACGGCAACCGTTGAGAAAGACCTCCGGCCTCAGCAAGCAGGACTTCACCCTGGGCGATCCTACTCTGAACTCATTTTCACTCTGCGTCAGATTCTGGAGCAGAGCAATGAGTGGAACGCACCGCTGTACATCAACTTCATCGACCTGGAGAAGACTTTTGACAGCATCCACCACGAGTCCTTATGGAAGATCCTGAGGCATTACGAAGTCCCTGCGAAACTTGTCCAGGTCGTTGGAATGTTGTACAGCGACTTCAAATCTCAGGTGGTCTGTGACACGGAGCTCACAGCCCCCTTCAACGTCAGTACTGGGGTGAAGCAGGGCTGCATTCTGTCGCCGTTCCTTATCATCCTGGCCATGGACTGGATCATGAAGAATTCCACCGACAGTGAGAGGATCAAATGGACCATGACTATGACAGCAACAACAACGCTGGAAGACTTCTTCACAGGAAAGGCCGATGCTGGCGGTAATAAAGCTTTGTCACTGCTCACCACATGTGAGAGGCAGCCAAATATCTCTACTGACCAGTGTTAAGGTGACGAAGACTGTGACTTTGTCTCACCTGTCTTACCTGTCAGCAACCTCACGCAAAAATCTTTTGCTTTTGAGCCAACAACAATCCCAAGAGATATTCCCACGAGCTTCTTCATCAACTATGTGGCCCGGAGACTGTTGCTGGAATCGCCGCTGGTATTGTGCAAGCAGTGCACCAATCTGTGCACCCCTGTCATTTTACAGGTTTTTTTACTTGAATTAATATGAAGTAACATTTAACAAAGAGCTTCTAGAGCTGGCTTCCATGTTTGTGTATTCTGATAGACAGCACAATCAGTGTCAAAACCTTACCTATGGCCAGAGTAAACAAGTGTCACTAGGCCCACTTTATGGATGGTCACCCTCTCTTGCTGCTAAAACTGAAACAGCTGGGCCATGTTTGCTGCCTCTGGGTGGTTTGATTGAACGCGGAGTCCCAGAGGTCGCCATCAATGCACTGATGTAAAACGTTTTCATAAGTCATGTTTGTTTTAACTCCGTGTTAACCCCATTTAAATTTTCCTTCCGGATAAACACAATGATCACACTACTCATGACTTGCATGTGCATAGTGAACATTTTCTGTGTGGTAGTGGCTTTGGTTAAATTGTATTTTTCAAAGATTTAAAGTTTATTTTCCGTGATTTTCATGTGTGAATAGCATTGTGGAATACTGTCAAACGCAGTAAAAGCAAAGTAAGTACAAATCGTTCAAGTATAATTAACAGTCACGCATTTAAACTACTCGCTTCGGAGGTCAAAGTACCTTTGAGGTGGTCGGTACCACTTGGGCCAGAGGAAGAAAGTTAACGAGTGGACTAGCCGTCCTGTGCAGGTTCTGCTCACTATCACTCAAGATAGGTCTGAACAGGGTTTGTCAGCTGCCACGTGTATCGGTGTGCTCCCCCAACGAATGGTACCAGTTAAGATACGAATTGCTGACCGACTGCTTGCACTATCAGTAGAAATCCATCTGCTTTTATCGCGATGATGATTCTGTGTTCCTGCGTGAATGAAAAGCACGAGGAGGCTTTCTTCTTTTTACTAGCTAAAGCTAAAAGTGACAACCCCCAAAATTTACTTTGATTTGAAGATCCTGCAAGGCCCAAACAGTCGGAGGTTAACACCGAAGTGAACTAGGTGGACTGTGATGCAGACAGTTTTGCTAGGAGTATCAAAGAGATGCTACTTTCAACAGCCCAGGATGTGCTACAGCAAAAATGGCGGAAGAAACAACCCTGTGTCACGAACATCCTAGATGTCTGGGACCAAAGGAGGTCCTTGAAGAGAGAAGAGAAAAGCAAACTGAAAGCAACTTCCAAATAAAAGAAGTGAAAGGGATGAAGACAGGTGTAAGAAATGAATTTAAAGCCAATGTCGTCAGTAGAGGAGGTATGACACAGGGTGACAGGAAAAAGGCCTAACTACCACTAAGGACCCTCAACAAGACAGAACAACACAAGAACTCATTCACCGAAGATAACAATGGCAACCTTTTCATAGAAAGAAATGCCGTGCTCCTTTTAAAAGAAAAATGAAATAGCAAACAGAACTACATCGCCATAAGCCTTATCAACCACCCCAAAAAAAGTCATGCTAAAAGTAATTGACAACTACATCAACACCAGCTTTAGGTTACTGACTAATCGTAATTCCATTCGTACCTTTCTATAATAGTGAGTGTGTTTGCCCGCCATGTCTTCCTGCTTGCTATCTGCCTCTGTGTTAGAAAGAAGTCGACTGTAGAGTAGAGTAGAGGCTGACATCCCCTCTGACTGACAAAGATTAATCAGGTGGTTGGGGGGGGGGTAACCCTTTTCTATGAACTTGGCACAGCAGTAGAGGTAGACTTGAAAGGTAAGAAGGGGGTGAGGACCAGTGGTAATAGTCATTATCGTACTTCTTTCTTTGATCAGGAGACTGTACGACGCCAATGTCAAGATTGTGGGCTACGTGAAGGTCTGACCTTGTGAAGAGTTCGATATATCAGAGATACAAAGGATCTTGACGACTCAATAATCCTTTATACCTTGATCCTAATGTGTCCTTCACTTCGATCTTTTCTGAATAATGTTGTAAGTCCATAAAGTAAATGCTTGTAAAGTAGCTGACACCTGCTTTCAGACGCTAAAAGTCTCCATTGGTCGTGGTTCAGAAAAACTGTTACTTTAGCACGAGACAAGCAGACTTTCAACTTCTGGATAATCTCAACTGTCACTCATTCTCTCTCAATGTTTGGTGTTGACGGCTGTCAGTGTTGTGAATGGTGCACTAGTGTGACGTAGTACACTGTTTGGTGTTGACTGCTGTCAATGTTGTGAATGGTGCACTAGTGTGACGTAGTACACTGTTTGGTGTTGACTGCTGTCAGTGTTGTGAATGGTGCACTAGTGTGACGTAGTACACTGTTTGGTGTTGACGGCTGTCAGTGTTGTGAATGGTGCACTAGTGTGACGTAGTACACTGTTTGGTGTTGACGGCTGTTATTAGGCTACGGATCACTTTTCCACAAAGAAAACTGACATCTGGCCAGTTTGACGGTCAGATTATAGAATGTGGATACCACTCCATGGAAAACTTTAGTGGGTTTCTATTTTTCAGCAAGTGCCACTTGCATAGCATTCAAGGGCTTAACAATTTTCACTACCATGTAATTTCATGCTATCAAAGACTTAGAAAGAGGTTTATTGTCTGTCATTTCCTGACAATCAATCTCTTTAAGATTTGTTTTCATGCTTCGTGTGGGATTATTTCCCCCTTCACATAGCAATGTAGCAGATAATAAATCTTACTTTAAAGAGACACTTGACAGAAAACTGGTCACTGACTGTAAAATTTATCAGTCGTCTCTTAGCGACACAACAAACAGTGAGCCCTGTCATCACACCTTCTTGTAATGTCTGAACGGGTGCAAATGCACTTTGGGGGTCATTAGATTTCAGACGAGATCCACAACAAACAAATGACCTTTGGCCCTCTTTGACACAGATAGAAAAGTTGTCTAAGCAGCAAAAAATACACCAGTACAATAAAAAAAAGATTTGTTCCAAAGCAATACGAATGCAGTTTTATATTAATATTAACCTCAGAGAGAGGCATAACCGTGAAGGTCTTATTTCTGAAAAATACTTAAATGTACTTTGACAGCCGAAGCAGAGAAAGAAACAGACAGACATAGGGTGAACATATCCACACACGCCTGTCTGTCTGTTTCGCTTCCTGGTTGGCTCTTTTTTTGTCTGTGCAGGCTGTGATAGATTACGATTATCGTACTTTAGATACTTCTATGAGAGAATTTTATCCAACATTTATGTTGCTTTTTTAATCGTTGTGATTATATCAATAAATTAAGGCACGCATATTGTATCTAGGATGCCAGTGCACCCGTTTTGACGATGTGTGTGTGTGTGTGTGTGTGTGGGTGGGGGTGTGGGGGTGTGTGGGTGTGTGTGGGTGTGTGTGTGTGTGGGTGGCACTACTGCGAAGTCGTTTCAATACGTCCAAAACATGCAGAACTTGTAGCCTTTTGTAAATTTTGTTACTATAACGCATGAAGTCAGAAGGAGCGAATCGTGTTTTAGACCCAGTTGACCTCCAGCTACTACTGCCAATAATAACTACTGCTCTTGCTGTTAGTTGTAGTAGCACAAGCAGGGGGCATCCACCGTTGTCCACTGTACCCCAGTAGGGTAAAGGTGAGAGTTAAAGATCTGCTGTAATTTTATTGTCGATTTTCTTTTCTTTTCTTTCATGTATCTATGTGCTGGAATGCTCTGTAAGTCTGTACTGCACTTTTCATCGAAAGTGGTTACTATCCTGCCTGTTCAAGGCAAAACGAATTTAATTCAGCCCTTTTAGTAACTTGAATAGTTGACACTAGTTCCAGAAATTTCATGCACAGGTGATTATATATTGCTGCTGCTGCTGCTGGTGGTGGTGGTGGTGGTGGTGGTTTGACGTCTCTGGGCTTTGGGTGTCTTCAGTACTTAATAGTTCTCATTCGATTTGCTTCCGCAGGACATCTTCCAAGGGAGGCTACACATAATACTTTCGTGGACTCAAACTGAATTTATTGCACAGTTTGGATCCGCTGCTTGGATTATAAGTAATTTTGAGAAATATAACTGCAACGTTACTATGAATCTCTTCAGAGAAAATACGAAACATCCAAATGATTTATAAGTAGTAACGGAAAAGTTGAAATACCAATGGTGGTTTTCTTTCTCAATTAAATAAGACCAAAAACATATTAAAGATACTGTCCATCATAAAAAAATCAAGCAGGAACAGGGAGACATTAAGTTTCTTTGGGTTCCCTCCCATATATGAATTAAAGGAAATGAAGAGGCAGAGAAACTAGCTAAACTGGCAGTAAAACAAGAAGCAAACCCTAAAGTCACAACCCTAAACATCTCTATTTCACCAGCAGAGAGAAAAATAGCTATAAAACCAGCAATAAAAATAAGGTGGCAAGACAAATACAAAAATGAGGGTAAAGGTTTCAGGAGATTGATAGATGACCAGCCTAGCCACACCTTGTTGTACCTGAAGTCAAATAGGGCTGAACAAACTAAAATAGCCAAAATGAGACTTAGTGGAGTATACCTAAGAAGATATAAAGACACCCCTTCATGTGTCTGTGACGAGAGGGTTAGCACCCCGCACGTACTGTTGGAATGTAGTGAAAACCAACCAGAGAGAGAAGAACTAAAACACTTCCTATATAAATACAGACTGGGGATAAACCTTAGTAACTGCCTCAGCCCACCTAAAGAACTTTGGAACAGTATACTGTCACTAGTAGCAACAATAGTAACAAGCCACCCAAACTCTGGATTAATATAACACAGGAATAGGGGTAAAACAGGATAGCATAGCCAAATACATAGATAAAAACCAAAGAAGATAATAAAAAAATTAAAGTAAAGCAACACATGGAACCTAATAAACCAACTCAATACATCACCACGGCAGGACCCCTAAACACGGGTAGCAAGAAAAAGCAGAATCATTTAATAGAAAAATAAATAGCTGCACTAATCCTTTTGTGACCTGAGTGAGGCTTATCTCTCTGACCGAACCAAAACACTTCTTGGCCCATGATCACATGGTCGTCAAAAAGTCACGACTCCCTACTTTTAAGTTACGAGAAATGATTGGAACCTTTTCCCAGAAACACCAATGATTATTTGTATAGTAGCTGTATCGATCAGCCGTCTGTTTCTCGAGAGCAGGCCATATTTTTGGAGTATTTTTTGAGTAGAGTACTTTTTGGGGACCTCCACTCACCTAACATACCCTCCTTCCAGCCCCAGCTTTTCAACTTGTTCAATTTTCTTTCTTCCAATAGGTTGGGCGACACAAAAGTTAACTGTCTTTAGCTATAATCAGCTTCAAACCCAAACCCTAAGGAATCCTATTTAGCTCTAACCTAGGTCTCAAAGATGGAGACGTACACTGTAGATGTTAGCCCAGTTGATCGCCAAAAATATCTTTACATCAAATAAAAAAAAAACACAACGTCTCCTTAATTCTGCGGGGCTCGCGCTCGCACACGCACACATACACACTGACGTTTTCATTCACACATACATTCAGTCAATGCTACTCTTGTTGGGGAAGGAGGGCAAGACTGAAGCCAAGAGTATTAAGACCCACACGACTGACGAGATTAATAGCATTTTTCATGTTAAAGCAACAGCTTTGAGAGCTACACAGTAAATAATCGGGTCCAGAAAATTAACTATTACGACTTCTGCCAGAAGATGCTGGAATGTAGCAGGTAAAACTATCATGTCGTCAGGTGGGAAACAGATTGCTAGGTCTAGAATGTCACTGGAATTTACTTCTTTTACAGCAGTGTTAGTCTAACTTTGTCTGTAATTTAATTTTAATCTGCTCTCATAGCTGATTAGTGTTTGTGTGTTTGTAGTATGAATGTTCGTCGATACAACTAATCTTCTTTTGCTCCAAACTCTCTTATTGGATGTAATCTTTAAGATTCTCACACACACGTTCGTGGTATCAGAAACATTTAATTTAAAATTTGAAAGGGCGATTGTATTTATTCAAATTTAGGGATTTTGTGAACCTATCTCTTTCTAGAAATTAGAGAAGAAAAATCACTCTCTGCTTTATCTTTAGGCAGTGCAGCGTTTGGAACGATCTGAATTTCCGTTGTCTATATTTAGTTTTATGAAAGTTTCAAGAGTAGATCTCCCTCAACTTAGCTAACAGCTTTGTGCAGTGCTGCTAATAAAAATAAAGATAAAAAGCTTGTGTGGAGGGGAGCTAAGAGAAGGGTCACAAACGTAAGAAACTGATGTCAGTTGTTAGTCTGAATCATGGAACTCAGCCACGGTAAGTCATTACAAATACACTGTGACATCTAGTTTTGTAGAATATGTAATAGTGGAGTTCGTTGCATGTACTACAACACATATTTTTTAACTTTCCTTATATGTAGCATGTCTAGTGTAATTAAAAAACTTCATCTTTAATGATTGTTTATTAAGTGCCCTGTTCTTCTAAACCTAAATTCTCTCTCGTAAAAGTGTAGTGTGATGAAATCACGTATTTATTTCTCTTGTTCTTTATGATTATTGATACCAAAGTTGTGTTTTACTTTCAATTTCTCCCTCAACCCTATCTTTCTTCCGACCCCAATTATTGCTACGGACAAACAAGAACCTATTTGACAAATAAAAGAAAACAAACATGACTATTCATTTTTCAATAAGTGACACTGTTCCTTAAATTAACCTTTTAACGAGCTGCATAAAATATGCAAATTCGCACCATATTTGCATACCCAAGTAGAGGCTGTGGCTGATGTTACTGGTCCCTTAGCGCTGCAGGAATACACGATCTCTTGAAGATTTTGTTTTTGTAGTTGTTGATTTGTGAGCCAGATAGAAGTCTTTTCATTTCGACGGCCCTCTACAAGCTATATAAAGCAACCTTCACAATACGATAGATAAGACTTTTACAGACACGCCCGGGCCTTATGTCCTCCGACTGTCGAACAGTTGCTTGGATTATTCTCGAAAAGAAGAATAAGCGACTGCCAGGATAAAACATAATACAATGCAAACATCCATATTGACCCTTGTCAATATTACTTTTACTATTATATAATACATCCGACATTACATGATACCTCAAGTGTGACATTAAATATAAGCATAAATGAAAACAAACAAAACAAAAACAAACTTGAAGACAGGGCGTTCCGGGGACGGGAGCCAGCAGTGTGAGAACCTTCACTCAAAGACTATACTTTGGTTGCATAAGACGTCGATTATCGCCGGAATAAAAAAGTGGAGATAGCGTGCGGCTCTGGCTCGGGGACTTTTAAACCTTCTGTCTATGCGTCTGATCTCGAATTCTTTTCGGAGGGGACGAGAGTCATCGGCTAAATATGCAGTCAGTCTGTTATACAGAAGCTTAATTGTGATATAATGTCAATAAGTCATTTTGCACTTTTAATGTTTTTGTTCAGCTTGTCCCTCTCCTGTCTTGCCATGCTTCCATCCTAGCACACTAGGCCAAAAGTCTACTGAATACCCGTTTGTGAGAACAATTCGACATGTTGTTGCAATGTCGCAGTATGGAAGACAGTAGTATGTAATCTCTTGGCTGAAAAAAATTCTTATTCCTCGATGTTTTGTTTCTGACTTTTCTCCTCCATTTTCTCTCTAGTTGTAATCCTTACTTTGTCTTTTTTATTTCTGGTGATCAGGTCTGTCGGCATTGTCAGAAATATATAACACAAACATGTGTGAATTATAGTTATCAGGTGTAAAAACTAGTGTTATAAATGAATATGATGGCACAAACACTACAAGAACGTTCTCATAAAATGCACTGCTCATAAATCAAACAATTTAAATAATTTTATTGTACTTCTAAATCATAAATAACTGCCTGACAGCAAACTAGGACAAACAATTTACTTTGATTCACAAATCAGAATAGGTATAAGCACAATTGCGATCATTTTTGAAGCAGAAACTTCCAACTACATTTGAAACTGCATGGTGTGTGCAATGTCAACTTGAACACACATGTAATTTCTACTTTCAGTAAGCCTAAATACTTCTTTCCAATAACTACTGAAGCACTTTATGGTTGAGCAGAAGGTTACGTGGCTATTAAGTATTCCTTCGGGGACAGAAGAAGGATAGAGAATCAGTGCTCAAAATAAGCATTAAAAACATTACCTTTGAGATTAAGGGCAATATCTGTTAGCATGCATATATATATATATATATCTAAGAGAGAGAGAGAGAGCGGGGGACATGCAGACACGGAGAGCAAAACAAAACAAAAACATTGGTTTTAAACCCTGTCTTAAAAAGAATCTAACATAGATCTTTTATTTCTGTAAAACCTGGTTTTGTTAGCTGCACCATTGCATCATCATCATCATCATCATCATCATCATCATCATCATCATCATCATCATCATCATCATCATCATCATCATCATCATCATCATCATCAGATGAAGACAAGAAGAACAAGAAGCGAAACAGGAACAAGAAAAATAAAAAGAAGGACGTTTATAGAAAGTATTTCGCAGCATCAGCCGTCCTGAAGGCGCTTTACAGAAATAGATGTGACCGTGCATCCTTTTATAGCCGGCATCAGATTAACGTGATACACACACACACACACACACACACACACACACACACACACACACACACACACATATACACACAGACATGCAGACACATTGCTCAGGAAAATATAAATTCTATTTATTCATCGCTTCACCCACTATCAAATGCAGGCTTAAAACTATTCACAAAAAGCAGACACAACAATAAGCAAGGACGCTTGTCTGAAACTAAAGTAATGAAAGGTTTCTCCCATGCAGTATAAAAACTAATCATAATGAGATGCACACCATCAGTACAGATATGGTCTGCAGCCTTGCTATTGCATGGATTATTTAGTAAGACGATGATGTTTCGCTTCAGAAAGTATCTGAAGGTCTAAGGCGTTTGGGAGAAAACTGAAATCGCAATCCTTGGTGTATCGGCCCAGCCATCGCAGACAGAAACATCCTTTCATCGACACAACCCTTGTTACAACATCACGACAACAGTCACTGCAGGATCATCTTACTGGAGATGCACAATGTCAGCCTCAACAGATCTGCTTTTACCACAAACAAATCCTCCTCTAACAGCACAACATCAAAACGTGGAGCGATTTCACAAATAGGAAACAGAATCTGTAACGGCACTGCTGATGTACGGATCTAAAGTATGGCAAGATGGCGCACACGTGGCAGTTGAAAAATAAGACAAACGGCAAAGGCACAGAAACCAATTCAGAACCAGGCAATGCTGGCACAGATTCACAGATCATTATTAGACAGAAAACGTGACGCAGACAAAAGGCCAAAAACGAAATGTAATGGAGATTTGTCGGCCTCCAGCCAGTTAGGTGAGGGGACATTACGCATAGAAACATATAAACAAAGTAATAAAAATAAAAATAATGTTTAATTTACACTACAATACACATTTAAATAAGTGCCCTCATTGGCTTTAGTAACACTCGAAAGGAAACGTGTAGAAAATTACAAAACAGAACAAAGAAATTCGAAATGAAAGGAAACAAGAGTGATCAGGAAGGTATCAATTAAAAGTACAATTAAATGCATTCAGGCAGATGACTGATTTGAAAAGGAGGTCCGTTATGGAAAGTGGATAGTCGTGTGGCTAGAGCGCTGGCGTCCGAGCCGGGAGTTCAACTCCCGTTTCGCGCTTCAGACTTTCTCCTGACGACAGAGCTCTCAGAAATAAACAACCATCTGACTCCAAAGAGAAGTGGGGAAAATAAAAAAAGCTAGTAAAAGGAGATGAGAATGATGGAGTGCAGTAGAGATGATCTCATGCCAGCAGGGTGAGTCTTGCGCCTGCATGCGAACGAAACTTTCGCACATAAATATCTTTAAGACAGACAACTCGGGTAGACCTAGAAGACTGTCGGGTGGAAGATTTATAGAACGACTACTACCCATAAGCATTTGGTAATATTGTTATGTAGACAACCACGATGGTGCCATATATAAAGAGCAAATAAGGGCTATGGTGTTCTTGATGTATTTAGAAACGCAAGAAATTATATGTTTCGCGCGCGTGCGCGTGGGCGTGTGTGTGTGTGCGCGCGCGCTTTATACGCTCGCTTTCTATAACCAGTAATATAATTCTTCCACGATGCATTATCAAACATGGTTTTATCAATGGGTAGTTCTACACGCAGTTCTAATGAGTTTGTTTCGTGCCAAACATGAAAACTAGTTACAGTAAAGAAGAGAACACGACACAGAAGAATGTCACGGATCGACCCGTGACAGTAAAGAATGTGAGAATGGGAGTTAGTTCCCTTTATGTAGTAAGAAGCGATACTAGTCCCCCTTGAATGAAATTAGAGGAATGTGAGTATGGTTCATCGTACGACTGAGTAAAGTAGTCACAGATGCCCTGCAAGGCAGCTGAGCTGATTGATTCCCCGACCTCACGTCCTAGAGTAAGGACATAGGAGACTGTACTGTGTGAGAGCGAGAGGGGAGTAGACCTAATTCCTTGCCTAGTCAAGGTATGGGATGTTTTTTTGTTGATTTATCTTTGTAATAATCTTTTTCTTTAATGCTTGGCCTGGAGAGAATGACGAGCGTTTATGAGATTTGATTGTGCTAAGAAATAAGTACGATAGCTGTGAAGGTATGATATAATGTGTCAATGCAGTGGTCTGAGTATTCATGAAAGCATAAGTCTTTTCAGGAATTAGTTTAGGGGGTCGAGAAGACTGGATGAATATAATCGTCAGTGAGCTGAGTGCCTTACGACCAGGAATCTATTGTCGTCAGTGAGCTGACTGCACTACGACCAGGAAGGATATCACCTTCAAATTGCTGTGTGCCTGACCCAAGGGAGATAATTCGATATGTGTGATAGTGACGGAATGAATGCGCAGTGGATCAGGAACAATAAGTAAGTTTGATCTTTACATATTTGACATCAGACTCTCGTGCGGGACGCGTTGTAAATATGTCTCTTTCTGTGGGAGAACTGGTGAACTGGAACTTGAGAGGAGAGTCGGATTGGTAGCAGTGAGAGTTGTTTGTGATTGTACGATTGATAGATGGTGGGATGTATCATGATTCATGCTAGTATTGATATATTGAGTTATGTTTATGGATTTATTGATTGACTATTAATGTATCTTGATGTCTGTGGATTAGTTATACAGTGAGTTACTCTTGATTAAGTACCCTAAGCAACTTAGTTAGAACCCCACCTGAGATTACACCGCTAGAGAAACCCACGTGCAGATCTGAGTGTTTTGTGTTGAATGAGAGAACACGTGGAGCGCGCGTGTAGTCAATGTGTGTGGTGTGACCTGTCTACACGTTGTGCAGTCTTCACATTAATCCTATAAAGCTTACCTTTAATACTTTTTACTCCTTTTTTGGTTTTGCTTTTATTTTAATTATTTAACGCCTGCTCGACCGGATCTGAAGATGAAAAGCTGTTTCAATAAGGAATAGAAAGGCTGTGAAAGTACAAGCGACGAAATGAAAGCGAGAGGAGCATTCGCGGCTTCGAGATGATCCTAGTGTTTTCAGACTGGAATGCAGCACACGAAAATTAAACTGCATCAAACTACTGTGAAAACAAATACTAATAAGAGATGTAACGGAGGTTAATTTCTATTACAAACAACCGAAATGATCTGCCTAAGGCAGAGACAAATGAAATCTAAATGTATGCTGATGGGGAAAAATAATAGCTAATGAGTCTTGAATAATGATTGCTCGAAAAAGATCGCCGCTGCCTGCTAAAGAAATTTCACATTTTCTCAATTTATGAAACGTGACACAGATTTTCTAATTTCATTCTGTACAAGACATTCTCAAACACAAACTTAAGCGCTGTCTGTATTTAGTTAATTATTAAATGCACAGAGGATTACATTTATTAAACAACTGTATTGCAAACATTGTAACAAGGCAAGCGGTTTATCATTGTTGGGGGAGTACGAGTAGAAGATACTGTGATGTACTGAGCTGTATTATGGATTGCTTGATAGTTTTGTTTATATAAATAGCTTTTATTTCCGAGAAAAAAGTACAGTCACGTGATATAAGGAAAGTATCCGCCCTTGAGTATAGCCTGCATGCTGTCTTGAGACTACTTATTAAAACTTGGAAACTTGGAGAACGAAGGTGAGAAAATTTTTTTTTGTTTTTAATAGTATTCGTTGAAAAAAAAATTGAAGTGCTTAAAGGTCTACCAGATTGCAACATTATTGCTTTATCATCGGGTTAAGCTCGTTTTAAAATAATAATTCCCAAAATATGATTACATAATGATCCTTAATTTTAAAGATATAAGCCTTCAAACATCGGCATTCTCACCTGCAACTAGAAAGGCGGGAAAAAATTCTCTCCTGTACTGAAGAGTTCTCTCTCGTGATCAAAGTATTGGTAAGAACGAATTTGCATGTCTTCGAGTGAAATGAAGAAACATCGCTCAGATTGTCGTGTTCAAGAAGCGATTTTGTTCGCCCAAAAAATGAAACAGCTGAATGTGGTATACAGCCTTACAGATTGGAACTTTATTTAGAAGTTTAGAATGAAGTTAAAAATAATTAAATGGTCCAAACTGAATTCATTGGTATTGACAGATTCGTGTCGAACTTCCTGACCTGAAGCGCACGCGCCGGCGAGCTGAACGTGTTTGGCAGAAGACTGGACTCGTCATCCACAAAGAAACTTATAACGCCGCAAAGCGAAGCGTGCAAAATGCATTTACAAGGCAAAAACATCTTATCTTCAGGGCCGAAGAATTAACTGCACCTCCTCCAAGAAGCTATTTGCCATTTGCAATCAAATGACTGGATTTCGTACAGCAACACCACTGCCTACTGCCTACCCTGCTTCACTGCTGCCGCAAGTTTTTAGTGATTATTTCACCAGCAAGATATCAGACATTCGATCATCTTTAGACTCGGTGTCGGCGCTTGACAGCATCTCCTGTGATGTCCTCCCGGGATGCTATATGACCAAGTTTCTCCCAGTCTCGGAGGCTGATGTGAAAGCGGTTATTCTAAAACCTAAACCAACAACTTGCGAGTTAGATCCACTGCCCACAAGCCTTCTGCTCGAGTGCCTAGATACTCTACTTCCTGCCATCACACATATTGTAAATGTTAGCCTGTCGTCAGATGTTTTTCCATCTTTGTTAAAAAATGCGGTGGTGAGGCCACTTCTTAAGAAATCCTCACTTGAGGTCAATGTGCTAAACAACTACCGCCCAGTCTCCAACTTGTCTTTTCTCTCTAAGATCATAGAGAAAATAGTTTTGACACAGCTCTGGGCCTACTTACAAGACCACCATCTTCTCCCACAAGCTCAGTCGGCATATAGACCCTTTCACAGCACCGAGACCACTCTTATTAAAGTAACAACAGACATATTATCTGCCCTTGACAGTGGTGATGTTTCTCCCTTAACTCTATTGGACCTGTCTGCTGCATTTGACACTATAGACCACTCTCCGCTCCTTCATAGACTCCACACCCTCTACGGGATTTCTGGACCTGTCCTCTCGTGGTTCAACTCCTATCTCACTGATAGGACCCAGACTGTGGTAGATGACGGTCAGATATCTCGCCCTGCTCCACTTCTCTATGGTGTTCCCCAAGGCTCAGTACTTGGCCCAGTTCTGTTTATCCTGTATACTTAACCACTTTCATCGTACATCCGGTCTCACCAGGTTTCTCATCAGTCCTATGCTGATGACACGCAGCTTTACTGTTCCACTCCGCCGGCTGAGTCTCACTCTGCTATTAGCTCTCTAGAAGCTTGTATCAGTGATGTCAAGGGCTGGATGGTAAAAAACAAGCTTAAACTAAATGATGATAAAACGGAAGCCCTCTTGTGCCATAGAAGAAGACATCAACCTTCACTCGTCAGTCCACCCAATCACATCAAGGTGGGCGACACCAACATCACCTTCATGTCATCCGTTAGGAATCTGGGATTTATTGTCACTGATGACATGACACTCGATAGACATGTAGCAGCTGTATGTCATTCTGTCTATTATGATAAACATATTACAGGTATCTGTGTGTCTGTCTGTTATGATAAACGTGCTACAGCTGTCTTTCAGTCTGTTGTGATAAACTGTTACAGCTGTCTGTCAGTCTGTCTATTATGATAAACATGTTACAGCTGTCTGTTATGATAAACATGTTACAGCTGTCTGTCACTCTGTCTATTATGATAAACATGTTACAGCTGTCTGTCAGTCTGTCTGTTATGATAAACATGTTACAGCTGTCTGTCAGGCGCCCCCGTGGGCCCGGCTTCTCGTGCCGGGGGTGAACACCCAGCCTCTCTTTGGTTGGGTGACCAAGCTGGCCCACCCCTTTCCCTTAGGCTTTTCTCTTTTCTCCCTCACTGGCCCTTTCACCTTTATTCTTTTTCCAAACAAACATCTCTCTATCACACTACAGTTTTGTCTTTTCTATCTTCTGCCTACACTGGGCTTTTCCTGTCTTCTTCTCCAATCATGCCTTTCTTTGAATGCAACTCTTTTCTCTGTGGCCTCCTTTAGGCCCCCTGGGTTTGCCGTGCAGGGCAACCCGTGTCGGGGGAGGATGGGATCCTGGAGGTTGAGGTCCCTGGTGGGTTGCGGCCCACTATACCAACACACCTCTTTGGCCCGGACTTCTCCTAGACGGGAGGTTGGTGTGGCCCACACCAATCAAGCGGCTGGTCGTGTATTGCCCTAGCTTTGCTAGAAGGCTGAGGCCGGGGTCAATCTGGTCTACACACTCTGTAGGCCAGAGTATATTCCTTATGTATCCCTGGTGCGACCCTGCTGGAAATGCCCTAAGTGGTACCGCTCGGTCGCATCCCCTTGTTGGACTCCATGGTGGGTGGGGAGCATAGGGAATGAAACAAATGAAATTCATTATGGCAAAAAAAAAATCAAATCTGGGGAAACGCATACGTGAGAATGAGTCTTCGGACAGTGAGGAAGAGGTTCGAGTGAATGTAAGAGTGAATGTTGAGGGGGCCTGGCCCCGCTTTCTTCTGGTTGAGGGTACAGAGCCGGCCCAGCCGCTCTCATCCCTTTCACCTTTTGCAATTTCCAAGGGCTTCAAAAATATATCAACAGATTTCTCATCCATCAAACGTTTGCGCTCTGGACAGTATCTTGTACAGTGCGCAAACCAGAAGGCAAGTGAGGCCCTGCGCCGATGGGACGGAAAACGGTTCATTGACCGTCCTATCAAAGTAACTGCACATCGATCCCTCAACTCTTCCAAAGGGGTCATTCGTTGTCCTGACCTGGCTGGGATGTCGGAACCTGACATCAGGTCCGAACTGGCATACCAAGGGGTCACAGCAGTACAGAGGGTCACCCTAAAGAAGGATGGAAAATCTGTACCAACCAACACTCTTTTTCTCACTTTCTGCCTTCCTAAAATACCCGACACCATTGATGTTGGGTATTTGAAGGTAAAAGTCTCTCTTTTCATACCTTCTCCGTTGCGCTGCTTCAACTGCCAGCGTTATGGCCATGGGGCAAGCTTTTGCAAGTCCCAAGCCCGCTGCTTTCGTTGCGGTGGGACTGGCCATGCTGCAGCTGATTGCACTTCAAGCGCCAAATGCTGCAACTGTGATGGTGCCCACACGGCTTCTTCCAAAGACTGCCCAAAGTGGAAGGAAGAGGCAGCCATTCAGCGCGTACGCGCGGAATCTGGCGTTTCATACGCCGATGCTCGCCGTCGCGTTGTGGGTGGCCCCTCTCCCACTGTAGGCTCCATTTCCTACTCTGCAGTCGTGGGAAAACGACCATCGAACTCTATTGCTATCCAGACGGACATGACATGGGTCTCTTCTGAGGGCCCTGTCCCAGTCAGACATGTTATGCCTCCTCCTCCTCCTCCTGCATGCAGTGGTGGCACCCAGTCATCACAAACAACACAAACACCTCAGACCACACAAGCACAAACACCACAGGCCAAACAACCTTCACCAGTCAGACAAACTACACGCCCACAAGCACGTAACACAAAATCACCAAAAGGAAAAAACACTACACAACAGACAGACAAGAAAAACGCACAATCAAAACCTAAATCACCTGAAAAAACCACTACACACCACAGCAAATCTGGGGCCACTACAGCAGCAACAGTAGTCCCTGTTTCAAATCGTTTTGCCACTCTTGACGAGCAGGGGATGGATATAGATGAGCGGCGTTTTGCGTCGCCTTCTCCATCCCGCCGTCCCCTGCCTTCTTCACCTTTCCCCTCTTCTACCTCTGCTACTGTGAGGCGTTCAGCCTCTTTCCCTCACAGATAGCATGTCTACAATCCTTCAATGGAACTGTCGAGGGATCCGAGCAAACTTTGAAGAACTTCGATGCCTAGCATCTAGCTTCTCTCTTGATGTTATAGCTCTTCAGGAGACTCTTCTCCTACCTTCTACCACCTTTTCTTTTAAAGGCTTTCACGTTTTGCGTCAGGACTCACAGACTGACGTCCCTTCAGGTGGGACTGCTCTTCTTCTCCGTTCCCACCTCTTGTTTAGCCAGATACCACTTTCCACTCCTCTTCAAGCAGTTGCTGCCCGGGTTACCTTGGGCAAAACTATCACTATCTGCAGTATCTATCTTCCTCCTTCTGCTCGGGTCTCCCGACAAGACCTTGAGGGTCTTCTGACCCAACTTCCTTCTCCCGTCCTTCTTTTAGGGGACTTTAATGGGCACCACCCCCTTTGGGGTGGAACTTCGAGTGACCCTAGGGGAGAGTTGTTGGGATCACTTTTTATGGAAAGTGATCTCTGCCTTTTGAACGATGGCTCCAACACCTTTTGCCGTCCATACTGTAGCACAGTGTCAGCAGTAGATCTATCAGTGGTCAGCCCAGCACTGTTACTAGATTTTAACTGGGCTGTACACGACGACCTGTGCGGCAGCGATCACTTTCCTATAATTTTAAAATTTTTAAGTACTCTGGAGCGGGACAAAAATTTTTCTAATGGCGGGTGGAACCTGACTAAGGCAGACTGGCCTGCTTTTCAAGCCCTCTGCTCCACCCGCCTTTCTTCTACTTTAGATATCAACTTAGAAAAGTTCAGTAATGATAAAGAGCATCCTGTTAGAATTTTTACAAATATATTAACCGAGGTTGCTTCGACAACAATACCGATAAAAGGGACACGGAATCAACATCTACGTGTCCCTTGGTTTACAGAGGAGTGTCGGATGGCTCAACACGACCGAAAGAAGGCTCAGCGCCTTGCCTTTCACCATCCCACTCCAGAAAATGTGCTAAATTTTAAACGCAGCCGAGCACGAGCTCGATACATTTTTAAACAGAGTAGAAAGCTTGCGTGGCAGAGGTTTGTGTCCTCGTTATCATCCCGCACCACCTCCCAGGCAGTGTGGGCGGCCATAAGAAAGATTAAGGGAAAGTTTCAGGCGGGCTCAGTAGGCCACCTGCAGGTTGGAGACTCCATCCTCACAGAGGCACAGGATGTTGCAAACTCATTGGCATCCACCATTGCACAAAACTCTTCTTTTTCCCACTACTCTCCAGAATTTCAGCACCTGAAGTCTGTTCAGGAATCTTCTAGCTGTGACTTCTCTTCTAACAACTCTGAACAGTACAACCTACCCTTCTCTCTTGAAGAATTGCAGCAGGCCCTCCAGAAGTGCAATGACTCTGCACCTGGCCCAGACAACATTTCATATCAGCTGCTGACTCATCTTCCACAGGTCTCTCTCCGCCTCCTCCTAGATATCTTTAACTTTATCTGGGTGTCTGGCTGTTTCCCTCCCTCGTGGAGTGAGGCAGTCGTGGTGCCCATCCCAAAACCTGGTAAGGATCCCTCTGATCCCAACTCTTACCGTCCTATCGCCCTTACTAGTTGTCTGTGCAAAACTTTAGAACGCATGGTGAATGCCCGGCTCACGTGGCATCTTGAGTCTCATGGCCTCCTCTCCAACCTGCAGTGTGGCTTCAGAAAACACCACAGTACCACGGACCATCTGGTCCGTTTTGAAACTTTCCTTAGAGATGCATTTGTTAGCAAAGAACATGTGTTAGGGGTCTTTTTTGATTTGGAAAAGGCGTATGACACAACCTGGAAGCAAGGTATTCTGTTGGACCTTCATGCCCTTGGCTTCCGGGGTCGTATGCCTATCTTCATTGAAAACTTTCTATCTCACCGACTTTTTCAAGTTCGTGTAGGGTCTATTCTGTCTGCTCCTCAGGAACAGGAAATGGGCGTCCCACAGGGCAGCATCCTTTCACCAACTCTCTTCAACATTAAAATAGATGCTATCCTAAAATCTGTCTCTCCAGGTTTGGAGGCCTCGTTGTATGTAGATGACTTTGCTCTCTGCATCCGAGGCCGTTTGCTGCCATGCCTCGAACGCCGGCTTCAGCTGTGCGTAAACGGTGTGCAGAAGTGGGTGACAGAAAATGGCTTCAAATTTTCTCCCACAAAGTCAGTATGCATCCACTTTTGTAAACTACGAGGCATGTTTCCAGACCCTTGTATTTCTGTCAACGGCACGGTACTCAAAGTAGTTCAGGAAGTAAAATTTCTTGGGGTCATCTTTGACCGTAAACTATCCTTTCTTCCTCATATCAGATCTCTACGCCTTTCATGTCAGAAAGCCTTGGATGTTCTTCGAGTAGTTGGCCATGTCAGCTGGGGGGCGGACCGCACGGTCCTGCTTCGCCTGTATCGCGCCCTGGTCCGCTCCAAGCTAGACTATGGATCCATCATCTATGGCTCTGCTCGAGAGTCCTATCTCAAAATTCTTGATCCTATTCACCATCAAGGGCTCCGCATCTGTTTGGGTGCCTTTCGCACCACTCCTGTACATAGTTTGTACGCAGAAGCTGGTGAGCCTCCACTGTCCCTTCGCCGTCTGAAACTCATGCTCTCCTATGTCTGTCGCTTGAAGTCTCATCCTGAAAACCCTGCTTACCGTGCCGTCTTTGGACCACAGCGTGCTGCCCTGTATGCTATTCGTACCAAGGAACAAAAACCATTATCACTCCGTGTGGCACCTCCTCTGCAAGCTGCCGGAGTAGATATCCAGCAGGTAGAGCCTCTCCCTCTACTGCCAACTTCTCCTTGGACTCTTCCTGTTCCAGAGATCCGTCTTGATCTTGCAGCCTTTAAAAAGGGGGACACTAGTGACCTCATCTTTCTTCAACGCTTTCAGGAACTTCTTTCTGACTATCCTGGATTCTGCTGTATCTTTACAGATGGTTCCAAAGTTCCAAACGGTGGCCCTATTGCTGCGGCAGCAGTTCCATCCTGCCAGCCGCAACGGGCCGCTTCAGCCCGACTTGCGGATGGCTGCTCTATCTTCACAGCGGAACTTCACGCCATCTTGCTAGCCTTGCAGCATGTTCACCACTCTTTGGAGCACAAATTTTTGGTCATCTCTGACTTCCTTTCTGCCCTCCAAGCTCTTCTTTCCAGTTGTTTTGACCACCCTCTCTTGGTACAAATCCACAAAATCCATGGAATACTCATTCGCCGAAAGAAATATTGTTTTCGTTTGGGCACCTGGCCACGCTGGTATTGCTGGCAACGTCCAAGCAGACCAGGCTGCCAGGGCCGCTTGCAAATTGTCTAGTCAGTTGAAATCGCTTGTATCATCTGACTGCAAATCTCTCTTCACGGCCTATGTTCAGTCACTGTGGCAACGCCACTGGGACACTCTGGGCCAAAACAAGCTACACGCCACCCTTCCCAATCTTTCTGACCGCCTACCTCCGTGCCGCCCTGTGCGACGGGAGGAGGTAGTCTTAACTAGACTGAGGTTAGGACACACCTATGTCACCCAATCGTATCTCTTACGAGGTGAACCACCACCTGTTTGCCCGTGGTGTACAGAAGTTTTAAATGTTAAACATGTATTAATTACTTGCCCTGAGCTCCAGAGTACCCGTCAGCGTTTTTTCACAGCAGTCTCTGTGTCTGCTTTGTTTAGGTCCGTCCCATCGGCAGCAATTTTTGCATTTTTAAGAGGGATTGGACTCTTTCATAAAATTTAAGTTTTAAATTCCTGTTAGTTTTGGCTTATGGTTTTGGTTTGTTGACGGCCTTTTGGCCACAACAACCACTTTTATACTAGAACCACTCTTTTAAAAATTCTCTTGTTTGTGTTGTTTTTATTGGAATAGCACTGTTATATCTTTTTGAAGATCTCTCTGATTCCTGGAACTTTTGTCATAAATTTGTCTTTCATCGCCGTGATATAGCCTTAGTTGCTGGCACGGCGTTAAACACTAACAAACAAACAAACAACAATCCATCGTGAAGACTGCATGGAAGTCAAAAGTGTAAAATTTCCTAACAAACTGAAGGTATAGAATTATGTCAGCTAAGTACAGAGCGACAGTACCGTCTGAAACTAAATGTAAATTAACACACACACACACACACACACACACACACACACACACACACACACACACACACAAATAACACACAACCGTCTCTCACTCACGCACACACCTACGCACGCACATACGCGCTCCTATCCGTAGGGTGCTTGTACCTCAGGACTACTATATCTTTGATTGTTCGTGGTACAGTAGCAGTTATTGCCAGCGTACGTCCCCTAAGTTTAATACCACTATGCACCCTTGTGGGACAATAAGGCTATAGAAATGGCGACCTTATTTCCATTTTAAATTTCTGAGAAATCCTCTCAGTTTCTCATAAACGTCCTCGGTTGTTTGCTGAACTGCTGTGTCATGCGGCCTTCACCTGTAGTGAGACACGACAGCAGGTCATGTGTAACCTTGCAGCCTCAGAATCGCATAACTCGATTGACGGGTAGCGCGATGAATACCCGGCACCAAAAGTGTCTCTCGTCGAGTTTTAAGATAGCAAATGTTTTCTAGAAGTATTGTGGGTTTTAATGTTGTCTGACATATGCTGGCCATTTTAACCGTCTGTAATATAATGCTGTTGAAAAGCAGGAAAAAAGTAACCACACACACACACACACACACACACACACACATACATACACACACATTCACAGGCATACAAACACGTACGTAAACGTGCGCCTCTATGTATATCCAAACAGAGGCTACGACACCTATCACTAGTCCTTTAGCACTGCTTGGGTACAGGAACTCTTGAAATTGTATAAGTTTTGTTGGGGTTTTTTTTGCTGCTGTTTAAGCAAGAAGAACGAGTGTTCGCCATCGTGACCCTAGCAAGGCTCATCTCTTTGACAGAATCAAAACATTTCTATGGCTGTGACCATAAGGTCGTCAGAATGTCACGTCCCCCTACTTTTGATTTGCAAAATATCATTGGAACCTTTTTCCAGAAACGTACAATAGCAGTATCGTTCAGCCTTCACCTTCTCGCGAGCAGGCCACACGTAATCCAGACAGAATTTTCTGTGAGCTCTCTTCACCCCAACTTACATTACCTCCCTCCAAGCCCTGCTTCTCAACTCCTGTTTGATTTTCTTTCTTCCACTCGGTTGGAAACATCGAACTAAATAAAAAAAACAAACTCGCAACCAATTGTCCTGTTAGATTTGAGGCGATTGTGCTCGCACACGTGCACGCACGTTGACTATTTCATTCACACTTACATTTAATCTATACTATAGTTGTTAGGGAAAGAGGGCAAGACTGGAGCCAAGACTATAAGGACCAACACGACTGACGAGACACATAACAATTTTAATGCAAAAACAACAGAAGTCAGACATACACAGTAAATAATGCTGGTCCAGTGAATCAACACTATTACGACTACTGCCAGAAGATGCTGGTAGTTTGTAGTAGAAAAAACTAGTATGTATCAAGGTCATCAGGTGGGAAACAGATTGCTAAGTCGAGAGTGTCACTGGAATTTCGTTATTTTACAGCAGTATTAGTCTAACTTTGTCTGTAATTTAACTTTAATTTACTCCCATAACTAATCAAGTTTATGTGTTCGTACATACGAATGTCATTTGTGAAGGTTTTACTGCAGCTAGAGGTAGCTGGAGGGGGAGGGGACACAACTATACAGCTCGTTCACTCGCATCCCTCCTTCTCCCAACTACGTCCCAGCAGTAATCCTTCACCTCTACACGTGCATCTGTCATGCACAGTCAGGGCTGGCACTGGGGCGTGACCCTCGCCCTGGTGAAGACAGTAGCGGAGAAAACACCGCAACCACTCACGAACCTCTATTGTTTTCTGTAACGAAAATGATATTGGTATATTTGTATACCCTTCTACCTATATCTATGATCTAGGTGTGTTCTTTCTGTTGCTTCTGTTCAATCATTTAGCGGCAGGTAGGACTAACAGAGACTCCTCGATTATTTCAGTTGTTGTTGTTGTTGTTGTTGTTGTCTTTGAAAGGGAAAGTGCTTCCACCGAAAGGCGATTTCGCACTGTGGGGGGAGGGGGGGCAGGGGGAGGAGCAGAGGGGGAAGCTGGAGGTGGTGGTGGTAAGGAAGGGAAGGGAAAGGGAGAAGGGTTGTCGTTTTCTTTCGCCGCAGGTTTTGTTTACTGGTGTTGGTGCCCTCTGCCATCTGTAGTGCCGTGCTCTTATGTCCTGTAGGCCTGCCAAGTCCGCAGAGGTGGCGTACTGTCCAGGTTGCCGGATCTCTTAGGTTGCCCTATTTCTATATCCTAGACTTAGTTTGAGGACTTATTGAGATTTATGTTTGGCCTTTTTTTTTTGCAGCTCTGAGAGACCATTGTTTCAAGTTGTTTTTATACTGATTTGAAGAATAATGTTATGCTAGCAAGCTCATTTGTTCAGTTATATCCTAACCTATGGGTTTTTGTTTCAGTTATCAGAGTTTCCCAGGGGGAGGAGCTATTTAGTCATACCCTTTTATCTGTTTATATGAGCTTAGCATGAGGGTGGCTTGTCACCATTGTTACTACTAATGACAGTATAGTATGCCACTGCTCTTTTGGTGGGTTAAGACAGTTATTAATGTTCAGTGCCAGCCTATGTTTATTTAAGACCTGTCTTAATTCTTCTCTTTCTTCTTTGTTTTCATGACATTCCAAAAGCACATGTGGGGTGCTAAGCCTGTCCCCACATATGCATGTTATAGGGTCTTTGTATTTAATTAAATATTCTCCACTTAGCCTCATTCTAGCTATCTTAGACTGGTGGGGCCTACTTGAATTAAAAAAAAGTAGCGTATTACTGGGTTGGTCATCTACCAGTCTCCTAGTTCCTTTACCTTCAGTTTTATATTTCTCCTGCCATCTTGTTTGTATTGCTGGTTTTATGGCTATTCTTCTCTCAGTTGGTGAAATAGAGATGTTTAGGGAGGTGACTTTAGGACTGCTACTCTGCTTTACAGCCAGTTTCGCTAGTTTGTCAGCTTCCTCGTTTCCTTTAATCCCAATATGGGAGGGGACCCAAAGGAACCTGACGTCTCCGTTTTCCTTGTTAATTTTATTTATGAGGGACAGTATCTCATATACAATGTCTATTCTGTTGGATGATTGGTTTTTAAGTGTCTGGAGTGCTGACAGGGAGTCCGATAGTATAAGGAATTGTCGTTGTTCAGTGTCTCTCAGTTTGAGTTGTGTCGTCTCAAGAGCTGTCTGTATAGCAGTCATCTCAGCTGTGAAGATTGACGTGTGGGTTGGGAGTTTGATTGATTGAAAGGGTCATGTTGTCAGGAGAATAGATTCCCAGCCCGGTTGCTTGCGCTTCAGGGTCGTGGGAGCCATCCGTATATATTTGTGTATAGTCCTTGTAGGTGGTGCTCAGTTTGAGTTTGATCTCTGAGGTGATTTGGTATTGGTGGCTTTCTTTGTTGTATTTGGTGAGGTCAGTGTCTATTTGTGGTCGCGGAAGTGTCCAAGGTGGAGTTTGCATGTTGGTGTGTGGGTAGGGTGCTGTAATTGTCGTTTCCGCTCCTTTTGTGTTTTCTATATGTTGGGTGTGTTGTTGAATAGTGGGTTGTGGGGCGTGGCGGCCTGTTCTGTGTCTGTGGGGTTGTATGTGGATCTGTCGGACTGGGTGGTCGGTAGGGAGACATTGCGTCTTATAGTAGTAGTTGGCTGTCCTCTCCTTGATAATCAGGTCTATTGGTTTTTGTCCCGTCTCTGCCAATACCGACAGGTTTGGAGTGTGCGAAGGTACACCCAACACTACTTTTAATGCTCCGGCCTGGACTGACTGGAGTTTAGCTATGTGGTTTGACCTCAGGTGAACTAGGAGTGGGGCTGCATAAAACAGCTTTGACATTACATGGGCTTGGTATAGGTTAAGAAGGGATTTTGGGTGGGTGCCCCAGTTGTTACCACTTACTACTCTCATTAGGTTAATTCCCTTTTTGGCAGCTTTCGTTATTTTATCTACATAGGGGGACCAGTTTGTTTTATCCGAGAAAATTACTCCTAAGAATTGTACCTGGGAGCTATAGTTAATGGTTGTTTGGTTTAGTTTTAGTTTGGGATATTCCATCTTCTGGTTTGGTTTTTTAAATATTATCGCCTGGGTTTTGGGGGCTGATAATTTAAAGCCATTATATTTTAACCAGTTTGCTACTTCATGGAGGTCCTCTTGGATCTTGTCAATTCCTATGATTTTAGGTATCTCGGGGTTGTTTGTTTTACGTACAGTATTTCTACTTTTCCTAGGAGGGAGGTGTCGTCTGCAAACTGTTTGACTTTTACGTGTTTTACACATTTGGGGAGGTCTGCAATCATTATGCTAAACAGTAATGGACTGAGGACGCTCCCCTGGGGCACTCCATTATCAAGCAGCACCTCTTTAGACGTCTGGTTTTCCACTCTTACTGCTATTTTCCTGTTTGACAGGAAGGATCGAATTAATTGGACGATTTTGTTTGGAGTGCCTATGCGGTAGAGTTTCTGGAGCAGACCTTCATGCCAGAGCATGTCGTAGGCTTTCTCGATGTCCAAGAACACTCCACACAGGTTCACTCTTTTTTCTGTATGAGCGTTAATTATTTCCTGCTGTAAGGCTGTTATATGATCTATCGTACTACGTTTTTCCCTAAACCCACTCTGTTCTGGGGGTAGAATGTTGTTTACTTCGCAGTAGTAGTTTAATCTGCATTTGATTATTGTTTCAAACGTCTTGCCTAACTGCGAGGTGAGCGCTATTGGTCTGTAGCTAGCTGGGGATGTCTTTTCTTTACCTGGTTTGGGGATTGGGACCACTGTAGCCATTTTCCACATGCTGGGGAGTGAGCTTTTATCGAGAATTTCATTAAAAAGCTCTAAAATATGAAGTTTAGTTTTATGATGACATTTTTGCAGCATTTCGTAGGTGATGAGGTCTGGGCCTGGAGCTGATCCCAGCCTTTTAGTTGTTAGGGCCTGCTCAAGCTCTTCCTTAGTTATTTTTTCTGTTAATTTAAAAGGGTCCTGTTGGTTTAAAGGGGGTAGAAAGTCTCGTTCTGCCTGTTCCCTATGTAATTTGAAGTCTGGGTCTAGATTATAGTCTGCGCTAGCATCTTGGAATTGTTTCGCTAAGAGGTTAGCTTTTTCTTGGTTTGTTTCATACTTTAAACCATCTTTCAACAAGGTTGGCATTGTGGACCTGGGGCCCTGGTTAAGATTATTTCAGCCGAGTGTCACTGACTTAAAAAGGATAGTGACAGGAAGATATTTTTAGGTGGAACTAGGACAACAAACATAGAACATGACTAGACGAGCAGTAAATATTGTTATGAAAGACTCAAGTATTAACTTCAGTCGGGAAAGTAGTAATTTACAGCTCTTTACATAATTGTTGCCTCCCAAACCCATCCGTTAATTAATTATCTGCTACGTTTCGCACCTGTGATCAACAAAAGCACCCTCTAGCTACCTCAAATCCAGCTGTCCAAACCCGTGCAACACGGTAGGACCTGAATTCACCTCAGCCACCTCCCATCCCACCTGTCTCGCTAGTGAGCCTCTCTACTCCAGTTTTTTGCCTGGACTGAGCCTGGAACCCACTGCGGGGAGGCGGGAGGGAGCTAGCGGTCATGTGATCTGGTAAATACTCGAAGAAAAGTATTACCACCAAAAATGGTATTTCTTCTTCGTACTGTACTAGTATTATTATTATTATTATTAAAGCAGATTAAATATAGCGCAATTTTAGACTCAGAGTCGACTCAATGCGCTGTACAGTGTATGGGGTTAGTTTTAAAATCACTAATAAAATAGCAGAATTCTTGTAGTAAGAACATCAGATTAGTTCTACAATCACTGAGAAATATCCAGATTCTGTTCAAGAATTTCCGGACTGAACCACAGAGGCAATCAGCAGTATGCTAGGATAGTCATAGACTGTGGAGTTGTGGAAGCCAGTGAGACACACCTGTCCGCTAGCTGATATAAAGCATGGGTAGTCTTCACACCCCTGTGTATGACCAGCAGGTCACGGCAAGAACCACAGCCCATGACAAGCATGACTGTCCACAGTTAATGGCGATGGACGAAGCTACAGTAATGTGGGAGAAGTCTCATATTGTAACTGCTTGGTTAATACTTCTTTCTGTACATAAGAGAACTCGTGATGTAAGTTTTCTAGATCAATCCGCTTAACAGCCACCTGCAGTCCTGTGTGGTTGTATCTTTGTGACCTTTGGCTATTCCTGTATATGGCTGATAGACACACGCCACACTGTCAAACTGCACGATGACCACTTCTGATGACGATGACTCATTGACGTTGATAGTGACCTTCACCTTGTTTTCTGCCAGTGGTGGGGAGGTTACTTGCTGGTGGAGAATCAGACAACTGAGATTGGGACTAAGCACAATGCGTGGTTACTGATTTGTATGACATACCCTTTGTTTGTCTTTAGCCTCTTGTCACTCTTGAATCTATGAACTTTACCAGCTACTTGTTTTAGCAAGTCGTCTGCTCCGGGACCCGTGCTGGCTCTCAACGGCCGTGAGTTCAGATCTACAAGCCTTCGTGTCGTTGTGAGATCTAACGATCTTCAGAAGAAAGCCATATGGCGTCAGGCAGACAAGTCAACGGGAAATCCGAAAGTCACAGAAGGAAAGAAAAGTCGAACAGTCCTGCACAGCAGCGACGCAGCGAAGAAAGTACCGACTTACACAATGGGCACTAAAAACACAACAAACTAATAAAACAACAAAAAAATACAAAAATTGTAGAGAACCGCCTCCCTCAAGCCTGTTAGGCGAGGGGACGCCACTCTATCTCAGCCGAGATCTGTCTCTATCTCTATCTGTACCAGATAACATTACTATATGGAGAATAACTAACAGGCGGAGGGAGTGACCGCCCACCTTGTAAGAACACTTACTAACATCCATAGGTGAACAACAAACAAAAAGAAATCACACCCCAAATCCAGCCAGGCTGTAGGGCGAGGCCGCCTTGACTGAGTTAATTATGCAAAGCTGCCAACGGACCTGTCGAACAGGCTGCTGTATCTACACCCTGCTATGGTGCTGATACTCAGCCGATTGCCACCACTGGTGTTGTGAAGGGTGCACTAGTGTGACGTAGTACACTGTTTGGTGTTGACTGTTGTCAGTGTTGTGAATGGTGCACTAGTGTGACGTAGTACACTGTTTGGTGTTGACGGCTGTCAGTGTTGTGAATGGTGCTCTAGTGTGACGTAGTACACTGTTTGGTGTTGACTGCTGTCAGTGTTGTGAATGGTGCACTAGTGTGACGTAGTACACTGTTTGGTGTTGACGGCTGTCAGTGATGTGAATGGTGCACTAGTGTGACGTAGTACACTGTTTGGTGTTGACTGCTGTCAGTGTTGTGAATGGTGCACTAGTGTGACGTAGTACACTGTTTGGTGTTGACTGCTGTCAGTGTTGTGAATGGTGCACTAGTGTGACGTAGTACACTGTTTGGTGTTGACTGCTGTCAGTGTTGTGAATGGTGCACTAGTGTGACGTAGTACACTGTTTGGTGTTGACGGCTGTCAGAGTTGTGAATGGTGCACTAGTGTGACATAATACACTGTTAGCGACGCTTGTTGATCGCAGGTGCAAATCGTAGCGGATAATTGAGTAATGAATGGCTTTTGGAGGCTAAAATTTACAGGTAGAGTTTATATCGTCTATATCTACCGATATCTGCAAAAACTGCCAACCATTGAGGTTGGTCTTTAATAAATTGACTTTCTATGATGGGGAAAATGGTTAGGGTTTATGTTTAGGGTTAGGGTTAGGGGATAGTGTTACGGGTTAGGTATAGGGTTAGGGTTGGGGGCTAGGTTTGTGTTATGGTTTTTTTTAGTGAGTTATGTTTAGGGTTAGAATTTAGGTTAGGTTTAGGGTTTTAGGTACGTTTCGCTGATTAAATGGAGTGAGCAGACGACAAAGGCCGAACAGACGACAGCGGGCGTGTGCAGCGAGCATGCGGCAGAGGTCGAGTGCTGGGCTCAGTTCGCGGTGCCAGGTAACATGATCATTTTGTGAACCCAGCGAAGCATTTCATGGGAATACCTTGATAAAAACAAGGAGTAAATAGCCTCACGTAGAATGTAAGGAAAAAAGTGAGAACAACCTCTACGCTCCATAAGCTAAGGTTTGGCTCTACACAGGGTGTTTCTGAATGAGGACCTCATTGGCACGACAACGCGATGGTTAGAGCGTCTCGTACGCTTTAGTCATTGGACTCTTAGAGGACAAGTCTCAATGCTGACTTCTTTCACCGCTCAAACAGCTGCTTGATATAGCTTTGAAACAAAAATGTTTGACAGCGACGGTAAGAGCATACCGCTCTATGTTTTCTTTTTCTGTGAAAGTACTAAGAAAGTACCAGATTTAATGATCAATTCATTATTTTGTAACTGTCAGAAACCTAATACCAATGACTAAGCACATTCCTGAGACTATTTTGTTTGGAGCAGCTTACATATCTTAATTCATTTTTTCAATTTCTGGTTCTCATTGATACATTGATAACATGCCATAAGCATTTATTTCATGAAATAAACTTTTCCAAAACTATAGCTTGCCGAGGTGCCTGTGAGAAATATACTCAATGGTATACATTTTTTCCATTTCATTGTAAGAACAGATATTGCTAACATTTTCAAATACGTTATATTATTATATAACACGTGATAAATTTTAATTAAAAAAAATAAGTAAAATTTAAATAGATAGTATAATCATTTTTGGAGTCACCCACCTTAAACTTGTAACAAAGCTATATTCCTAAGATTAAACACATAATTAACCTGAGACGTCAGTCATTTAACTTTGAGTCACTTTTGTCTACAAACACCTTACATATACGATCTTTTATTTCCAATCGAGAAATGTGTGAAAATGACTGCTGATGTCGCTAGTCATCTGCTAAGGAATAAAGAGGTACTCGGAGTACCTCTAGATTTTAGGAGCCAAAATAACTGTTCTCTACTGAAAGTCGGTCTCTTTCAACTCGGTTACAACGAGAAGTGCGGCAAACTACTCCATTTAGCTGCCAGCTAGCGCACTAGTGGCGTTCTGTGCACGCAGCGCCTGGCAATTAAGCGGCTAAGGAACGTGAGTAGGTAGGAGTTGAAAATACGGACTAGTCTAAGCAAGTAGAGAGGCCGTGATCACCATTGCAACTGACTATTCAAAAAATTGAAGGCAGCCACTGACAAGCTCGCCACGCTGAGATTTGTTGAGCGGCGGTAAGCAAGTCCCGCAGTGTGAGATGAGCCTTTACCTTAATAAACTGTTAAGTCTCGCGTCACACACTCAAAAAAACTCGTCCCTTAGCTTTGTACAAGTGTCTGCTCTGCACAGCTGGCTCAGCGACGCTGTCCATGACTTATTTGCTCTCTGCATATAAACTCATTAACCGTATAAAGAAAATAGAAAATAGAAATATTTGATATTTTTCTGATCATTTATTTGTCGGTTACTTTTTAAGAGAGACAGTTTTAGATTCGGGTCAAGGCACCATAACTTTCTGTAGCCGGACTGATCCACTGTAGCGTTGTGGTAGTGATTTAACATGACTACGGAATTATCAATGTTATAACATATTTGTATTACAATTTGCTAATTAACTGTAGTTTCTAATATCATTTGAAGAAGATCCAATATGTAGGTGTTATTGGTTTCTGCTGGTTTATTCTCCGTTTTACTCTTTTTACGGCTAATGGATTTATGTCAATAAAGAATTAAGAACATCTTTATCTAAAATTAAAACATTTTCGTGATGCCATCTTAGTTCGTAGACCGGGCTTTCTGAACAAACCCAAGGACAATCTAATTTTGGTGACACGGACAAAATGGCGTCTGTTTTCTAGCAGCCGTTTTAAACTACATTCTAAACTTAGGCAAAGTATAGTCATTTTAAGTATAACATTACTCAAACTACTATCACCTATATTTTGACAAATGAAAAGAACCGTCTACTTTGCATAGATATGAAGCGACTATGTTTTCAGAATATGGTAGAAAGAATATTTTATTAACATATGAATCAAGTGTACAAATGTGAAGGATCACAGGCAAAATATGCATGTAAGATTCGAGGCGTACATAATTTATTATCAGGTAAATTCCACGAATATATGTGAGAAGTAAACTTTAATTGTTGCCTCTGTTTATGTATCCAGACGGTAACAACGCTTATCGTGTCGACTCAGTAGAATTGCAAAGATTGCTCTGTGCCTGATCACGATCATCAGGGGTATCATAAATTATATGTATAATACTTAACAAATTCTCTCTGGAAATGTAGACAAGCACACACCAACATGCATAGACAAATGACAAACAATTAGAAGTAACACTGAGTAAAAGAAAAATATTTGAATTTCTGACGCGTATGATTATTAAAAAAGTGCAAATAATGTAAAACCTTCATAATGTAGTTTTGCAAGTTAAATGCTGCAGTTACTTTTCCAAATGACCCAGCTGTTTAATACTACCTGATTCCGAGAGAATTTGAGGAAGGTAAAGCAACGAAAGTGTGAAAATAGGCACCTCTCTCACAAAAGCTGGTCTCGGTATGTTAGGTCCCTACACCTCTGCGTTGTCTAGGCATAGAATACCTGACAAAAATTAGCTACCTAAAAAAGCTCATGACTGTGCAGTTTTAAGAAGCGGGATTCTCGAATGCGCCATCTTCGCGTGAAAACACGCTTTCTAAAAATATATCTATTGTTGTGTTTACTGAAAATTGGAAAAGATATTGTTGTAAAAAACTTTTGGTCATTTAAAATTGATGAAACAGAACCGAAACTGACACAATAAAAGAACTGATGAGGAATGGCAACGTAGACAATGTTATTTTGTGTCTCTAGTAAACCATGGTAGTAGAACTAATATTTAAGCCCCACCCACCTCCAACAATAATTTTAAAAGTTATATGTATGAGCTAACATATTGCTTCATACAGTGTATCCAGTAATTATTTTAAGTTTCAGTAAGCGCTTAATTACATTGTATGATACTGTATTGAATAGCTTGATAAGGTACTGCATAATCTAAACTATTGTAGCATTACTATTGTAGAATAAACTTGACGATAAATGTTTTAATACTCGTGCGAACAGACGACTCGCCGATGGAAGAGTATGACGATGCGCTAGACGACTTACCTTTGCTGAAGGTGAAAACGAACGAATATTCCGCCATGAAGTACGAGCAGTCACTACTCAAAGAGGGTCTTGCATCTGAACCAGCAGCACTGGACAAAAGGAAGGAAGGAAATTTCGCTGGTCTTCGCAACCAGTCGGAAATGATGGAAGGTAAGACAAAAACATGTGTGGTAATATGTTTAAAGTATCTTTAGTTTATTAGACTTAAGACTTTATTCAGTAGGCTCGCGCCCATGACTGAAAGAAGGTAAATATATTACATGCAAACAGTTGCATTCAATACTCGTACAAACAGAAATAAATACCTGGCAGAATATATGGGGCTAGAAGTTAGTAATAAATGCACTTTCTGTGGCAACGAAAGGGAGACAATTGAACATCTATTTTGACGCTGTAACGTAACCAATCTATTTTGGACAAGCCTAGATAAGGCAATCAGGGTTAATGCTCTAAAAATAATAAATTAACACTTAATGAATCTGTAATACTATTCGGGTATGAAGCAAACTGTCCAATAGATAATATGTTAGAGAATATACTACTAGAAGCAAAGTTTTTCATCCATAAATGTAAACTAGAGAAGATACAGCCTGACTTAATTCAGCTAAATAGAAAATACAAGATTGAAGAATTTAACGCACTTGTTAACATGGAATTTCAGGAATTGATAATGCGCTCGGCTAATTATATGAATTTTATGAGTTTATCTACAACTATATATTTTCACAAGTTTTAGAAAACATATAAATGAGGAAGGCACCTCTTCGATTATTAACTTGTGATACTAGGTACAGTAGTACCATTCCCTCATTAACTTTTAGACTACCAAGCTTTCTGGTACATATCCAGTACATATCTATAACAATTAAATTAGTTAAACAGTTAAACAATTAAATTGCATAGAAATACAGTGAGTGTATGAGCGTTGGCTTCCTATTTTTAACATGTTTTTGTACATTATATTCGAAGAAAACACGAGAAACAGGGAATGTGTGCAGATTATTTTTATGTTAATTAACCGAACGGTTGGAAAGGATAATGAAGATTAAACGGTTAAAACATTTATGTGAATGATGATAAACTGGCCACTTCCTGTGTATCACAGTTACATTACCAATGTAATTAGGTACAGCTTTTTGTAATGGTACATGAGGGCATTGTCTTTTTGCCTTTCTCTAGTTTGTTCGTTCAAAGTGGTTTACCTGAGCATAACTGATGTATGTTGTCTGGTGTAAATTGCATGTCAGCTTGTCAGGATTGCTTTTCTTGGGGTGTCTGCACATATGTAGAGGGTTTAATATGTGTCAATGATCATGGTGTAACTTAATAATCTTACACTTGCCATATAAACCAAGAACAGTTCTGTTCTTGTGCATCATAATCACATTAACAATTAATTAGGTACAAGTTTTTGTAATGCTTCATGTGGACACTTTCTTCTTGTTTCTCTCTCTTTTTTCTCTGTTTTAAGTATGGATATCTAACACTCTATATTTATCTTTTCTACCTCTGTTTAAGTACGGATTTAAGAATGAAAGGGATGTTTGAATTGTGTTCTGTGAATTGTACTTACGGAATAAAAAAAACTTAAAAAAAAAATAATTACTTAAGCATATAGTAGAATGAAAGTAAATAGGAGCAGCATACAAGACCGAGTGAAAAACCTAAGAATGTTTAAATAAAACAAAAGGTTAGCTAGACATAGACAATGTGCTAGACATAGTTTGATCACAGGGCTAGTGTCCCAAGAATAAACAGAGTGAAGTAAACTCTTTACAATTTGTTCTCTCAAATCTTATTTTCTTTAGATATATCTGGCTAAAATGGGGTTATTTTAGTACGGTTATCTGACATGAAAGGCAGCATCGAAAATGTGAAATTACTGTGTAAATGTTTCTGGAAACGTATTCTTCTCGTAAATCAAAATATTATGATATAAATAAATAAGTGTATTTCAGTTTCCTCTTCCACGCAAAAAGGACACAGTGTTTGTACTATTTTCACAGCTGTGGCGAAATCTGTGAGAGTTTAAATTAGAAACCTAAAGCCTAAATTTTATAACTGCATCTCTCATGCCCATATGTTTAATGTGTGTAAGAAATCTGTCCTGAGATAAGGTAGATTTCAAGGATTTGTATGTTTCATATCTGGCACTTGAGTTGAGTTTATTTTGCCAGTCATGGTGAACACAATATGTCAATCTTAGTTTCCAAACTTTCAAAAAGACTGAAGTTTCCAACCCCTTGACTATCCCATATAAAACCAGGACAGGAATATGGTACTAATACCAACTATGTGCTTTGGAAGCAGACCGATATGGAGGGTCAAATAGGGCCCTCAGCACACCTACGGCATTATTAGCTTGGATGACCGCATCAATATTGTCGATCATCACAAAGTATGGAGGGTCGACAACAGTTGAGAAGGGCTATCAGGGAAAATCCTATAAACAATGAAGAAGAAATCATGGTAATATTTTATTATGCCGAAAAGACATGACACTGATGAGAAAGAAAATGTGAGACAAGTGGTATAGTATAAAGAAAATTGAAGAACACTATGCAATTATTGGTAAACCCGGAACTTTCTTTCTGTGCCATTTAACACTGGAACGAGGCACAGGTTCTGCTATTGCTGATAGCATTCACAGTGCAATTGAGGAAAGGGGAATTACAGACAAGATGATGGCAGTTGGAGCCTACAGCACAGCTGTGAACATTGGGCACCGCAGGGGGGACAAAACATCTGTTAGAACTTCACACTGGTCGCCCTTTGCATTGGTTCATTTGCTCTTTACACTTGAACGAGCTTCTATTCCCCAGCTCTGCAAAACACTCATTGGTCCAATTGAATGAGCACACAGTGGAAAGGACCGATTGAAATGCACTGGCTAATTGTGCATCATTGCCACTTTCTGCAGAAGGATTTCGACTCATTGCCGACGGTGATCCTTGTCATATGGTAACCTTAATGGGGAAGTAATAATCGCCCCAGTTAGGGTCTAGGGTGGCTTGTTGACAAGCCTGAGACCCCTTATGCAAGGAGGGGGTAGTATGTGCCAGTGAAGAGGTGTTGTGTTGGGTAGAAGCGTAGAGGTGTTACCCACATAGCATTTAAACCTTTCATAAATGTTTTATAAATGTTCTCACGAAATGTTTGAATAACGTTTGCAAAAAATGTTTTGAAAATGTTTATTTTGCACATCGGAAAAATGTTTTCTTAACGTTTACATTCAAACTATTTTAAAACTTATTTTCTACCTTTTTAAGCTCTTTTATAAACATTTTCCTGTAAAGCATTTAATAGTTGTGTCACAACTTCGGGAAGCGTGACTCTCACTTTCTCTCTCTCTCTCTTCCAATTGACGTGCACGGGCCAGACAAATACAGGTTCTTTTGCACAAAATAAATTTTATCTAAAGATAAAAAAAAATGTCTTCCACTCCTCAGCCCCTTCTCATTTTCCCTGATTCTCTCACGTCACATATCTTCTGACATAATCCAGACACACTGACGCTCTTTCATTCTTCCAACCTCACATTAGCTAGATCTGTGCCACGGTCGTAACGCTGCATCATGGAAAGACATGCATATACCTCAGGGGAAGACAGATCCATACGGAGAATATCCAAAGATAAGATCTGAACTCTAACCCACTTACAATAGCAGGAACAAGCGAGGGTTTTAACTACTACTCTGTAGTAGCATCTAGCTTTCGGGTGCGGCAACATAAAGTGACTTTTAATTTAGAATGGCGCCATCTGTTTAAGGACTCACTTGATATTCTGACTGTAGTTGTTATCTTCAACGTTTTACCGTATTTCTACGAAGGTTCACTAAGAAAACGGTGATGACAATCTTGTTTTTGAAACGAAAATTATCTTCTCTGAGCGTTAGCAAGGGAAACTATCCAACGTTGCGTCAATACGAAGTGCATGGCGTGTAACTGTGTTTTGAGATGACTGATTTTACATCAGTTTTCAAATCTACAAATCTATAGTATCACACAAACATAGATTTTATTAGAATACACATTAGAGTTTGAATATTACTTAATAGTAAGCGTCTATATTCTGTTCTATAGCTTACATCCTCTGTGGTTTCTCTCATTCAACAATCCCTTACTACGTCATACATTCCTACGTCATACATTCTACGTTATGCACACTACAACATAATCCTACGTCATGTATCTTAAGAAGTTTTTGCCAAATGTTTACATAACATTTATTTAATATTTTTGATTAAATGTTATATTTCCTACCATTTTAAATTGTTTACAAAATGTTTCAGTTTTAAATGTTTATTTGGTAAATGTTTCTAAAATGTTTCATATCAAACTTTTACATTATTACAGCTATGTTAGCGTTTTTACAACGTTTATAAAATGTTTCATTGCTATCTGGGTATAAGAGGTAGACAGGCTTAAGTGGTCACAGCACGCCAGACGTGACCAGCTGACTGGCAGAGAGAGGACACCCGTCTGCCAGGATCAACTACGTAGGATCACAGGGGGGGGGGGGATTAGGCACCTGTCCTGGTTGATGATTTGATGATGAGTGAGTGACAATGGCATCCTCGACTGATGTGTCTGTACGGATGGGCAAATTGAAATAGTGAACCGGGAACCTTGCAAGACACTTCTCGTCACATATACTGCTCATATACTCCCAGATGGAGTGGCACTTGTATGAAGCAAAATCTCATTCCTATGTTTAATACTTATTACTTTCTAAGATATAAGGGCAAAAAAGCTGTATTACAAAAACTCCATCTGGGAGTATATGTGCAAAGTTTCAAGAAAATCTGTTAACAAATGTGGAAAATAACTGGAAAACAGTCAGCGAGTTTATATTTTTCATTTATTTATTTTTTAAAGCCCTTTCCTCATTCCAGAAACCATCAAGATGTCAGTATCTTAAAATACAACACCTTAACCACATTCTGACCAAATTTAATGTTTATACATTAATTAGTTGGCCCATGTCATTCAGAACAAATTTGGTACCCAGTTTTGGGTGATGGTGCCGCCTTAAGGGACTGCACCTCTTCCAACTATACTCCGTTCGTCCAACTCTCCGCTTTGCTGGACCCTGTGGTGTATATAACGACCTTACTCAAGTCCATGCTAATTTTCTCCCTGACTTGGTCGCGCTGGCGGTGAGTTTATCGGTGAGGCTGTAACTCGCTGTTGCTGTTTGCTATCAGTTCAATGTCGTCGGCAAAGCGAAGCCTTTTGAGCGGCCTTCTCCGATAAACATAGAAGTATGATGGTCCTGAAGTGTATCCTGTATGATTTTCTCCAGGTATATGTTGAACAGCACCTGGGGACAGAATGCATCCCTGGCGTTCCTCCAGGTCGTGGGAAAGAGCTTATCCACTCGGTTGTTAAAAAGTGCTGAGCTCGTGCAGCTATCTTACAGTGACTTGATGGTCTCATACACTGACGTATGAGACTTTCTTCCACGTTTGATGTCTGTAAAAGCAAGGGAAGCAGACTCTAACAGAAAACTAGGATGAAAACACGACATCCGGGCAAAAGACACAACCCGACGACGGCACCGACCAGGGCACAGGGTATCTGGGTGGAACCGCCACGAGGGGGAACTAAATCGGGACCAGAGCCGACGGTTGCGGCTTAGTTGAAAAAGGACTGCGTACTCCTTCGGCATTATCTAGGGACGAAAGAGCAAAAAGTATGGTACTTAAGCCGTCGTTTCTATTTCTACATCAGCATTATAGAAATGAACATTGCTTTACAACAGATAGTGCATTGAATATCCTCCTTACAGATTGTCATAGCAATTTTAACAAAAGCAGTTTGAATATATATATATATATATCTTTTACAAGATAGTGAGTTTATATGTATTTCCTGTTCTTACTGTCCTGAATGAACTTTTTTTGACAGCGATGCCACTCACAAATTAATCTGTGAGATGTGAAATTTCAGATGTGACGTGAAAATCGGCAAGTCTGCTAGTATGCAGAAGCGACTCATTTTGATCAATTATTTTCTCCAGCATGATAAGGCTTGGAAGGTTTGAGATAACCAGTTGCTACATTATAGGGCGAAAGTAGAACATATAATGCAATGCTCCTCATTATTTCATATTATGTACATATGAAAGGCTGTTGTGACGTGAAATGAATAACCAAGACAGTTCTTTGCTCTCACGTGTTGAGAGGGAATAGCTCAAGGTAATATTTTCAAATCAAATCTTTTGTTTCATTCCCTGACCAGCCGGCTCACTTCGGTTCCTGCTTGTTGGGAGAACTGGGTCAGGCAAAAGTTCAACAGGAAACTCAATTCTTGGAAAGAAAATCTTCACCGTTGAAATGGGCAGTGCATCTGTCACTAAAACCTGTCAGCTGGAACGTAGCAAGCGTAGCGGGGTTACTATTGATGTAAGTTTTCCTTTTCTTTTTCTCTTCTAGATTCCGTGCCTTGCACTTCAGCGAGCTTAATATTACTCTTTCCTTAAACTCTGCTGGGAGTTACCAGTATTGGAAGACGAGACAAACTTTAATGGTCCTCTCCGCAATAAAAGAAATCGTGTGATATAAATCTAGACCACTTTAATAACTCTGAAAAAGATTAAGGCTAGAAAAGACGATCAAACCTTTTATTAACTGACCCGGTTATGTAGTCTTTTCTGAGCTAAATTGCCCATTTACAGAAAATGAAATTAGAGAATAAAACGCTTAAGGATAAGAACAAAAAAAAGCGTTATTTTATTGGTAAACCTGGTTGTAATTTGTTATTCCACAGGTCATGGACTCGCCTGGTTTGTTTGACACCAGTAAGACGCACGACGAAGTGGCGATAGAAGTTATTCAAACCGTCGCTTGCATGCATCCGGGGCCCACGGCGGTCCTTTACGTCATCTCGTTAGTGAACCGCTACACACAGGAAGAGAATGATGTGTACGAGAGGCTGAAAGGTCTCCTGGATCAGAACGTGACAAAGTACATGATTGTCATCTTCACGCGCGCCAACGAACTGAAGCAAAATAATAAAACCATCGAAGATTATCTGGATACTGCCCCTCGCGAACTTAGGGAGGTGCTGAAGGAGTGCGACAACCGCTACGTGGTAATCGAAAACTTCGCTGACGACAAAGATAGCCAGGTAGACCATCTGTTGCAGAAGGTGCGTACGCTGAGCGAGTTGCACGGTGGCAAATCTTACACGTGTCCTAAGTACGGTAAGGTCGGCGATCAGATGAATAAGGAAGTTGAGAAGAGGTTGAAAAAGCTAGAGAAGAGAGAGTTACGAAGAAGAAAGTACGTACAAGACCTGATGATGTTGATGACGCAAACTCAAGAGCAAGTGGAGACACTAAGAGAGGAGCTCGAGAGACACAAAAAGAAGAGAGCTGAGCAATGGAAGATGAGCAATCTGGGAAGGGAGGAGAAACTAGCAGCCATGCTGGAAACCATGGAGAAGCAGGAGCTCGTTTATGAAGCGAACGAGCTGAAGGAATTGCTGTCCGAAATGGAAAAGGAGAAAAATAAAGAGATGAAAGATGCAGAGCAATGCTGGAAAGAGAGAATAGAGCTTTTAGAAAAGCAGGCGAAAGAGATTTACGAAAAACGCATCGCAGAGGCACTAGAAGAGGAAAGAAAAGAGAGTAAAATCCGTGAACAGGAGTATGAGAAGCAGCTGCAAAAACTTAAGGACGAGATCGCCAAAAAATGTGTTATTTTATGAAATTCCTTATATTTGAGATCATATTTTGTACAGTTCATAGTTCTAGATAATAATCTGTAACATATCGAGAGATTAGTCTCTTTACCAAGCTCCCTTAACAGGCTTGGCAGAAAAAAATATAATAAAAAAACGTCACAAGAGATGCTGTCAGGCGCCGACATCGAGTTTAAAGATGATCAAATGTCCGAGATCTTGCCAGTGAAATAATTGCTGAAAGCCTATGGCATCCGTGAAGCAGCGTCGGCAGTGGACAGTATTGCTGCCGTGCGAAGTGCAATCATTCCACTGAAGATGTCAAACAGCTTTATCTATCTTCCTCCAAGAAGCTGTTTGACATCTTTAGTTATCTCTTGCCTTATTTATCAGCATTTCCTCTCTATTTCTGTCATATTGTTTTGTAGTATTTTGGTTTTCTTTCTTATCGGCTTTCCCCTCTTTCTCTTTTAGGTTTCGTGGCTCTCTCTTGTACTTGTGAATAGTTCCGGCACTCTTTTTCTCGTACTCCAGTTCCATATTGTGCTGTTGTTTAAGTTCACTTATTCTCTATGACACACGGAAACGTCATGAAGAAGTTACTGCTGACATCGCACGAGCGGTCACCTGCTTTTATCCGGGTCCTCATGCTATTCTGTAAGTCGTAAGGATCGATCGCTTCACTAAAGAGGACGAAGATGTTTTCACCCGACTAATAGAGCATTTGAAAAAAAAAACAAATTTGATGAAAGCTATACAATCGTAATCTTTACTGGAGGAGGTGAGTCTGAAGGCTCTGGTAAAAAAAAGATTGATGAAATCCTGAATACGGCACCTGACAACTTGACAAAATTCTTAATAAAGACTGGAACAACATGTATGTTGTCTTCAACATAGCGACCAAGAAACAGCCTCAGATGGAGCTTCTCCTGCAGTATATTCGCACGATATATGTTGAGAACTGCGATGTGCTTTACACATACCCCAAGTACTTCTACATCAGCGAAGCTGTGGAACAGGAAGTGACGAAAAGGATGCCGAAGGCGGAAGAAAGATCCTCTAGGAAAAACGTTATGTCCAGGAACTTGAAACGAGGGCAAGGCAAGCCCAGGAAGATGTTGCGAGAGAAAAGGAAGAACAGAAGAGAGAACATGAACGACAGCGGGAGATGAAGGCTAAAAAGAGAAGAGTGGATTTGGAGAGATTCGCCATGAGCAGAGTTGGCAAGAGGCTGAAGCCTTACTGCAGACACCGGAACAATAAAGAAACCAACAAAAGAAAGAAAAGGAACAATAGAAGATAAATGAGCAAGAGAATTTCGAGAAGAAACAGAAATGAAAGAGATGGTGATGAGTGTAAAAGCTTTCGAGAATAAATGAAAAGGATCCGGGAAAAGAAGGTAGGGAGGTGGAATAGTTGCTGCTAAAGGGGCAGGAAGGATTTTATCTTTTCTGATGAGCATGGCCAGACTTGCTCCTGTCTTTTCTGACATCTCGGAAAGGCTGACCAGTGAATACCCTCTGTACCTTATTCTTTAGATGGATCATCTCGGTCCATTTCATTTATTGATGACATCTCATCTTTCATCCCATTAGGTGGATCACCTTGGTTAAACAGCTTTTTAACAGGCAACATTGACATCGCGTTTTATTTAACCTGAAACTGGTAAATTTCCTCAACCATTTTAGGGTATTGGCACATTTGGCTGGTCAGGAAGCTTTAAAAATATGTCTGGGTGAAAGCCATTAAGCCGTTGTAGAAAAATTATCACATCCGAGGGAAGAGGTGAGACTTTTCTTGTTATGGTTCCGTGTAAGAAAGGAATGATAAAAGAATAAGAATTGGTTATATATGATTAATCGTCTTGAGACATTTTTTGAGTATACAAAGGTTTAGCAAAATGTGTTAAAGCATTCAACGAATGTGACTTTAATACCTTGATTATAGATGTTCTTTATCGGGTACCCAGCTTGCCCTCAAATATTGACTATGTGACAACAGCTATATGCAAGTAATTGAGAGAGCAATGTCGGTATTTGAAAGCTAGCCGACTGCCTCCATTTGTAGAATATTTTCAAGATTTTTTAACGTTACCGACGTAGTGATTTGAACATGTAATTTTACGTGCATTGCATGAGCAAATTTTACATTAAATTTGAAGATCTTTAATTAACATGTTGCCGAGATGTAATGTTCATCAGAAAACGTTCATTCATCAGACAAGAGGATTGTTACTCATTTATCAATTACATCTAAAATGATTATCATCTTAAGAGGTGACAGTCACTTGCCAGTGCATCCATTTTTTTCTAAAACGGAACGCAAATTCCTGGCACTGAAAGAGACATTTTAATGACGCACGCGCATCTCTCATGCCTGCACGCGCTCTGATCAGTGCTGTTAGAACGGGGCTTTGTGGGCTGCTCACAATAAGGTATTCGACTGCGTGGAAATATTTGAGAAATGATGAGTTGTGTCCCTTAACATTTGTTTTATCGCTTTGCTAAGCTACTACCTTTTATGTTAAAATTTGCCAGGCTTTATATCGGTAGGAGTGGTTAATAAATATAATTAGCAGCAATTTACATAGCTGCTTACTTGCTAATACGTCTCATTCCATGCACGATAAAAGCATACATTACACTAATTTTTTTATTTTTTATTTTTATTTTTTATTTTTTTGCATAAGAAATAAAAATCATAAGCATATTAGTGGCTTATTTACAATTTCAGAAACTTCCTCAGAACATAAATTACTCAATCATCACGTTCTCTTTTTATGTCCTTTTTTGTAGTAGTAGTCGAAATGAATAGCATAGTTTTCGCTCTTAGACAGGGGTTAAAAGTAAACAGAAATAAAAAAAGTGTTTAAGCACACATTTTTTATTTGAAATGTCATAAAAGGGGTAAAATAATGTCAGGGTATCTCGATCTTTTTAGTTTTATTTTGACTTTAATGTTCCCTTTAAAGACCGATTTAGGGGAGGTACGCATAGTCTAATAGTCCTAGAGCAACAGTTACCTATCTCCCCTCATTTTGCATACAATTACAAAAAAATCAAATTATTTTACAACCTGTGGACTGCTGGAAATGGTTTAATATTGCATAATCATCGGAAATGAGTAAATGGTGAAAACTTCAGGGGCCAGTTGCACGACACATTTCTAATTTTAAACACTTTTAGGCCTTAACTCTGTTTAGATAATCAGTTTAAAATGCACACCACAATTATAGAATTTTTAAAACTAAAACTGCTTTAAGTAAGATAAAGTTGTTTATGTCTGACTTTCCGTCCTGTCAGTACAATTTTTATGTTTTTCTAAAAATTGCTAAGAAGAGATTTTTCTTCTTTGGAAAAGTATTAATGCTTAGAAACGTGTTGTGCAACTGTCCCCAGACCTCTTAGACGATGGAAAAAGGATAAAAAATCTATATACAATTCGACCGAACACCAATACATACATACACAGTGAGTTAAATAAAAGTGTGTAAAAATGTTCTGTTTATTCTATGCGTCTCGTAAATGAAGATTTTTCATTTCCAATATTTCTCTCCCCGGTTTTTCCCTTCTCTGCCCTCCCCCAAAACTAACCTTTGTTTTTGTGCTGTGGAAATTGCGCTTCTGTTTTTTTTTCTTGCTGTTTTCTTCAAGAGCAACAAGCTCACTGCCAAATAGGTAGATGAGTTTTCTTATTGTTATTATATCTTTGAGTGTAGCACATGTATTCACTTACATACCTACTAATTATTTACATTTTCACACATATACTTTTATATGTGTACAGTGTGATTAACCACATTCACCTTAATATTACTGTGTTCTTACAACTGTATTCAGCTATTGAGTTAAGGTTGGAATAAGTTGTTAAAATTTGCTATTGTAACAGCGCAATACATTCAATTGTTTAGAAATATGCTTTGTGCAGAATGTTGTAAGCTGTCTACAATCTTGTGCTTGACCTCCTCACCTCCATCCACACTCACCAACATTCTGTAGATCTGTTCGGCCTCGGCGACAATGAAACGTATCGTTAGGAAATCGCCGAAACACATCTGAAAATATAAACCTTTATTTGTTTTTTAATCTTGCGAATTGAAAATTGCCAGCAGCTTCAATATCTGCAGAATAAATCTGGTGATAAACGTGCTCTGGATATCTATTTGAACTATCAGCACGTGACGCTTTCTTCTAGACACCAAATACTTTGACCTGTATATCTTTGCTTATATAACTTGTTATCTTTGCATTCTTCTGTTCAGATGTATGAACTCAGTTTCTGCACTAAGCTGTATATTCTTGCCTTTGCTGTATATGTTTGATAAAAAATTTACCTGTAATGAAAGACATTTATTCATGTCATACATATGTTTGTTCGTGTGTCAAAGTAATCTTTATAAAATTTTCTGAATGACATATGTATCTGCTGTTTCATCTTCTGTAACAAGACTAATAAATAAAGGGTAGCCTTTACTATTTTTTTTCTTACAGAGGAACCGAGATTCAATTCTAAGCAAGTACGAGCAGATTCTGGATTTTGTTAAAAGAAGTAAAAAGTGCAAAGACCACACAATCGTTGACTCATGCGGACTAAGAACACAGTCCCGTTCAGACAAAGTAAATGACAAAATGCGATAAAACGTCTTCTTACTTACTTATAAACACGTCCGCACTTAAGCAAACACACAACCGCATGCAAATATGCACGGTGAAAGAACATACATATAATGCAGCTGTAAGTTAATAACCCTGTCGGGTAGTAACGATGAATTCTTAATAAGCAAAGGTGGCCGAAAGTTGAAAGATAAAAATCAAAAGTGAAATTTATAGGCGACTATATAAGTAAGAGGATAGTGCAGTAAGCCAACTGCGACACATAAGTACATAACAAAATATCCAATGAGAATAGCTTGTTTCGGTACATGGTGTATCAATCTATACATCAGTGAGAATAACGAGTAGACAAGTTTGACAAAGCTCATGTCTCAGACTCACACAAGATTAACTGTTTCTCCCAGTATTCTTTGTGGTGCGCCTTCCAATCCCAAAGATCAGTCCACAGAAGATGTGTGAGTGATGTGACAGTGTTCGACTCCATAAAGTTGATACACCATTAGTTATTTTTATAATTTATTGCTTGTTGGCTCTGTTGCATTTGCTGGACGTCCCTGAACCCAAAAAAAACTGACCAGATGCATAAATTAGTAATTTTGTTTGTTCAAGTGTCAGAAAATCTAATAACGTTTCAAAATGAAAAAAAAAATGTTTAGCGGGCATAACCTGTTTTTAGCAACAGGGATATTTTGCTGATATACTGTTTTCACATGATGATACATAAAGATAGCTCCTTCTGTTTAGAAACCTCTTTCTTTATCCTCCTCAACTACTCCTCCTGTGTCTTTAGGCGCCTATTGTAAGATGCTTGTTCGTCCAGCCGTCTCTGCAACTCCATGTTCTTCTTCTGAAATCGATCTAAGTCTTCCCTCCTGCTTCGCTCCTTTCTTCTCTGAAAATCATCCTGCTCCCGTTTCATCTTCTGAATGAGCTCTGCCTCCTTCTGCCTCTGTTTCTCAGCACTGACCTGCTGCTTTTTTAGCTTTTCATCAAATCAGCCATCTTTTCTCATTTTCTGCGTTTAGTTTCTTCCCCAGGTCTGCTCGTTTTTTCTCTTTCCTTTCAAATTTCTTTTTCTTCGCTTTCTCCTGTGCTTGCTTCGTCTTCTCCTCCATCTCCAGTACCTATTACTTGCTTTTTACCTCCGCTTCCTCCACCTTCTTCAGTCTCCTCTCCAATTCCTTGTCCATCTTCTCGCCGACATAGCAGTATCTGGGGCACGTGTAAGGTTGACCTCTGTGTGTCTCACTCAGTTTGTACACCTCCTGTAGCAGACGGAGTCACGACCGCTAAATCCCACCTTGGGGTGTGGGGATTGTTGTCAGTATAGAATAGTGAGGAGTAGCGATCGACGCTATGTGCGGCGCTGTACGGACTCTCTTTTTTATTTAACCTCGCCTAGACGAGGTAGGGTATTATTCTTGGTTTTCACTGTATTTTAAGGATGTTAACATATGTATATCTCAATGTTGTAACTTTAATGCAAGAGTGAGAGAGACGTGTGAAAGCTGTATGATCGATAATTGTAATTAAGAACTTTAGTACAGTTACTGTCGAGTTATAGGTTGTTATTGGGCAATCCCACTGGAGCTATTTTGGACTCAGGATAACCTCCCAAGCCTACGTAATCCGCACATCAGAATACCCGGACATCCTGCACGTCGAAGGGACAGTTGACCGGTAACTGGAGTTCATCAGCCCACGACACCATGTGGCCGGTCCTCGACTCACCCACCTTCAGCAGTCTGTATATCTTCAGTTGTGTTCGTCGCAACGTCCAAGAGTGTTTTCCCTTCGGGAGAGATTCGCAAAATCAACCTGGGTTACAAGTGTCATGTGTTCCATATGGAATAAGTTGAACTAAAGGGGATGGACGTCAACTGCGCTATCACAAAGCGAACTGTGAGTAGAAACATTTATGAATGACAAGTGTGGAGAGACTATGAGTACTTTAAAAGGCCGTGGGTGCGTTCATGCGAGCGGTGACGAGAACTTGGAGAACAGTTTATGCATTTTAAGAGTTAGATGATATTTTAGTCGGTTTGCTATTACTTTATAGTCTGAAGACTTTGGAGTGTTTATTTATGTCAGAACACCTTATATCAGCCAAATTAAAAAACAGTCGGGTAGTTACAAGTAATTTACTTTACACATATTATTGTTACATGCATCACAACAGCAACGTGTCTTGTGTGTTCCTCTAGTTGTCAGAGTCTGATTGACTTCTTACAACGTTGAATTTTAATTTATTTTCTGGTTGTTTTTGGTCTAGTACATCCAGTAACGGATGCTTTTTAGATTTAAAAAAAATCCTGGCAAAGTTCCTTGGCTCTTTGCTGAACTGCTGTGTTATCTGGCCTCCACACGAGAGTAAGCCATGCGTGACACAGAGGACCTCAGGGCGACTAGCGAGGGCGTAAACAACAGTCAACCAGTTCACACAATCTACTCTTTCTGTTTTGCTTATCTCCATGATGAATTTATTCACATATAGGATTTAGCACACCTTACAAGTACAACAGCTTATTTATTTACAGAAGTCGGAAACCAACTGCGCATTTCAGTGACATTGAGAGCCCAGGCAATCAGCAAAGAGATCAATAGTCGTCAGCACATGAAACTGGTTTATCATAGCAACGATCGACCCAAGACTTGTGACTACGAGCAACGGACGACACAAATACCCAGCTTAGATTTCTAAAAATGCTGTGCAATTTTCACGATGCTCTGATTCAGTGGTTACTGATGTGCACATTCAGCCTGAACACTCACCTACTTAAGCACATGTCTATGCGTATACACACAAAGACCAAGATTATCCCAGTATTATACAGTTATTATATTATAGGATATACTGTATTAGGCTCTGGAGTGAGGATCGCAAAGTTTTAATTTCTTTTCTTTCTTTCCTTGTTGATTCCTTTATCTTTTCAGGTTATACGGCTATAAATTTAGAAGGCATTTGTATAGATATACGTGTAAAAAGACTTTGACCCCAGATGTATTGAAAGAGGATCACTAATTTATTTTCATTCTTGCCTTGTTTGTCCCTTTGCTCTTCAATTTGTTTAAATCTAGACTCTGCATGGTCTGCCATCTTTAATGTTAATGGCAAGACTGTGAGCAATAGCTCCTCGGGTGAACTAGAAGTATAAACGTTCAATCTAAAACATTACGTTTTCCATGTTTAGGATTAATCGCTTATTGAGTTATTGTCTTTCTTTGCCATATTTGTTACAATATTACGGGTCTGCACTTACATTAGGCATTTCTATGGATTCACTCTCCATCACAGCTGCTTGGAAACTGTCTACCATTGTCCCAGTTCCGAAGAAACTTTAGACCAGTGGCCTTAACATCATTGGTCATGAAAGTATTGGAGATAATCATCAAATCATTGATTGTAAAAGCCACTAACAATTGTCTTGACCCCTTGCAATTTGCATACCAGTCCAAACGAAGTGTTGATGATGCTAAACTGTTCATCCTCATGTGTGTTTGTGTGTCTGTGTGTGTGTTTGTTGTGTGTTGTATGGTGTGTGTGTGTGTGTGTTGTGTGTGTGCGTTGTGTGCGTGTGTTTTGTATGTGTGTATTGTTTGTGTTTTGTGTGTGTGTGTGTGTGTGCGTGTGTGCTTTGTGTGTTAAATTGCCCTCTGGAACAAATAAAGTATTATCTTATCTTATCTTTACCTAGAAAGCTTGCTCTTTCTTTCTATCAATACCTTCCTTTTGGGATTGTTTGGATTTCTTTATTATGAGCTTTTGATGTACTTCCCGCTATTTGTTGTATTATTTGTCAGTCTTTTCTATTCATTTCTGTAATTTTCTTTCATATTATTTCGATTTCTCCTTCTTATCAGCTTTTTTGTTTTCTCTTGTTTGTTTTACCGCTTTTTCTTGTACTATTTTACTAGCTCCCTCGCTACTTTTCGCTTGCTCCAGACCTTATTGTGCTGTTTAAGTTTATTTAATCTGTTTATGCTAAAGATGTCAGATTGTCTCATCCAGTAAAGAAAATGATCATAGATTTAGTATGGTCGTCATCAAACATTTCTATCAGGTGACTGTAGACACTTTTTACTTTCTGAGTAAAGCGTTCACTAATTTTCCCAACGAATAGAAAAGAATTAAGAACCGAGTGCGTGTTTGTGTGATTTAGGATGGAGCACTCCTATCACCTATACAATCCTGTGTATCAGACCCAGAATACAAGAAACGCTTTTCCTGCCTTTACATTTTTTTTTACTAATGTAAGTGATGACAGTCTCCCAGCCATCTGCAAACAACAGTTCACGGCTCATGTACACAGGTTCACGAAGAGGACATCTCCCCCATTTTAGATTTCTGAGAAATCTCTGTAAGCTATTTCCTCAGAAACTGCCTTTATTGATTGTTAAAACACGACTGTAGCTAGACACGAAATGGATTTAGTCCAGCCAGACTAAAGCTGTCTTTCGGACGTCGCTAGTTTGCAATCAAAATATCTTTGAAATAATAATTTTAATAATAAATTCTTAGTTAAGAGAAAAATGACCGGACAAATAAAAGAAAAAAAGGAAGAGCAATGATAACGAAAATGGAAATGTTAGTGTGTGCGTAAATGCGCGTAAATTAGGTTAAAAATTTTTTTAAATAAGTTGAAAAATTAATTTCTTTTTATTCACGTCTATCCGTGCTCCCCAAATGACAGGTGCCAGTCAAGAGACGACTGACTGAGAGTTATATTTAGCAAGATTGAAAGTGTGTGCTTGGAATATGGATGTATGGCTGAAAATACTTGATATTAATGTTGTAGCACGTTTTTCAATAGTTTTCTTCTGAAGAACATTCCTTGAACAGTTTTATTGTGTATTTCCAGAGCAAGATGTATTTGGGGCTAGGTATATCAAATCTTTTTTACTTGGGAAAGCAGGTGGAGTATCCTTCGTTTGTACATCTTTGTATGTGTCTGTTGCTTGTATTACGAACGTATTTTTGCTTTTATAACTATAAAACATTCTTTGAACTTAAATAAAAGTAAATGAAAGTTTCTATCTGTTTATTTGTTCGTAAAAGTGACCGGAGAGTCTGTCCACCCTCTGGTGGTCGTCGCTACAAAAAAGTTGAAATCTATTGACATGTAGTACGCTTATGTTACCTAGCTTCATCATGAACTGTTCAGAACCTTATCTAAATTCCCTGCTTACTTGTCAGTTTGTTAAGAAATTTGTCACAGCGTTCTGTGCATCTTTCCAAACTCCAATTCTGCATTTTGTTCAGTTTTTACCTGCTATACTTTGTAATGTTCTCACCCTAGAAAACTAGACCTAAGATCGTATTGAAACGTAGTGCGCAAATATAACCCAGCTTTAATATGAACTCTTCCGAACCTTCTCTTCCCTGCCTACCTAGCTCCATGATGGACTAGTCACACCCTCCCCATCATTCCTTGTTTACTGCGCCAGTGGTGGTCAGTCAACAGTATCAAGTCGGGTAGCTTCACGGCGTGCAGAGCATCACAATGGGCGACAGCAGTGGTAAGAATCGACTTTTCTATGTCATGTTTTCCTTCCTGCCTATAGCTTATGTAGACTTGTTCTCTAATCTAATGTAGTTTTATTTTCCTTTTGTTTTTACTATCGTCATTTCTCTCGTGTAGGATCGTTCGCGACAACAGATTTATCAGTAAAACAGAGCTAGCTATTTTACATTACCACACCGCATGCAGCTTTCACACCATCTGACTCGTGCAAGTTTACTTCCATCTGTGATGAAAATTCAACATTAAACGAAAAGTTCAAGAAATTATTCTGAATAGTAGAGGTCATTTCTGGGGAAGTTACGACACGTAATCTTAGGAAATTCGTCTGAAAAGATGTGAGAGGTGACGCAAATAACATCAGGTAACTCTGACAGGTCGTTTCTGAGGAATCGCTCCCACATCGTTTCTGAGTACAGCCCAGACCTGTGAGTGCGTAAAGCTGTAGTAAAACTACAGTACAACCTAACTTTATTTATCCACAAGCGCAATTCCAGATAGTGCTCGTATTAGCAGTAATACATACATATACATGATGTAAAAGAGATAATACTTTTACATGTTGAAATACTTTCTCTTTCTCTCTCTCTCTCTCTCACTCTCTTGCACTGTCTTGCGGTAACAGTAAAGGTTGGGTGCTCGCTGTCACGCAGTGGGTAACTTAATTTGACTTTCATGTAGCACACTTCATTGAAACACTCATACACGCATCCGCATAATCAATGCAACTAGATATATAACTGTAAAACAACAAAATATAATTAAGCAATAGAAGAAATACGTGAAATAAATCAGACATACATGAACAGCAATTATTTTCACACAGTGGTTAGCTATTGGTTCTTGACTACTTAGACGATTGCCTCCGCAAGTCTTTTTCTTCCAGTCAACTTTTCACCTATAGATAACCGTCCACATACATCATGCACATATAATCCACTGTGATCCACACGTCTGTTCATGCACGTAATCCACAGTTCTTTGGCAAGTCAACTGTATATCTCACACAGTCATACGATTTAACGTCTCCACGAGACGAACCTCCTCTCGCCAGCTCGCAAAATCGGAAAGTGAGTAAGTTTTCATACACAAAGGTCAAAATGCTTCTGTCTCCACGTGGGGCGTCCCTGGTCACCCTTTGATGTTTGACCGAGTCAGGCAAGCTGGCACGTACTCAAATCTTCGATAAAGCCGTCCTGTTTCAGGTCGGCGTCCCAGGGTCACTGGTCAATATTTATAGCCACCCGCCTTGACCATCCTTTGAGGCCATTAACAGGGGCGGTGGTAACTTGACCAGTAGACTGTTGGTGGTCCAACACTAACTTAACTATAGGTAGAAAATACGTTTTCTACAGTAACCTTAATGGAGAAGTAACAATTGCCCCTAGAGTGGCTTGTTGATAAGCCTGAGGCCCTTTATGCAAGAAATGGGAGCGTATATGCCAGCGTAGAGGTGGTGTATATCGGGTAGAAGCGTGGAGGTGTCGCAGCCCTAAGTGGTTACAGGTCGCCAAGCACGAACAGCTGACTGGCAGAGCCGTCAATAACGTCTAGGGAAGGAGGACACCTCAAGAGTCTCCCGCACCTGTCTGCAAGGTTGACAGAAAAAGGGTAGTTGGTTATTTGCCCACCCCGCCACTTGTAGTGAGGGAGTGAGTGCAAAAGGTCAGTGGGAGTGGTCTTCAACTCGTCGGCGCTGGCTACTTGATGATTGGATGGCGAGTAAGTGACCAATGGCATCCCTCGTTGTATGTGTCAGTGCGAATGTGCAAAGTGAAATAGGGAAATTAAAACCTTGCAAGACACTTCTCGGCAAGATATCAGCGTGAACGGAGCAACCGGTCAGCAGTCAAAGCGACTTCAGCTTCTAACGTCAGCTTCACTTTTACCTCGAGACCGAGTCTAAAGCCAAGAGGGCAAGACTCGGGAGAAAGGACACTGGGTTAGCCAACATTGATGCAAGGGGGCGAGTCAGTGACGAGGAACTGTCAGGACTGCCTGCTGTCGCTGTGCGAATCAAAGGAGTACGTGATCAGGACTTGCACTACCTGTAAGAGGTAGTTATTCGACGCCAAGGCCGTCGGAAGTCATCGTTTACAGAGAGGAGAATGTCTGTTGGGTTCACCCACACTCCAAAGGACCAGAGAACTTCACATCAGGGTGGTGTTCGTTCGACGGCTGTACGGTACGTGACATTGCACTCGTCGAAGACACCACGTGTAAGTCCCTAGACTGGGACAGAGCTCGACTCTGTGTCGCGGGAGAGCAGTCGTCGCTCTCTGACCTGGTTGGCAGATCGAGTGGGAAGGACGACAGAGAATCGGACAATACTTTGAGGGAAAGTCATTGGTATAATTACATAAAGCCTTTCAAACAAATCATTCATTCAGCATTGTTACATAAATGTAAAGCCTTAAAAATGAACAGCTTAGTTAAAAATGGTGTATACTTAACCTTTTAAAATTTTTACTGTAGTTTGTTAAATGAACTGTCAATGGTGTATTTGTACGCGTGTGCGTGTGCGTGTGTCTGTGTGTGTATGTGTGTGTGTATGTGTGTGTGTGCTGTTGTATGTGCAAACATGATTATCCTTGATGTACGTTTATATATGATTATATGATTGTCTCTTGCCCACTTCTTTTTCATTTTTTCACTGTTAACATCCTTTATGCTGCACCTTGCAATTAACTTTATTTCTTACCTTTATTTCTTTTACTTTTGCGACTAGAGTACATTCCCATATTCAAATTTCCCACTGGGACAAATAAAGTTGGTCATTGTCATTGTTACTAGGCAGCTTCCTGTTACAGGACGGTTTTTCGCCTCTCCCTTTCATTTAAAATGTCATTGGTTTGTTCTCTTTTTCATGTCTTCTGTTCCTTGATGATAGCTTCGAGACATTACACAAAACATCTAATAATTTTTATTGATGGGAAGTATGCATGACAGTGTCTGTAATAGTTATTATGTATAGATTTCTGGAGCAGAAGTAAATAGATGTTTAGCAATGTTAACGACTGTCAGTGCCTGTAATAGTGAAGAAGAAAATAGATGCTTAACAGTGTTAAAAACTGTCCTTACATTGTCGCTTTAAATTGCATTATTTGTGGCAGATTTGGACGAGTGGGCGGCAAGTTTTGACCTCACTGCAGACACAATCCGAGTTCTGAAGGATGAGGGTTTTTCTTCACTTAAACTGCTGCTCAACCTAACGCCAGATGATGTTACCGAGAACTTCCAGAAAACCAAAATTCTTTCGTTAGGTCAGAGTAAAGCTCTAAAAGCTGCATTAACAAAACTTGGAGAAGCGTCGTCTGCATCGCAAGTACCTAAGCATCTCAGTGTATATGAGGCTGTTATGGCTAATCTCCCTCAGAAAATTGCAGCAGTAGGCTTTGACAAAAAAGGTACACTAAATTAACATTTCTTAAGTCTTAGACTTATGAATGAATTACACACATGATTCAACATGTAATCTTATAAAAGTAAGCATCATAATTAGTGTTGTATTTGAAAAACATCTTTAATGTGGATATTTTATGTTACCCGCGTATAGACTTGAGAATGATTTCCTTCATGTCAAAGTTACAGACATTACTAGAAGCAATGGCAAAAAGCTAGAAACAACTTAACTAAGTGTATGAGAGAGGATGAATAGTCTCTTAAAATATAAATTATATGACGTGCCTTTCTGTAAGGAAATCCTGCACACAGGTTATAATATACTAGTAAAAGGTAACGGTCGTCCACTAAGCAAGTTGGCAGTTAATTTAATTTAGGGGAAGCGGATGGCCGAGTGGTTAGAACGCTGGCATCCAAACCGAGAGCGCGCTGGTTCAATTACCGATAAGCGCAGCATATTTCCCCCAGTCGACCCAGCTGACGGGAATGGGTACCTGACTCCATAGAGGGTTGGGGAAGGTAAGGCAGCGAGGGAGAGGAGATTGGCACCAGGCCGTACCGTGAAGAGGAAGCCTCCTCGTTGGAGGGGGGGGGGAGAATCAGGGACTAGTCCACATGAAATCTCCACCTACGAACTCCACAGGCGACCGACGTCACCTGTGCTCCCGCCTTACATGAGCAAAGGGCATAGCTAGGTGGAGCTCATCCCTCTCCTAGCGCCCTAGTCTTCAGCGAGACTACGTTCTTCGTCTGGCTAAAGGGGTCTCCGTATGCAAAGATGGATCTGCCATACGGGGTCGAGTTGGTCTCTGGGAAAGGGCGAGGGGACTGATGGGATTGTCCGGGGTCGCTATTTGGGATGGGTGGGCTCAAATCCCGATCCCCTCTGGGATGGTGAGGGGGAAGAAATGTCCGTCGGGTGGAACGAGAGACATTGGTCCACCCCTTCGAACGGGCTTACCTCAAGAAACGTCCGAATTCCCTACACGCCTAATTGTACGCGTGTACTTCCTTTGACTCCCGTCCGCCACCGCCACCGGTCGGACGGTCAGTTTGGACCTCTCTGGGCCCAGCGACGCCACCTCGTCAACCCGACGCTGTCACCACACCGTTCATAACACGTAGTGACGGGCGGTGTGTACAAAGAGCAGGGACGTAGTCAACGCGAGTTAGTGACTCTCGTTTACTAGGAATTCCACGTTTACGGGGGAAGTTTCTGACCCCGATCACTACCATGAAGGAGATTCACAGGCTTTCACACTCTTTTCAGAGAGGGCACATATTGATTCCTTCATTGTAGCCCACTTGCGGCCCCGGACATCAAAGGGTATCACAGACCTGTTTTTGCTCAATGTCACGTGGCTTCACCTTCGCCATTTGTCTCTCTAAGAAGTTAGCACCGACGCGTGAAGAATCGGTGAACTATTTAGCAGGCTAGAGATTGGCTAGCTCTGATTGGCACCACCCTCATGTAAAAGCTGGCCCCGAGAAAAGTGGGCTCTCTATCACCTGACTCCCCAACGACCTGAAAAGGTTATGGGATGACCTTTACCTTTTTAATTTAATTTCTCATTTTTCGTTTGCTTTTTGTTCACTAAGGTACGCACGGTCTTTGTATCGCTTGTATTGTACCTTTAAGGATTACGTTTTGCACTACCTCAAGATTCGTGCCTGAAACTCGATCGCCTTCATCATCAGGGGCTCCACATCGACGTGGGACTCCTGGACCACTTCTGTACAAAGCTTATTCCCGATTCTTTTTGCATCCTTCCTTTTCCTGAAGTTCGTCTTGAACTCATGACTTTTAGAAAAGATGACACTACTAACAGTTTTTTTCAAGCGTATTCTACAAAGCTCTGATTGTCCTTACTTAAATTTCTCAATATTTTCAGACGGCTTTTCTGTATTTTCTTTAGAACAGTTTTAAGGTTTAAAAACGTGTTGTGCAACTGGCCCTATAGCATCCTGAGATGTGAACACTCAGAGAAGTAACAGCCACTCTTGTCTTTGTGTATCAGTAGACAATCCCTCCATCGGTAACACGCAGCTGACACCACGAAGGTCGTACAACTTTCATGTCCTCCACTAGTTGACACGGTTGAACACAGCATGCGTCTCCAATGTCGGAAGCGACTAATCCGTACTTTGCAGGTTAAACTGATTAGTAGTTGTGGATACTTGTCGGTTAATGTTAGCGTAGAAAGAATAAGTGAGGATTTACGTCAGTCAAAGACTCAACTTATTCCTTAGAGAACAAAGCTACACCAACGCCATTTTCATTACTAAGCATGCTTCATGGAAAGGAGAACATGAGAAAGCTTCAACCTATGTAAGACTGCCAAAATATGTTTTGCAAATCAAACTGTGTGCTGCTCACTATTATATAAGAAGTGAAGTTTTATATCAATGCGTGTAAATTAGATAATTAATATCCAGTAATATAAAAAAAATTCAACATCTGAATGAATAATATGAAACAAAAAATAATTACTTTACTACTCTCAGCAGTGCAGAAACTTGACCAGCTGACTTATGATACGTGTTGCTTTTCCCTAGTTTTGTGAGAAAGTTATATTTGATCTTTACATTGATTTTACTTATCGATAATGCCTCTGTTGCTTTGTTGTAATTCATCTGTCCAAAATGAACTATTTAAAAAAGTGCACAGAAGCTGCAGTCTAGATGAACAAATACATCAAATTTTTACATAATAATTGGAATCTGCAAAATGGCTTTACTTTCTTTAGCAGTTTTGTCAGATCAGATAGCATTGAGCACGTAACCTCTTAGGGTGAGCAGTGTCTAGGTACATCAGTATTTTCCTACTTAAACAGAGTGACAGAAAATATCGGCTTCGCATATTCAACGAAGGAGCAAAACGCTGAAGAAGAATCGTTCATTTACAACGATGTTAATATATAAAACATCCCGTTCTAAAGCAAAACAGTCTTACTCCATATGTCTTTCAATCAAGTACAAAAAGAGCGGTAATACTTTTAAAAATCCTACAGCCACCTAACACTAAGAACATCAGTCCGGACACAACTAAAGAGGGGAACACTTGAGGCATGGCTGGGACTGAACAAAATGATGGATCGCGTTACAAAAGAACAGGAGGTAGGATTTGCTCAGAGGGAGAATATCCCTTGTCCGTATGTGACTGTTGGAGGGAGGATAGAATGCGGGAGTCTAATGAGCGAAGGTTTCGAGTAGGAGTGTAGGCAGACAAGATTTCAATAGAGTAGTTGGAGAAGAAGCCATCAACGAATCCATAGCATAGAGGTGAGAGCTTGAAGTGTATTCTAGCTTTAACTGGTAGCCAATGAAGAGAGTAAAGAAGTGGTGTAACATGTTCAGATTTGAAAGACCGGAAAACGAGACGAGCAGCTGTGTTTTAGACTTTTTGAAGCTTGCGAAGTAGACAATGAAGATATTTTGTATTATATTCATTATAATGGAGTCTTACACTCAAAGGAAATTTCTGTATTTTATTCCACAAGGGGAAAGTTTCCGTTTCCTGATGGTTGGTAAAACTGGAGCCGGCAAAAGTACCACAGGAAATACCATTCTTGGAGAAGAATTGTTCGACTCTGAGGCAAGCTTTAATTCCGTAACAGACGAATGCCAGCTGAAAAATACCAAGCGTAATGATGTCACCATTGAGGTAAATTATTAAAGTTTAAGAGACGACTGATCTGAGAGGTTAACTAACTGACGAATGAACTGGTCATTCAGCCTCTCTAAAGCCTGTACCTCTCTAGTTAATCTATATTCTAGGCAAAGTTTCTTTTCGTTTTTCTTTATTCAGATCCTGGACTCGCCTGGACTGTTTGATACACGCAAAGGTCACGAGGCAATAGCCGCTACTATAATAAAATCTGTTGCCTGTATGACGCCGGGTCCTCACGCAATTCTCTATGTCGTCAAGATCGACCGCTACACTGAGGAGGAGGAGGGCGTGTACAACCAGCTGCTAGAGCTTTTCGACAAACATCTGGCGAGCTACACCATCGTCGTCTTCACTGGAGGAGATAGTATTAAGCCCGGCCAAACGGTAGAGGAGCTGTTGGCAAATGCACCTGAAAGTATGAAAAGAATTTTAAGCGCCTGTCAGAACAGGTATGTCGTCTTCAACAACAGGGCTTCCGACAAGCAGCCTCAGGTAGATGTCCTGCTGAGTAAAGTGAGAGAACTAGTGGCTGAAAATAGCGGTAAGCCTTACACTTGCCCTAAGTACTTTCACATCGGAGAAGCAATGGAGCAGGAGGTGATGAAAAGGATGGCAAAAGTTGAGAAAAATTACCTGAAAAATAAGCAATACGTCCAAGAACTTCAAGTCAAGACGAAACAAGCGGAAGATGCTGTGATAAGAGAGAAGGAAGATTTCAAGAAGAGAGAAGAAGTTCGAGCGCAAGAGTTGAAGGAAGAAGAGAAAAAGAGAACAGCGCAGCTGGAGAGCCTGAAGCAGCAGCTAGAGCAGCAGCAGCAGATCAATGAGGAGAAGAGACGGCAGGAGACAGAAGCCTTCATACAGAAGATGAAGGAAGAGCGAGAGCAGCAAATGAAAGGGATGGAGAAAGAAAGGAAAAGAGAACAGGAAGAACTTCTGAAGAAAGAGAAAGAAATGTCAAGAATGATGGCAACAAAGATGGAAGAGGAGAAGAAGATGAAAGAAGAAATGGCGCGCGCCCACGAAGAAGAGATGAGAAAGCTCAAAGAAGGGATTGCTGATGAAAAAGGATCACATTATATGGAAACTATTTTCTCTGCTATAAAGGCTATTGGACAGGTTGTTGAGATCGTCAGAGCAGTATGGCCTCACAGAATCTAATGGTTTTAAGATTTGAATCTGATGAGTAGAAAAAAACTTTTTTTAAGACCGTACTTGTGGTAAACGCAACACAGAAGTGATTTGTTTTTAGGAGTTGTTCCCATTTTCTCATGTTTGAGTGCAATTTATCTACAAATATTCTTTACTCTTAATGTCCTAAAATCCCAACTTCTTTATAATAACATTTTAGAAACAAATGAATGTCAATTTATGATTTAACGCTTAATGTTATTATTTTTAGTTTCTTATAAATATATATATAGATATATATACACTGGTGTTGAATATTATAGCAAGGATATATATTACACTTGTAGAGAAAAAAAATAGATAATGTGTGTTTTTTCCCTTCTCTCCATCTTTTGATAATGAGGAACTGAGCAAAACTTTCATCATAAACAAAGGTGTATATATTATTTGCGTACAACGCTTTTATTGCTTTGCATATGTCTGTTTCAGGTGCAAATGATTAGCTCATGTTCTAGTAGTAAAAATGTTTTTTGAGTTATTCTTAGTGAATGACGTCACACGTGGGTCTGATATTACAGGAAATAGTGTGAGTTGAGCTTTAATACGAACGTCTTAATACTTTGCGAATCAAAACTTTACTGACATCGAAAATTCCATGCAATGGTAAACGACAAGGCTGAAGACAGCATCTATATTGATTTATTTATCTTCTTTTTCGTATGAGTAGTTATACTAGCCGGGCATGCAATGAATTATTTGCTTTGAGCTAGCTTTCATTAATATTATTATTTCCGTGCTTTAGTTTTTTGTAACGTGCGTTGAGCTAGTTTTTGATGGTGAGGTAAAGCGCTATATAAATCAACTTTATTATTATATTATTATTAAATATATATATAAGATTTAAAAAAATCTGCATTATCAGGGATGATTGGCTTAGATTATGTTGAGTTTACATTAGACATTCCATTTTAAACCAGTATTGGAACATTAAGGAAGAAAAGTAATTATCTTTATTCTTTCAAATATTTATTTTTCGTTTATTCTCTTTGTCACGCAAGCAATAACATCTTTTATACTGAATGGATACATTGCTTTCTTATGAAGGTACAATAAAACTCATCCTAGATTCTTCCAAAAGACCTTACAGAATTTTTCTGGCAGCAATCTGTTAAATGGCTTTACTATTCTTCCTGTTCCTTAGTAACTTTATCTTAAAGATTCTGCATATTCTAAATCATGTCAGTTTTAGTTCGACTACTTGTTTTAGCGTGTAGATAATTTTAAAGCAGAAGTGTTTTATTTACAATATCTGTATTTGCTGTGAATCCACTGCCTCACATTAATTTAGCAAGGTACTTGTTCTCTATTTGAAAATAATATTTCAAATATTTTATATCATTTTGATTCTCCTGTGCATAGAATTGTATAAACACGCCACCCAACCTTTTGTCTCTAATCATCATTCATTCTTTTCTAACTTTTTCTTCTCTAATTGATTCATGTATATTTTCTTGGTGATGAGTATTTTTGTCAATTTTCTTTCAGAGTTCTTTTTATTCATTGTTGCTCTTATGGGCGTAAGTGTCACAACCTGCTGTTTTGTTTGTTTGTTTGTTTTTAAATACATAAATAAATAAATTGCAAATTTGTATAGCGCCTTTTTCCAGCATTAGCCAGACTCAAGGCGCTTAAAGTATAAACACACAGACATGAGAATAATAATGTACTCGAAACAAAGAGTTCCTTGTGTTCTCAAAGTGAAGGCCGTCTGTACAGATGCAGTCACAACAACTCAGTTAAACTACCAGCTGCAGCTGAGATTTGTAGTCGTAGTATCAGTGGAATAGTTAGTGGTGGAGGTGGCGGCACAAACAACATAAACATAAAGTTGTTCATTGTTAGCGAACATACGACTGTCACGGAGGTCACATCAACACAGCGGCAGTGAAGAAAATAGATGAAGCACGAAAGGGATGAAAATGGGAAAGGAGGGGGAGGTACTAAAGGCGATGTAGCGGCGTTTGTGTTTACTTAGCAGTCAGAAGACGGCAAACAGTTTAATTAAGTTATTTGAAGGAAGAAATTGAAAGGGTAGGGAGGAATGTAAAAGAGGGTGCAGGTTGTGCTTTGTTTCATTCTTGTTGTGGTTTCTCCCATGACTGGGTTGTGGAACGTGAAAGTCTCCTCGGTATGTAAAAGTCCTGACCGACTCTTGTTTGTGTAAGCATCTTGATCCGATGTTAGAGGAAAATCTGTCCACTTGAACCTGTTGAGGTGAGTCTGTGTTTATGTCATTTTTTGTCTAAAATTAGTGGCTGATGTCTTTTGAATGTTGTGAATTAATGGCGGAATTTTTGTCTTGAAAGAGGGATTATATTATTTGAGGTAAATAGCTAAAAGTAGGATTTTGGATGAGGGGAATGATTTAGTAATTAATATATCCATTTTTAAAAGCCTGGTAATTTTCTGTCCAGGATTTTGTTTTATTTCTTCATCACGTATCCGCTTTGTGTTCGTCAGCTGTCGATTGGATCTTACTGGGCTTCAGGAAGAGCAGAGGAAGGAGTAGAGACTGTTTTGTTTTACTTTTAATAGAAGACTACGTTCTTACGAACAGAAAAAACATTGGATGCTTTGGGACAGGGGAAGGAACTGCTTTCGGACTGTGTGTTAGAGAATTTAGATTCTCTTTGGCGTTTTTTCGATATAAGTGTAATATTTTGCTTTTATATTGCTTTCAGTCGAAAGTATTTTTTTCAAATTATATTTCTTTAAAATTTAACATGCTGTTGTCTTTTTTTTTATCTCGCCTGAAAGTCACTGTATAGTGCAGATGACAGTAAGCAGCACTTTTTAAAAAGCTTAGATGATATGTTATTTAAACGTTTAATATTCGTTTTTTTTTCTTCCTGTAAAATCGAATAGTATTGCATTGGCGCAATGTAATACCTTTTAAGGAATGTTGCATCACACTACACAAACACTCGCGTCCACACAATCAATAATTGAGGTATAGGCAACAAAGAGATACAATTAAAATAAAAGAGACGATGTCGTTTAATAAAAAATATGCAATGATATAGCTAAACAATATACGAGTTATAGTTCAAATGAATCTTTGTCTCTCTCTCTCTCTCTTGGCGTTGCCTCTGTAAGACTGTATCTACTGTTGTTATCGTTTTGCCCACAGATATATTTCACAGAGCAGTTCCCGGGTTTGTATACCGCTCAAAACAATGGAAAGGCCACGTTCATATTTTCCACATTTTTATTAATCGCGTTTGTACCAACAGTGCGCAATTTTTTCAAAAGCTTTTAGTGAACTCGTTGTGTGGGTGAGTTTGATGACAACACAGCTTGGTCTTGTGCGTGCTCAGTACAGCAGTCAAACAAAAAAGGTCACTGAAACCCCACAAATACGTGCGATTGCAACATATTCATAACACAAAGCAGAACTGAACAGCAGAAAACATGCAGTGCACGTACAAGCCCTGGCCATTGTAAACACAGCTCAGTAATTTTAGATCCCCGAAAGGGTAATTATTGCCGGTTCATAAGCATCTTTTTAATCATGCCTCAGAGGCGACGATTAAATACTGTCGATCAAGGGAGGGTAATTGCATGACTACATGAGGGTGAAGGTGTTCGAGAAATTAGCCGCCTAGTGGGGGTTGCTCAGTATGTCATTGAAACTCTACGAGACCACTACAAAGCAGCAGGAAGTGTTGTAGAGCGAATCACTACGGACGCCCACGGTTAACTACTAGACAGCAGGACAGATTGATTGTTGTGTCGTCTAGTCTCTAAGACAGAACAGCCACTGCCAGCACACTCAAGGGACAGCTGTAAGCAGCCGCCAACGAAACTGTCAGTCACCAGATGATCCCCAAACAGCTAAGAGAGATCCGCTCTCCGCCCTGTCCTGACACTTGCACATCGCGCTGCTCGTCTTGCATGGACACGATACCACCTGGCATAGACAAGGCAATAGTGGGCCACAGTCCTTTTCACTGATAGTCGAAGCCGCGTCTGGAGACCACGATCCCACTGTGTTGGAGTATGATCGCTATGGTGGTAGATCCCTCATTGTGTGGAGTGGGATGGGGACGGCCTACAGCGAGGCAATCTGACAGACGTGGCATGTGGAGGTAACATTTACAGCCTGACAATATGATGCAAAGAAACCTGTCTTGACAGTATTGACACTATAGTTTACATGTAGATAATGATTTATATTCATCTTTTTTTATTTCTTTTCTCTCTTTTCTCTTTTTTTGCTATGGATTCGCCTGCGATATGATATGAATTATATAATAACTGGTACTTGAGACAAACGAGTCGGAAACCTTGCCATTATGAATTCATTAGGTTTTACAATTAGAAGATGCTAACCTGACATCTTGGCGCTGAAATATCTTTGTAGTGTGATTCCAATGTAAGCGTAATTTAGCGAGATTGTATACCAGCTATAGTTTGCTAGCTAAAGCTCATCAATGAGGACGCTGATGGAAGAAAGGCCCGCCACACGTCTCTTTTGGTCGATAGTCAGAAGGTCTTGCACAGGACATCCCGCCTGGTTGCAAACACGTTTGCACTAGGCCTTGGTAGAAGCACAATGATTTTTTACTTCATGGTTTACTTTCCCAGGGTTACCCAGAAGGAAAGTTGTCCTTAAGACTTGGATAAGGTGAGGAAAGTAACTGTAAAAAATTTTGATTTGTGAAGCAAAAATTATAATCTGTGAAATATAATTGTGTGAGGTAGACCATTTGCTCTAGTATGCTCGGAGTATGTCATTCAGGAGAGGACGACCCCGTGACTTTTCAAACTAACTTATCAGAATTAGAGAAAGGTAAGAAGCCTAAAAACTGATGCGGTCACGTTTATTTGTAATGCAAACGTGTAAGGGATCCCAGCACGTATAAGAACTCTAAAGACCATACTTGTCTGTCAGTTTGCCCATCTTTCACGACAATGGACGAGGGATTAGTCATTAGTAGTCAAAGGTAGTCGTGGGGGTCTATTGAAGCGCAAACTGCGGCTCCTCTTTCCAGCCTACTTTAAGTGTTCATGTCAAAAGACCAGTAACTAGGTATAATAAACCAATATCATATTAAATTTATTGAATTTTATTGTTTCCGTATAAAATATTTTGTACGCAGTCTCCAAAAGGTGGCAATATATATATATATATATAACTTAATATTTATCTCTATACATAAAACACTGGTATATAAAATACATAATAATATAATTATATAATTTAGTTCTCTATATAACAACACTACTATATATAAATATATAATGAGATATATAAAATGAATAATACCATATAGTTCTAGCTAGGGTTTATTCAACAAAAGTTTTAATCGAACATAAAAAAGATAAATCTTTAAATAGTTAGAAGTAAAACAACTCATACGTGTGACTCCTCAACACAGTCGTAACTTCCATATAAAAGTTGAATAGCAGGGACCAGAAAGGGGGATTAGCGTCATTTTTGTTCTCTTTCTCTTTTTTCTTGTTCATTAAAGTATGAGGAAAATTTTCTGTTTAAAAGAAGGTCCTAACTGATCTTAAAATTTTCATTAAGGTACCCTACGGTAAGTGTGTCTATTAGCTCGAAAATGACGAAAATGAACACAAAACGCTTTTTTATCACTGCATTACCGTCAGAACCTCATTATTAAACTTTTTCAGGCAGCTACAAAAGTGATTGTAACGAAAGTATTGTACCTTAAAGGAAGGAATTATTGTTTTAATATTTCTTAATTAATGTAAGAATGTAAAAAGGTTAATATTTTATTGATTAGTTATTTTTTACATTATTTTTATTTATTAACTTTAATTTTTTTGTTGGTATTGTAGAGTTGCACGCCATAAATGTTAAAACTAAACAATGTTATTTCATGGTTCAGCACTAAGTACTTTTCACCATCTTTTGTGTATTAAGTTATTGGATCTACTTTATTTTGTCGACCTAGCATCGATTTGTTTTTCTTTAAGACCTATACTGCTGCTTCTGAATTATTTACCACTGAAAGGTTGCTTAACAGTAAAAGATCTTAACTATTAGCTTCGGTGATTACAAAATTCTGAAAGCTCGCAAAATCCAAATTACAACAAAAGCAAGCATGTCGAGGAGAGGTGAATTTCCTTTGTTTGCGATACCTTCCCTCAGTTTTTCCATTTGCTCTTTGTGTGTTCGCTTCTTTTCCCCGAGTTGTTTCTTTAGCTCCTCCGCATTCTTCAAAATCTCTTGAATTTTCATATCCTTCTGTCGCAATTTCTCTTGCTGCTGTTTCTTATCTTCTTCCATTTTCTTTATCTCTTGCTGTCTCTCCTCCCAAAATTGCTGCAATACGAATTCTGTCTCTTGGCGTTTTATTTTCTCGTTCATCTGCTGTTGTTCGAACTTCTGCTTTTCGAGCTCGAAGAAGTCTCTACTTTTCTGCTCCTGTTTTTTGATCTCCAACTCTCTTTTTTTTAACTCTTCCCTCTCTCTTGCTACATCGGCCTCGGCTTTTAATTTGTCGGCTTCAAGCGTTAGGACGTAGCGTTTTTTTCTGAGCATCTCCTTCTCAGCATTTTCCATCCTTGTCTTCACTTCCATTTCCATTACTTTACCAACCATAAAGTATTTAGGACTGGTGTAAGGTACGCCTCCATTTTCATTCATCAATACTCGTACTTTCTGCAGAAGGTCATCTACCTGAGGTTCCTTGTTATCTGCCTTATTATTGAAGACGATATACCTGTTTCCACAGGTGTGAACAATTGTTTTCAATTCTTCGCTTTCATTTATCATACCTTTGATTGTTTTTCGTTTTCCAATTTCATCTCCTCTCGTGAAAACCACTATGGTGTACTTAGCTAAATTCTCATCAAACAGTGCCATCAGATTTTTGAACGCGTTTTCTTCCTCTTCCGTGAAACGAGTGATACTGATGACAAGCAAGATAGCGTGAGGACCCGGATGCATGGCACCAACTGCTTGTGCAATGTGAGTGCCTATGGCTTCGTAACTTTGGTGAGTATCCATCAGGCCAGGAGAGTCCATGATCTGTAAAAGAAATTAAGCGAAAAAAAAAATATACAAACAAGATTAATACCAGATAGCTTACAGTAATAGAGATTCATTCATCCATGCATTTATCTCTTCATAAGTCCGTTCTGTTGACCTTTTTCCAGTTTCACTTTTAAGTCTTCAAAAGGTAAACATTAGCATGTTACAAAAAAGTTCACAAATTCGATATTTTGAGACATATGTTTTGATAATTGCTACTACTACTACTAATAATAATAATAGGATGTAGAGCGCATTTCACCGCACGGAAAGGAGCAATCAAACAATACGAATGCCTCCTTCTGTCTGTCTTACTCATTAACTAGTGTACCGATAGCCAGCAAATTAGAACCAGTGTCTTATTCAATTATTCCATGCACTGTTATTCAGGCTGACGAGTTTGCTTTGACCCTTCTAATTTCTTCAAACAAACGAACAAACAAACAAGTACACACACACGCACGCGACGCTCACATTATTTTAGAAAAATGTTCACAGATCTCTCATTCCTAGGTTTTCAGTGTAAATGGGAATAGAGTGGTATTCCACTTTTTTTTTATTTGTAGTTAAAACCACTCACGCATGTAAAGTAGATTATTTTTACGTCTGGATCGCGTACTTTGTACAGAAGAACAAATTTATATATTTTTTCTGGAGCTTGTTTTATTTACTTTATTGAATTTTTCGAAATAATTCTAGTAAGCTTAGTTTGATTTCTACAGCCAATGTACCTCAATGGTGACGCCGTCACGTATGTTGCGCTTCAGTTCACATTTACTTGTAACGGACTTGAATGAGGCTTCAGCATGGAAGAAATCTCCACGCAGAATTGTATTTCCGGTGGTACTCTTCCCGACTCCAGTTTTACCCACCACCAATAGGCGTATCGTTTCGCCTAGAAAATTGAATGAGCACATGTTGTTTGTAATAAAGTATTATAAGAGAAATAAAGTATTATCTTATCTTATCTTAAGGGGAAAAACTCTAAAAATGACTTTTGTTGCTTTACGGGCAGACTTCGTAGGGAGCTCTTTACCCAACAACTAAGAGAAGCTCGTGTAAAAGAACAAAATGTGAACAAGTCACGTATGACCAAACCGTACTATGTAGCGATAACTGTATGGAATTCCATATATCTTGTTCCCATTACCCAGCATGTGCTTTAGTCCTTTGAGTTATGAGATGAATGGTACAAGTTCTAAACTATTGACGCGATCAGTGAAAAAGGTTGACACAAATGTAGATACAGTAAGAAACAGCTAATTAATATTTTTTTTAGCTATAAACAAGGTTTGTTTCAAGTTTAAATGTCAGAGGGATTAATTTGTTCTTAATTTTAGCCATTTTATCTTCAGTATTCACAGCTGTCGCTCCAGTTTAATTACACGGAGGTAGATCACAATCTTTGTGTTGTTTCCAGGACACGTTGTAATAAGCATTATTTTGCTCGAGAAATTTCTTCGCAGTTGAAGCATTTATAAAACTTTTACTTTTAGCAGACGAAAGAGGTTCATTTTTCTCATGACAGTCGTTCATGATTTCATCTTCCGTTACAAGGCTTAGCTGGTTCATTACCAGGCAAACAATGTCTGGAGAGAGACCTCCGCTCAATTCCCACTCCTCTATGTAAGACAGTCACAACAGTTGTAGTTTATCAGTTACAATCCACTGTTAATGGTCTAAATATATCTTCATTTTTATAATTTATGACAAAATTAGCATTCTCTTTTATCTCTAGTAGTAAAAGGTAGCATTTAGAAAGCGAGACTACCTTTCAAATTTTTAACAACAACAATAATAATCATCATATAAATAAACCCTTTTTTGTTTGTGTGTGTGTGTGTGAGTGCGTGTGTGTCAGTGTGTGCGTGCGTGCGTGTGTGTATGCCTCTGTGGCATATCCATAACTGTTTCCAATCTCCGACAAATTTGGTAGGAATATTTACTTTGATCTTGTACTATGCTATGCTTGGTAGATGAACATTCCTCCAGTCCATGCTTAGGTATTTATTTTTCTGCATGCTAAGATGCTACCAGTGGGCAGAAATAATTGCGATTACAACATGCATCTTTTACGCCGAAATATTGTTGACGACCTCGACACGTTTAGAGAGTCTTCCATGAGAGTAACAGATAAAAGGCGAGGGTGGTCAGCGATATTAAAGAAGGGGGCGACATTGGGGTGGGTTAAGGGAAGGGAAAACCAGCGAATCTGCAGCATATGGATATTTGGCAAAACTTTAAGAACCTCATATATAAAATTATAATTTGAGTCGAGAATAATAATTCTTTCTCTTACTTATATACTCGTTTTGTCTAGTCCTCTCTCTTTCTGTCTCTCTCTCTCTCACACACACACACACAGGCGAGTGAATGAATGGCAGAGAGAGTGAGGGATAGCGGTGGATGGTGTGAGGGCGGCAGGAAGTGAGGGAGGAAGAAGCAAGCGAGAGAGCACGTGACTTAAGAGTGTTAACGAAGGAGCCGAATGTTGACTGTAAACTCAGCTAACAATCCCCAATAAGCCTGTGTGGCCAAGAGGGATGTGAAGATTTTAAAGGGAAGAAGAGTGATTCCTTCCCAAGCCAAGGAATTTCTAGGGAGACGAACCTCTAGGGAGACAAATTACTAGAGATTACTACGTGCCAAGACACGGAAGAACCAGAGACGTCTACGAGTTACACTACAGTCGTCTGTTGAAGCCAAAGAATTACAAGGGAGAAGAGTCTTCGCTGCTGTCGACAGGGAGACTACGAGGCTGTGCGAAGGAAGTTCGATCCCAATGCTGCGTTCTCCGTAGGACCTAGTTCCACGGCGAACTTAGATGGAGATTCACGGAGTTTGAGGAACTATAAGGAGACCACCTAGATGATAGTGTGATATATCCTGGTAGAGGCAGAGGACTCAATACCCCCAAGATCTGTGGTGTGCGGACCGTCTAGCAGCCATAGAGTGGATGGGAACATAATGACAGTGACAATGACAATTCTTTATTAACGAGAGGTAAATAAACGAGGAGCTTTTTTTCATTTAGCCCTCACCCCGTTCGGCGAAAGAATAAACAAATAATTAAAGGAATACAAAACTAATTGGTAATAAACATGAGAAAAAACATCAAATAAGAGTGGAAGGTGAATATGTACAAGGTGATTGTTAAGAGGAAAAAGTACAAACAAGAAACAACAACAAAAAAGCAGATATTTACATATGGTCCTTGAATTGGGAGGTGTTTCAAGAGGGCTCGTCTAATTTTCTTGCAAATGTTTTAGAAGATGGTGTCGAAAGCAGTTCAGGGAGTTCAGCTTCTTGAGATGGAGAGGGAGGCTGTTCCACAACACGCTCCCTGAATATTTGAGACTAGATGTATAGAGGTCTATTCTAGGGATTGGAGTATTTAGCTTTGGGGACGTCCGAGTATAATTGGAAGAAAACAACAAAGCGAGTCTGGGGGACAGTTTACTGGTCAGTATTTTGTACATGAATATACATTTATTAAATTTAAGTCTTTTTATACACAGACAAGGGAAGTTACTCCCAATTTGAAAGCGGCGAGTGTTATTGTAAGCAGTTTGAGACCCGTTAGCGGACATCGATCCATTATCGGATGTTTAATGGGGACAAGTTCTGAAGTAAGTCGTTGGAGAGATTTAAACATTTGATTACATGATTTTTGAAGAAATTAAACTTTAAAGTTTGTACCCAGATGTCTACTAGCACGAGAACTGGGTGATAGCGAAGAGAGATAGAGAAAGTGAGAATCGAATTTCAGAGATATAGAAGGATTTCTGTGGAGAGATAGATGTACAGTGGTTCATTGTCACAGAGATGTGACATGGAGGCTAATAGCCAGTACAGCGCGGGTGGCCGAGTCGCACCTGGCGCATGAGTAATAGTTGTTTGTTTTTTTTTTTTAGATAGTGGGCAAGAAAGGGAGAAGAGTATTTAATTAATCACTTCTCAGAGAGACACAGCAAGTGGAGAGACACTGTGTGTGTGGAAGATATGTAGTTATTTTCCTTGGAATTCTTGAATCATTATTTTCCCCGATGACTTGAAGTAAGAACATTATCAACAGAGAACAATGATAAAAGACTGTGTGGCGGACTTTAAACAAGTATTTTCTATTAGAATATTTATTAATTAGAGCGGGTGAGCAATTAGTAATTTTCATAATGTGTATTAAGAATTATATTTCTTGTACCGTAGGATTCTTTTAATTATTTGACCACGTTTTGCTGATATAATTAAATGTATGCAGGCCTGAAAAAGAGGCAGAGCTGTTTGCGAAAGAGCGCGCAAATGTCCAGGAGTTAGGTGAACGCGAATTGCTGGGACATTCATATATTTAGGTATTATGTGTTTTTCACACGGATCTTGATCTACTGGATAAGTGTCTCAGGCTTATATCCGGTGTAAGTCTCGGCTTTCCTTATCGGCGAGCCCGTGTTTCCAGTTCCGGTTTGCTGTTGCGAAGAGACACGGACCTTCATTTAATTTTAATAAAAGTCAGTGGTTTGCAGACAGAAATGGATTCGAAAAAAATGGACAGGTGCAAATTGTTGCATTGTTGGATGTCATACCAATAAAGCGAGATGTCGTTATCCTCAACAAAAAGTAAACATCTATCCTCGTCGCCATCATAGCTTACAATAGCAACCGACCTTAGCAACGGTGGACTTCCCTATTGTCGTCTGCTAGTAAATGGCGTTATAGTGAACTCAGTGATACCACGGACCTTCATCTGTGGCATTTATTAAATTAATTCTTAAAGTATAGGCTTTTTGTAACAGAATAATCTATATAATTGTTTCCAAAAAATCAAAAACAATGATTTTTAAAAAAATTGTTAGTGGTAGAGCAGGTCAATAGCATCTGTTGTGACGATGTTTTTATATGATAACATTGACGATAAACCCACATGCGTTTTCTATAAACAACCAAAATACATTTTAAAGAAAATACTACTGTTGATTTTGCAATTAGTCTTCTTTAGCAAGGTTCTTATGACAGAAAAGCTTAATTACTTCAAAACAAATTTTCGACGTTAGGAAAACTCGCCATTTTGAAATCGGAAACGGAAGTGAAAACCTAACGTTTGTAGGTTTTGTTACGATTGGTCACTCCTATGATAGCGCAAAGAGGCAACGAATGAGAGACACTCGTCCAGTAGATGAAGGTCCGTGGTTTTTCATACTGCCTGGTGTTACATATTTCTATCATTCCATTAGATAAAGCGAACAGTTATGTGTACGGTTGTTAAGATATATCAGGGTAATGGCTTAAAAGAAAAGAGAATATAAAAGAATAAACAAAGCAGGCTCAGAAGAGAAAAGAGAAGCCTGGCCAACAAGAAATTTACTTTTGGGCAGTTTTTCAATACAATAGTGGGACCCTCATTGTGCACTGGTAGATCTTTGTTGTTTGTTGAGTGAAAGAACACGTGTCAGTACATGTGTTCAGTCTCTGTGTTGACTGTGGAGGTGGTTTTGACACACGTGCAAATCTGTATGTAACGCTTACACGGAGGAGAGCGAAAAGAATTTGAATAGATTCACGCTACTACATGCAACCTTACAGTGGATACATTTTCTTATAGAAATCTATCATTCCCTTCTGCCGCTGGGCCCGGGATCTTAATCAGTATACATTTTGCTGCACTAAATTCTAAATTATAGTAATAAAACAAAGCAGCTTTCTCAAACAACGTTGATTGATTCTAAAATATTGCTTGTCTGAAAAGTTTCATTATGTCTTTCCTAGAACAATTTTTATGCATTGAATAGTCCTAGGTGTAGAGACTGTTCAGACTTGCTCTACTTTCATTAATCATTGCCAAGTTGTTGCTATTTGCCTCCACCTTACCTCGCGGGGTGAACATCTGATATTCTGCATTTTGTGGAGGACAGTAGCCAACCAGATTCTCTTGTTTGCGTTTTTCAGGTAATTTCGATGGAGGGGATGTAGCAGGTCTCCCCTACCACTTTTTTCACAGCCTCTTTCAGTGCCAGACACTGGGTCAGTGGCAACAGCCGGGGTCCCTGGAAGGCCTTGTCAATCTCCTCCGGTGTCAGACGACTCAACATACGCATGGAGGTGAAACCCTTTTCCTTGAGGAACCGGAGGGTCTGTGGTGTGATGTCAGAGCTCTCCGCCCACGCCTCCAGCGTCTTGTCTGCTGAACGCATAGGATGATTATCAGGAGATTGTCTTACCTTCGTGCAAGCTTTTCTAAGTAGTAATGTGACGAAAAGAAAAATTATAATATGAAACGATATGAATGTCCAATCTCCGACAAATTTGGTAAGAATATTTACTTTGATCTTCGTTATGTACTATGCTATGCTTGGTAGATGGACATTGCTTCAATCTATGCTTAGGTGTTTATTCTTCTGCATGCTAAGATGTGCAGAAACAATTGTGATTACAACATGCATCTTTTACGGCGAAACAAAAGTTGACAAAGGCGTTACTTTTAGAGAGTCTTGCATGAGAGTAACAGATAAAAGGCGAGGGTAGTCAGAGATAATAAAGAAGGGGGCGACATTGGGGTGGGTTAAGGGAAGGGAAAACCAGCGAAACTGCAGCATATGGATATTTGGCAAAACTTTAAGAACCTCATATATGAAATTATAATTTGAAACGAGAATAATAATTCTTCTCTTACTCACTTATATACTCGTTCTCTCTAGTTCTCAATCTGTCTCTCTCTCTCTCTGTCTCTCTCTGTCCCTCTCTCTCTCTCACTCACACACACACACACACACACACACACACACACACACACACACAGGCGGATTACGCGAGTGAATAATTGGCAGAGACAGTGAGAGATAGCGGAGGATGGAGTGAGAAGCGACAAAGGGGATGAGGGAGCGCGACCGTCGGTTTCATCTCACCTTCGCTCAATGCCTCCCATTGGCGAACAGAAGCTGTCAGCCCACCACAACAATTGACTGACTCCACACCAGTATATGTTTGACTCAAATAAAGTGACAGATCGAACCCTGACAATAACAAGACAGATGGAAGAGTTATCGGCAGATACCAACGCTGGATAATAATGTATAATATGTTCTTTAGTTGTTATCAGTAGGTAGAAACTCATATGTGAGTTCTGTTTGAAGTTTTTCAATGCATAATGTAAAAAACGGAATGGTCTGGTATGTACTTAAAGTTCCAAAACGGTTACTATGAAGAGTATCTAAATGTATGGGTGACAGTAATGTCCGACGCATACAACGGTAGTCACAAGTTCTTCGAGCAAAATCGTGGCATGCTCAGTCTCGTCACTACTCTTGCGATACTATTCTGAATGACACACATATTACACAAATCGTAATACATATTGTATACTTGCTTACATCCATGCACATCTTATATTTCATTCGCACACGCGCGCGCGCGCGCGCACACACACACACACACACACACACACACACACACCTATGACGATGGCAGGGCATTCCACAGCTTAGGTCCAACGTTTTTAAAGGACACACACACACACACACACACACACACACACACACACACGTGTTTACAGTCTCTGCGCTTTCACGTGATATATTACACAAAAATTAATTGTATCTGGAATGATTATTTTTACAGAGGAAAATAACTGATACAAATCTTATATCAATCCAAATTATAACCGAAACATGAGGTTATGCAGACTTACCAGCACTGTCTTCCATGTTTACAGCAGTCTAGGGTATGTGTGATCTTGTCTACAGGCGGCGGCTTTTGTACTTGTGCTGGCGCAGGGAGTTTCGCTTCGGTTAACCACTCACTGCACCTTTTTCTCGGAAACCAGGCTAGTAGAAATTATCATAATCTACAAAGCTGTGGACGCTTGCGGCATTGAATGCTTCGCTTGCACTGCAGTTCAGGATCACTTTAATAATAGCAGTCCCAGCATGTACCCCATCTCTTCATAATACCAGAATATGAATAAGTATTGCAATTGAGAGGGATTGATTCATACATGCACACTAGAAAAGAACCAAACAAACACGCAAACACTTATTACAAAAATTCTAACCATAGACCACGTTGTGTGGGGAGTGGGGATAGAGATCGTCGATAAGTTTTTAACCAGTCAAGACTGGTGAGTCTTGTCAGCTACTGCGTCTATAAAGTTGTTTCTACCGACAACCAGTACCGGAGCACCCATATTACCTGTCGCCAGCCGTCCAAGTATGACTAACCCAATGGATCTTAAAAGTTGATAAAGTTGTAGAAGAGATCCCTATGGTGGTGTGTGTGCTTTTCTATGGTTTGTGCGCTGTTTTTAGTTTCATTTCTTTAAAAGGGTAATACTAATGATTTCGTTAGTTGTTCACTAATATTTTTGGAATTTTGAGATTCGATGCAACAGCGGAGTGTAGGTCTTTCTTGTTTTTTGCATCAGTTCTGGTTAAGCTGGGATATTGTCTACTCCAGATGACTTTCCTCCCTTTAAGCCCCTTAGAACTGTCTTGTCTGCTCGTAGAAAGGGGTAGATGTACAGGTTTGATGATTTGTCTGGCTGTCTTATGAAGTTAGCAACTGTGATCAGTTACAAAATGTACAGGCTTTTACAGTGTATAGTCAATCGGTATAGTAAAGCAGTGCTTTTGTGTCAGCTTAATTAAGAGTTGCTTCTTTAGAGCTCTCTCTATGCAGTCTATGGTGTCCAAATATCTGACCTGACGGGTACTTTATACTGGGGTTGGATATTACACAATCACTTGCTACAGCTGAACAAAGAACTTTGTAAGAAAGGGATAGCATTCAACATAATCAATGTAACAACACGTTAAATCCACAAGAGGTAGTGGCATGCTGTCCTAAATATGCTTGGTTTAATCATTCAAATGGAAAGGGAACAGGAAACAAAGACAGTCTTTCGGATGGCAAATGATTTTATGCAAGTTCGTGAGTGTGTGCAGAAAATGTGAATGTCTGGTGATGGCATTAATGTAGCGGCGTCTTTGAGAGGATCCAGAAGTATTGGAAAGGTCAGAGCTGAGACCAGAAGGGTCGTCACTCCCTTGGCAAGGGAAGGGAACCACACAGGTATTTTGTCATTGTTGTGGTGTCCTGATCAGACTTACTAGAAGAGTCTAATCTATTCATGTCGTATCCCGCTCATGGACTTCATCCGCGTTCAATATCATTCAACCACACTTGCTGTTATGATGTCTTCTAGCACTAAACGTAGACACATCACTAGTGCGATCTGGATGAGGGAGCCCCATAAGGGTGTTTTCTCCCCAATACTGTTCTCTGTTTCCACCAGTTAAGTCCTGGCAAATCGTTTCAATTGTGTCTTATAGTTGATCAAGTTTTCAAATGACATACCGTAGGTTGCTGGGCTCAAGTACAAGGACTCACTGGAAGCTATTTTCTTCAAATAAAGAAATTACATTCGTGGTTTGAAGAAAGCTTTCTGGTGCGCAGTGTCACTCATGAACTGGTCCTTGACAAGAAAAAAACACCAGCCTGTCCATATATCCTTGATTATCCACAACTAGACGGTAGAACAGATGCAAAGTTTTCAGTACCTTGGCCCAACCCTTGACAACAAACTTTCCTTCTAGGACAACACTAATATCATTTCCAGGAAAGCACATCAACGCCTGTTTCTACTAAGCTATTTAAGCAATTTTGGTGTCAGTGGCCCTGTACTTGAAGAAGTGTATCGCAGCTTTATCAAAAGCAAGAACAGATTTAACCTGTCAGTGTGGTTCGGTGTTCTATCAATCGGAGATAAGGCTTGCTTGATACAAGTGATCACGATTTCTAGCAAGATCATCAGCCTTTCACAAAGACCACTAAGTGACCTATGCACAATGGATCTGAAGTTCTCAGCTGTCACTATGATCACAGACCTTTGTCACCAACTGCATCACTATTTCCAAATGGTACTCTCTGACCGTAGATGAAAACAACTGGTTTCCAAGAAGAGTACTTTGGCCAAGTCCTTTACACCAGCTGCAATATTACCCTTGAACAGAAAACAAATGTACCGTGTGTGTGTATGTGTGAGTGTGTGTGCGTGTGCGTGTGTGCGTTCACACCTCTGATAATTATAATTATTGGTAGGAGGGAGGGGGTTTAACAGTGCAGTAATTGTATGGGTGTGTTGGAGGCGACTGCATCTTGTTTAGTCCATTGCTTAGTTTGCTTAGCTCATGAGCTTCCAACAAAGAAAAATGAGCATAATCTATTCATATTAGAAACCGGTTGATGAGAGTCTGTGACTCTTTGAGTTTTTAGCTTTCTGAGTTAGTTTGTTTTTTATATATCAGTTTGCATAAAAAGATTATTGTTCACTTTGTATGATGTAAATTACTCAATGTAAACAATACAATATGTATGTTTGATTAGGAGTATTGTAAATTTAAAACTAGACGACTGTTGGATATTAAGGACTATTTTTCTCTAATAAGAGTCAAATCAAGATGTAAAGAACTATTATAAAGATCACAAGCAAAAGAAAGGGGGTGTGTATGGAAAGTAAGTAGTCACATAAAATTAATGTCGTTACGTATGGTCTGCTTACGTGTCTAACTGCAGGTGAATGCCAAACAATTCAGGTAGCAACTACTTCAAGCGACTGACTACGCCACTGACCAGTCGAGCTCAGTCACCTTAAAGTCGCACATAAAGTCAGGCCCTGGTACAGCACAGTTTGCTCTCATTTGTAGTCACAGCTGAAGACCGACTAGCACAGTTATCTAGAAAACCCAAAGACGTTTCTGAGAAAATTGCCATGACTTTTTATCAAAAATCTAACTACAATGACCATGTGTTTAATGATGTTATCGTCAAATATTTCAGGCGCTTATAGATACTTTCATCCATTGTTATATCTGTAGCACAAAGGATTAAAAATTGCAGCTTAGATTTTTCTACAAGGGCTTATGCTTCATACTGGTATTGTACAGAAAATAAAATGAAAAATGAGCTCCTGTCAATTTTGCCGCAGTAACATTTTACCTATTTAGTTATGGCTAATACTAGTCGAGAGCACTTAGTGTTAGTCTTGGATTCTTTCCATAGATGAAAACCCGTTCAATTGCTTTTTGCATTTGTCATTACTCAGCTATGGCAATCTACAAAATTAACACTATGACGATACTTCAAATTTTATTGTCATTCCTAATTATAAAGCAACTCGTCAATTTTTGTAAAATCATAGACAATTTTCTACTTTTTAATGCTGATCCGTCTGTCTATGTTAAATCAGCGAAATTAACGATAGGCTAAAAGTTACTTATTTTTTAGGAGTAATGTTAAGAATATTTGTACATGTCTAACGACAGCAAAAGGTTTTACTTCTTCTTAGTCCTTTTTGCCTCACCAGTGGAGCATAGGGCCGCAAGTACACCATGCTAGCGGATCCGATTCTGGGCGTACTTCCTCAGTTGGGTCCATGTCATCCCAGCTGCCTCCGCCTCACCGTAGATCGACCTCCTCCATGTCTGTCTGGGTCTCCCAACCTTGCGACCCCCCCCTCCCCGTGGGTTCCAGTCCAGAGCTTGTCTCGTTAAATTGTCGGCCAGCTTTCGCAGGGTGTGACCGATCCAGCCCCACTTTCCCTTCTTGATGTCTTGGCTGGCACGTTTTTGGTTGGCTCTCTCCCACAGGTCTGTATTGGAGACCTTCCCGAGCCATCTGATATTCAGGCTGTGGCACAGACATTTGTTGACGAATGTCTGAATCTTGTTGGTGATGGTGTTTGTCACACGCCATGTCTCGGAACCATATAGGAGGACTGACTTTACGCTTGTGTGAAGATGCGAATCTTGGTGTGCAGAGATAATGCGTTGGAGTTCCAGATGGGTCGCAGGCTGTGGAAAGCAAGCCTTGCTTTATTTTTTTCGGTTTCTTCATCTTTTATTCCATCTTTGCTGACTATGCTGCCAAGGTAGGTGAAGCGGTCGGTCTCTGTAATACATTCCCCAAAAAGTTGAAGGGCGTCTATGTTGTTGTCATGGATCGACCCGTGAAAGTAATGAATGGCAGAAATGGAGTTAGCTCCCTTGTTTGTTTTGTACAGCAGGGTTAGTGGCCCTTGGGGTATATTTTGCTATGGTTGAAAAGCGTGACGTAAAAGAGAGTATGACGTGGGGTGTCGTCTGCAAGAACACAAGTTTTTGGAGAGAAGGAACAAATGAGGGTTTGAGTGGAATGTACCGGTGTGTGTGTGTATGTGTGTGTTTGTGTGTTTGTGTGTTTGTGTGTGTGTGTGTGTGTGTGTGTGTGTGTGTGTGTGATTTTTGGAGAAATGTAAACAAGGTCGGCATTAGGAGTATTGCTGGGAGTATATATGCTAGTGTTTCGCCAGTTGCTGTGTGTCTACTGGTGGATTCAGATAATTGGAGTATTGCTGTGTGTTTGAACAGATTCGTCAGTTGCTGTGTTTCTGCCAGTGGATTCTCTATTGGAAGTAATTGCTGTGCTTTTGGAGATTCGTAGTGGTGTGTATTTCTATATAATTTCAAGGAGTATTACAGGCAAGTTTGTATCTGTGGGTGCGTGAGTTGTGATCAGACGTTGACAGTGTGATGTGGTCATGTACGTTTTGAGAAACTGTTGGAAGAAAATTAAGCTGATATAGAGAAGAGACGGTGAGCGACGTTTGGGTGGAAGGTTGAAAGAAGACATCTACGTTGTTGAAAGGATATTCCTGCTCGCTTGTTGTGAATGAACACGTGAAGAACGCTGTGAGGTCAGTGTGTGTTGTAGGTGACCCGTCCACACGTCCCGTGCGTTCTTGACGGTTGTTGATCCGCATTACCTCTGCCTTCGTGATGTTGATTGTCAGATCAGTCATCGCTGGTTCTTCTGAGAGCCGAGTGAGCTTGGTTTGTGCATGTTGTTGCTTGTGGGAAAACAGGCTGCAAAGTCGAGATCCCCGATTTGTATAGTAAAGGCCCAGTGAATTTTTGACTTCACAGTTGAATTCTTGCTTCCTGCGGTCTCTGAGAAACTACACGTTGAATTTGTGGTACGGTCTGCCCGATGAGTTACGAAAGGATCTCAGTTTGATTCTCATGGTTGCCACAAGCAGATGGTGGTCTGAGGCTATAACTGCATCTCGTCTTACCCTGACCTCCAGCAGACTCCTTCTAAGCTGGCGATGGATGGTAATGTGGTCGATATGGCTTTCTGTATTTCCATCTGATGAAGTCCAGGCGGTCTTGTGAATGGTCTTGTGTGGAAAATCTGTGCCTCCGACTACAAGATCATTGAACAAACAGAAATCTGTGAACAGCTCACCATTCTCATTACAGTTGCCCACACTGTGCTTTCCCATAATATATTCTTTGTCTGTGTTGTCATCTCTAACTTATGCATTCATGTCACCCATGATGATCTTGAGGTCTCGTCTTGGAGTACGATCAACCAGCGCTTGTAGAGAGTTGAGAAAATTCTCCTACTCCTCTTCTTTAGCTGAACTGGTAGGTGCATATCACTGGAAGATGATGATCTTTCTTACATTGGAGTTAAACCGAGCTGACGTGAGTCGTGGCGAAACTGGTTCCCATGCTGTTGTTTTATGGGGTCGGGTAGTTAGCCACACGCCCAACCCTCCTCCTTCATCCGGTCTTGGGACCGGCAGGTTACCCGGTGGGTTTCCAAGCGGAATTGCAAAAGGTCTTACATATACACCTAATTATCAGAGCTTGAGAGACATTTGAGAGCGTTTAATTTGTATTTGTTGTATGTAAGTATCTTGGGAACAGATAGACGCCGGTTGATGAACGTTTAGGGTTATTTAACGGTTGTCTACATAAATAAAATAAATATAATGTCCTAGTCTACAACTGAAAAAGTCGTCCCTCCATCATGTTCATTATACAGAGAGTGGACGCGGGAAGGAGAGGTTCCGCGCCCAACCCCATCACTACTTCTTCAGTACAGTAGAACTGTTGCTGCTGGTTCCACTGTACTGAAGCCAGACTAAGTTCGTATTTAGGATGAGTAGATTCATGCGTGTTCGTGTGAGGCTGTATGTCTGACAGCAAGCTCTCCAAACTACCCAATGTTTTTTTATTTTGTTTTTAGATCCTGTCAATTTCTCATAAACGCCCTTGTCCCTTTGCTGAACTGCTGCTTTATGTGGCCTTCACACGAGAGCAAGTCATTAGAAGTAAAAAGTTTTGTAAGGCTGTACATATTTTTGAACCAAAATCTGCCAGTTGATGTTTGTGTAGGAGTACGATTTGTCGATCACAGGTGGGAATCAGCCCAAGGATTTATTTCCACGCTACTTAGTAAACATGTTTATGAGTTGACACGGTGGCTGCACATCGCATGCACTTAGTTTTTCTTAATCTAAGCAGTTTGTCTTGTCTTGTCTAGTTTTTCTTAATCTAAGCAGTTTGAGTCAAGCTGAAGATTGCCATCGCTGAAACAGAAGGCACTGCCATTCCATTTTAGTTATAGTTTCTTGCTAATATCTTATTATCTTAACAAAGAGGTTCCTTCACTCGCCGGGCTGCCTCATTAATCGGTTATAAACGGTTACCTAACACTCACTTCTTTAAAATGACTTTCAGTATCTACCCAGCGTCTCATGCAAGTCTCACAAGCTTATTTTCTACCTAGTGACATAAATTTAATCCCCTTACATGCATGAATAGTGCCCGCTTCCACCAATGTATCTGATTAGTTTTGATAACGAACGGTGCTCTAACTCAAACTTGGTTTGCAGTAATCCTTATTTCTAAAAACCCTACACGTGCAAGCAATGTACTAATATACAAGTGGTCGTGAACGAAAATGTTATTTACTTCTTTGTTTGTCATCAATGGTGTGTTGCAGGATATCTACTAGGCCTTTTGTCTAATGTGTCCCTCAGGATACCTGATTTCCATATCTGCAGCTGCCTTCAGGATTAAACATTGCATAACAGATTCATACCCTGTTATTCTAGGTTTCTTAAAAGAAAAGAATGCGCTTACAGGATTGCAAATCATGTCTAATCTACAAGGATTGATACTGGTAACACTTGTCAGTACATAACACAGGTAGGAATGCTGAGGGAGTTGCAGCTTTGAGCACAGGGACGAGACATTCTGTTTATATTATTTATCCACAACACCTGCCAACGAGCTGTTTTCCCAGAAATTCAGGTGGAAGCCAAATATAGCCATGAATGTCTCGTTTCTCAGAAACTGCGTTGATATTTGCTCAGAAATGCTCAGAAAAGTGATGTTCTATAGTTGAGCTGTTGACTGGGCACCTGTCCCTGTACAGGTTTGACGAAGTATACAGCGAGCATATGGACATGAGTTCACAAAAATGCTGGCGGAATAAAACGATGTGAACATAAGATCCAACATATGACATAAATACCGTCCTGTTCAAAAGACCGCACAATAATGCAAAATGTTTTTTTTTCAAGGATAACACCTTACTAGTGAAACTACAAAAAAAGCTGAAAGGGAACAAAATATGAAAGCGAAATATCGTCTACAACCTCCTAAATGAAAAGAGTAGTCTTTTAATGTTTGGTTTGACATATTTGATCCTTTTTTTGTTAATATTCCTATTTTTGGTTTCGGTCTTAACATTTTGCAGTCACATCTATCCGTCCACACTGTAAAAATGTGTGTAGAGTAAAAATTTCATTTAAAGCATGTACACTGACTGAGGGTTGAAATGGTATTTTCCTCTCCTGTGAAAAACGATTTCAGTGATCTTTTGTGATCGTTGTTCATCTTGTTTTCGAGAAATGCCAGTTGAAAATCATGAGGGCATGTCGACCTCGCACTTTACGAAATCCGGATGAAAGAGGTAATGGCGCATTTTCACTGTCATATTTATAGTCTAACACATCTTGCTTGTGAAGCTCTGTGACAAGCTTTTGTAACCCAGAAACATCTTGTATACTAAACATGAACTTGAAGTTAAAACACAGCCTCTTTAATTTTAAAAGAAAATCATGAAGAAATTTTCGCCCGTTTTAGTCATGTGATGTCAGTAATAATGATATTATTAATTTATAATTATAATTCTCTTTATAATTAATCAGTGATGTTGACGTTTGCTATCACAATTTTCTAAAATCATGGTATACACTGGGTTCTTAATAATCCTTTTCAGTAAATGTTTGTGTAGTCTTAGAGTATATCTTCGAGTGAAACATCTCTTATGCTCTGAAACAATATAACACGACACCACCCATAATTTATACCTCCATTCCCATTATTTGTTATAAATATCTTTCTTACTCTCTCTCACATTAATCTGTACACGCCGTATTGTCACTGAAAATAGGAAAACAATAAAAAGTATTACATCACACGATCGCTCTTATATGGCACCAAGAGTATGACCACGGACCTTCATTCACTGGATAAGTGTCTCTCATTCGTTGCCTCTTTGCTCTATCATACGAGTGACCAATCGTAACAAACCCTAACAACGAGGGCTTTCGCCTCCTTTTTCTGTCAAAATGGCGGATCTTCCTAACGTAGAAGAAATTTTAGAAGTGAGTAATTAAGCTTTTTTGTCATCATAACCTTGTTATAGAAGATTGATTGCAAAATAAACAGTATTTTCTGTAAAATGTGTTCTGTTTGTTTATAGAAAATTCATTTAGATTTTTCGACAATTTTATAATATAAAAACATCGTCACAACAGATGCTATTGACTTGTTTTACCACTAACAATTAAAAATCATTGTTTTTTGATTTTTTGGAAACATTTTTATAGATTGTTCTGTTACGAAAACAAAACATCTTCTTTAAGAATTTATTTAAGGTATGCGAATAAAGAAACGGAAACACCAGGCCTGTCTAAAGGAAAGCCGAGACTTACACCGGACATGACCCTGAGTCGCTTATCCAGTAATGAAGGTCCGTGGTATGACCGTCTTCACTTATGTCCGTGTCTTATACATGAGTTGGCTGTGTTTCCGAATTGCATATGAGATAAATGGGTGTCGGATCTGGCATAGCCATAAGATAGGGCTCATCTGTCTACAGTATCAGTTCCATAATATGTAAAATTCGCTAATGGTCGTCTTCATTAGGTCGATGTTCAGCTCTGAACATGGAAAAAAGTCAGAGCACTGTGCCCTGGAGAGCACCCACTTGTCAGTAACAACCTCACTACAGATACATACAAACTGAGGTTACCTTGTTTTGACCTATGGAAGGCGTTTTCGAGAAACAGGAATAATGAAAGGCGAGCAATGAGCCACAAAGCTTTTATATGCGCAGCGTGTTGTTGAATACACAGGGTGACAGCGATAAGGTTTGCTTTTAAAGAAAATCGCTGTCTGGTGTCCGAAAAACTTTTCTCTGTAATATGTGACCACACTGTTAACAATTTTTACCAAGTAATACAATGAAAACCATGATTATCTATTAGCATAAAGTCTATAAACAAACTATAACTCTCCAGGCATAGTTAACTAGGTTTTTCATTGTGACATTCGTTTCATCGATATTTAATCCATAATTGTTGGAAATATAAAACAGTAATTTATTTTTGTAACTTTATACGAGACTATTTACCAACATGTTTTTCCATTAAGCTGGAACCTCAGACCCTACACTTTGGCAGGGTTGTTAGAAGGTTTCTCTTTATTTGTACATAAAAGTAACTGGATAGTCTGTTTATCCTCCGAGTTTTGTAATGTTTACTATACAATAATTGAAATTTACTAAATATGTATTGAAGGGTAGTAGACTTATGTAACCCAGCTCCTAATAAACGAACCGCACCCCTTTCTTTCTTACCTTATTACCCAGCTTCAGAATGGACTAGTCACACCCCTCTTCATCCCCTGCTTACCCAGCTTCAGAATGGACTAGTCACACCCCTCTTCATCCTCTGCTTACCAGCTTCAGAATGGACTAGTCACACCCCTCTTCATCCTCTGCTTACCAGCTTCAGAATGGACTAGTCACACCCCTCTTCATCCTCTGCTTACCAGCTTCAGAATGGACTAGTCACACCCCTCTTCATCCTCTGCTTACCAGCTTCAGAATGGACTAGTCACACCCCTCTTCATCCTCTGCTTACCAGCTTCAGAATGTACTAGTCACACTCATCTTCATCCCCTGCTTACCCAGCTTCAGAATGTACTAGTCACACCCCTCTTCATCCCCTGCTTACCAGCTTCAGAATGGACTAGTCACACCCCTCTTCATCCTCTGTTTACCCAGCTTCAGAATGGACTAGTCACACCCCTCTTCATCCTCTGCTTACCAGCTTCAGAATGTACTAGTCACACTCCTCTTCATCCCCTGCTTACCCAGCTTCAGAATGTACTAGTCACACTCCTCTTCATCCCCTGGTTACCAGCTTCAGAATGTACTAGTCACACTCCTCTTCATCCCCTGCTTACCCAGCTTCAGAATGGACTAGTCACACCCCTCTTCATCCCTTGCTTACCCAGCTTCAGAATGGACTAGTCGCACTCGTCCCGTTATTTCCTCCTCACTGCGCCAGTGGCTGTCAGTTCACTGTATCAAACCCGTTAGCTCTGGGGCGGTCATGTTATCACAATGAGCGACAGTAAAGGTAAGAATCGATTTTTCTCTCTTTTCTTGCCTACCTATAGCATGTGCCGGTTATCCTTATGCAAACACTTGTTCTCTAGTCTAATGTAGGTCTGTTTTACTTATCATCAGTTTTTCTCCTATCTCTCCTCATTTCTCTGGTGTGAAGGATGAAGCTTAGTGAAGCAGGAAATCGTCAATGACAACAGATTTCTCAGTAAAGTACTAACTTCAAAATATATAACTTTAATCATAATATACTTTAATCACACTTTATGCAGCTTCCCCTGCATCCATTTTGTGAAAATTTAATTCCGTGTTGAGAATCAAGCAACAAAAGGCAAAAGAGTCAAGAAATTATTTTCAATAAATTCTCTGCGATAAGTTAAAATGAAAAGATAAATGATTTTCACAGTACACGTAGTACTAATGGGAAGTCTACATCCTTTTCTGGTCACAGCTGCCTGTCCTCTCTGTTGCCTATTTTCGATAAGGATACATGAGAACATTTATATTTTAGCCGAAACGAGGTAAATCGATGTACGACAGTTGTCTAGATAAGTGTTACCACCTCTCGTTTGATAACTTATTGTGTACAAGACTATAATATAAAAATATAAATATCTAAATCTAATATGAAAATGAAGAAATTAAAAAGCAGTCATCGGAAAACAAATTATTACTGTGGCAGTGAATGAAACATTTTCCTATAGTTTTACAGGCTTAATATAGCTTCTAGTCACTAGGATTTCCCCAGTAAATATTTGGAGAAAATACATTTTTAAGCTCAGCTTCAATAATAAGAAAGCGATTAAACATCAACAGTCTGGCCACCAGAAAAACAGAACAGGAAGACTTCCTATATACTTATTATATTCTCTCACAGGTGGTATCAGCTGTTTGGCCGTCAAGAAAAGAATTGTGTTCTTTATTTTATTGTTCAGCAAGTTTAAATAGAAAATACTAAAACAATTCGGATGTTTCAAATTCGTATGTCAACCTGTTTACACATTATTCCTCATGTTTACATTAAAACAGGGACAGGAAACTCTAATAATATATCTTGTAACACCTACCTGTGCTTTATGTGGGTATTATGCGTGTCTTTAAAAATACTCACTGGTGAATAAAACAATGTGTTCAACGGAGTTGTACAAAACTCTGCGTAGAACTCGGCTTTTTGTAGGAATATTTGTTTTGCAGATATAGAAGTATGGGCGGAAAGTGTAGGTCTTGCACCAGATGCACTCCACATTCTGCAGGAGGAGGGCTTCACCAACCTTTCACAGGTGCGTCTGCTGACACCGGAGGTAATCAACGAGTTCTTCATGAAAACCAAGCGGCTGCCATTAGCACAGTGTCTGGCTCTCCACAAGGCAGCAACACAGCTACGGATATCATCTCCTGAATCGCAAGCAACTCCTAATCAGCTCGAGCAAGGCGAATGTTTTGATCCCGAGTCTATGAGCTTCCCAGTTCCACACCAGGAGCTAGTTATTGGAGGACCATCTCAGCTAACTTTGCATTCGGAATGTAGTGCGAATGGTAATGTGTTTTATTCAAAGTTGATTTTGAGATTTGTTTTCGGGTAGTGTCATGCATTTCTTGCAATATTTTGAATTCTTAAATTTGTTACTAGAACATTTATCAGTACAGTCTGAACTATTTCATTACCGTCCTCCTCCTTTGCCACACACACACACACACACACACACACACACACACACACACACACACACACACACACACACACACACACACACACAACAGCAAAACAAATCTTAAAAGCTGTTATGAAACTTCGTAAATTATGATTGTGCTAGAGCTCTTCAGTCGTAGTGCTTTCATCATCAATTACATGTGTGATAATGGTATCTTTGACAAAGGCAAATGTTTCAAATAAGTTGTTGAAAGTATATAAGTAACAAGGAAGACATTATTAATATGATTAGAACCTAAGCCCAAAATTAATAGCTTCGTTGACCTCTGTACATTTTAAACGATATTTTTATAAAGACTATCTACATACTGAACTCTTCTCAAGGTAACACTGTCCGCTTGCTGATGGTGGGCAAAACAGGGGGAGGGAAGAGCTCTACGGCAAACACGATTCTTGGGGATAACTTCTTCAGCTGTGACACGAGGTTTGACTCCGTCACGGATGAGTGCAGCTTAAAGAGCAGCACACGTGGTGGCCTTACTATTGAGGTGACTAGAACTCGATTGTTCTCACCAATATAGAAGATCACACTTAGGCATTTTTGCAGAGAAGTCCGTGACACCATAAAAGGAACGGAGAAAGTTTTTGCAGCAATACATTTCTTACACAAGTCAAGAACTACATAGATATCTCAATGTCACTGTAAAATATTTAAGAAATTGGCATTTTTTCGAGTAACCGAGTAGGCACTATCCCAGCCACGCTACTCAGGCAGTGACCGTTACCCCTTGTCTCACAACAAAGCTAATGAGGTTATAAATAGAGATAAAACATGATAATAACCAACTTCATTATTCCCAGTGGGCAATTATACTCTGGCATTATGCTCAGACACAAAATTAAGCAAAACTAAATACAAAACATTTTCTATTTACAAGATAGATGTGATGGCAAGATAGAGATAAACGGATTTTGGTGCAAAATGTATTAAGCTTTTCTCTTCCTATCTTTCCTGTACAGATTATGGACTCCGCAGGTCTGTTTGACACACGGAAATGTCATGAAGAAGTAACTGTTGACATCGCACGAGCGGTCACCTGCTTACATCCGGGTCCTCATGCTATTCTGTACGTCGTGAGAATCGGTCGCTTCACCAAAGAGGATGAAGATGTTTTCACCCGACTAATGGAACTTTTTGACAAAAATCTAGCAAACTATATAATCTTGATCTTTACTGGAGGAGATGAACTTGAACGGTCTGTTAAAAATATTGATGAAATCCTGATGAAGGCGCCTGACAACTTGAGAAGAATTCTCAACGCCTGTAACAACAGGTATGTCGTCTTCAACAACATGGCGACCGATAAACAGCGTCAGGTGGAGCTCCTCCTGCAGTATGTGCACATTATATATGTTGAGAACTGCGGTGTGCCCTACACATGCCCCAAGTACTTCTACATCAGTGAAGCTGTGGAACAGGAAGTGAAGGAGAGGATGGCGAAGGCGGAACAGAAGATCCTCAAGGAAGAACGTTATGTCCAAGAATTGGAAGCGAGGACGAGGCAAGCCGAGGAAGATGTGGCGAGGGAAAAGGAAGAGCTTCACAAAAGAGAACAAGAACGACAGCTGGAGATGAAGGCAGAGGATGAAAAGAGGAGAGTGGAGTTGGAGAGTCTCAAGCAGCAGCTGGAGAAGCAGCAGATGAATGAGGAGCAAAGACGGCAAGAGACTGAAGCCTTCCTGCGGAAACTTGAAGAAGAAAGAGAGCAGCAGAAAAGAGAAATGGAAGAAGAAAGGAAAAAGATAGGTGAGATTTTGAAGGATAAAGAAAGAGAAATGGAAGATATGATGACGAATGCAATGGCTGAACAGAAAAAGCTACAAGAAGATAAACTTAGGATCCGGGAGATGGAGGTGAACAGCCTTAAGGAGAGTGTTGCTAAAAATCAAGGGGCAGGCTGGATTGATTTTCTGACAAACATAGTCGATAAGTTTGCTTCTGCCTATTCTGACAAACTTTCGGAAAGACAGACCGATGTAGACTGGAATGATGACTCTGTCACTCGTTCTTTAAGGCCACACCATGAAGAATCTCTCGGCATGTCTGCGATGTCGGAACTTTCCCCCTCCACAAGGCAGCAGTCCAAGGACACGAACAGCACTTCCGAACAGAACCCTTTTGAAAATAACTTCATGTCTGAAAGCAAAAAATCTGATACCGCATCTTCATTCAACCCACTTCGGGGTATTGATGGATTAAGTCGGTCTACCAGTCAAAAAACCTCATTGTTTGATGAGAGGGCATCTCTCTTCAACCCACTCGGTAAATTATCTCGGTCCACCAGCCGAAAAAGCTCATTCTCTGATGACAGTACGACTTTCTTCAACCCATTGCAGGGTATTGATGAACTATCTCGGTCCACCAGTCAAAAACGCTCATTCTTTAACGACAGCGGATCTCTCTTCAAGCCATTTGGTAGATTATCTCCGCCCATCAGTCGAAGAGGCTCATTGTTTGATGACCGAACGTCTGTCTTCAGCCCATTTGGGGGATTATCTCGGTCCACAAGCCAAAGAAGCTCATTTTCTGATGACGGCACGTCTTTCTTCAAACCACTAGGTCGACCACCTTGGCTGACCAGCCAAAAATCAGCTGAGGCTTTTCTCTTTAATCCTTTCGGAAGATTATCTTTGTCCCCTCCCCGTGAAACCGGGACTTTACTTAACCCATTTCATAGTCTTGGTGGATTACCTAGGTCCATCAACCATCCGAGCGATTCTTCCTTCAACTTTCCTTAACCCAATTCTTCCTTCAACTTTCCTTAACCCATTTCATGGTCTTGGTGGATTACCTAGGTCCATCAACCATCCGAGTGATTCTTCCTTCAACTATTTTTAGGGTATCGGCGTATTTGATTGGTTCAGTAGGTTTAAAAGTGCGCCTGGGTAACACAATAAAATCCTAGTAGGAAACATTGTCCTCTGTTGAATCTAAGGAAGGAAGACTTCTTGTTATAGTCAAGTATAAGAGGCTTAAATAAGGAAGGAATGAAAAGTGAATAAGAATGGGTTGGAAACGACTAATCTTCGTTAAACATTCTTTGAGTATACCCAAGGTTTAGCAAAATCTGTTAAAGCATTTATGAATGTGTGAACAGACGTTTAGTATCAGGTACCCAATTCGCTCGCTAATATTAACTAGGTGACAGCAGCTATATCCCAGTCATTGAGAAAAAAATCTCGGTAATTCAAAACTAGCCTAATGCCTCCATTAGGAAATGTCAGGAACACGCGCAAAACGTCTACACCACACACACACTGAGTCACTGACACGTGCTCTTTCCTTCAACAAACAACTCAACATCTGCACGTGGGCTTCCCGTCTGTATTCTCGCCTCGGAACAAAACATGGCTTGGTGTTATTCTTTATTTTGTTATTTTGTTTTCTGTTTTTTTATGTAATTTCGTTTGTTTATTTATTTATTTTTTTAATCCAGGTCGTGCATGGCATGGCATATGAACACTTATCAATAACCAAGTAATAACACATGTCCCTCTACTCAACATAAATTTGTTTCAACCTACTACAATAACTAACCCACTCTCTGTCTCTCCCACAAGTCACTGCTTATCACTTCGATCTCTTTCGTCTATTGGGCCCACGAAGTAGGCTAAAGGCCTCGGTCCGTATCACATATTAACGAACTTACTTTGTCGCCAGTGCGTTGATCACTGAGGGCCAAAGTCCTTCCCCCCACCCACTCATGGGAGGGTTAACTCACTTTAGTCAACTTTCTGACCTTTACTAAGCACTTTATTTTTACTAGGCAGGCGGAACTCTTTCTGCGTAGAATAATCCTCGCGAAAAGAGAACCAGCTTTCACTTTTCATACTTTCACGTATGATTTCAAGCAGGTTCCCAGGTCCTGGCCAGGTAGTTGTTAAGCATGTTTTTGTGCTTCAAATAAATCATGAAATTGGTTTCATTAGTTTTACAAAATCTTACTAATTTCAAGACCTGTAAGAGGGGATACCTTGTTTGGGCAAGGAATTGCTGATTCCTGACCACACTTAATCCACATTTCTGTCTCTGTCAACCGTTTTGGCAGGGATGCTAAACTATCGTTTACTCGCTAGCAAACGATCGGGTGTGGGGAGGAAGAAGCTGCTGTGACCACTACTATTATCCCAAGATGCAATGTTTATCGGATATTTATCAATTAGACAAGAGGATTGTTAAACGTTTAACATTTACATCTTAAAGAAATATCATCTGAAGAGGAGACAATCCCGTGCCATTGTATCCATTTTTTTTCTAAAACGTATCTCACGTGCTGTGTGTGTGACTTTGGAGCCTGTAATCAGCTGAAGTCCACTACCTGTGAAGGCCGACACCCTAGTGTCAGACTTTGGACAGACGGAACATGAGTTTCTGGGCCTGGAAGAGACATTTGAACTCTCGTGAATGACGCACGCGCATCTCATGTTTACACGAGCTCCGATCAGCGACTGCAAGGAGACATTTGAGAAGCAAATGTTGACTCATGTCCCTAAACATTGGTTTATTGCTCTACTAAACTACTTTTTTATTTTAAAATTTGTCCGGCTTTATATCGGTAGGTGTGCTTATACACAGAGTTGCGAACAATTTACAGAGCTACTTATTAAATAAGCTATTAATTTTGCACATACAGGTTGGTTCTATGCACGATTTAAGCGTGCATTACATCTTTAAAAAAATTCTTTGTCTTGCCTAAGGAATGAAAGCCATACATTTTTTAGTGACTAGAACTTCATCCTGAAAACATAAATGACTCCATCATTCCGTTCTCTTTTTGTCCTTTATTTGTTATTGCTATTGTCTGAATGTTTAGCATACATTTTGCTTAGACAGGGGTTAAATGTAAACAGAAACAATGTTGTGGCTATTCTATTCGCTCGTAAATAAAGATTTGTCATTGCCAATACTTCTCTTCGCTTCTACTGTTTCCTTCTCTCGCCCCAGTGTTTGAAAAGCCGTCCCTGTAACTTTGCAGAGTAACCGCCTATGATATTTTCAAGGAGAATCATAAGATTTCCCCTCCTTCGTGAATACCTCCAGTAGCTAGCGGTTTCCCTTTTTTCTGGCAGTTTTTCCCTTTTTTACCTACACCCCCACCCTACATCCTAACCCTTTGTTTTCGTTCTGTGGAAATTGCACATCTGTATTTGTTCTTTCTTGTTTTGCTGCTGTCTTCAAGAGAAACAAGCTCATTGTCAAATAGGTAAATGAGTTTTCTTATTTTTATGATATCTATGAATGTAGCAAATGTATTCTTTTACATACCTACCAATTATTTATATCTTCACATATATGCTTTTATGTGTTTACAGAGCGTTGTTTACCACATTCACCTTAATATTACTGTGTTCTTTCTACTGTATTCAACTTTACTGAATTGAGTTTGGAATGTGTTGTTGAAATTTGTTGTTGTAATAACGCAGTACGTTTCATTATGTAAAAAACAGGTTTTACGCAGAATGTTGTAAACTGTCTAAAACTTTGTGCTTGACCTCCCTCCACCCAAACTAACCCACCTCTGTAGATCTGTTTGGCCTCGGTGACAATGAAATTTATCGTTAAAAATTCTTGGAAACACGTCTAAATATATCAGCCTTTTTCCTTTTTTTTTAAATTTTGCGATGGGTTAATTGTCAACAGCTTTAATATCTACATAGTGAGTCTGGTGTTACACGTACTCTGGCAACTTCTTTGGATTACCAGCACTTGACACTTTCTTCTGGACACCAAATACTTCGACTCGTATATCTTTGCATAAGTCCACAGTACGTTCTTGTTATCTTTGATTTATTCTGTTCAGATTTAAAGACTCAGTTTCTAAACTAAGCCGTGTATTGCCGCCTTTTCTGTACATGTTTGATTAAAAATTTCTTTTAACGAAAGAAATTTATTCATGTCCTTCATATGTTTGTATGTGTGTCAAAGTAATCTTTATATTTCCAGGATTATCTATGTATCTTTTAATCCATCTTCTGTAACAAGACTGAGAACAAAATGGTAGCCTTTTCCATTTTATTTTGACAGAGGAACTGAGATTCAGTTCTAATCAAGTATTAGCAGATTCTGGTTTTTGGTAAGAGAACTCAGAACTGCAAAGACCACACAATCGTTAACTCACGCGGACTAAAAACACAGTCCCGTTCATACAAAGTAAATGACAAACGATAAAATGTCTTCAAACTTGAAACACACAAGCGCATGCAAATATACAGGGTGAAATATCACACAATACAACACAGTTGTAAGTTAATGACCCTGTCGCGTGGTAACGATGAACTCTTAAGCAAAGGCTACTTTCACCGAAAATTAAAACATCTAAATTAAAAGTAAAACTGAAATGTAGAGACTATTATAAAAGTACAAGGATAGCGCAGTAAGTAATCAACGAAATATACCCAATGAGGATAGCTTGTTTCGATACAGGGTGTATCTATCTATACATCAGTGAAAATAACGAGTAGACAAGTTGAGAAAAGCTCCTTTCTCAGATTCACACAAGATGAACTATTTCTGCCAGTATTCTTTATGGTGCGCCTTCATATCCAAAAGACCAGTCAACAGAAGATATGAGTGACGGGGCAGTTTTTGACTTCATGAAGTTGATACCCTATTAGTTATTTTTATGGTTTATTGCCCGTTAGTTCTTATACATTGGCCTTTTTTGCTAGACGTTCATGATGCCCAAAAGAACTGAACAGGTTTATAATTTAGTAATTTTGTTTGTACAAATGTCAGAAAATCCCACAAAAACGGTTCAAAATGAAAAAGGAGTTGTCTGGGTGGTCGTGACATGTTTAGCAACAGAGATATTTTGCTGATATGCTGTTTTCACATGACGCTGCATAAGGATGGCTTCTGCTTAGAAACCTCTTGCTTTATCCTCCTCAACTCCTCCTCCTGCGTCTTTAGGCGCCTATTGTAAGATGCTTGTTCGTCCAGCCGTCTCTGCAACTCCATGTTCTTCTTCTGCAGTCGATCTAAGTCTGCCCTCTTGCTTCGCTCCATTCTTCTCTGAAACTCGTCCTGGTCCCGCTTCATCCTGTTTCTGAACTCTTCCTCCTTTTGTCTCTGTTTCTCAGCACTGACCTGCTGCTTTTTAAGCTTTTTCATCAAATCAGCCATCTTTTTCTCATTTTCTGCTTTTGTTTTCTTATCCAGATGTGCTCTTTCTTTCTCTTTCCTTTCAAATTCTTTTTTCTCCTTCTCTGCTTCCTCCTGTGCTTGCTTCGTCTTTTCCTCCATCTCCTGTACGTATTTCTTCCTCTTTACCTCCGCTTCCTCCACCTTCTGCAGTCTCCTATTCAATTCCTTGTCCATCTTCTCGCCGACATAGCAGTATCTGGGGCACGTGTAAGGTTGACCTCTGTGTGTCTCACTCAGTTTGTACACCTCCTGCAGCAGAAGGTCCATCTGCGGCTGTTTGTCCTCAGCCGTGTTGTCGAACACCACGTAGCGGTGGCCGCACTCCTCCAGTGCAGTGCGGAGGTTGTCAGGGGCCGTGTTGAGGACGTCCTGGATTGTCTTCTCTTTTCGTACTAACTCGTCGCCCCGAGTGAAGATGATGATGATATAGTCAGTGACTCTGTCATCCAACAGACCTTTGACCCGTTCGTAGACACTCTGATCTTCCTCCGTGTAGCGGCCGATGGCGATGACGTATAATATTGCGGTGGGACCCGGATGCATACAAGCAACAGCTTGGACGACATCTGATGCGACGTCTTCATGTGACCTATTCGTGTCACACAGTCCAGGCGAGTCTGTGATCTGCACAACAAATATACTTTTATTCTTCTATGCATTATGTTAACATTTCTTTCCTTATCTTAAAGTGATCTCAGAAAACTATTTAAACGCTATTTCACTTTCACAAGACACATTTCGTTACCTTCATATCGGTCTTAACTGAGCTAGCCACTAGCTCCTAGAAACATTTATGTATACTTTATTTTGCCTGCATATATTCGCCTCTTTTAAAAGAGAGTAGAGAGGAAAATGAATTAAGACATATATTATTTGTTTGAACGATAACAAACAGTTTCTACTGAATACAGCGAAAGCTAGATGTCTAGCAGACGGAATGATGAGAAATCAAGCAGAAAGACCAGAAGGCACACGGACGAACAGTCAAACGGAAAGGCAAAGAGACAAACAGGCAGTCAGGCATTCACAGGACAGACTACTAAAAGAAAACTACGCTCTAACACCGTACCTCTATAACTTTACCGTCTCGCTCGCACCATTCAAAGGAACACTCGCTGGTGACAGAACTGAAGCAAACTTCATTTACAAAGCGTTCCTGTCCCAGAATAGTGTTTCCAGTCGTGCTTTTACCGCTGCCCGTCTTGCCCACCAGGAAGAAGCGAATCACATTTTCTATGGAGACAGAAAGAAATTGTTACATCTTCGTGAAGACATTGCTGCTCAAGGGAGGTAATTGTCAGTGTAGTCACCCCTTGTGAGATGGGTGCTGTGTAGAATTAATAGATATGTGTCTAGCTGATTCGTCATCTATATTTCTGCTTTATTTTTTTCGAATTTATATATGTATAGATAAAAGACTCGGACCTACCGGACTTATATAACAAAGTACACGTAAGCCGAAAGAAATAAACGAATTTTCATTTTCTAATATAACTGAAGTATTGTTTTACACTACATGGTACTGATTCAAAATATAAATATTCCTGGTATAACCAGTTTATTCTGATTTTCATCAAGGGAAAATATCACAAAACATTAAGATTGTGACTAAGGCGTCTTAAGGGGAAGTTTATTGCCCTGACCGTCTTCAGCTGTTCGGTGTGTGGTGCACTGTTCCAACTCTTTATACTGGATTGTGAGCGTGGAGGTCTCCTCGTCAGTTCTCATCATCAAACCATCGCTGGCTCCCGCTAACTGTTGAGACTCACACACTGGGTCAACATTGAGATTTTCAAGAACAGCAACGTCGACTTCCTTCATGCTCTCTGTAGAGATGTCACCCTCGTTTTCTGAAAAAATGATTTTCTGTGAGGTTGCTATTTTTGTTACAGCTCTTTTAAAATAAAAAAGAATTAGAGAACCTCAATAGGAAAATTCAGTTACTATGTACTATGTCTTGGTTGTATGCAAGTTTAAACTGATTAGATGGAACGTAGGCTAGTGGATAAACGAAATTAACGAAGTATCAAAATTAATGACAATAAATATTGAGAATCTGCATAACATTTTATATAAGCTTTCTCGGGCATAATCCATGTATTGAAACATTTTCTTACCATCTGCAATTGAAGAATTTATGTCAGAGTCGTCGTCACAACTAAAAATAGCTGACAAAGACGATTCGTTACTTCTGGTCAGCAGCTCGTCCTTGGCTTGAACAAGCAGAAGATATTGACCCTCCGGCAACAGGCCGGATTCCTGCAGAATGCAAAGGTCGACTCTCTGCAGCTCCTTCAGTGTGCTGACCCCCTGGTCCTGCAGCAGCACCACCGTTTCTGAGCTGATGTCATGACCTTCTGCCCAGCTGGCAAGCTCCTCCTCTGACCATAGCATTATAAAGAAGATCTAACATAGTCAGCATTATAAAGAAGATCCAACACAATGCCAGCATTGTAACTTACAAGTTACAAACCATTGTAACATCCAAATTAAAGGCTCAAAATATCTTCACGTTTTAGAAAATAACATTTTTGCAGCTAATATTATTTCATTGATCTATTTTAATAAATTTTTCTATTGATTTTATAGTTATGTAGTTTTTATGTAGGTGTGTAAAGTAAATATAGATTCTCACCTGAAACCAACTGACTAGAAGATGAGGTGTTTTCTTGGTCTGATTCTGTCTCTGTGGATTTCGTCAAATCACAAGCTCCCAGCACCTGCTCTCTGGCCCGCTCGATGCATAGGCATTGTGCTGATGGTACAAGATCGGACTGAGCCAACAGGGAGATGTCCAGCTCCACCAACTCCCCAATGTTGGTCACTCCCTGGGCACGCAGCACGGCCAGAGTCTCTTGAGTTATTTCCCATGTTTCGGCCCACCGATCATCTATTTCTTCATCTGGTCACAGATTAGCGCACTATAAACGTCCGACATAGTTTTGCGAAGCAAATAGCACCTTATTATTATTTTCTAGCATTTCTTAACATTATTGCCGAAAACTCCACATATAGACCGTCTACCACAGGTTATTTTATTTCTCTTGAACATTTCATATATAATATTGTACTAGAGTGTAAATGACTCTAATAAATAATCTTACTAAATAGAGACAGAAATTGCTTGAACTGATCACCAAATAAGTAAATAAACACATTAATTAATAAACTAATCTAAAAGACAAAAAAGAAAGTATAGCTTCCTAGCAGTAGAGGAAACGCAAGACAGTAGTTATTTCTGTGCAGCTGTTATTGAGACAAGCGATGTTCTCTCTCTTTCTCTGTGTGGCTGTCAGGTGGCGCAAAAGTTACCCCCAGTCACCAATACAAAGAGGATTGGTTATCCTGCGTTCAAATCTCGTCTCGGGCATGCTGTTCGTTTCCTGCACGTGGCATCTGTGTACAGGGCTGGCTGATTTGCCGTAAGGCCTTAGTTGCTGACTCGGTGTAAAACCCCTCTCTCATTCCGTATATTCGCTTTCTGTTTGCCGACTAACTTATTATCAATTGAGCAATTCGAAAGGAAATATTCTTATCTTACCACTTGTAAGTGACAGGTGTGTCTTCCCCGCGAGCAGCGTAGTCGTGTCAGGGTCTGTGTCAGTAGGGTGCGTCGCCATGGTGCAGTCGTCAGCAGTGTACAGCAACTCATCCACAGCACGTCCCAACACCTGGTACTGTTCCGAGGTTAGTATTTCACTTTCTTCTAGCATGTGCATGTCAAGTAGCAGCAAGTCCTGTACTGACATTATGCCCTGACCTTTCAGAACCTGCAGAGTTTTTCTTGAGATTCCTCTGGCTTTTGCCCAGCTGGCCAAGCAATCGTCTGTGTCAAAAGCAAAAGTAACAGAAAAGAAGAAACTGCTACCGATTGTGACATTATTTGTGTGCATATTATACAAGCTTAACTAACTAAATTTGACTGGGCAAGATCAAACAGACATGAATGTACACCTAGATTAAATTTACGGCATCAACAGTTAAGAAAGTTGGTTGTACCTTTTGAGAGCTCCATCTTCGACGAGCTTCCTCATCCCAGTCTGCGATCGCAGTATGTGTACAACTCGATCTTCCTCGCAAGATCGTCGGGATTTCCCCAAAATATGGTTTCTATATTAAGCCATGACGCTTGATTTACTGTACACGGCTTTAGGGAAATATTACAAACCCGCAATATGAGTAGACTAACAGTCTAACACTATCACTCATTTTGTGCTACTTCATTAAAAAAGTTATGTGAAACTGAGTTTTAGATCAGTAGACTAAATGCATATGAAGCATACCATAATATCCACTGTCTTTCACATACATAAGGCTAGAAATGGATATTTTGGTAGCTGACTGCATCTGTGCTGATGGCATTCACCTTCTTCTAAACATGAGAACACAATGAACTCTTTGTTTTGAGACCATTATTATTATGTATGTTTGTTTATACTTTTCATTGTAGAGCGCTTTTAATAATAATTATTATTATTTACGAAAATTTTGAAGCAAATAAATCGATTTATGCATTAGGGTCATTCCTTTAACGTCATCAAAAACTATAAAGTGGAGAAGAGTGAAATTCTCCTCAATTCTGCTACCTTTGCTATTGTTGCGATGTTCTCGATAGTCTTTTGTATAAATTAAATTCTGATACACAGAATAAATTTATCAATGAATAATTTGTTCCTATACAATATACATTATTAAGAGTAGACAGTCCAACTCTCGGTAGAACACCACCCTGTGTTGAGAGAAAAAAACAACAGATATCGCACGCTATCAAACATATCAAGTACACAAAAATACCTCCAAGCGAGCACACACACGTAAATACACATATATGCAATCACTTCCCTCAGTGTTTTCCGCATTTCTTTCAAGCCGCCGTTTGATGTCGCGTATTCGCAATCTGTCGTCTGCTCAAACTTCGCTCAGCTCTCCTGCCAAAAAAAAGAAGAAAAGTAGGCAAGGGAACTCTCGTGTTAAAAGAAACTAATTATTCAGATGGCTACCGAGATTACACTGACGAATGAAGAATTGTCGCTTTTTATCGAACTTTGGGAGGCTCATCGATGTTTATGGGACCCATCAGACATAGATTACAAATGCAGGGCCGCACGTCAAAACGCTTTATCATCGATAGCGGCAGCATTTGGCAGGGGGTGGTCCGCTGGTGAGACGTGCTTCTAATCTATATAATCCCTTTCTACTGCTGATTGATTTCTCTTTCGTTCTATCGCGTTTCATCCAGAACGTTAACGACAGAAATATACAGATTTTGATGCAAGTGTAACCACTACCAATCAAACTGAACACTACAAATGTTAATTAGGGAAGAGTTGTGCCTTCGCTTTACACTTTAGTTTTTTTTGTTTTGTTTTTTTACTTTCCTGGTGTTTTATCTATTTATTTACTTAATTTTTTTCTTATTTTTTATTTATTTTGTTTTTGCTGCGCAATGAGCATTCTTCTGAATGGATACCTGCGCATTACAAATTGACATCATCATCATCATCATCATCATACACTTCATTAATTTGCCCTCTTCGTTAGTAATGTAATTTGTTAGGCGTCACGTTTACCAACCTTTACATTATTTGCATTTTATTTATCAGCAGTGAAAAAGGCGCAAAAATATTAAAACCTACGGCTAGTTCTGATGAAAGGTAAAAATAATTAACTCTTCAACAGTGTCACAGTGTGTGTCATTCAGATACTAAGGTACGCATAGAATTCAAGCATTTCCAATGAAAAAAAATGTATTAAAAATAAAAACTATAATTGAAGCTCAATCTATGTAGTCATTAACTATAGGTCAGAGTCACATATACCTGCTGCTTTGTTTGAGACCAGAATCATTTATAGTGTTTCTAATGCTACTTTCACATTGGGCATCCTGCATGAACTGAATGTCACTTTTCTTTTTCTTAGAGAGAGGGTTTGGAAAATCTGTACACTTGCACTGCTTCTTGTCCTTTTTTGCTGATTAGAGAATGGAAGTTATTTTAGAAATGTTCAGGGAGAGCTATGATGATGATTCAGCCTATTTGCACACATTGACCTTGTGTAAAATAGTTTAAACATATGGCATACACCTTATGTGTTAAATTAGGGTGCAGGTAATGTACAGCATGCAAACACAACATTCTGATTGTGTTAACATTGAAAATTATGACACTATTTATATTACCACATTTGACAGTACAAATACAGATATATAGATGTATGTAGTGATGCTGTTTTGTTGTTAATTAGATTAACATTATATAATTGCTTAAAACTTTTCACTTTGTCAGAGGATGTCAGGAGAAAAGTGGAGTCAGTTAAAGCCTATTACAGAAAGTTAAAGAACAAAAGACAAGCAGGCAGTACAAGCGGCAAAACTTGGGTGTTCTTTGATCGAATTCATGGCTTTCTGGGATGTGTCACATACAACACAAGCACTGTGAAAAACAGTGATGCAGGAGAAACTTTGTCAGTAAGTTGCTTGCTTATTATATTTATTGTGTGCACTTGCAAATGTTTTTTGCCGTGTTTGCTGTCTCCTTTGACCACATCTAGAACCATGATACTTAGCTCTGCACACCAATTCCGAATCCCATGTTATTCTCTTGCATTTACTGTTTTATTACATTTACTGATCATAGAAGATCCACTTTGTACTTCTTAGAATGAGATGCTATGCTATGAATGATATTTCCTTGGATACTTTTAAAATGTGGTTGTGGCAGAAAAGTCACTGTTGTGAATAGCACTTACTATATTTCTTCAAAGAAAACATTTGACAAAAACAATTTAATCGTTATAAACAAATGCTTATGATACTTTTTCACATGTTGCTCACCAGTAGTCACAAAAGTAAATAAAACTGTTATTATAATTTAGTATAAATGCCCAGACCTAAGCATGCTCTCTATGAGTGTGAATATGTGCTATAAAAATCTTCATTTATTATTATTATTATTAGACCTTCTCTCATTTCTATACTTTGGCATTTATTTATGAAACTCTCCCATACCCTTGAGTAAGTTTTTTTTTCAAAAATCTATGGTTTACATCTCTGATGAAAACTGGATAAAGTTGTATTGTATTGTACCACTTGGTCAAAAGTCCACTGATACCTGCATAGATTGAGGTTGGCCACCCTATCCAGAAGTGCAGGTTGTTGATACTGTCCTTAGAGTTGTTTGCACATGGGGTCACAGTTACTGTTAGCACTGAAGTCCTTTTTATCCAGAGCTAAGGCCAAACTTTTAAGTATGGATAGAATGCAAAAGAAAAAGTGAGCATCAGGAGTGTGATTTGTTATGCAAACCACCATTTCTAGCTGCATATTATTATGGGGTGTTTGGTACAAAATATTTCAGTGTCCACACATGATCTAACTGATTTTTAGGATCAGCTGAGAAACTATACACTTTCAATTTTCTTCTTTCATCCAAAATTCTTGCCACATGAGGGAATATCTGATCCTATTATCATTATCTTTTCATTTTATTACTGATGAAAACCAGGTGACACCTCCTCACATGTCCAAGCCATTGTTGATATAATTTAAGTGACAGAAATCTTTATATATATATATAGATGTATATGATTGTTTTCATTTGAAAACAAAGGCAAAAATGAGTGTTTTTTAGAGAATCAAGCCACATATTCAGTCTATATTGTTGTTGGTGGACAATATTCAAAACTGTAGTTTTATGTCTTAAAAAGTTTCAACTTTACATGCAACTTTTAAACAGACATATTTTCCCACTCACAGCACTTGGAGAGTAATCCTCATACCATGATAGCAGTACAGATGTACATTGTACAATTCGTGAGCCCCAAATTGAATACTATACAAATGAACATTTTATTATCATCATTATTAAGGTGAAGAGTGGCATTAGAAAATAGTTTCTGAGTGCTCCTTGAACTATTTCAGGCATGCCCCACAAAACAAAAAATAATATAGCTGGTTGGCAAATCACAAAATACTGTTAGTGAAACCGTGCTCAAATTTGAGATAATACTTTTTCCAGTTTCTAATGTAGGGAAATGTGCCGTGTATGAGGTTCAAAGGTATTTTGTGTTTTAAAAAAGCGTTGCTTCACCTTGAAGAAAATAATTGTTCACATGATCATACCTAACCTCGCAGATTTTCTCTGCAGACATGTTCCCGATACTGAGACCAGCCCATGTTTGAGCTTTGATTGCCCACCTGTAGCTGGCGGTGAGCCCCTGTTGTCTGGGTGTGTTCTGCATTATCTCCCCTACATCATCGAGTGGTTGACAGGTCGCACGCTGTTTCTCTTGAAGTTTGCCGACTTTCTCTACTGTAGAGATTATCATGGTCCGATCTTGTGAATCTACAGCGATTTTTAAAGTGAAGAAAACACCTTATGGCAGTGGAAAGCTATCGCGAAAGGAGCAACTTCGTAAAGCACGTGCTCTAAGAGGGAAGAAACATGTTAACACGATGTTTGACATGAAAAGTGACGAACCACATGGCGTTGATATCATCGAAAGGGCAATGACTTTTACTACAGCAAGTGTTTATGATGGTTTTGTTGATTTAAATAACACGACGCTTTCAGTCTCTGTACAAAACTGACGTTTAGAAAAGATTGCAACGACGGACGAAATAGAAGACGCAAAAGAACACTTTTTGGGAAATTTTGATCGATTTGATCGCGTTTTACTCAGGAGGAGAAAGTTTAAAAATTATTTGCGAAAAATTAATCAAGGCAGGTTAACATCGGAATTTTCCATTTATCGCCAGGAAATAGTTCTGTTCTCGGTTACTTGGAGTTAAAGAAACTAGCGTATGGTTTGATTATATCCTATCGTTGTCTTAATGAACTTGGACTTGGTTATACAACTATGAACAAATTTGCAACTGTCGGAAATATTCCTAGCAATCATCACGAAACAAAAGTAAATCAAAGAGGCTGGCACGATTCGTTTTAACTTTAGTGAAACTATGATGGTTCGTCGGTTAAAGCAACAAGTAAAATTTATGTTAAGATGTTAATTTGTGACCAAAAGGGGGGGAGGGCTAAGATTTGGCAAGCATGAAACCTATGGACCTGACATACTTGGCTTAAGTTTAATTTTTCTGGCTGCTAGTTTTGCCCAGTGCTATTCACACACAGAAATATCACTGGAAACAGCTTTCCACTCTGGTATTTCAAGTATACAGTTCTATTTGGAACTGAGTAAGCTTTAGAAAATGTATGGATAGATTACTGTTGTTGCTGACATATCAGGTCTTTGGCTGACCGTGTACAGAAGAGAGGTACCAAATTTTATTGTTTGTATCTCTTTTTTTTATTTTTGCATCACGAAACTTTCCAGACTTTTGGTACATGACATTTTGTTTTTAAAATATCTAAAGTTTGAATGAAAATGTTGACTAAACTAATTAAAGAAAAACATTTTTGTGCTGCATGCATGATTTTTTATTTTATCAATCCATAACAATGATACTTTGAAGTAGATTTTCAAATTTTGAGCGACTTCTCTTTTTAGGCACATAAAATCAGGTTGCAAGCATGAGTCCACACCTTTTTACTTACGTGCTTAAGACAGATTAGATCAAACACACACTAAAGAAAACATTTAAACTTTGCATCTTTGGACATCTAAGCAGTTCTGCAGAAACTGATTCTGTGAAGACACTGTAGTACCATTGTAGCAAGAGCAGTCATTAGTAAGACACCTTGTGTAATGTGATTACCTACGTGGCAAAGAAATGCTGTGTCTGTGTCATGGATAACTTAAAGTAAAGTATAAGCCCTCCAACAATTGCCTTTGTTGAAAAGCGGTGCCTTTACAATTCTCAGTACATCAATAATCATGGTCCATGGTTGTTGCTGCTTAGTATCCTTCCTGATGGGGCCACATGTTTCTTGATTTATCGTTACCTTGTGCCAAATTCTTTATTAAAAAATCTTTTAATGCTGCTGCTGTTTTGCGCATGTCAGCTTTTTATCTAAATTCACTTCCTTTTATAGTCTTATCTTGCTGGGTGCATACTCAGCCACCTTGTTGATGTTCTGGAAATTATATACTGTATCTATTTTTAAGTTTGGTTAGAACTTTTGATTACTGGCAAGAAGTTTAATCTCTCCACTATCCCCATCCCCATCTTCTAACACAGCTAGTACTAGTCCAGCAAATGAAAGCAGTTAGGGGCAAACTTAAGCATTGGCCACACCTGGCCTAGCTGATTATTACTGATGAAAGCCAGGTGATACCTCTACACATGTCCCAGCCATTGTTGATAAAGTGAGATATATTTATATATAAAGAGATATATGATTATTTCCATTTGAAAACAAAGATACAAAAATGTGTTTTGTAGAAAATTAAGCCACAGATTCAGATAAAATTTGAGATAATACTTTTTCCAGTTTCTAATGTAGGGATATGCACTGTTTACATTATTTATAACACTATTAGGCTCCGGCGCATGACGTCACCGAAACATGCGTGGCGGACAACTAGCCTCCACAAGCCGTATGCCCAGCGTAGTTTTGATCGGTGTCTGTACGTTTCGAACCTATAAAAATGGTGAATTTTTTGCTGTATCGTTGGCTGCAGTCATCGCAGCAAACGAGACAAACATGTAAGATTTTTTCGAATTCCAGTTGTAAAAAAAATCCAGCGAGGAAGGGAAAAACTTTATTTCAAATCAGCGACGAGAATGGCTGAGTCAGATTCGTAGGAAAGAGATTACTGAAAGCACTGCAAAACCATGGCATCGTGTTTGCTCCATTCACTTTCTCTCAGGTCAGTAGTTGTGAATGTGCTTTTTATTTTTCATTTGGCCCAACTTTTTAAAGAAAAGGTAAGGTAATGTTTAATGACGAGAAACATTGACAGTGTGCGCGATAGTGTTTGTGCATCCATGCTAGAAATGAAGACTTTTTTATAAAGTGCTTTTTTTATCACTTACAGGAAAACCAGCAAATTCCCATGATCTTACAAATTCTGAATGGAGGCCATGCATCAACTTGGGTAACAAAAGAAAAAAGACAAATCCAGAATAATATCAACGCCTCAGACAGGATCAAAAGAAAATGTATGGCAGATTCTTTGGCCAATTTAGAGGAGATGGAGACTGAGCAACGGATTAAGGTGCAATACGAAGAGAGACACAGACAGATATCACGATGGATTATATTAGCCAACTAAATGATCTCATTAACCAGTATACAACAGAAAATGCTACACTGAAAAAGAAAATTTGTGAAAAAGAGATGCACACCGAAAATTATCACCAAAACCTGGACAGAGGTTTTACACAGGGTTGCCAAATATGGTTGTGCTCTTAGCTCTTGTAAACATGGTTGAAAAAAATGTGAAAGACAATATGCTGTCAAAGTTTCAGCAGGTTTTAACTCTAATGAGATTGGGTCTGAATTTACCTTTTGATTTGTTATCACACTTGTTTTTGTATTTCCCAACGTACAGCAGCTGGACTGTTTTACACTGTTCTTGATGTTTTATTTGTGCAATTACAGCCTGTAGTTTTTTGGCCTGACAGAGAAAGCTTTCTAGAAAATTTTCAAAGGTGACTGTAATCATTGATTGCTTTGAGGTGAAAAATCATCAAATCTCCAAGCACACAACCAGAGATTTTCTAACTATAAACATGGAAACACTATGAAATTTCTCATTGGTATTGCACCACAGGGCATGATCACTTTTATTTCCAAGGCATGGGGAGACAGGACCAGTGACAAACATAATACAGAACTGATAAGTTTTTGGATAATTTTGGATAGGCGACCTTGTTTTGCCAGATGGGGCGTTTTATATTCATGAAAGTACAGAGCTAAGGTGTGCAGAAGTTAAAACCCCAGCCTTTACCAGGGGCAAGAAACAACTGTCTTCATTTGAAGTGGAATCAACGAGGAAGTTAGCTAATGTTCGCATTTATGTGGAGCGCGTGATTGGTACAGTGAGGCAGAAATACACTATTTTGGATTCCGCATTGTCATTGCCATTATTAAGCCTTGATGAAAATAGTATGACAGCTTTAGACAAGGTGGTGTTTGTCTGCTGTGCTCTAGTTAATTTGTGTTCTTCTGTTGTTTTGTCATGGTTGAGGTGACTGCAGTTCCTGTCATTAGTAATGACATTGATGGAGAATTAAGTAGAGGGGAAAGGGACTCATAATTATAAAGATGTGTTGTCAATTTGCAGTTTGAAATGCCAAGTGCCCTGTTGCAATATGGCATCAACTTACAGTGATGATTCCATTTAGATTTTGAGTTATGAGTTGATGTTTGTTACTTTAACGTAGGTGATGTTTATGCAATGTTTCATTTTTGTTTTCCATGCTGTTTTCATGCATCCTATGTCCATGTCTTACTTTGTCATTTTGAAATTATAAATTTGTCTTAAGTCTGTAAGGTTTGTGAGATGTATATTGAATAAACAATCGTTGCATGTTGTGCTCAGGAAACATAAAAAGTCATCATTCTTATTATCAATTGGTATCTATGCTAGCATGCACATGCACACACAGTGCCAATGTACACATAAAATATAGCAAGTAACCAAAAGCACTATATTTAATACTAATGTGCTCGGGATCAGCTATGAACCATGGTTCAAGAGGCTTGTCATTCATGCGTTGAGAGTGGTACACCTGTAAAGAGACATTAAACTGATAATGTTGTGTGATTACAAAATGATAATGACAATAATACACCCACACTGAGGGATTGACATTATTTGAATATAACAAAAGTCCACTACAACCTGCAGAATATGTGGTTTAATACCAATTATTCCAAAAATGTCCTTTTTCTTATCAAGTAAGCAAGTTTGTTTTAAAAAATATTGAAAACCCTTAGTCTCAATGTTTTCTTGTATGTTATTTCACAAATTCATTTTGTGTTATCGGACATTGTCATTAAGTACATTCAACTTTTGATTTTCACAATTATCTGAAAAAGTCAATTGTCTCACATTTGTGCAAATGAAAAACTAAAATCAATGAAAAATAGAATGTCCCAAAAGTCTTCATAATGATATATCTAAATAATGTCTTATAGTGAAATTAGGAGTTGTCAAATAATATTTTGCTTACCTTTCCCATCACTATGTGTTTTTAGAACGTTGTAGGATGAATGTCTTCAAATCGTGAACAAATCCCGATGTCACCTAGTTGTAAGCGTGTGTAGACTTGAAAGTCTTATTAAACTCTTTTATCGTTTAACTACTTTTCGCGAAAACAAGGCACACTACAATATCTTCATTTCTGGTGCACGGCAGATCGTTGTGATAAAACGAATATAGGTGCTTGGGCAGTTCGTATGGGCCAGCATCAATTGCATCTATTTTTGCTTTATATCTAGACAAGGCTTGCATGTCCACACTCTGCCTATACGACACCTATTGTTGTGGTACTGATGAATTGTCCATAATGTCGAGAAAATGCCGTCAATACCGACAGCTTCTAATACTTCGCACAATGGCGTGGAGGCTTGTTTGTCCGCCAGCTGAGCCACGCCCCTTAAATTGTGTACCACGTGATACGCATCGTGCCGGAGCCTAATAGATTGATATATATATATATATATATTAGGTTCAAAGGTGGTTTGTGTTTTAAAAAAAAAGTGTTCCTTCACCTTGAAGAAAATAATTGTTCATATGTTTACACCTATCCTCGCAGATTTTCTCTGCAAGCTTGTCCCCGATACTGAGAACAGCCCATGTTTGAGCTTTGCGCGCCTGTGGCTGGCGGTGAGCCCCTGTTGTCTGGGTGTGTTCTGCATTGTCTCCCCTACATCATCGAGTGGTTGACAGGTCGCACGCTGTTTCTCTTGAAGTTTGTCGACTTTCTCTACTGTAGAGATCATTATGGTCCGATCTTGTGAATCTACAGCGATTTTTAAAGTGAAGAAAACACCTTATGGCAGTGGAAAGCTATCGCGAAAGGAGCAACTTCGTAAAGCACTTGCTGCAAGGTGGAAGAAACATACTAACACGATGCTTGACATAAAAAGTGACGAGCCACATGGCGTTGATATCATCAAAAGGGCAAGGACTTTTACTACAGCAAGTGTTTATGATGGCTTTGTTGATTTAAATAACACGACGACGGTAGCGTCTGTACAAAACTGAAGTTTAGAAAAGATTGGAACGACGTACACAAAATAGGCCCTAGCATTTTTCTTGATGGTACATGATTGGATCACTTTTTTAATTAACCTGCTTAAGGGGTGCAGACAGATTTTTGAGAGAAAAAGTTTTTTTCAGGGTAGGTTAATATCGGAAACTGCCATTTATCGTCAGAAAATATTCCTGTTCTCAATTTTTTAGAGTTTAAGGAGCCAGCTTATGGTCGTTTTACTTAAAAATAACTTGTTCTTGGTTATGCAGCAATGAAGAAGTTTTCAATTGTTGTAAATTTCCCTAGCAATAATCACAAAACAAAAGCAAATCAAGGAGGTTGGCACGATTGCTATTAACGTTAGTGAAACTAAGATGGTCATCAACTAAGCCTAAAGCAACAAGGGAAATGAAATTGTGACAACAAAAGAAAGCTAACCATTGCCAAGCATAAAACCTATGGACCTGGAATACTTGGTTTAAATCTTTTTCCAGTTGCTAGTTTTGCCCACTGCTTTTCACACACTAAAATATCACAGGAAATAGTTTTCCACTCTGGTATTTAAAGTCTACAGTTTTATTTGGAGCTGAGCAAATTTTAGAAAATGTTTGGATAGGTTAGCATGACCATTATTGTGGCTGAAATATTTGGAAAACGCTATCCATTTGCCAAGTTCACTGGTTGTTCATTAGGGAGGAGGCACCACATTTTATTGTTTGTATCTTTTTGCATCTCAAAACTTCCCAGTTTTGATACTAGCAAGACCAGTCATTAGTAAGAGACCTTGTGTAATGTGATTACCTACATGCCAAAGAAGTGCGGTGTCGGATAGTTTGAATGTAACAGCCCTCCAACAATTGCATTGGTCTAAAAGCGATGCCTTTGCAGTTCTCAGTGCATCAATAAGCATGGTCCATGGTTACTGCTGTTTAGTATCCTTCCTTCTAGTTTCACATATTTCTTGATTCACTGTTACCTTGCCTCAAATTTTTTTATTAAAAACTTTAATGCTGCTACGCATATCTGGCTCTTAACTAAATTCACTTCCTTTTACGGCCTTATCTTGCTGGGTGCATACTCAGCTGCCTTGGTGATGTCCTGGAAATTAAATACTTTTGTGTGTATTATTTGTTTCGTGAAGATTTTTGATAACTGGAGCAAGTCTTATAGAAGACAGTTACCTATGGATTACAGACTGTTTGGCAAGAAGTTTAACTTCCCTGCCATCCCTACCCCTGCCTCCTAACACACCTAGTACTAGTCCACAAGATAAAAGCAGTGAAGGCCAAACCGTACTGCATATGTTCTTTATCCCTTTTTTTGCCCTGTTCAGAAACGCCTCTTCTGTCATACACGAGAGAAAATTCGAGTCTGGGTTAACTATCCTCTTTTCTTTTGTTGAAAAATAATGTTACACACATTGTAACTGTTGTGTTTATTTTGCAGGACGATGATAATGGCAGCCCATGGGGTGAGCACAGTGTAACTTCCTTTCCACCAAGACATTCCCCAACAGGAGAAAGTCTCTCTCGGAATTCTGAAGCCCCTGACATCAAGCTACAAACTAGGCATTTACATCTTGCTGCAGAGAAATCAGCCATGAGAGCTACCAGTACTTCAGTGGACATCTGTGAACCTCGGTTCTGTGAAGAAGGGCTGTCACCATTGAAAAAGAAAAGAGCTTTGGGCCCCAGCCAGTCGCCTACATCAGGCTTAGAAGAGGTTGCAATCAACTTCATAGAGAGCCTAAAAGAAGCTCGAAAGAGCAATAATGAATATTTGAACTATGGATTAACTGTTGCTGACAGACTGGCTAAAATTCAAAGTGCAAGGCGTCTATCAGTGCTGAAACATAAAATTGATACACTTATTCATGAAGCAATGATGGAGGAAATGCCTGACTAGTAAACGTGTTACTGTAACTTTGTCTTTCAGTAATGTTTTTGTTATTTATTTCAAAGTGGATGAGACTTCAGGTGAATGAGTAAATATAATCTCAAGGGGGAGATTATCAAATGGCTTATCTACACAGTGCATTAGCAGGCAGCATCATGGCTATAGTTTTTCCTGACCATTATTTACTCAACCCTACACTTCAACCTTTATTTTCAGTTGCTTCTTTGCTAAAATTGTAAATGGCTTCACATATCAGGCACTAATTTTGCTTAGTCAAACCAATAGACTCAAATCCAAGAACATTGACATGAAACAAGTCTGATGTACATGGGCGACTCCAGGAGCCAGCTTGCTTAAAGGACAACTTGAGCTCTCAGCAAAAATCACTGGTAATAGAGCATAAAGTATCACAAAACCATATTCTGGTGGTATTTTATAACAAAGAGGATTGAGAAAGATTATTGGGGTTTTTTTCCATCACACCTGGATTTATCAAGAAAAAGTGATGAAATGGTATTTTCTTCTAATAGTGTCTGCTTGAGCTGAATTTGCAGAGGTAAAAAAGCATACCAGGACACAATGTGCTGAATGTTCTGTCTGTCCAGTGAACTCCGTTTTGGACTTTTTTAACTTCAGCTGAAGCTTCTAAATAAAACCTAAATCTGAAGGCTGTATTCCAAAATCAGAGTCAAACTTGCTGTTACAAATACTACTTGCACACAACACAACTCTCTCCACTGTACATTACCTTCTGCTTTCCTAGTGGCAGGTGAGAATGCCTGTTTGAAGTTTTATATCTTGAAAATTAAGCATCATTATGTACTCATATTTTGGGAATTATTTTAAAATAAACCTAACCTGATCATGAGGAAATGTTGCACTTATGTCGTCTTTGAAGGTGCAGCCTGTATTAGCATGGACATGTAGCACTAAGAAAGCTTGTAGCCAACCTTATGGAACAGGCAACCCCTGCCATGGTTCATAAATGAAGTATCTGTAACCCACTCGACACTGCAATCTGGATCCACATAAGCATTGTTCTGCTTGGAAAAAGCGGTTTCCAAAGGCATGGGTGTCAGAGCACGAATAAATGAAAATAGTAATGCGTAGTGATAATGGTGCTTCCAAGATGTCCTACAGATTTTGAAAAATAAAAAAAATCTTGAGTTTGCTGTAGCCTTTTTTTTTTTTTAATGGCCATATTGGATCTAGCATGCACAAACATTTTGTTGCTAGAAGGCCTTGAATGTGGGACAGAGCAACCTGCATGTTTCCATCTGTGAAGCCTTCCTGCCTTTTTCCGTTTCAAACTTTAACGAACAATCACTTTTGAAATATCTCCTTCAGCTTGGTAGAATATGTGGAACTACCCAGTTTTAATAAACTTCAGAAAACAACACAAATTTGTTTTTGATTTGGACATTTTACTAACAAATTCTCAGTTCTCTCCCTTAGGTAAAACGAGAATTTAGTTGAGGCAATGCAAATGTTAGGACTTATCATTTCTGTAAAGTGCTCTGAGCAAATCATTGGAAAAGCGCTACATAAATCTACATTATTATTAAATGCGACATCACTGGTGAAGCAGAACCATCATTAGGCGCTGAAGGAAGTCTATACTTCACATGCTGTTCCACGTATCACAATCTGCAACAAACGATAATGGTAAAAATGACACATTTGCAGCATGGCTGTACTTCCAAGCAATAAACAATTTTAAAGCACAAGGCAGAGAAATGAGAGAAAGTAAGTGAAAAAGAGATGGTAGAAGCACCAACTGTACTTATCATTAAGAAAAATTTGAAGGAGCAGTAATTTGAGAATTCAGTTATTGCAGCTAGTAATAGATATGTGTAACACGTCAGTAATGAATAAGTATGCACAAAAACCCGGTGACACACAGCTCATACTCAAAAAGCCTAACAACATTCTCAGACACTCTCTTTACCTCAGATAAGTGTGTGCTGACATAACTTTTGACGTATCAATATGATGATCCCATAACTTTATCAGAAATAGACCTATTTATTATTAGTGACATCTTTATAACTGTATGCCTACGGTGACAGACCACTGAGCTGGTCAGTGGAGAGGATTAAGGTGGTAAGCAATGGGATTATTTAGATTCTTCAAATTGCTTTAAGTCAATCTACTATTATACCTTTAGGATCCTTTTGCAATATTTTCTGTACAAAACTTTTTATAAATCATTTAATTTTTTTTAATCAAAAAGAAAGATACAAAGAATGATTAAACTTTCATGTAATATAAAAGTAAGAAGTAAGAAATCTGTACAAAATTGATAAAGTTACAGAACAAAAATGCATTTTTAGGACAAAGAGCAGACAACCTGAACAAGCTTCATAGTGGAGGTGAGTGATGTGACATGCTGCAGGTGGTTAGATCTTCCGGTCTGCAGGTGGTTAGATCTTCCGGTCTGCAGGTGGTCAGATCTTCTGGTCTGCAGGTGAACCTGATCCATGCATATTCAATGTCTTCAGCTGACCTCAAATGATGGAGGCAGGAAAAATCCTGTGACAATAAAGTAAGAGAAATTAATATTAGCACCAGAATGCGGAATATTTTTTCTTTAGTTTTTAATAAAAGAAATTCTATCAGAATTAAATACCTTATGTTCAAGACAACTGAAAAATAACTTTCACGATGAAAGAAACTGCTAATGTAAAATAAATATTAAAATTAACAACCACCTAGTCTCTTTCCAATACAAACCAGCACATATGCAATAAACATGTTTTAAAAGCCTTTTGCAATCATCCAGTGCTGGTGTTTCTTTTCTTGGTTAATTTCTCATCCCATACTCTTAGAATAAACTGCACTTATTATCTTTTAGATGGGGAAATCTGTGACTTCATTTCTATTTCAAGATGTTTTCATAGAAATTTCAGCTATCATTCCTGTCATGATTCCAATGTTGTCACATTTAGTATTTTAAAAAAAGTCAATCTGTCAACCCTGAAGTCATGCTGCACTATTTAGATGATAAAGGTCTTTAACACTGCTTGCTAGTGAGATGTTAGTAGATGTAGCTAAATATTTCTAACATCTGATCTGTACTATACAAAACATTTTTATAAATATACATCGTTTAACTACTGAAACTTACATATCCATAAAACATTATTTTCCAAACAGTATGCAAAAGACTTATTTCCATGTTTTTGTGAATGTGTCTTTCAAATAGTTATATTTTTATAACTTTTGTAAATACTATCACTAAATATTGTATATTAATCTTCAATGATAATGAACTTTGCTTTCAGTATACTATGCAAACTGCTGGGCTAGAAAAAAATCTTTATTATTCATTTGTGCAGTGAATAGCTTTACTCCACAAAACAACTTGTGTCTGCACCTGACATCACTTACATACATTTACTGTACAGATAATCCAAATTATAAACATACGCTACAGACTAACTCTATACTTTCACTTGTTCTGCACCTGTAAATCTGCTTTTAAAGCTGACAATGAAGCAGTCAATGAAAAAAAAAAGCATATCTGCTGTTTTAGAGACTCATAGTAAAGCAAGTTAACACTTGTTCAAAGCATCCTAAATATCATACTGATAGAAGATTTATTCTGCGCTATTACCAGAGTTTTAACCCAGTATTCAATACCAATTCATTGAAGTTTTTACAAATTTGTTGTCTGAAATTATTCTGTGTATACCAATGTAAAAGGTCTACAGAAAGTGTCCTCAGGGACAGTATTAACAGTAGAAATAATTAGCTATGAAGATTCTGATAAGAAAAGATTTTCTGATAATATTTTTAATTTAGAAACATATACATACCAATTATTTCCCATTGATGCTGACAAATACAGAAGTAACGGGAACATGCTACTACTGGGAATGTTATTTATAAGCCTGTGTGTGTGCAAATGAGCATGAATCCACACATGATAACCTTCTTTGTGGTAGTATATCATTTGGAAATCTCCATGGCAATTAGATAAAAGCATGCTCAATTAAAAAGTTTATAGATTACACATTATTTCCTTCACAAAAATTCTTACTTGTGTACCCTGGTCTTCTCTCCTCCCCCACCCTTCAAACATGCACATATTCAAAAATGGGAAAGGATAACATACCTGTAACTGTAGGTGGTTGTCTTTGTCAAGACCAGCAGTAACCCTCATCTAGAACCAGTTACACTCATTGGTAAAGAGGTCTTCCATTGCACACTTAGACAGTATGCTCAGATGAATATTTTTTTAAATCTTCATGACATTTCCTTAAGTGCAACATTATTTCATCATTTTCATGTATGTCATGCTGTACACCTATATTACCAATTGATGCTTTAGTGTGTGAGTGTTCGTTTCACTTCCTATTGTAGAAGTTACTAACACAGGTGGCGAGCGAGAACGCCCTCACACTTACACCTGCTGATCCTGAACCTCCGTCGTCTGCTGAGCCAGGTGAGTACTAAATGATTCTGGTGCCAAGAAAAGAAGGAGGTAAGGAGATAAAAACAAGACCAAAATCTTCTCAGACATGGGGATTATCGGGGAGTTTCTCTGTGTGGAAAGTTTTCTGGGCTGAAAAATGTTTGGTTACTTCAAAAAAAAAAAAAAAAGTTCCTATTGTTCAGTGACATCAAGATAAGTAGTTTTAACTTGTTGGTTATGAACGAACTTTCCTTAAATTATTATAGATTTATGTGGGTTTCTTTTATACATATAAATGCAAACAGCTGCATTTATATGTTTCAATAACTAGCTACATTTTTTTTAATTCCACTTTTGACTCCCCTTTGTAAGTGACTCTCATCTGTGGGAGACTAGGTGGGTAGAGCCGTTAAGGCATAGCGGTCTATAAATTCCATTATCGTACTGTACGTGTTTAGTTTCCAAAAATTTTAAAAAGAATCAATCATGCTTATCTCTGCCTCTTAGGTGAATTTCATAATCAGAATACACTTCTGCAGCTTGCTCTGATGTAGGCACCAGATTCACATGTGTCCGTAGGGTGAATACTTGGCGAGCAGGAAGGTAATTGTTGTCTCTCCTGCTCCTGCGTCTGTTAGCCGCCATGTCTACATCGCTATAGTCAACAGAAGTGTCATCCCGATACTGGATGCTAAGGTTACTGCGTAGGGATATTATGTCAGAAGGCTGTGCGGTCTGCCTAACTTGATGTAAATCAACTACAAAAGGGTACTGGAATGAAGTAGTTTCTTGCTCAAAGAAACTATCATTTCCCGTGAGTTGGATGGGGCTGGGTGTCGCAGGATCAGGGTAGATCGCTTGAAATCGGATTTTGAGACGACACAAGAGTGTCTCAGGTATGCTACGGTTGGACGCCATGTTTGTTTACATAACAAAGTGCACCAGACGCAAATAATACTCACTTGGCTCGCCGACAAAGGAGGTTCAGGGAGTCGACTTGGTTATCGCACGGACTGTGTAAGCGTTCGCTCACTGGTATGCCGCTAGGACTGACGATTGCGCCAGATGAGAGCGGTTATATACCACCCTGGGGGCGCTGTAGTCGGCCTTTTATTAACCCTTTAGTTCATGCTGAACTTGTCTAAGAGCAAAGTTTTCAGCTCCTTGTTAAAAAAAAAAAATACAAAGTGCAATGCATTACGAATCCTTTGTCATAAAGACACAACCGTGCAGTGTGTACTGTAGTAATTTTATAAAACACGTACGACTCGTTGCATACAAGTGCTTTTATTTCTCTCACTCTCGCAGCCTGAAGCTAAATATAACAACTCTACTTAACAACCCATCATCACCTTCATATCTCTTTGACTCCCTTGTACCTATAGTAACCTTTCCCATCACACCAAATGTAGCTATCCTCACATCACATGTCACTGACGTCTATAAAGAGGTGTTAAAATACCTCATTCTGATATTTTACCTATAGTCTTACTAATATTTTAATTAGGAGATGACATATGGCGTCATGCCGTCATATGCCGTGTCTGAATGGAATTTTAGAAGTTAACGATTATCAAAGAAAGAATATGCAGTCGTCTTGTTATTTAATGTTTAAATTCTCGCATCACTATCACTACTCCTTCTCTATTTGCGTTGCAAGTATAGACACAGTTCATAAATCTGAGGTTTCAAAGTGTTTGAAGGGTTAACGCCTACATCTCTAAAATAAACGGTTCACAAACGTTCACAAGTCTGAAACGCTGACTAGGAAGTGAATCACACACGACAAACATTCGTAATGTTGCTTATGACAAAACGTCCCATGACATTTTTAGCTATTCATAGCAAAAGCTATTCTTATACAACACAACACATTAATCGGTTGATAAGTTAAATCAATTTTAGTTAAGTCTACTTCGATATAACATACGATGCACCGGTTGCCGCCCGCTCCCCCAAACACGGGTGCATAAAATACACAAAAAGACTTCACCAAAAACAGAATACTGTATCATAAAACACGATCGACAAGGTGGTTTCTACAGTCACCCGAAATTCATTCGAGCACACATAATTCATTTGCGAATGATCGTGTATTGAGAAGTGTGCCATGTCAGCATTATTAACAGCTTCGTAACCCTGACAGAGCCTCTGCAGCGGTTTCTGAGAAATAAGCTGGAACATCGCCAGCTGACAGCTCGACCCTCTTCATCTCCCACTCTCTCTCTCTCTCACACGCATCAAAGTCCGTTTGCATGTTACTGATTAAGCGTTCACTTTCATTTCCTGTTGTACTGCCTGTAACTATCCTTTAGGAGAGAAATTTACTGATCATTTTAAAAATAGCTCTTGTATACCATCAGTAACTCCTACAAAATGACAGCATTTCTATAGCAGAAGATCAATATAATTTATAGTGTTTATTTATTATGCCATGTTACGATGAGAAAGATTAAATATCATCGTGTGGATGGGCTGCATAAAGAGAGTTGATACATTTACCACGATTTTTGGTCTGCTATTGTATAACACTGAATGTAGATAAGCCGGTACGTGGTTTCTCAATAAAGGCTCAATTCTCTCTCTCTCACACACACATAATTAAACACACACACACACACACACACGCGCGCGCGCGCGCGCGCGCGCGAATGCACGCACACACAAAGGAAATGTGAGAGAGAAACTGATACTTCAGAGTATACACACTGTATGTTTTCTTCAGTCTCGCCCTGTGTGCCTGTGTAATGTAGCACACGTGTACTGATTACACATGTTACAAGGACATTAATCAGGCTGTTGGCACACTCATAAACTGTCGTCATGGGTCACAGCAGTTTCTTTGAGGACAGTAAGAGTTTTATTTTCACAACTAATTTTGCCGAGGGTACGTGGCGCTTATGGTAGATAGTGGGAGGGGGAGGGGGAGGGGAGAGGGATTTGATGTTTTACGCCGGCAGTCAGCGACTATAAGGCTTTATCACGGCAAGGCAGCCCTGTAAATGGTAGAGAGTGGAAATAAAGTTTAGACATAATATTATGATAACCAGGCCTGACGAGAGTCGGGGGGGGGGGGAACAAGGGGATCTAGTGTACCCAGGCCCGCGGCTTCGAAGGGGCCTGACCTTGGTCAGTGGATATTTTTACTTCTTCTTTTCTTTCTTTCTTTTCCTTCCAAGAAAGGTTGACGTAGCATTCCTCACGCTGGCTATGTTTTCCTATGGACCAGTGTACTACAAGTTTGATCTTCATTTACTAACCACACACGTGTAAACATCTCTGTCTTCAAGTAGTCATGTAGATCCTAGTGGGCTTGTTCTAGTGTTTGTAGTCTATATTGCGTTACTGAATAAAATGTAGATATTGACAATTGAATTGTAAACATATTATTATATACTGGGTAATTTACGATTACAATTACAACGGGCACGGAGAGGTCGTCTGCCCCGGGACCCGTGCTGGCTCTCGGCGACTCTGATGATAACTACAGACGAGTATGTGTGACATTCGCCTAACTGTTGTTATGAGAGATAATAGTGTATTTTGACATCGCTAAAATCATGGAGACAGCCTGTAATTGTTATTTTGTTGCGGTTTTTTAAAAGTTATTATTCTCTCAACCTCGTTCTCGTTGCGAGATATTCTTAGCAAGAATACGAAATTCTCTATATCATCCTCGCGTGCAGACAACGTGGGTGTGTAGCTTTGACCTCTGAGATACGATCTGGCAATGAGCAGATCCTGTGTGGGTGTCTCTCCTAAACGTTTCACTGGTTGTACTGCTAACAGGTTCTTCCCTAGTCCCCACCCTCCCACCACACACACACACACACACACACACACACACACACACACACACACACACACACACACACACAATGAATTCGCGTAATGCAAGCAGAATAAAACTTATAAAATTCATATTTTCTTCTTGCATTACACGTCAATAATGATCAACGACTGCTAGCAACGGCAATGCATGTTAGGCGGTCTTTAATCATATTGTTCGACCGAACTCATAAATGTTTGAGGTCGTGTGCCAGATTGCAGCGGTCTTTCACTAATAGACAGTTCGAGCACATCTGGAAGAGAGAACAGCACTGCCAACATCAAAGTAATGGACAACATCAACAGCAAAGTGAAGGTCTACACAAACGAAGCGCAGCTTGAGGTAGTTAACAGCTGTAAATTTTTGGGAGCCACCCTTTCCAGAGATGAAAGCACCACGGCAGACATCCACACCAGGATCGCATCAGCGACAGCGACAGTGGCCTGCTTGACAGCCTATGGCACAGCAACACCATCCGACTTGCTTACAAGCACAAACTGTTCAAGTCCCTAGTAATTCCAGTCACGGTGTACGAATAACGAGCACTCTGCTTGCCGATACCGAAAGGAGAATCTAGGAATTTGAGAAAAAGAACTTGAAAAGGCTGCACGAAATTCGCACAGAAAACATAAGACAAATGATTTTAAGTACATCAAGAACCCGTTTTCGCAACAGTCAAGCGGCGCAAGCTGGTCTGGTTCGCCCATGTCAGCCGGCACAACACTGTCATAGACCAATGTTTAGGGCATCGGACTGTGTATAGGGGAGAAAGAACTGGTTTTCAGACGGAAAGAAGTTCACTGGTCGTTCCACGAAGGACCTGCTCCCTATTGCACAGGTTTAGTCTTACCACCGACTTTTTCCAACCAATGCGTCTATCCAGCCCTTGCCCTCCCTTTGACAACCAGTAACGAGGGACTAACCGTTTGTCAACTGGTCAGTTACTGAAGAATAACATTAGTTAGCGTGTCCACGTCGTTTACCGATAAAAAAATTGAGGAAAAAATGTGTATAATAAAGGCTTGGAATGATTTTAGCTGCATGTTTAATGAGTGTTTACTCGTAAGGCAATAAAGAAAAGTCTTCTTATTTGCTTTGCATGGTATAAGTAATAAATACTTACAAGATTTGTTTAAGTTGCTGATCATAGATACCTATAGTTGATTCTTTGACTTCTTAAATAATGCTCTTCTCGCTGTTCTAACTACTTTGGTGTCAATAAAATAACCTTTCATTCTGTGATATTGGAGTGACTCTTATATTATATTGTGGCGATGGAATTACAGCTAATCTGTCGACATACCTTTATACAAAACGATCAAATGTCTTTATTGCTCAGACGGTTGGCACCATATCACAAGGGATTTAATTATATACAGCATGCAGTCGTGTACAGTTTACATACAAATCAGTTACACGGTACTTTTGAGCAACTGCTAAGACATTCAAAATAAACAGCACAGTGTTGAATATATGGTTCGTATTTATTCGAATAAATAACACATCTTTAAACTTTACTGGTGTCAAGAAAATTTTACGGAGATCTGTTTCTCACAGACGTCAACATTTCCTGTACAAATTAAAAAATAAGCATGAGATAAAAATGAAGAAATATAATGAAGTAGTGTTTCGTCTATATTTGTGCAGATTCCCTGACAGACTTACAGGTTTCAAACGAATAAAGTTACTCTCTTCTAACAAGTCTGATCAGGACTTAAGACCATAAGACCAAGGAAAGCCACTGGGTTTCTCGACCCGGTCAAGGAGAAGACTTCTTCAGAAAGAAACAAAAAACAGTAGCAAACATTACTACAGGTCTCTGCCCTAATTTTAACAATTTGTGTTGGTGGACCTTCTCAGTGATGCCATTATTTAACGAAAAAGTGCAGCAGTCACGAGACACTCGCACCCAAGCACTCGCTCACCTTTTGTTTTATTTTCCCTTCCCACCCGGCTGATAAAAACTCCAAGAAAACAATAGATTTGTGACAAAGTGTGATACGTGTTTGCCGTTAGTCTCAATGGATGCAGCAGGCATAGTTTTGACTTTCCGCAACCTGCTGACGGAGGTCTTCAAGCTCCTGCTCCAGCGCCATCTGGCGGCGCCTGTTCTCTGCCTCTTCCTCTAATCGACGTCGCTCTGCCCTCTGCTGCAGCTCTTCCGCCCTCTGCTCCGCCTTCTGTCTCTCAAGCAACCTTTCTGTCTTCAGTCTATCCCTCTCCTCTCTGTTCGCCTTCTCTAACCTCTCGCGAGACGCCCTCGCCTCCCTCCGCTGCTGCTCCTCCCGGGCCTCCTGCTCCCTCAGTCTCGCGTTAAGTTCTTGAGTCTCTTTCTCCACCTCTCTGGCCTCTTTTTCCAGTATTTGTTGTCTCTCCATATTCTTCTTCTTCAGCTCTTCCACTGCTTTCATTGCAGCCAGTTGTGCTTGTTTCTGGGTGAGTTCCAATGCTTGGACATAGGTCATGTTCTTTATCTCGTTTTTCTCTACGTCCCGTAATCGTCTGTTCACTTCTTCTTCCATACAGCGTCCTACATTCGCGTATTTGGGGCACATGTACGATGTTCCACCATTTTCCGCTTTGATCCTCCGCGCTACCTTGAGAAGCTCATCTACCTGCGAGGTGTTGTCTGTCACCGTGTTGTCAAACACCACGTAGCGGCCCCTGCACTCCTGTAACACCTGTGCCAGGTGAGATGGAACCTTGGCCAGCACTTCCTCTATCGTCTTGTTGGCTTGTCTCAGAGCATCTCCGCGAGTGAAGAGCACCAGCATGTACTTGGTGACCTCCTCGTCTAGCAGAGTCTTGAGTCGCGTGTACACACCCAGCTCCTCCTCCGTGTAACGGCTGCCGATCTTAAACACATAGACTATGGCGTCAGGTCCTGGGTGCATGGAGGTCAGGGCTTGAATGATCTCTGCTGCCAGTTCCTCCTGACACACCTGGGTGTCGAAAAGACTGGGTGAGTCCATGATCTACATAGAATTCCACAGGAAAACTGTACTTATTGTGAGCATGCAATAAGGAAAAGCATCGCATAAGATATAGAAAGAGTACACAAACGTTTAATTCCCTCCCCCGCTTGCCAAAAAAATTAATTCCTATTTTATTGAATAATAATAATAATAATAATAATAATAATAATAATAATAATAACAACAACAACAACAAGAAGCACATTTATATAGCAGACTGGAACATCGTTCCATCCACACAACTCGATGCGTTAGAACAAACGGTCATCGCAAGATCAGCCTTCTGCCTCCCGGAGAAGCACACTGTCTGCCGTATCAGACTCGTCTCCAGTGTGACATCGCAACATCTTCTGAACAATCGCAGAAAAAAGAATCCGGGTCTGAAAAGGACATTACTGACACAAACATCCCAAACCTCAACTACGACAAGATGGCGTAGACATGGCAGGAGAAATACAATTATCCATAAAAAGAAGACAATGTCGCAGACACATAAATTCATCCAGAAATAGAAAACGGCGTAACAAATTTATAGAACGATATTTTGCATAAAACAGATCAATAGAAAAGACTAAAAACGACGGGGAGCTGTCACCCTCTAGCTAGTTACATCACTCTCCATCACAGGTATTTTATTGAAACTAATGCCTTTAATTTAACAGTGTTAGCACGGAGTTATGTAATGTAACTTTGTGCGTTTCTACATTCTATGCCCCAGTCACCGAAAATGTAGCTGATTAATGAGCCCTGCTCCCACAGTCTGCAAAATTAAATTATTTCTCTGCTGAGAAGCCGTTTCCGCGCAACAATCATCGAAGCGACAACGTGTGTGTCGCAGGTGATCCACTGGACAAGATCAGGTTAACATACTTTGTCCGCTTGATAATTAATCGAACGATTCTTACTGAAATGTTGACCTGTAAGTTTCTCACCTTATTAGACAAGAGATCTGAAGGAATCTATCTCTAGCTTACATACATGTTCATGTAAATTCTAAGATTCAATATATATATATATATATAAACATCAGTTTGCTTTGTCACCTTGAAAATCCCTATAATGATTGTATTGTTTTGTAGGTACTATAACTTAGGACATTCTGGGGAATCAGAGTTAAATGAAACTGTCAGGTCTACGTTATAAGAAATTTATTAGAATAAAAACCACTGCAATAAACTTGTGGTACTGATCGCTACACTGTCCTCAGTGAGATCATTGAACCACACAGCTGCTTTGAAATTTGCTGGTGATCTCGTCTTTCAGCTTCTGCGTCTCTTTCTGGAGCCGCTCTTCACGGACTCCACTCCGCTGTTTCTCCGCTTCAAGTAATCTGCTGTGCAACTCGTTCAGATTCTTTTCTTTTTGTTCTAAAGCTCGTTTGTCCTCTTTTCTCTGTTGTGCTATTTCTGTTAGATATTCTAGTCTCGCGACTTCCATTTTCTCGCGATACTCCATCTCCTGCTGGTGCATCCGCTCAGAGCTTAGCTGCTGCTGTTTCAAGGTCTCTATCATGACTTCCAACAGCCTATTCCTCTCTTGTTTGTATCTTTCCATTACCTCATCCCTCTCCTTCTCCTTTCTCTCAAATTCTTGTTTTTCTCTTTCCGCTTCCTCCTGTGCCTTTTTCGTCTTTTCCTCCAGCTCCTGTACATACTTCTTTCTTTTCACCTCCTCCTCCTCCACCTTCTGCAGCCGTCTCTCAATCTCCTTCTCCATCTTCTCTCCGACATAGCAATACTTGGGGCATGTGTAAGGTTGGCCGTCGTGCGCCTCACTCAGTTTTCGAACCTCCTGGAGCAGATGGTCCACCTGCGGCTGTTTATCAGCTGCTGTGTTGTCGAACACCACGTAGCGGTTGCCACACTCCTCCAGCACCTTTCGAAGGTGGACAGGGGCCGTTGACAAGACCTTCCGAATGGTCCTCTTCTTTCTCTTCAGGTCGTCGCCGCATGTGAAGAGGACGATCATATACTGGGTCACCTGGGGATCTAGGAGAGCCTTCAGCCTCTCGTACACTCCACTCTCCTCTTCTGTGTAGCGGTTACCGATCATAACGGCGTACAGCACGGCCGTGGGCCCCGGGTGCATGCAGGCAAGGGCTTGAACCACGTCAGCCGCCACCTCCTCGTGTGTCCTTCCGGTGTCAAACAGACCCGGCGAGTCCATAATCTGTGGAGGAGCGACACGTGAATGTCAGTGGACAAGAGAGAGCTGATTCGAGCAGCTAAAGTCAGTGATTATGCAAACTGTCTCTTCTTATCCTGCATATGACCTCACTCAGCTCATGCACCTGCTTTACTTTGTTAATACACAACGTGTGTAGTGAGCACAAAAACCTTTTGTATAAAACTCTACAGCCCGTATTTTGTGGCCATGATAGTTTGAATGAAAAGACATTTTGTGCCAAACAATCAACATGCCATGGAACCCTTGAGATCGCCATAAAGCCAGTGTGAGGACAAGCAAGAGGGAGAAAGAGCCACACACTGACACAGTGTTGTCAGCCAGTATTAATGTTTGTTTTGTTGTCAGCAACTAGGGACAAGAACTTTTCCAGGATATTTCACAGTTGCTAAGGCCTATCATCAAGTCTGCTCGCTTTAATTTCCGTTTCAATCCAGCAAAGCGCCAATAGAAACTCTTTACTTTGTGAACTTTTTGTGGGCAAAGGTGTTTCTAGAGGGCCATTAAACAATAAAAACTCTCTACTATTAAAGCAAAATGAGAATATGTTATTTAATGATTGACTTGACTGTTGATTAATTTCCCTTGCTATCTCTCTCCCTCCGTCTGTAGAGTCTGAAGGAGAGAATGTCTTACCTCGATGGTAGTCCCATTGCGGGTACCGCGCCTAAGGGTGCAGGTACTGGTGACCGAGTCAAAGGTCACATCACTGTCAAAGAGGTCCTGTCCGAGAATCGTGTTTCCACTTGAACTTTTACCAGATCCAGTCTTTCCAACAAGTAGGAAACGGAGCACTTCATCTGTCAGAAACGTAGGTGAGTTAAAAAAAAGAGGGGAAAGAAAAGAACAAACGTCAATACACATACACACACATATATGCACGCAGTATATCTTGTTCGTGCTATTTCCTTTAACTGTTGCGCAATATGGTGTAAGTTTACTTTAAACTGATTGCTAGTAAGTAAAATAAAAAAATAAAGTGTGGGTGAATGCGTTTGAGCCTGTTCCAAAAATGTCTAGCACTAACCTGAATGGTTTGTACAAATATTTTTGTTCAATTTATTTGTTAAGTTGAGGAAACATTTAATCAATCATGATCTCTACCATAGTTACCCTAAATGACAAAAAGTTATCCAAGTGGGGTCCCCCTACTGAGAACACGATTTATGTAGACCTACCTTGGGTCAATAAATACGGAAATTTAGTCGATCTCTAGTTCGGGTATGAGATTTACCAGCTCGGATAGGGAAACAGGCTGGGTAAATGTTCTCTTGTTCTCATCACTATCTTTTGTGTGTGCGTGTGCGTGTGTGTGTGTGTGTGTGTGTGTGTGTGTGTGTGTGTGTGTGTGTGTGTGAGTGAGAGAGAGAGAAAGAAACTGCGCTCGTGTGTTTCTATATGCTTCTGGAACCGGTCAATCAGGTTATGTTTGCAACTGTTCAATCGGCTTTCATTTCCCGTTTGTGCTGTAGAGGCTGGCTATTGAACCATAGTGAACATTTAATGATCTCTCAACACATCCACCCTTTTCGGGTGGCAACGTGTCGACCAACAACCACCCTTCTCTGAGTATCCCAGTTGATTTTTGTTAAAGACACATCGTCGCACACATGCAAACACTGCGTCCAGACTTGTTCTTCCACTCAAATAAATAACAAAGACCTGCCAGTAGGCTTCTCGTAATCTATTAGTCTTAGCCCAATCTTGACTTTCGTCTTTGTTGTTGATGTTGTGAAGTAAGAAGAACAAAACTAATCCAAACCACAGACAAAACAACATATTCTCCAAAATAAAGGTACCAACATTTCAGTGGTAGAACATGAAACAACACTTTGATTATCTCCCTGCTCCAAATACATACATAGTCTCTTCCCTCAAGACTGGTCAAACAAAGCACGATATTTCCGACTATTGATTCACAATCAATAAATCTTTCTCACTCCCACTCGCAAATTCTTGCACAACCACCCGGTCGGACAAATGTCCAATGTTTCTGTAACTTGCACGAGCTAGTCTGCAGTGACTGACAATAATAAAGGTTGCACTCGGGCAACTAGTATCCACAGCTTCAAACTGAACTTGGTCCGAGATAATGTCAATAAACTTCAATGAAAATACAATCCGGTAATTCAGCACTTTCTTTCAACTGCAGTCCTTTCTTAATCCAAGCGCCCTTCAATGCGTAGGCATCACATTCTTACTTTAGTTTACATTCCTGCTCTCCGCTGGAGCTGTAGCATGCGGGCCGTCGATGAAGACTCATCTAGCACAGGGACCGTCTCTGAGGATCTGTAACAAATTTCTTGGGAAGAACTTCAAACGCGCTATTTATCTGACGATAAATTCGACGTTACAGAAACCGGTAACTGGTCGTTTCAACTAGGGTTAGTTCGACTAACTGTTGGTTCGACTAAGTCGTTTTGTCTAACGGTCGAGTCGTCTATAGGACGCATGAAATGCTAAAGGACGCAGGCCGCTTCATGACAGCCTGCCTCCTCGCAACTCTCACTTCAACTTTCGTTATAAGGTGCATCGGGGAGGGGGGGGGTTGTTTTATGCTGTACCCGCCTTACATATGGTTGCACCCTTGTACGACGCCTCGCGTGTTTCCATTAATTTGTTCATTCTGTAGGGAGGTTTATTTGTATGTCTTATCTTGACATTATTTTTGGCAGTGTTCGTCCTTTCTTCTTCTCTCTTACAATTTTATTCCTTCTTTAATAAACGCGTGTTTTTTACTATTCCCACGTGTGCGCGTCAGTTTTTACACTGAGGGACGGTTGGATGTGTCGCCGGCATCGGGTGTTTCAGTGCTTGTTGAGTCTATATGACAATTAGCACTATTTACATGATACATTTAAATCGTTTATTAACATTCAAATCACTTCAATTTTTTCCATTTCATGCGTCCTATAGATGACTCGACCGTTAGACAAAACGACTTAGTCGAACCGTCCGTTAGTCGAACCGACCCTAGTCGAAACGACCGGGAACCACAGAAACCAACAGTTGAGAAATAAATGCTTCAAAATTCTTTCAACAGAAATATTTTATAACTTACTTTGTCTACAAAACTATTTTATAACATACCTTGTCTAAGGAACTATATTATAAAGTACTTTTTTGTACTGCTATAACATATATTTCTGTTATTTGTACTGCTGTAATATAACGTTAATTTTTCTACTGCTGTAATATTTTGCTGTTATTTGGATTGCTGTAGCAGCATGTTACTGTTATTTGTACTAGTGTAATATAACGTTCATGTTTGTACTGCTGTAATATGTAGGTGTTATTTGTACTGAAACTCCGGCTGGACCCCCCCTACCCCACCCGGGTAACCTGTCGGTCCCAAGCCCAGATGAAGAAGGAGGGTTGTGCGTGGGGCTTGCAGCCCCACCCCATAAAACAATCCTTGCTACAGAAACTACAACTACAACATTACCACAACGAGAGCCTGGACGGGAAGATCCCTCTTTGGAGGGGCCTATGACGCGTGCTGGCCAAAGCCTAAGGGAAGTCAGCTCGCCGACCTATCTTCTTACGGCCAAGGCAAAAACCAGGATAGGGACCTGGAACATCAGAACCCTATACGAGAGAGGAAAATCAGCTCAGGTAGCCCAGGAGATGAAGAACTATGGCATCAAGCTCCTTGGCCTGTGCGACACCAGATGGAATGGTAGCGGTCAGACCAGACTCTCGACAGAGGAGACTATCATCTACTCTGGACACGAAGACCCTGACCATGACCACTCACAAGGAGTAGCAGTACTGATGACACTGGAGGCTGCAAGGGCACTAATAGCATGGGAACCAGTTTCCCCACGACTCGTCAGCTCGGTTCAACTCCAAAAAAAGAACAATCACCATCATCCAATGCTATGCACCTACAAACGCAGCAAAAGAAGAGGAGAAGGAGGACTTTTTACAACTCCCTACAAGCGCTGGTTGATCGTACTCCAAGACGAGACCTGAAGATTATCATGCGCGACATGAATGCCAAAGTTGGAGATGACAACACGGACAAAGAACACAATGGGAAAGCACGGTGTAGGCAACTGCAATGAGAATGGTGAGCTGTTCACAGACTTCTGCGTGTTCAATGACCTTGTAATCGGCGGCACATTCTTTCCTCATAGAACCATTCACAAGACCACCTCGACTTCACCAGATGGAAAGACAGAAAACCAGATCGATCACATCACCATTAATCGACAGTTTAGAAGAAGTCTGCTGGATGTCAGGGTAAGGCCTGGTGCAGATGCAGCCTCAGACCACCACCTGCTTGTAGCAAATTTGAAGATAAAGCTGAGGTCCTTTCATAAATCATCAGACAGACCGCACCACAAATTCTTAGAGATCGCAGAAAGCAAGAAGAGTTCAAAGGTGAAGTCAAAAACAGGTTTGAGGCACTGGAGGGACTCTTTGAAGAAACAGTTCCAACCACTGGACAGGGTTATAGGAGACCTGGAAGGCTGCCTGCACACGCGTTCTGGGAAAGAAACAGAAACAACACAAGGAATGGCTGACCCTAGAGACCTGGAAAAAGAGGAGAGGAAAGAGCTGAAGCAGAAGAACAGCAGGAAAACGAAAAGCTCAGAGTAAAGTACTGGGAAATGAACCGAGAAGTGAAGAAGTGAGCAAGAGGCGACAAGAGAGTTTGTACACAAGATGACAGAAGAGGCAGAACAAGCAGCTGGGCAAAATAACACGAAGAGACTGTAAGTACAAGAACCTTGTCAGGAAGGAAAAACATCAAATGCATGCAGCCCAGTAAAGAATAAGAATGGCGGCACATTACCTGGGATGCAGAACAAAGATCTCGCTGAGCAGAACATTTTAAAGAAATACTGAACCGGCCACCACCAGCAACCACTTTGGACATTACCCCAGCCACCGAGCATCTCTTGGTGAACACCAACCCACCAACCAAGGCAGAAATCGTCAAAGCCATCAATTCTCTGAAAACTGGCAAAACGGAGGGCCCAGATGGCATTCCTGCAGAGGTACTCAAGGCAGACCCAGCAGCCGTAGCAGAGATGCACGGTGATGGACAGACTCATCTTCTCGCCGGATTCCGCCAGAAGTGCGAAGACCAACTATGACGTCATCGCCAAGCAAAGAGCTGTCTGTAGGCCCTGTTAGACCAGCTACTCGTGTTAAAAATAGAATTAATGCCATTAAAATATATGCGATATATAACTTCCTTCCTCAACCTTTGTTGCCGACACCACACTCACAGGTATAGAGGTCAAAGGTGACTTTTCTGAGGATGAAGACACATTTCGGAGTTTGCTCCAGGTGCGCAGATGTCGTAAATACAAGGATTAAAAACCACGGACATGGTCATAGAAACCTGCATGTTGTAGACCATAGAGGCATCCATAACCCAAGGTTATTTAGATCATCTGTAATCAAACTTTGCTTTGTCATTGTCTGCATCTACAACACATGATCAAGATTTTTTGTACGTGCGTCATACACGTGTACCCATTGGTGACAATATAGCACAAGGATATGTAAATGCTATATTCCAGATGCCCGCAGATATGAAAGCATATGATCACAGTACCAGCTGACATTTTCTGGGCATTTTCGATAAACCTTTTACTAGCTGTGGTTCATCTAGTGCATGCCCACACTGATCTACCACACGCACACAACGAAAGGGAGTTAACACATGTACAGAAAAAATAATATTGTCCTTCACATTTCAAGTCACAAAAGATCAATGTCCGCTAGTGACAACACATATTCAGTGGCCTTCTTCTAACAGATTGTCAGACAAAGTCTGAGCTCGTACATCATACTTTCACGGAGCTTCACGGGTCATTACTCCCCTCGACACGGTCATGGTGCTAATCACAACACAAACCGTGGGGAGGATAACAGTCACTGTATACCCTTTGTATGTGCCCTGAATCGTGCTTCCATTGTCATGCTACGACCTGCCAAACTGATTATATTTACTTGATTTTTTCCCCTTTTCTCTGTGAGCCGTATCTCATTAAGCCAGTATTTTTGCACTGGAAATAATAATATGGTCAATCTGCCGTGGCACCTGAGTGTGATTAAAAAACCATTACACGAGTACACTCTGTTGGGGCCATGCCTTCAGTCAAAACGAGAAACTGTCGGAATGATAAAGTGTCCACAAATTTGCCTGATCATAGGCATGTCCAATTTAAAAAGTTTCGTCAGCCTCCGTCGGATCACCAGACGAGTGGTTAGAGCGTTGGCGTCCGAACTGACAGGGGCGCTGGTTCGATACCCGAGTAGCGCAGCAAACATCCCTCAGTCGACCCACATGGCGGTAATGGGTTCCTGACTCCATAGAGGGTTGGGGGATGTAGAGCAGCGAGGGAGAGGAGATGGGGACCGCCCTCACGTAAACCTGGCACCGGGAAAAGGGAAGTCTTTAACACCTCACCCCCTAATGAACTGAAAAGGTTAGGGGACAACATTAACCTTTAGTTTTTACAGTTCTGTTTGCTTGCATGCAGGACCAGCAGACTGAGGACTGTCCTTTGTTGTTTCGGCCGAGTGCATGTGTGGGCCGAATGGTGACTGTATAGGGTCTGTCTGGTGTGACATGAGTGTAATTGTTGTTGAAGTTAAAATACTACAAACACCAAAGACTAACCAAATTTTGTAAAAGTATTTTATTATGAGTTCATATAGCCGGTTGTTCTACTCCCCTCGTAGTTAGGGGAGAGAAGACTGATGTAGCTAGAATGTCTACCTTAATCACATTAACGTGTTTGACTATATAGTGTGCTTAGAAAGTTAAAAAAGAAATTTTGGTGAGCAGCAGGGAACCGCCCAAAATGATCTCCAGAAATAACATTTAAAAGTTATTGATATTATTTGTTACAAAAAGAACCCTGTCTTATAAAGTTACAATATCACAACACTGATAGATTCACACATATAAAGTAGGTAGTGTGGGAAAACCCAGTAAAATTGAAAAGAAAAAATGATTTTCAAGTAGTATTAAGTCTGCAGTGTTCACATAGAATTCAATACAGTAAGATTTACTGATGTTGTTGAGAACAAAGCTTTGCCAAAATTTAAAAAAATTAATCAATATAATTGTTTCACTATAAAGTATCTTTGCCAATATATAGAGTATTCTATAAGTTTTAAAAATAGTGTAATGCAAATACATTTTAATTATTGTTTAGAAAACGCATTCCACTGTGTCTCTCTTTCCACAAATATTAATGTTTTAGCTGTTGTCTCAGTTGTATAGCTGCCCAGGGTTATCAACAACTTTTCCTATTAGCTGCAATAATTAAGCAAACAAGAAAACCACCCAGTTATATAAAAATATGTATGATTTTACCTAAAATAAGTAGAATACAAGTGGATAAAAGATATGTCTTTGAAGGTAAATATGTCCCTTTATAGATCATTTGAAAAATTGTTTCTTGCTTTGCACGTCGGGGTTCACGTCCATCAGAACGAGAGCAAGCATCCTGGACTGCAGCTAGGCCACCTTATTGTAATCATCCCGCATTTTATTGTAACCTGTTGGATTCAGCACGCCTTTGTTACTCTTTCTGTTTTTCATACCATCTTCGTTCTTCTTCCTCCCTCTCGCGTTGCCTTTGCTCTGCCTTCTGCTTCTCACGCCACTTTAATTCTTCCGCTTCCTCCCATTGTTGTTTCTCCAGCTCCTTCTGACGACGTCCCCTCTCCCACCTGGATTCATCCGAGCTGGATGTGTTCCCCATTTCCTACCTGTAAAATGCAACCTTGTGTTGTCTGGCCTGTGCAAGGGGAGAGCACTTTTAAAGGGCAGCTGAAAAGAAAAAAAAAACAAAGATAGTGAGATGCTAAATATTCGAGATGTCAAATCAAGTTTATTTCCACATGTATTTCAGTTTTCACATGACCTTCATCCTCAGAGAAGAGTCACCTTTGACCTCTATATCGTGACTGTGCTATCGGCAACAAAGGTTCAGAAAGGAAGCTGTAGATCGCATATACTTTAATGGCATTAATTCTATCTTCAACACGAGTAGCTGGTCTAACAGGTCCCACAGCCAGCTCTTTGCTTGGCGCTCACGTCATCGCAGATCTTTCCACATCCGGTGGAACCGAGCGAGAAGATGAGTCTGTCCATCCCCGTGCTGCTGGCCTTTGCTGTCTACCTGACGCTCGTCACCAACACCATGCCCACGAGGTCGGTACAGGTGAGTTGGCCTTTGATCAACAGTACATAAAAATATCGGAGACATGTGTATGTCAAACCATGGGACCAGATGAAGATTCTGGTATTATTATTTCTTAAATACAACTTTGGTCGAGAGAAGTGCATTTCAAGATTCGGCGTGCGTGCGTGCGTGCGTGCGTGCTTACACAACGCTTTGATCCTTTGATGGTGAGGTCAAGCGCTAGATAAATCAATTTTATTTGTCATATAATTAATACCGAGCCTAGCGTTTCCGTAGCTTGAATGTAATTGTTTGCCGACTTCTACATGGGTAGTAAGGCATTATACAAGCTTTTGCAGTGATTGATGACATTGTATACTAGGCTGTGTTCAAAAGTCTTTAGAGGTTGTATTCTTTATAAATCATATCATGGAAATAGTGATATGCGTAGCACAGACGAAGCAACTGCTAATGGAGTGTCAAAGATAATAGTGTCATCCTCAAAGAACAAGATTCTTATTTCGAAGGAAACAGTATACCGTAAACTGGTTTTGATGAGTACATTTCAATCAGTCTGGCTAACTTTTACATAGTAATCACTATCCTTACATTGAAATTTTACTGAGAAATGAAATCATGTACATCATGTATGCATGGTTGTTGTCAGATGAGAATAAATGCTGGCATGCTTGTGTTTATGTTTAGAACATGATATATTATGTTTATCTTCCTCTAGTTAGGAAAACCTGAGATATTAAAGGTAGGACTTCTGTCCTTACAGCGGATCACTTGACATCGCTGTAGTAAAACGGGGAACTGAGGATAAAGAGACAAAACGTTGCAAGTTGATATTACCATCGCGATCCTTTAGGAGAGAAAAATAAGTATATATGTAAATGAAATAATTTAGTTAACTTTTCCTTAGTGTTCTTTCTGACCTGAACAGATCAGATGCTTCGTTTTCTACTCGTCGGGAAAACTGGATCAGGCAAAAGTTCAACCGGAAACACAATATTCGGAGAAGAGCTTTTCGACACCGACTTGAACTTTGCCTCAGTCACTAGTACCTGTAGTCTTCGCCGTATAGAACGAAATGGGACACTTATTGAAGTAAGTGCATTCTTTCTTATGCAACAGACCTTTTCTTTCTTTTTCTTTTCTTTTTTTTTTTTGGGGGGGGGGCAGAGTGCCGTTACAATGAGCTAACATTTCTACATACATATTACAATGCATATTACAATGTATTACAAGGCAAGAAATGTTATTACTGTATGTCGTAATGGCATATACATCCTTTTTGAACAACAGTCTTTTACAGTCGCCGACTGTCCTGTCGTAAAATAAAAAAAAACAAACTTGAGATCAGTGAAATGAAACACAACGAGAAATCGCGACTGATCTCTGTGGTGCCTCTCACTAAAGTCTTTAGATCATCACTTAGTTGACACTGCTGACACTGTCTTTTCCTTGCAATTCTTTGTCGTGTACTGATCAATCTGACTTTCATCAACCCTGACATTTATTGCCACTATTCCCACTATGCCTGCTGACCTGTGTACAAACTGTAAATCAGCATTGCGCTGACCAACCTGAGAACTGAGGGCGATGTGGAATGTCAGCCACACCACCCGTGGGAGATCAAGTGTTTCCTGTGTGTTATGTCTAACACTTGTTTTCTGCATTCCTTTCTTCCGCCTTACTCACTCACATATGTACACGATATACGACGATATACGACGAGGTGCACACAGAACTCTGACGACAATGTACTCCGTTACTCATGGACAGCGGATGCTGACTCGGAAGGCACAACTTGCTGTAGACGATACACTCCTTCACTCGTCTTCTCTCTCCCAACTAATTCCTGAAATTTTAACTATTCGGTGAATACTCACACCAAAAATAACTGACACATTGTGTTACACATGAAAACAACCATACCTTTCTACAATAACCAAAATTTCTAACTAAACATTAAAAGCTCATATCATTCTCTCGCTGACCATTATAAAGACAAAACAAGAAAGAAAACTTATCCCATACCTTGACTAGGCAAGGTATTATACTGATTCCCCTGTCACTTTCACACAGAAAGTTACTACCACGTCTTTCGCCTTCGCCGTTTGGTCTGGGAATGATCAGACTGAGTTCTCCTCATCTACAGGGGCTACAGTGACTATTTCGCTCAGTCACGCGCTCTTTCATAAATCGTACTCACTACAATACATTCTCAAGGGTGACTATCCCTGCTTCTTAAAATATATAAGGGAGGTAACACCCCATTCCTAACAAAAGGTTAGTTAATTCTTATTTTTATTGCATACCTTTTCCCCAGCATCTACACAGTCATTCTCTGTTTATTAGTCGGGTGCAACAGTCTTCTCGAGTACAAGCTGGTCGACGAACATTCTGGAGAAGTGGCGACTTTATCTGTTTGATGTGCTGGGGTGACAGTCATCATCTCTATGAATTTTTCTTTTCGGATTATGTTCCTTATAATTATTTATCTCTTGCCTGCCCTTCTGAAGCATCTCATTTTTTGTTGTTGTTGTTGTTTTCACCTTTCCCTTCGTCTGTGTCGACAGTCAAAACAATGAAAATAGGCGCAAAAATCGATTACCATTGTGATAGAAAACAGCAATCACAGTGATGCAGCTGAGAATTATAAAGATCGTCTTCAAATACAATACCACTTTATTTATCCCCAAGAGCAATTCCAAATAGTGCTCGTACTAGCAGTAATACATAAAGAGATGATACATACATATACATGATATACAAAATACATATACATGATATAAAGAGACAATACGGACATATACATGTAATAATAATAATAATAGTGAAGATTTGTATAGCGCATATTCACACTCATAGAGAGCATGCTCTTAGCGCTTAACACGACGAAGAGACGTGGACTAAGTAGATACAGAACAAAGGGGACGAAAGAAAACGACAGTACTGACGACGAAACAGAAAACAAAAGGCATCAAGTAACAGGAACAGAGAAATATAGTGATTCTGCGAGAAAGATGGGTAAAGTAGCAAGAGGGAAGGGGGCGGGGTTAAGAAGGACGAGCATTGTGTGGACTGTGTTAGGAGAAATGCTCAAGGAAGAGGTGCGTTTTCAGTGCAGATTTGAAAGATTCAGTTGTAGGAAGGTGGCGGATATGGAAAGGAAGAGAGTTCCATTGTTTTGCAGCACAGTAGCCAAAAGTCCTGTGACCATATGTTGTTGTTCTGGTGACAGGAACAGTTAGGATACGGTCGTCAGACGAAGAGCGTAGTTGTCTGGACGGAGAGTAATGGATGAGAAGTTCAGAAAAATAGGACAGGAGCCTGCAAAGAAATTAAAACACAGCACAGACAGTTTGTACTGAATGCGAGAACGGACGGGTAGCCAGTGTAGAAAACGAAGGAGAGGAGTGACATGGTCTCTCGTGGCTCTAAGCACCAGACGCGCAGCGGAGTTCTGTACTCTCTGGAGTCTCTGAATGAGGTAGTCAGGGCAGCCTGCCAGCAAGGAGTTGCAGTAGTCAAGTCGAGAAAGTATGTACATGATATAAAGGGAGATGATGGATGTTGAAATAATTTTTCTCTCTCGCGCGCATGCACACACACACACACACGTTCCCAGTAACAGTAAAATATAGTGGATAGTGGTGACCTAGGTAACCTCAGGCTAGTACAAGTCACGGCCAGTAGAATTGATCAGGTGGATGGCACGTGGAATGAATGAATTGCGGCGACGATTGGTTTTGCATACAGGCATCGTGTACCTACAGCCAGACCGCAAGAGTGAGAACTCACATGTCAACACATGATCAGAAATAGAGAGGATACGGGAGGCCTTCCTAAGGGTTTGCTGATGACAGAAAGCTGTCAAGTCCCTCTGCCTGATTCCGGTGATCTTGGAACAGATATTAACAAGGGAGAAAAAACTATTCCTGTTCCCAAGGGAAAGGTTGTGCAACCAGGAGGTGAAAGAAAAAGTGATAAGACTTTCAATGAAGGACTGATAGAACCGAGTGAGGATGACAGAACTGACAGAGAAAGATTTGAGTTTCCGAAAGAGGTACAGGCGTTGTTGACTCTTACGAAGGTTCATGTCAGTGTTGATGTCCATTTTAAGCTTGTTATCGAAGATGGTACCTAAATATTTGTAAGAGTCGACTACCTCGACGGCATCATCATGGATAGTACTGATGACTGTCTCAGGCTTGTTCACCCGAAAGTCGAAGATCATTTCCTTAGTCTTTGAGGCATTCAAGACAAGGAAGTGGACAAAGTCAGGAAGAGCGCCACTGTGAACATGTTCATTATCATACAGAAGTGACAGGAGGGCAGAGTCATCAGCAAATTTTATCAGAAAGCTCCTATCATTAGTGCTTCTACAACTGTTAGTATAGAGTATGAACAGTAGTGGAGACAAACAGCAGCTTGAGAGGAACCTGTACATGTGACAACTGGGTCTTAGAGAAGACCGTTAACAGAAACTCTCTGCTGTCTGTTTGTTAAAAAGTCCAGAATCCAGAGAGTTAGTTGGTGGGAGAGATGGAAGTCTGAGACTAGACTCTCCGCTAACAAGTGAGGTTGCTCAGTGTTAAAGGCAGAAGAGAAATCAGCAAAGAGAAGCCTGGCATGAGCTTTAGGTTTCTCCAGGTGTTTGTACAGCGTATTTAGTATAAACAGCTTAGCATCATCGACACCTATTCCAAGTCTGTAGGCAAACTGCAGTGGGTCAAGATGTTGACCAACAGCAGTCATTACCTCGCTTCTTACAATTTTCTCAAGTGATTTCATGATGAGTGAGGTAAGAGCCACTGGTCTGAAGTCGTTGGGTTGGCTGGGCCTAGTGGTTTTTGGAACAGGCACAATGTGCTAAAGTTTCCAAATATCAGGAATATGACCAGAATCTACAGACAGCTGGAACAGATGTTGTAAAACTCCGCTAAGCTGTTCGGCGCAGTGACGAAGGGTGCGTCCGCAGATCCCATCTGGACCCGGAGTCTTGTTAACATTTACTCGCCTCAAGAGTTCTTTGACAGAGGACTGAGCAATCGCCAACTCATGCTCAGGGACCAGAGACTGTTTTAGTGTGGAAACATTGATAGAGAAGTTGTGTTTCTCAAAACGGGCATAAAAAGAATTTAGCAGGTTGGGAAGATCACACTCATCAACGCCTACAAGTGCCACTGATTTGTTGAGAGAATTTTCCTTGCGGTTAACAGAGGACATGTTCTGAATACCATGCCATGCTGCCCTTAGGTCACCACTACTAAACTGCAGCTCAACCTCATCTTCGTACCTTGTCTTAGCCTCCCTACTAGCGTCCCGCACCTCCCTATTCGCTACTTTTTTCTCGTGAACAGTTTCAGTATAAAATACACGCTTTTTGTTGTTTAGTACAGATTTGAGATCCTTTGCCACCCATAGCCATGTGGACTGTGTTAGGAGTAATACTCAAGGAAGAGGTGCGTTTTCAGTGCAGATTTGAAAGATTCAGTTGTTAGGAAAGATGACATTTTCCTTAGATGGAATGACTGTGTCAACACAGAAAGTGATGTAGGAGGACACAACATCAGCCAAGTTGTCTAGATTGTCACTGGACTTATAAAAAACTTACCAATCCGTGCAATCGAAGCAGCCCTGTAGGCGGGTGATGCTCTCTTCTGTCCAGCACTTTACACTCTTAACCACAGGTGTAAATCGTCGACACACTGTCTTGTACACCGGCGCCAGGAGAATGCTGTTGTGGTAGGACGCTCCAAGCGATGGTAGGCGTCGAGCTTTGTACGCGCTGGGGACACTGCCGTAACACAGGTCAATGGTCGAATTCCTGTGTGTGGTGGAGCACGATACATATTGCTCATAGCCTTTAAGTATCCCGGTAAGCCGGCAGTGATTAAAATCACCCAGGATAAACTTAGGAGCGTCCAAACACATTAGAAGAATAAGCGCGAGCAGAAAGACACTGGGTCTCGATTCCGTTGTAAGTTTAGTTCCTGTATCATCCTACTCCTGTCTGTTGATGATGATTTAAGTTAATCACTAAACTGTGTCCTAAAATGAAGAACTGTAACTGCTTCTCTCCTTCCATCTACTTCTAATGACATTTTCCTTCTTCTGTTCACTCCTTCTTTCTCTTTCTTTTCTTAGTAAGCAGCACCATACGCAACAATATCTGGTTGAATTGTAATCTCGGGTACAATCTTTTTCTTCATACAGACAGTATTTTAAAGCAATCGCTTAACTTTGGATGACAGCAGCGAAAAGGAGTCGCAAATTATTCAAAAAATAATGATTTGGGGATACATTAATTATTACAATAAAAAGTATTTACGTTTGAAGTAAATGAATGGCTAATAACAAGTTATGCTTAAAGGAGAGAATGATACAAGTTTAGAATTATTTCTGCTCAAAATTTCATTTGGTAAAAAGAATCGTTGACTTCCAATCGCGTGTACAACAAAGTACAGATGGTACAAGGATGTCGCCATTTCCCAGCATTGCACCACTTTTGTTCTTCATAAACTAATAAATAATACTAATCAATTAGAGTCAGTTTGTGTTCCATTGGAGAGCAGTACAACTACATTTCAACTTTCGTAAACTGAACGAGAGCTGAGTTTAGGACACTACTGAAAGTAAACAATACTTTCTCAGTCAAATAATTTATTTTGTCTTTCCTTTCACTTTATTTTCACTCACAATCAGACTTGAGAGCGAAAAATGATCACTATTTCGCCGATACACATAGCAGCATCAAAACGATTTAACAAAAGACTTTTCTAGTTTAAACCCTCTATATTAAGGCCTTCACAAAGTCTCCTAAGTCTAGAAAAAAAACAGGAACTAATAATAGTGATAATGTAGCCATGACCTGCTGAACTACTAACAGTGATTTTCAACTGACCTTTCCCTCAGGTCGTGGACTCACCGGGTCTGTTCGACACCAACAGGACAAACGAGGAGGTGGTGGCGGATGTTGTTCAAGCCATCGCCTGCTTGCACCCGGGCATCACAGCCGTACTGTATGTTATTATGTTGGGCACTCGCTACACGGAGGAGGACACTAAAGTGTACGAAAGGCTGAAGGCTTTGTTAGACTCACGTGTAACACAGTACATGATCATTATCTTCACGCGCGGTGACGACCTGACGAAAAAAAAGAAGACAATTCAGTCGATCCTGTTGGACTCCCCTGATAATCTCAAGACGGTCCTAGAGGAGTGCGACAACCGCTACGTGGTGTTTGACAACATGGCTGACAACAAACAGCCACAAGTGGAGGAGTTGCTGGAGGTAGTACATAAGATGAGTCAGGCTCATGGAGAAAAACCTTACACGTGTCCTAAGTACAGCGAGATCGCTGACAAAATGGAGGAGGAGGTGGAGATGAGAATGCAAGAGGTTGAGGAGAGAGAGGCGAAGGTCACTACATACGGGCTAAAGCTTGTGACGGAGACGAAGGAAGTACAAGAGAAGTCGGAAAAGAAAGAACTCGAGGAAAGAGAAAAGGAGATGCAGGCACAGATGAAGCAAACCCAAATGGAAATAGAGAAACAAAGAGAGGAATTTGAAAGAAAGGAAAAGGAGAGAGAAGAACAAACCAAAAAGATAGATAAGAAAATGGAATTCAAAATTAAGCACATAGGAGAGGAAGCGGAGAAACAAAAAATTGAGTTTGAGAGAAGTGAAGAGGAGAGAAATGAAAAAATAAGACAGAATGATTTAAAAAGCGAGAAACAACTGACACACTTACAAAAGCAGCAGCTTATTACTGAATATTTGATGCAGAAACTTAAATTTCGACAGGAAGCGAGGGTGAAAGAGCTAAGAGAGATGAAGCAGCAGAAGGAAAGAGACAGAGAAGGTCTGGAAAAGAAACAGCAGCAGATGCAGCGGATGATAGAGTTGCACGCGGGGCTCCTAGAGAAGGGACGAAATGACAGAAAATTTCGAGAATATCAGCATCAGAGCGAGATGAATAAGCTGAAGAAGGACAGAAAAGATCGAGAAGATCAGTATCAGAGCGAGGTGATGAAATTTGAGAAAGAGAGGGAAGAACGAGAAGATCGGTATCAGACGGACATGAAACAGCTAAATAGTATAATAGAATTTCAGAAAACTCAGATGCAGAAGCTAGAGATAGAGAAAGCAGAGATTGAGAGTCAGATGAAGAGAATGACGATAAAGAGAGATGACATGAAGGAGCTTTATCAAAGAGAGCTAGTAAAGCTAAGAGACGAGATTGCTACAACGAACAGTATATGTGTTGTTCTATAACTCCCCTTATATCTGAGGTTAGGATTTGTTAAGAACAACAACTATCGATACTGACAGGAAGTGTATCAGGAGAATAGTATCACACTCCTGACTGAATTCACAAAACTGCATGAAATACACGTGTGTCAGTAGCGAGAAAAGCAGTCCGGTATTAAAAATACAGTTACAAAATTTATGCAATGATTTATAATCACGGTCGTGTATTAATACAAGTTCATGTTTATTACATTGTTTCAATATGAGATCATCCGGCTATGATGCTATTTAACGATGAGGCTCTCAGATGTTTAATCAGAGTTTTAAAACAAAAGATTGAACTGCTTTTATCTTAGTAATAGTTTTTATGTTCACTTTGATTAGTAACAGGTTCAGTCAGGTCATGTATGAAACGATTCGAGAGAGATTACTTAGATTACTTACACTGTTTCAGCTTAATGGGATGTTGTTCATTAACTATGTGCTTAAACAGCGAGCAGTCTCAGAGAGAATAGAACTTATCTGTTTATTTTGTGTGGAACAGTTCTAAAGATCGGATGGGCTAGGGGAATGAGTACACTCCATGATTTATGTGATAGGTAATTTTAATGTATGTCTGAAATTTTTTCAATTTTTTTATTTTACTTTGTGACTTTATTCCCTTCTTATAGGCCAAATTATGGAGATATAGCTTACCAGTCCTAGAGCAACATTTACTCATCTCCCCTAGTTTGACTTATAATATCTCATACAAAATTTAAAAGAAATTAATTATTTTACTGCTTAAGGACTGCTGGAAATCATTTAATATTGCACTGTTACCGAAAATGAGTAACTAGTGAAACTTTGAACCCTCTAGGACAATGGAAAGTGGTTGAAATTATAATTATAAAATATTATCGTCACATACATAGCTAACAAAAATTTAGGGGTTAGATGCAGCGAAAAGGAGGAAAGTTGTCAGCTCCAGATTCCGTTGTATATCATGCACAAACGGCGAGGAGCATGGCAGTCAACGTTGCACGTGTCCCATGTACGGTGAAATGATTTAGAAGAAGGTGGACAGAAGACTGCAGAATGTGGAGGAAGTCAAGGATCTGGAGAGAAAGACATGATAAGAGAGGATAAATAAAGAAATATTTGATAATGATGAACAAAAAAAGATGCAAAGGAAACGTTCATAATAATTGTGGTGTTCTACTTAACAAAGTCAGTTACTACTATTACCATTATGAGAATTAACAGCCAGTACAGCGCGGGTGGCCGAGTCGCACCTGTCGCATGACTAATCAGGTTTTTTTTAGATAGTGGGAAAGAGAAAGGGACAAGACGAAATACGAATTAACTGTTGCCGGCCAGCGCCTTACTTCTCAAGGAGACCCGGCAAGTGGAGACACACTGTGTGTAGTGAGTGAAGGCTGCGTCTTCCGAGAAAGATGTGGCATTTCATATTTTTGTGTATTTCGGAGTTTTTTTTTTTGTTGTTGTTGTTGTTGAAATTGATTTTTTTCCTGCATTAAAAACATATAGATAGGTATTAATAATTTGTTGTTTTGTAACTGTGAATAGGAGCAGTCTACGGGGCCGAGTGATGGGCCGCGAAGTCTACGGGGCCTGGCAGATGCCATGGAATATGTGAAGAGTTGTTTGTTGTTGTTGTCGTTTTATGAGTTAGTTTAAGTAGTTTGATTTTGTCCTGGAGTATGTCGTGGTCACTTGTCCCCAGTTACAGCAACATTTAGTGTACGACATCTGACCCCAAGTGGCGGCGCCGAGTTGTGTGTATTACATCTGTTCACGAGTGGAAGCGTCTGTGGTTTGCGTTCTTTTTTTCGTGTGTGATTGTGGAAGATATCTGTATTTTTTTATTCCTTAACATTAGCTCCCAGTGACTGTTCTTCTTAGAATATAGTGCCTAAAGTGGAACATCAGACTTCCGTGACTACCATTAAACAGTATACAAGAACATTATCCAGTGTAATAAGGGATTTTGTGCCGGACTATACACTTTAATATTCTTTGTTAACAATCAAACTGAAAAAAACATTTTGTTTCGGACTATTTGATAATTAGAGTTGAGCAATAAGTAATTTTTGGAATGTATATTAAGAATTAGTATTTTAAGCAATTATCGTAGAATAGTCTTTTAAGTATTTTACCATATTTTTGCTAAAATTATTGAATGTATATAGACCCTACAAAGAGGCAGTTTTGTTTTCTGAAGTAAAAGAAAGCGCAGATGTCCAGGCGACTACGTGAACGCTGGTGCGTGTGACAGAGTGTAAGTAGAAGTTGCACGTGGAGCATGATAAAGATAAAATTCTATAAAAGAGATACATGTTTAAAACGTTTTATTGACTTATCTCCAGACTTACCCTTTCTGGAACATTTTGCCTTTTGGAGAAAGTAGACGAAAATTTGCTGATTGCGGTTAGCTTTGACCATTAATCTTAAGGCGCTCACGTGACTCACAGTCTGGTTTAAAAACAAAGGAGGACGACAGAGACGCTTTTATTTCAACTTTTCAGCAAATTGTCTTTCTGTGAAAATGTCGCCCAGTGCTAAAGACAACAAACAAGCAATTTTGCTTGTTTATACTTTTATTTCATTATTATTATGCTTCTCATAGTAGTAACAATCAAAAATACATTGCTTTCTTTACTTGCTGTGATCTGGTCAACTTAGTTTAATATTATATGTGACACCGTTTAGCACTTGTTCAGCACTTGTGTATATTAACAAAGCACTGGAGCTGCACAGTAACTGTTATGAACATGTGTTACCACCCCTGAACGTGGATGTAACGAGGTTGTCACCCTTGTGTATATTCTTGTATGAGTCGAGATTGTCACCCCTGAATTGAATGTTGATATAGGGGGCGTTGTTAGAGAGATTGGAAGAGAGAAGCAGACGTGAGAAGGAAGAATTTGTGAAAGAGGTTAGAATTGATAGTAACTGTGTGGAGAAATATTAACTGTGTGAATAAATATTAACTGTATGGAGAAATATTAACTGTGTGGATTGTCATTGATAAGCGACTGTGTGGTTTCTCGCTTTACTAATTTTTTCAACTGCTGTGTGATCTCCTGGGAAGATCGTATAACTGTGTGGAGTACGTTTACATACTGTGGGAATTATTATTGACTTGATCATTTGTCTGCTGTTAAGACTGTCGGAGTGGTTTCATCGATGTATGCTTTCCGCATGATCAACGCCAGTGAACAAGACTGAAAGAGTAGAACTGTTTGCCGTGTCAACCCCCCCCCCCCACTCAACAACAGAAGAAGAGAGAACTTGAAGAAAAAAATATAAACTGCTTGTATACATTTGTTTTGAGTAGACTCAGTGTAGGATATTTGTGATGATCTTTTCTTTTGTTATTTAGTAAAGAATATATTTACGTTCACCCGATTAACTAATAGAAAAGTTGGAGCCCACGTACAGGTGTTAGTGATTTGTTGTCTGAAAGAATACGCGTGGAACTCAGTGTTTGCAGGCGTGCTCTGTGGAGTCTGTGTGTGTCCGAGAGAGAGTGTGTTTCCTCAACACTGAAGTCAGAGTAGGATAATTATAGGGGACAGCGTTCAATGAAAAGCGGTCGGCAGAGGGGACCCTTTCTGTCCTTTTTTATGTCCTGCCAGGGGCCAGTTGCAGAACACGTTTCTAAATAAAAAAACTTTCAGTGCTTAAATATATTTAATTGAAAGGGTTTTATAAAATGGCCTTAAGTGCGTTGTACAACACGCTACTAAAATTTTTTTACAAGAGTTTTAGTTAAATACGTTCAACACCAAATATTCGTGACGCGCGCGTTCTGTCAACAAAGAAAATGGCGGACAAAGCTTAAGAAACAGAGGGAAAAAAAAATTCAAAAGCCGAAGAGGTAGCGCGACTGGATTAGTTCTTAAGCAAGAAGGACATTTTCCTTGCAAAATTTAAGACAGGGATAACACATCGGAATAAAAAGAACGCCTGACGTTGTTTGTGCAGTGAATGCAGTGGGAAATGCCCATCGAACCATCGTCGACTGTGAAGCGAAGGTAAGTAATAACTTGTGCAGATCGTACAAAATCTGTTCATGTGCTACAGTGTTTACCAATATATCATTTTACTCTACAACATGAATGTTTTAAGTTTAAAAACAAATGCGGGAACAGCTGAAGGGGGTAACGAGACGCCATAACAAAAATGGCTTACCTGTAGGCGGAGCTATGCAAAATAGTGACGTCACTATTACGTCACTCATCTTCTGCTCTCTGTTTTCGCTAAATTCCCCTGATATCGTCTGCTTCATCTTCTTCGAATCCTTCCTCCAATTATTCCGAGAAACAAAATCCAGAAATGAACAAAATTTTTCCTGACGTCGCCTTCCCCATCTTCTTCGAATCCTTCCTCCACATTCACGTACAAACTCAAAAAACAAATCAAAGTCTTCCACTAAACTCAACACAAACAACCTTGTCACTTCTCCGTAAATTCTCAACTTCTTTCTGCTGTACTTTCCAGACTCTGCACCTCTCAACTTTTCCTTGAAATCCACAATTGCACCACAAATTTTCCCCAAATTTCCATGCACACTCGCCACCTTCAATCCTCTGGACTTTCTATCGTCTGCTAACATGAAATCAAATCAACAAACTTCCCCCCCACACACACACCCACACACACACCAAATATCACATGACTAAAACCAGCCAATAATTTCACACAACTCCATGTCAATCACCATAACGTCACTCGACAACTCCTAAACATTTGTCCTCTGCTCAATTCACTACAATATAACCTAACCCTAACAATACCCCTAACCCACACCCATAAACCTAACTCTAACCGAAACCCGAACCCTATTTTCATAAATCACACACACCAACCAACGCCCAACCTCACACCCCTCTCAAATATCGATCCTACCCGCTCTCCCCTCCCACAAAATAGCACAGGTGGAGGGCCTCCTAATCCTGCACCACGGTGCGGGAACATGGTGCTAGATATGTTGGGAAGCAATTCCATCCTCATAGCTGGTGTGGCTGGATGGATGGACAGTGGAGATGAAGGTAAAGGAGAGCAATGTTAATATTTTATCTTTTTCGTTTTCGTTATGTTTTTATCTGTCATTAAGATGCTGTTATATAGTAATGACCAGGGAACATTGCAGATACACAAAAACGTGAGATGACAAGATTGAGATTTTTAATCATGACATTAGAGACTCATAGCTAATGACTTCATTCAATATATATATATGTATATATATGTACACATACAAATGTAAAGTAACAGCTAGCTACCAAAAGGACATACCATATCCATTTGTATTGTGATGTTGTTACCATCTCTAAGTTAAAAAGTGAAAATGAGTAAAATGAATTTGAAGAAATTATCAATGTTAGTGTAATTTATATTTCAAACTGAATTTGACTGGACTTTTTTCCTGTTCTTCCAGAAACTGAAGAAAATGAAGATCTACATGACTCACCTAGCATTAAGATGATCCTAAACAAGGTATCAATCTATGTATATATATATGGTGGTTTCCAAAGGGCATTTTTTTTTTACTTTTCTCAGTAATAACATAGGATAATGTGACTGTGTTTTAGTTCTTCCTTTTTTTTTGAATGAAGCATTGTTTAGACTTTGGATAATGCATGTTAGCAAGTTGTTTTTTTTCTATATGACCGACTGCCCTTTTAAATTAGAAACATTCACTATTCATATAACTGCCTTGATCCAGTTATATCCATCATGTGGGTAACAGATTATCTATCAGCTATGTTCCAATCCAAAATAAATATAATTCTTTCATTGTTTATTTTGTTAGGTTTATCAGATTTCATTTATTTATATTATGCACCTACTTCCTTCAGGAAAATTGCTATAGTGGCAGAAGCCTTAGATGTGGATGTTCTTTTTTTGTATGACCAAGAGATAAAACTCAAAGAGTGAGCTCTTTTTAAATTTACAGAGTAATTATAAGGCCAAATAGTTAATGACAGAAAGCATTTATTGTGCATCACTGACATGTAGGTAAAATTGATCCCAACTCAACTGACAAAAAATTTAATAAAATAAATAGTCAGATATATTGTCATTGTTTCAAACTTGCAGATGATGATGATGATGATGCCCCAATATTAGTCTTTGCCAGCGCAGATGAAGATGCCATCATCCATGCTACAGGATGACATGAAATCTGTGAATCCCCCCAGCAGATCAACCAACAGTATAGGCCACCCTCCAGCTGTCTCTTATGTCAGAAATACTAGGTCATCTAGTTCATCAAGCTCCTCGACATCCAATGTAAATGTCACATTAGCGCCCACCAAACACATTCTGGATGAGGTGCTGCTTGACAGCCCTTTCTGCCATTGCTGGTTGAATGTTACATTGAGTGCAACCTGGATTTTCATTGTCATCATTGTCATCTTCCTCCTCTTGAACTTCATGTGTTCCAAATTTGATGACCATATTGTGAAACACAAAACAAGCCACATTGATCTTACATGCATGTGTTGAGGGGGGGAGTATTGCAGTTTAGTCAGTGAAATCTTCTTTGATGGTACCAATGTATTGCTCCTCCATTACCCTTGTTTTAACAATGGCTGTCTGATACCTGCCAAATATTAAAAATTATAAAAAATATATTGAACAAAAATAAGTATTTACATGATGGCATAATTTTTATTTACTATGTATCGTGAATTAAACCAGAAAAGTAGCAAGTTTGATAAAAGCTCTGCATTCAAAACTAAGGTGAAATCTGCATATTATTGGCAACAACTGTGAATCTGTGCAATGTCTTGCCTTGTACTTACAATTTTATTATTTTTTATTGTATTATTTTAACTTTAGCTGCCAATTAGGCTGAGAACATTGCCTTGAATTTGTTTTGCAACAGTCTATGCATTCAATATATAAGTGTGTATGTATGTGTATGTGTGCATACATGCATAGTGCAAGAGAAGTCCTACTCGCTGTTTATACATGTATACATTCAAAGTCTCCATTTGAGCTTCTGATACATTGCATGAGCTGAGCATGTTATCACTGGTATGTTAAAATAAAAATTAGAAATTGTCTTAACAATACATTTTAATGGAGAAACCCCAGGTCATTCCGTCCCGACTTTCACAGGAAAATGACAAATTCAAACGCTGTTTCAGTGCCATTTCCCTGTCAGAACCCCATCGTGTTATACCTTGCCACAAAGCCCGGAATCTGTATTTCAGTCTCTTTAATGAGTGATTCAAATATTAATTAAACAGATGCTTTATCTACTAAAGTTTAGGGGCCAGTTGCACAACACGTTTCTAAATAAAAAAACTTTTAGGGCTTAAATATATTTAATTGAAAGGGTTTTATAAAATGGCTTTAAGTGCGTTGCACAACACGCTAATAAAATTTTTTACAAAAGTTTTAGTTAAATACGTTCAACACCGAATATTCGTGACTCCCGTCACGCGCGCGTTCTGTCAACAAAGAAAATGGCGGACAAAGTTTAGGAAACTGAGAAAAGAAATTTTTCAAAAGCCGAAGAGATGGCGCGACTGGATGAGTTCTTAAGCAAGAAGGACATTTTCCTTGCAAAATTGAAGACAGGGATACCACATCGGAATAAAAAGAAGGCCTGACTCGCGTGAGCCGACGTTGTTTGTGCAGTGAATGCAGTGGGAAATGACCATCGAACCTTCGTCGACTGTGAAGCGAAGGTAAGTAATAAATAGTGCAGATCGTACAAAATCTGTTCATGTGCTACAGTTTTTACCAATATATCATTTTACTTTACAACATGAATGTTTTAAGTTTAAAAACAAATGCGTTTCGCTGTGGAATGTTTGTATTGTATCCGGACTGACCTGTCGCTACACATTCACACTCTACACTCTGCCCTAGCGCCATAAATCAGTCCGTTCCTCTTTTTAGTTCCAGGGGAGAGGACGGAAGTTCCCAAGGAGAACTTTCTTTCTCTAAAGTTCTGGCTCTCGTTAGTCGGGTGCACGTTGTCTCTAATACTTCCTCGCGTTGTGTCCTTTTTTCCATCTATCTACGACACCCGCACTCAGCCGACCTTGGAGTTCACAAAAGACCTGCTTTTACTCTAGAACAAAAGTGTGTTCTCTGCGGTGTATCTCTCAGCTCCTTGATCTTCGCGTGTGTGTTCTGCTGCTCGACTCGATTACAATGGACGACACAATTTCTTTCTCTCTACCGATTCTCATTCGTCTCGTTCACACGACGAGGACACATACATCACGCTATAGCATACGGACTAACCCAAGCAGCACGGGAGGCCGAACTGACATGGGGCCGTGAACTATTTCCTGCATGGCCATAGATCACGTCTATTTCAGGCCTGATTTCCGAGCTGTCTCATAGCTATTGACAGAGCGAGCCAGCTTGCGAGGCACTTTGCCGTTTCGGTACAGTAAAACCGACCTACTATCGGCCAATCGCATGGTTGTCGACGTGACGTCAAGATCACGGCTATAAAACAACCAATGGAAAACTATAGCGGATGTCGCAGCACAGGCGCCGCCATATTTAAGTTTCTATCTTTCACCCTTCTGCCTCTGTTCTCGCAACAGCTTGGTGGGTCACCACAATTCTACGATCTACGCTTCACTCGTGAGTAATTTATAAAGATATTATTGTAAGTCTCGTTGATCAAGTAATTTAAATTTGATCATGGAATTCGGGAAAGAATATCAGGCTAAGAGAAGACGGATAAGAGCACGTGTTAAGAAGCACATGGACGAAATAGATGCTGTAGGACTTGTGAGCGAGTCGACTGAATTCTTGCAATTTGAGTCTGTAACAGTAAGCGATGCGGATCGACCTTTAGAATATCTGAAAAATTGCGAAACCGATGTAAAGGGTTCTGCAGATCCATCAGGTTGTAGCATTGTTACGCCATCATTAGCTTCACAGAATGAGGAGCAAAAATGCAACAATCGTGAAACTGAATGGAATTCTTTTCTCGATGAAATTGATCATTTCAGTAACGAAGATGTATCTGACTGAGACAGCGGCCCAGAAAATGAGAACGATTTGTGTCAGGATTTAGCATTATGGGCAAGCGAGTGCAATATCACTTTAACTGCTTTGTCGGGTTTACTGTCTATTTTACGTAATTTCCACCCTTATCTCCCCAAGGATCCCAGGACACTGTTAAAAACCCTCGCAAATTAAACATTCGATCAGTATGTTCTGGCTATTATTATCATTTCGGAATGCAAAAATCTCTTTCCAAATCACAGCAGTTAATGAACTATTTAACATCAGATCATGGATGTGATATTCTTTCCATTTTCCTGCAAATAAATATTGATGGTCTACCACTTTTTCACTCATCATGTAAGCAGTTTTGGCCTATTCTTGGAAGAGTTTGTAGTCCTGTAGAGACCGATCCTTTTGTTATTGGTTTGTACTGTGGGGAGAAAAAACCAGAAGATGTTAAAATGTTTTTACAAGATTTTGTAAACGATATGACAGAACTACAGCAGGGACCAACACTGCTGGAAGGTAGCTCTCAACTTGTACAAATTAAATTGTCATGTTTTATATGTGATTCGCCTGCTCGTGCTTTTGTAAAACAAATTAAGGCTCATTCTGGTTATTATGGCTGTGAGAAGTGTGTACAGAAAGGAATTTGGGATGAGAAGGTTGTTTACCCTCAACTCAACTGCCCCCTAAGAATGGATGTTCAGTTTCATGAATTGACAGGTAGAGGTTTGGATAATCACATAACTGGAGAATCTCCTCTTAGAACTCTTTCTGTGGGAATGGTTTCACAGTTTCCTTTAGATTACATGCATTTAGTTTGTCTAGGTGTTATGAGAAGGCTGTTATGGTTCTGGACAAAAAGTCCTGTCAGTGCAGGCATTAGGCTTCCTTCGCATGCTGTTCAGCAGATCTCCCAAAACCTCCTTAATTTTAGAACTTACATACCTCGTGAATTCGCAAGAAAGTGTAGGTCATTATGTGAACTTGATCGGTGGAAAGCTACTGAGTTTCTACAGTTTCTTCTGTTTACTGGTATTGTAGCATTAAAAGGGCAAGTTTCTCATAGGCAATATAATCATTTTCTGCTTTTATTTATTGCTATTTTTTGTCTTACTAGTCCTGAGCTGTGTATGATCTATTCTGATTATGCCCATAGCCTTTTATGTTTGTTTGTTCAAGAAGCAGAACATTTGTATGGTAAGGGATTTTTGGTGTATAATGTACATGCTTTGTCACATATTACAGATGATGTGAAAAGGTTTGGTCCTTTAGACTCTTACTCAGCATTTCCCTTTGAGAACTTTTTAGGCCAGCTTAAGCAACTTGTTCGAACACCAAACTTTCCACTACAGCAGGTAGTTAAAAGGTTGTGCGAAAAAGTGCAGATGGGCCTGTCACTTAAACAGCATAGGGTTACTTTTACCAATGGTGAACCAAAAAAACCTCATAGAGATGGCCCGTTGCCAGCTGATTGTGACAGGAAGTGTCAGTTTAAACAAATTTACTTAAACGGATTCTTTTTTTCTACATCAGATGGTAATAACTGTGTAATGGTAAATAATTCATTTTACTTAATAAGAAACATTATCTCTCTCGAAAGTTTAGACATAAAGCTAGTTCTTGAGCAATTTAGGAAGACATCAGACTTTTTCCATGTTGGAGATACTCAAGAGAACACCTTTTGCTCTTCTAGTTTAGGTATTGTACACGCTTCTGATCTTTCTGGGACTTTTGACACCAAGAGTGCTGATGAAATTCAAGCGAAATGTGTTTTGCTACCATACAAAACAAAATTTATCCTCATTCCTCTTCGTTTCCAACAACACTAATATTGTGTCAGGAGGGGAGCAAGTGCTTAGATTGTACTGAGCACTCAAATGTAATGTGGTATCTGCATGGTATCCAACTATGCATCTTCATATGGTCTGCAAATAGTCTCTTTGCTCTTGCTTAAAACTCAAGCTTGTTCTCTAAACAGGTGGTCGCCATTCATATTAAATAATGCTTTTGATGATGAATTGTCTCTTGATGAAAAAAATTGATTGAAATACAGATATTGTAAAGCTTTGAATACTTTCTTACACAGTGCTGATTAGTATTAGTCTATAGATAAATATTCTAATGTAAAGAAAGAATTGTATTAGAGTTATCTGAACAGTAGGTGTGGTATAAGGCTTCATTTTGATCTATATCCTTCCTCTGTAAGGAAGAGCTATAAGAGTGAAAAAAATGTAATGTATTTTATGGATATTTAATAGTAGTTGCTTAAGATGCTAATAATTGTGAAGTCTACATTTCAGTAATGGAGTTTGTCTACAGGTAAAAGACTTTTAAAGTTTGTGTCAAAATGTCTTTGATCTGCACAAGTTTTTTCTACAGCCTTCTAAACCAAAAGATGGCAAACTTTCATGTGGTGGAATTTTTGGATGAAGCAGAAGACGGGATGAAGGGACCTGTGGCGGTCATTCCTGGCTGTTGGCTGCTGGCTTTTAAAGATGCCGGTGGCCACAGTTTGTGTAACTGGCCGCCACAGTCTCTGAAAGCTGATTCCAGCTTTATTCTAAAAAATAAGAAACCCGATTCGTCCTGGCCGGTGCATCCAGTTCGCCTTCACAAAACATTAAGTACGTACATTTTTTTTCTTCGGTTCACATTAAATTCTCATGCAGAAGAAAATAAAAATGGTATTCTGATTTAGAATGTTACTCAGCATGCATTTTGATGTCATTTCTTCATAGACATTCAGCATATATGATCATTAATAATAATAATTTCTTTATTCGCCAAGTGACATGTGATTTGTTTGTTTTTTTGCTGTGTAGATGACTACAAAGAAGCAAGTGCCCTGTGTGAACGACTCAAGGACCTCTCTGAGGTGGAGTCGGATCCACATATCACCCCAAAGAGACCAAAGAGACCAAAAATAACCCCAATTAGATTTCGGTTTGTTTTTTAAATTTTATCGATTGAATTTCGTTTCAAAGATCATTATTTGTATACCTAAAATACACAATGTTCTCTTTGGCACATGTGTGTACTTATGGGCACAAACTTGGTCAGATTCCTGGTTAACATGCTTTTTAGAGGGTACATTTTTTAATTGTTCTGTATATTTTAGCAGCTTCGTGAGTTAACAGATTATGCTTTAACATAGGGGTGCAAATGAATCAGATTCTGAAACCGAGGAGGAAGGTCAGGTGTTCAACAACTGTGTCCCTCATACGCCCACCTCTTCATCACAATACACCCTCCCACCGGTACCCAACAGCATCGCTTGGCAATCACCAAGTGACAACTCTTGGCGGGAACCTCTGTCCACCTCTTCACCATACACCCTCCCATCAGAACCCAGCAGCGCTTTGCAGTCACAAAGCAGCAACTGGCGGGTGCCAAGCACTACAAAAGACCAGCGGCTTGGAACAAGAACCAAGACCCATGATACCTTAGAAGGTTGTTTGAATTGAAGTCACATTTTTTTAATGTGGTTCTCTTACCATCTGCCAGTAGAGTAGTAGGTTTGAACATGTTGACAAATGGAAAAGTCTAGCCAAAACTTCCATCTATCTCCAGGCATTTATTTTTTTTTAAGTGTTGCAGAACAGTTAATTTAATGCTTTCTACCAACGTATCCTTGTTTCAGCTAAACTACTCAGAATAACCACGAGACACATGTCGCTCCTGGAGGAGCTTAGGGATGATGTCAAAGAGATGAAGGTAAGGAGCACCTTAATAAATATCAATTTTGGCATGCTATGGTTTTAGTGAACACCAGATTTGCGTACTATGACATAATAACACAAATTCCGATGTGTTTTAGACCATCATATTATAGATCACTGCCTCTAGTTCACAAACAAAAAAAAATTTGGTATATGAGTAGTGGTATTGTGCAAATTTGTGTTTAAAAAACTTGTATTTTTTATACAAAAATGTTTATTACAGTTATAATTTTCACTCTGGTACTCAAAAAACAGTTGTAAAGTGTTATTTGTATGTTATTTTGTTATTCTATAATAAAAATCCTTAAAGATGTTCAAAATATTTGTTTTAATTTTTGAAGTATTTTCCTTACCTTAGGATGACATCAAAAGGATTCTCTACCAAAAGGATGGAGGGAGGGGACAGGAGGGGGAGCTCCCACAGGGATACAGTTTCCCCTTGATAGATGCTGATGATGTGGAGCGTCTGGACTGGGAGCTAAAGACAGACCCAGGAAAAAGAAAGCGCTTGGTATGTACTTTTGGTTTTGTTTTGTTGGAGAAATCTGAGAACCTTTTTCGTGATCTTCCAAGTGTTACCATCTAATTTTATTGTATAAACATATATTTAAAAAGATGGCTCTGGCTTGCCACAAGAAAGTAATAAAAGCATTGTTCAATGAAGGTTGGCTATAACTATACCTCATCACTGCAGCTTTGTCAGAAACAAATTAAAAAGCACCCATATACCACCTTAATTGTTTCCATCCATGCTGTGTGATTATTTCTGTTTCAGGTGTGTCATTTAGGCAAGCTTGGAGGTGCGAATTTAAAATTGGAATTGAGGGCAATTCTTGGTGCCCTTTTTTCGACCAAGCTTGCGAGAACCTATAATTTCAATGGGTTAAAGGGGAAGCGTGGGCTAAAAAACCACACAAGTATATTACAAGCCATTCAAGGTAAGGATCGAAATGTTTTTTTACGATCCATTTTTTTCTTTAGTAAAGAGATCTAGGAAACTCCCAGTTCAAAAATGAGTAGCCAGCTTTACTGATACTTGCACTGTTATTATGGTGTGAAAAAGAACAAAGATGCTAAACTGTTTTAATGGCAAAAATATTTTTGTGCATGGTGTTATTTTTAAATAACAGGGGTTTGTGAATTCGTCTCATAGAATATCCCAGATACTGCGATATATTATATCTTATGCCATTTTACTATCCATTAATCTAAATGTCCCTTACTTTCTTTCACATTACATCCTGGCTTCTAGCTTTGGTGACATTTGCTATGCATAGAGAAAACTCCATTTCTTTTTTTCTGTTTTTAGAAGCTGCAAGAAAACATCATCCGGATGCAACAGATGCAGACATCAAAAGCCAATTGTCTCTTTGGCTGACATGCTACAGGATGACATGAAATCTGTGAATCCCCCCAGCAGATCAACCAACAGCATAGGCCACCCTCAAGCTGTTTCTTATGTCAGAAATACTAGGCCATCTAGTTCATCAGGCTCCCCGACATCCAATGTAAATGTCACATTCTGGATGAGGTGCTGCTTGACAGCCAATTCTGCCATTGCTGGTTGAATGTTACATTGAGTGCAACCTGGATTTTCATTGTCATCATTGTCATCTTCCTCCTCTTGAACTTCATGTGTTCCAAATTTGATGACCATATTGTGAAACACAAAACAAGCCACATTGATCTTACATGCATGTGTTGAGGGGGGGAGTATTGCAGTTTAGTCAGTGAAATCTTCTTTGATGGTACGAATGCATTGCTCCTCCATTACCCTTGTTTTAACAATGGCTGTCTGATACCTGCCAAATATTAAAAATTATAAAAAATATATTGCACAAAAATAAGTATTTACATGAAGGCATAATTTTTATTTACTATGTATCGTGAATAAAACCAGAAAAGTAGCAAGTTTGATAAAAGCTCTGCATTCAAAACTAAGGTGAAATCTGCATATTATTGGCAACAACTGTGAATCTGTGCAATGTCTTGCCTTGTATTTACAATTTTATTATTTTGTATTCTATTATTTTAACTTAAGCTGAGAACATTGCCTTGAATTTGTTTTGCAACAGTCTATGCATTCAATATATAAGTGTGTATGTATGTGTATGTGTGCATTCATGCATAGCGCAAGAGAAGTCCTACTCACTGTTTATACATGTATACATTCAAAGGCTCCATTTGAGCTTCTGATACATTGCATGAGCTGAGCATGTTATCTTGGGTTCATTGTGTAATGTTTAGATGTCTCTCATCTGTACATACATGTATATTTATATGTGTGCATGTGCTGGATCTCCATAAACATCCTCCCTGAAATAACTTCTATAACCAAACATGGATGAGCAGGAATTTTGATGTTTACTGGATTTAAAAAAAAACTTGCAAGTTTTGCATTAAAACTGTTCTTCTGTATTGATGTCTTTTGAGTAGATTGCCTAAAAAGGTTTTAACTTGTTATATTAAATTTGTGTAAGTATGTTTTAGTATCTCTCGTCTGTGCGTGCAAGCATATGTGTATATGCATAATAAGTTTCTGTTTTAACAATTACACCCACTTTTACATAACAATTTTTACTACAAACATGGGTGAACAGGGATGTGTGTGTGTGTGTGTGTGTGTGTGTGTGTGTGTGTGTGTGCGAGCGAGCGCACATGAATGCATAGTGCATGGGATGTTATCCTATCCACAGTGTCTGAATAAGGATATTTATCCCTGTTGTAGTCTAGATGCCATTGACTAAAAACCTGAGGACAGTGACTTATGACCTTGCAGGGGATGCATTGTTGGTGAGGAAAGGATTAGTCAGATGAGTGTCTTGAAACAATATTACACAAATCTGTATTTTTTATGTCCTCAGACAAATGTGTTAAATATCTGAGAAGGCTTTGTGCCACACAGATGTGTATATATGTTTGTGTCTTTGTTATGAAGGATAAGGAGCATTGGATGCCTGCTTAAAGTGAGCTTGTGTGGTTGTGAATGTGCTAAGAGCTTACTTTCAGAGGTGAGAAAATGGGCATTATAACTATGTAAACACATAATGCATTTTCAGGATTTTCCACACTCATATCTTAAATCTTACAAATATAATTTGGTGGCCATCTTTTAATTTTTATCACTTTCTCAACTCCCTTCATCGGTTTACATTTATGTGCATATTTTATGGATAGAAGATGGTGTTAACATCATAAAGAATAAGAACACTGACCAAGATTAGGTAAATAATCTAGTATGTTATAAATGGTTTCTAAACATAAACAAGCTAAAGAAATCTACTGACTGTATAGTTGTAACGACCTACCTTCTTTCAGCTTGAGTTTGTGGTGTAATGATCGAGCCACTCTCCAAGCGTTGGATATCCTTCACATACTTGTAGGTACCTTTACGTGATAGAAGCCCCGTCAATACGACCAACATCCTTGAGGAATCCCGCTTTAGCATGAAATAACAGTTTTTGGCGAGTGGCCCCCTCTCGGTGGGGAAATGTAATGTACAAGTGGGTGCAGCGTGCAAGACATTCGATACGCGATGAATCAGTCGCTAAAACGGTAGATGTGTGTCAATTTGTGAAGGTTTACTGTGTCCCCTACCACAATCTGCAGACTTAATTCCAGTCGCACAACACGCAGTGCAGTCAGCACCTGCTGCATAAGACTCAAACTTCCCTTTCGTCGATAGTCGACTTTTACCTGTCTTTGATTTCTTCCACAGTTTTGAGTAGATCCCTTCAGTTGATTCGGAATCGTTGAAACAACTCGCTGTCGTTATAATCTAACATCGGGTCGCGATTTTGCCTGTACACTCGTGGAGTCCACATTTGGAGCTGAGTCTGATACTCATAGACCCCATTCATCACGATCGCCATTTTGACTCTCGCTAAAAACAATTTACGCGAGTTTAAAACAGCTCCGAGGTGTTTTAAATTTAGAAAAGAAAATCGTTCTTAAAATGAATCTAAAGTGTTCGTGCAACACCTTTAAGTGAATTAAAAGCATTTTGGTAAAAACACTTGTAAATTTGCTTCTGTGAAACAGTTTTTAGATTTTGAAACGTGTTGTGCAACCGGCCCCAGACCCCTGGCTCCAAGGTCTCACGTTTTCACTAAAAACTACGGAACATTGTAACAGTACAGAATATTTTTTCTTATAAGAACTCTTAGCGACAAGAAGTATGCATACAGTGATTCGTTTTTTTTTTTTTTTTTTAGCAGTCCGGCCCAATACAAGCGAAAGGACAATGTGTGCATGTCACAGAGACTCGCGTTCACGTAAACACCTGGACATTTTGCGCCTTCTTTTCTTCACAAAAACAACTCTGCCTCTTTGCAGGCCTGTATACATTTAATGATATTAACAAAAATATGGTAGAATACTTAAATAATTCTACGAAAGTTGTTAAAATAAAACTAATTCTTAATACACACTTAATTGGGGTAAGACTTCGTTCACAAAATGGCGCTGCCTCTGGGGACGAGTGACCACATTCACATTCCAGGACAAAATCAAGCAACTCCTACTAACTCACAAAACATCATCAACAACAGAAAAACCTCTTCAACTATTACATGGCATCTGGCAGCCCCCCCCCCCCCGTTGATTTTTTTATCTCCCAGCCCTCGACTTCACGGCCCATCACCCGGCCCCGTAGACTTCGCCTATTTACAGTTACAACAAAAGAAATTACTAATTTATATCTAGATCTTTAAAAACACATAGAGGAAAAATTTCAGCTTATACAAAAAACTCGGAGATAAACACAAATATGAAATACTGCACCTTTCCAGGAAGACAAAGCCATCACTCCACTACACGCAGTGTCCCTCCACTTGCCCGTCCACTTGGGAAGTGAAGCACTGGCCGCCGGCGACAGTTAATTATATCTTCTCCCTCTTTTCCCACCATCTAAAATAACCCTATTAGTCATGCGCCACCCGCGCTGTACTGACTAGTAAGTCCTATGTCACCCCTCTGTGACATCTCTCCTATCCCCCCTTTACAAAAAAGTCTTTTTATTTCACATCTTCACACATTACTTACATTCTGTACCACTTTCTAACCTCAGTCTGGTCAACATAGAGCCTGGGCATAAGCTTAAAACTGAAAAAGAAATGTGTCGATATCATCCACATCTTTAAAAAAAAAAAAGGAAACTTGAACGTGATCCCTTCTGGAACTGCTTCCTTCTTTCTCCTTCATTACTGTTTCTGTCACTTTCTGTCCTTAGTCTGGTTAACTCAACTTCCCTTTCTCTCTCCCTTTCCTTTTGCTCTCTCCCTTTCCTCTCTTAATTAATCCTTGATAAACAACAAAAAACTTTCACAAATAACAGTAAAATCAGTAGGCAAACTTCAGTCAAGTTACAAAGTTGAACTCCTTGCCGCAAAATCAGGTGACAGTACAAAGTATTCAATCAGGTGCACAGTATGATGAATAAAAAGAAGAGAATAAAACGTATTTCAAACATTATACACTGTTTACTGTTACAAACAAAATCCATCAAATGGCCAATGCCTACGTAAAATACAAACGTTGTGCAAAAATAAGGAAAAGATATTTACGATAAGAAACACAAGTAAGGTAAAGGTAAAGGTCATCCCATAACCTTTTCAGGTCGTAGGGGAGTGAGGTGTTAGAGACCCCACTTTTCTCGGGGCCAGCTTTTACACGAGGGTGGTGCCAATCTCCTCTCCCTCGCTGCCTTACCTTCCCCAACCCTCTATGGAGTCAGGTACCCATTCCCGTCAGCTGGGTCGACTGGGGGAAGTTTGCTGCGCTTATCGGGAATTGAACCAGCGCGCTCTCGCTTCGGTCGCCAGCGCTCTAACCACTCGGCCATCCGAGGCAGAGCTCTTCTCTAATCACAGCGGAGGTCACGTGACAGCGGCACAGATCACCGTGTGATCACGTCTGGGTCACCAGTCACACACACTCGTGTACACGTAGACGCCTGGACATTTTGCGTGTTTTTTTCTTCACAAAAAACAACTCTGCCTCTTTGCAGGCCTGTATACATTTAATTATATTAGCAAAAATATGGTAAAATACAAGAATTCTACGAACATTGTTAAAAAACTAATTCTTAATAGACATTCCAAAAATTGCTAATTACTCAACAACTCTAATGATCAAATATTCTAGAAGAAATTTTACAAAGAATAAAAAAGTTTATCGTCCGGCAGAAAACCACTTTTTACTATTCACTCTTTAGATTGTTCTTGTATTCTGTTAAAGATAGTCACTGAAGTCGGATGTTCCACTTTAGGCACTATAAGAAGAACGGCGACAGTTAATTATTTCGTCTTCTCTCTTTCTTTTCCCACCATCTAAAAAACACTATTAGTCATGTGACAGGTGTGACTTGGCCATTCGCGCTGTACTAGCTGTTAAATCTCATGTCACCACTCTGTGACAATGCACATAGTACAATTATTCCAAATATAATATATTCCACATTTATTTTACAAGTCTGTTATCTTAATTTATTTAACCTTTCTCAAACAATAAACGACAACACCTGCTGAAACAAAATTATTTGAGCCAGTATGTAGTGTAAATCCAAAGCTGCTCCCTCAGTCTCGGGTGATGAGTAGTTCGGGTTGATGGTTTGAAGTACTGAAGATGTTATTCATCAAGTCATGGTGTTGTTAATCAAGCAGCTAAGCTGTACTGATACAAGTTTTGATGGGTGTCATTGAACTAAACATGTCATGAACCTAGTCTCTCTTCTCAAATACACGAGTAAATGACAGTAAATATTTCATCTCTGGTTTGAACAATGTAACTATTAAAGAGTGTAAGGATGTTGTGTATGAGTGGTATTGTCATATCAATTAGCTAACGGTCTGAAATACACATTGCCTAAGTTTACTTTTGGATAAGGTCACTGAACAACACATTTCTTGCTCTTGGCGATCTCGTGCTTCAGGGTTTGCATTTGCACCTGATGCTGCTCTTCAAGGCGTCGAATATCCTCCATTTGTGCCTTTATGCGAATATCACACAGCGTCTCCATTTGTAGCTGCTGCTCTTTAAAGGTTGCAAATTCTATTTGTCGCTGCCTTTCCATTTCTTTCCTCTCTTTTTTTCTTTCTCTTTCAAATGTCTGGCGAATTTTCTCATTGGTGAATTCGCTGTAGCTTAACTGCAGCTTCAAGTTTTCCATCATGTCTATCATCTTCCTCTCCCTTTCTTCCTCGTTCTTCTTTACTTGTTCATTTCGCATCTTTTCATTTAGCAAATATGCTCTTCGTATCCACTCCGCACTCTCTTTGGCTTGTCTCGTCTTTTCCACCAACTCCTGGACGTACTTCTTCCTCTGAAGCTCATTCTCTTCCAACTTCTGGAGTCTCCTCCCTACTTCTTTCTCCATCTTCTCGCCAACATCGCTGTACTTAGGACACATGTAGGGTTGACCGTCGTGGGTTTTGCTCAGTTTCTTCACCATCTCAAGCAAGTTCTCCACCTGGGGATTCTTGTCGCGAGCCGTGTTGTCGAACACCACAAGACGGTGGTCGCACTCGTCCAGCACCTTGCGGAGATTGTCAGGAGCCCTGTTCAGGATGTCTTTAATCTTCTTTCCCTTTTTCTTCAGCTCATCACCGCGCGTGAAAAGGACGATCATGTACTTGGTCATATTCTGGTCCAGGAGAGATTTCAGCCTCTCGTACACCCCGGCCTCCTCCTCCGTGTAGCGATTGCCAGCCATGACAACGTAAAGGACCGCCGTGGGCCCCGGATGCATGCATGCGACTGCTTGAACTACTTCTGCTGCCACCTCTTCTTGACTCTTGTTTGTGTCGAACAGACCAGGGCAGTCCAAGACCTGAGAAGAAACAAACTTTGAAAACCAATAAGCACGTTGGATTATGAGGTAAACCGTATGGCCTAAGCTCATCCTTTCCCATTTCTCGAGGAATCGTTTTTTAAGACCTATAAAATATAAAACATGTTATTACCTGTTTGATTCTATGGTCAAACGAAACATCTTTCGTGTTTCAGAGCCAGATCGCGCAGAATAGCACTCAAATCGTTTGATGAAGACGTTTAAGGCAAAAAATGATTACCTTTCCCCAAAAAATAAACTTCTTTCAGGTGATAGTTTTAAGTAGGTGGTGATAACCGCCTACAAGTCGAGACTAAAAATGACCGGGCGTCCACATATTCAGAGCACCCTTATGTATCCGAAATCGCAAAACGACAAACTGAGCGCAAGAAGTTTTCTTTATGATCGCGTTAAGTTGATTTTCAAATAATAATTCCCAAAATATGAGTACATAATTATGCTTAATTTTTAAGGATATAAGCCTTCAAACAGTGGCATTCTCACCTGCCACAAGGAAAGCAGGAAAATGTTCTCTTATGCGCCCTGAGTATTTGTAACAGGGAGTGTGCATGACTCCATGTCAAATGAAGAAACATCACTCAGGTTGTCGTGTTCAAGAAGCGATGGTTTTGCCCAGAAAATGAAACAGCTGAATTTGGAATACAACCCTACAGATTGAAACTTTATTTAGAAGCTTGGAATGAAGTTAAAAAAGTAATTAAATGGTCCAAGCTGATTTCATTCAACAGACTTGGCAAAGGCACTCTTCCTGGCGACCACTTGCTTCCATCTACGGCCAGAGGGTAACATTTGGAAGTGGCGATGTAATTGGTGAGAGGGGTCTGTGATGATCTTGCTGGCACTCTTGACCACTCTCATTAAACAAGCTTTATCTATGAGAGAGAGAACGCCAAACCACACTGACATATTGAATGTTAAGATGCTTTCGATTAGACTGCGATATACTGACTCAAGGACAGGGCCGCTGACACCGAAATTCCTCAGTTGCCTCAGCAGGAACAGGCGCTGATGTGCTTTCCTGGAAACAATGCTGGTGTTTTCCTAAAAGGACAGTTTGCTGTCTAGCACTGTGCCGAGGTACCTAAAACTTTGCACCTGTTCTATTGTCTCATTATCAATAATTATAGGGGTGTGGGCAGGTTGATGTTTTCTTCTGTCAAGGACCACTTCTTTAGTTTTAGAGACATTGAGCACCAGAAAGTTTTCTTCAAACCATGAGTGTAATTTTTGAACCTGGAGGAAATAACTTGCAAGTGACTTCTCGTCCTTGAGCCGAGCAACCAATGCCATATCGTCTGCAAACTTAATCAAGGATAGGGCACAATTCAAGAATTCCGTCCGGACTTCACTAGTGTAAATAGAGAACAGTATCGGGGACAAAACACACCCCTGTGGGGCTCCGGTATTTATGATCAGAGTGGTCGAGACTTTGCCTCCCATGCTGACCCGTTGTGGCCGGTCCCGGAGAAACTCCCTCATCCAGAGCACTAGGGTTGAGTTAACGTTTAGTGCTAGGAGACGTTGTAAGAGCAGGTGTGGCTGAATGGTATAAAAAGCCGATGAAAAGTCCATGAATAGGATACGCACGTATGTACCAGTGCCATCCAGATGGTTTGCTACCAGGTTGTAGAGTGTCAAACAGGCATCATCCACTCCTCTTTTCGCTTTGTATGCAAACTGGTAGGGGTCTAGTTGATCAGCAATGGCATTGACTAAATGGTTGCAAACAACTCTCTCCATACACTTAGCAAGAATAGGGGTCAAGGCAACTGGTCGGAAGTCATTTAGTTCTTTGGCATGTGACTTTTTTGGCACTGGAATAATAGTTGAGGTCTTCCATAGCTTGGGGAAGAACTGACTGTTCAGGAACAGGTGGAACAAATGTGTGATCATTGGGCTCAGCTGCTGGGCACAAGATCTGAGCACCGTCCTTTTAGGCCATCTGGACAAGGAGCTTTAAAGGGATTAATTCGGGACAGGCAAGATGTTACGGCATTCTCGTCCACTAAGATATCACATGGTGACAGGGAAGAACAGATCAATTCACATTCTCGAGTAAAGTCTTGTATATCAAACCTGGCATAAAACTTGTTTAAGTCATTGGCAAGGTCTGCAGCCTCACATCCTACCTCCTGTTTTTTTGTTGTGCGACCCATCATTTTGTTTAGTCCCAACCAAGCCTCGCGTGCATTCCCTTCCCTTAGTTTCATTTCTACCTTATTCTTATATTCGATCTTCGCCAGCCTTGTCTTCTGCCGAAATTCTTTGTTCCGATCTCTTACCTGTCCCGTATCACCCTGGATAAATGCATGCTTCTTGGCAACAAGGCAAGCTTTCAGGTCTTTGGTAATCCATGGCTTATTGTTCGCAAACAGTTTGATTGTTTTCGGTTTCACAACACAATCTTCACAGAACTGGATGTAGGCCGTGACAGTTTCTGTGAGTTCATCGTAATCAGAGCAGCTGTCAAAGAACAGCTGCCAGTCTGTGGCCTCATAACAGCTCCTCAGTGTCTCGATCTTGTCATGAGACCACTGCTTGATCTCTATGGCGTTTGGTTTAGCAGTTTTCACTTTTTGTCTGTATCTTGGGATAAGATGAACCACATTGTGGTGGGATCTACCCAAAGGGGGCCTGCATCTGCTTGCATAGGCATTCGAGATAGAGCTGTAGCATTTGTCTAACACACGATTCTGCCGAGTGGGACAGCTAACATGTTGGTATAGGGAGGGTAATTCCGCACTAATATCACATTTATTGAAGTCGCCGAGGATAAATACAGCCTGGTCAGTGGATCTTTGTAAGGCCTTGTTGTAGCTGGCTGCTATCTGAGCGGCGGCGTCCTTGTTGTCAGGTCCGGGAACGTACACCAAAATGACTGTCACTTGCCCGAATTCACGTGGCAAGTAGAACGGCCGAAACGACACAGTTAGGATTTCATACGACACAGTACTAGTTGTTTCACGTATCGTGAACTCCGTGGCCCAATTTTTGTTTACAAATATACACAGCCCTCCGCCTTTATTTTTTCCGTGTTTTCGTTATTCCTGTCATGCCTAATCGTAGTGAAACCCTCGAGGTGGACATCCGTTTTGTTGCTACTAAGCCAGGTCTCTGTAACACAAATTAGGCTGCTACAGCGATAGTCGCGGTCGTATTTCACCAGCGTAGCGAGTTCTGTCATTTTGTTATCAATGGAGCGGGCGTTGGGTAAGGTAATCAGCGGCAGCGGGAGTCGACAGCCTCTCCGCCGTACCCTGTTCCTGACCCCTCCTCTAGATCCTCGTTTTTTCTTCGCGGTCTTCTTTCCCGAGTGGACTCTGGTTTGATCACTTTCTCCGCTGTTGGGTGTCTTGATGTGCTCGGACCAGTCGATGCGTGGGAAGTCAGGTGGTGGGACGCAAACGCTGGGCCGAAGAGCAATCAAATACTCACGCGAGAAGGGAGGCTGTCCGCCATGCGAGCCGCCATGATGTTCGGCGTGGTCTAGCGTGGGAAATGCGAAACTCGTTGAAGCAGCGAGGAGCAGCACACAGAACTCCCAGAATATACACAGTATAAAACCATCCATCTTGCAGTCTTACACTACTAGTCGGTATTAAAAACACTCATTAAAACTAAGAGAAAGTAAACAAAAGGTGGGAGCTCTCTCAACAGGGTCGGATCGACGAGAGTCGCGCCCCTGTAGGATAGGGGTGATGTGCTCAGTGGAGGACTTTGCACGGGTGACAATCCTGGCGGCTGTGTTTTGAACGCTTTGGAGTCGATCCAGCTGCATAGCAGGTATACCCCACAATGCACTATTACAGTAGTCTAATCTCGATATGATGGTAGCCACAGCAAGTGAGTTGGCAGCAGCTTGAGTCAGCATGGGCCGTAGTCTACCTTAAGTCCTCAAAAAGTAGTAGAATATTGCCACAACAGAACTAACATGGTTACACATGGAGAGCTCTGCATCAATAAACAGCCTAAGGTCCCGCACACAGTCAGCAAAGGCTATGGAGGTATCACCGACCTGCTCATCACTAATGCCAATCTGCTCCCGTCTGACCCTGGGGCCGCACAGTAACACTTCTGTCTTGTCGTCGTTGAGTTTAAGACGATTCCTGGTCATCCAGGCCTTCACCTCAACACAACAAGATTAAAGTTGTTGAAGCGCATTCCTAGCCACTGCTCGGTCGGGGGGAAAACTGTTCAGAATCTGTGTATCGTCAGCAAAGAACTGAGGTCCCATCTGAAAACATGGGCTTCACTCACCCCTTCACAAAACCACGCACAATGTGGTCTATCTACATTAATTTCACTCAGGCGCATGCTTATTTAGCAGCTCTAATAAAGTCTGATTATATAACTCTGCTAACTCATTAACATCTGTGGGAGGATCTAATAACAACTTTGACTGAAGCAGGTCTTCTCTGAAAGCGTTCAGGTCAATCTTCTTCAAATTTATGCACAAAACAGATATCTTTTTACGCCTTGGTCGAGAGAGATCAGTCAACAAGGACTGCACAAAATGGTCTGAAATCAGAAAATCCTCTACAACAGCTGACTTGACCAGAGACTCTGATGGCGCACAAGTGATAACCCAGTCAAGAATGTGTCAAAGTCTATGAGTTGGTTTTTCAATCAGCTGACAAAGACCACGGCTATCTAAAGCCTCAATCAACCGCTTCACATCACTATCTTGAGGTCTATCAAAATGAAAATTTACATCCCCCAAAATAAGAAAATTCTCCTTTGTAAGTAAACTGTCCAGCAGCATCGCAAACTCCTCATGAAACAGAGAATCTGAAAGCTGATTCCTTTTAGATGGAGGAGGTCTATATAAACAAATGATCTGTAATGACTGCTTGGCTAATGTCAGTCTTGCGACTGTACGCGTTTTAGAAATCTTGAACGTCAGTTTCAGAAATTAACAAAAAAAATTATTTACACAATATACAGATATAAAGTACCAAACAAACATATGTTTTGTTAAAATATACATTAGAATTTAAATATTACTTTTCGGTTGTTGAAGTACAAATCCATGTCAAATTGAGTAAACCGGCAACGTGCTTCGATTCTTCAAAATGGCATTGTCATGGCATTTTCTGTTGGGAATACTATAAAAATGTGTTCCTAAGCAAACACAAGGTAAGGCTTTTCCTTTTCTTTACATTTTGATCTTTCAGAATTACTTTAAATTGTTCTTCTACCTCTTTTAGTTGATTTTTAATGATTTTTTAAAAAGGGGTCAATACATCCGTCCAAAGGGGTCAAACCGCCGTTTAGCCTACCGTTTAATGAGTTAAGGTGAACTCAAGGAGAAGAGGAGGGACTAGACTACCGTCACTACAAACCCAGATAGCATTTACACATTTTATAACTGTTTTATAAATGTTCTCACGAAATGTTGAATAATGTTTCCAGAAAATGTTTTTGGAAATATTTTTCTTGCACATCTAAAAAATGTTTTATTAACGTTTACATTCAAACTATTTTTAAACTTATTTTCTACCTTTTTAAACTGTTTTATAAACATTTTCCTGTAAAGCATGTAATAGTCGTGTCACAACCTCGGGAAGCGTGACTCTCTCTCTCTCTTCCAATCGACATGCACGGGCCAGACAAATACAGGTTATTTCGCACAAATAAATTTTATCTACAGATTAAAAAATGTGTCTTCCACTCAAATTCAGCCCCGTCTCATTTTCCCTGATTCTCTCACTTCACACTTCACTTTTGACATCATCCATACGCATTCAGACAAACTGATGTCATACACGCTCTTTCGTTCTTCCAACCTCACCTCAGCTAGATCTGTGACATGTCATTCAGGGGAATACAGAGAATATTTGATAAGATAAGGTCTGAACTCTAACCCACTCTCAAGATTGGGGATAAGCGAGGGTTTTAACTACTACACTATAGCAGCATCTAGCATTCGGGTGCGGCAACCTTAAGTGACTTTTAATTTAGAATGGCGCCATCTGTTTAAGGACTCACTTGATATTCTGACTGTAGTTGTTATCTTCAACGTTTTACCGTATTTCTACAAAGGTTCACTAAGAAAACGGCGATCAAAATCTTGTTTTTTAAACGAAAATTATCTTCGCCAAAGGAAACAATCCAACGTTGCCTCAATACGAAGTGCATGGTGTGTAAATGTGTTTTGAGATGACTGATTTTATAACAGTTTTCAAATCTACAAATCTCTAGTACCAAACAAACATATAGTTTATTAGAATACACATTACAGTTTGAATATTACTTAATAGTAAGCATCTTTATTCTGTTCTGTAGCTTCCATCCTCTGTGGTTTCTCTCATTCAACCATCCCTTACTACGTCATACATTGTACGTCATACACTCTACGTCATACATTCTACGTCATATATTCTACGTCATACTCACATCATAATCCTAGGTCATTTATCTTAAGAAGTTTTAGGCAAATGTTTACATAACATTTATTTAATATTTTTGATCAAATGTTATGCTTCCTACCATTTTAAAATGTTTGCAAACTGTTTCTAAAATGGGAAAGGCAGGCTTCATATTCCCACTTAAAAATAAAGTGCGAGAGCACTGACATTTGAGAAAACGTCTGCTTTTTAAACTGTTTTTATGCCTAGGCTATGGCAGCCATTGTTGGGAAAGTCTCCAGCCCTTCACTTCCCTTTTCACTACAGCTCACGGCATGAAGTTTTTGTGTGGCATGTAAAAACTTTGATTACCTACAAGGGTTCACAGCTGAAAACCGAAACATTTCAACAAAAATAACAGACTATACATAAGGGCGAGGCTTACAAGAGCAAAAGAAATTCACCCGTCCTGTCACGGTGGCGTACATCCCATAGCAGGATAAAATGGTGACTCCTCTTGCAAGCTTCTAAGAGAAAAACGAAAATCTTAGATGTTTAGTTTTGGTTGTTTTTTTAGTTTATTTTTCTGTTCGGATGTAGTTTAGCTATGCACACACTCGAACAATATAAACAAATAAGTCAGCGATGGATTGACATACATGTAGACAAACGGGACGCAATAGTAACATAAAAAGAAAAAGACCATAAGACTATTTGGCAGGACTGGTGACATGTAACTGGCTCACATCAACTAGAGCATTGTATGGAAAAGAGAAACTCAACAGATCACATGAAACGTTGTCATCTCTGTCTACATCATCTGCCAACAAGTATTAGCGTCGTTAACTTTCAATACGACACAGAGATGTTTGCAATCAGATGTCAGTTATCTCCTTTACATTGCTACTAGATCACATCTTTCATCTAGGTTAAGCGAAAGTCGTATGCATATACTAGATTTTTATATCAAGCCTTTATGATTAAATACAAAATAAATATGCAATTTAGTATATACATACGAGACCAAACCGCGCACATTCGGAGATTGAAGATTTTTCTCAACATCAAACATAAAGCAGATTTACATCATAGAGTCCTAGTTCTAGTCCTATCTATTCGTATAGCGTGAATGTATACAGTTTTGCTCGTGATTTTCCGGCTGGCTGCTTATTGCGAAACACGACGTTGATGTCATCTCGTCATGTGGTGTCGCTGTGCGCGGCTGCTCCTGGGAAACCGCCATAGCGATTGATTTCATGGAGCACTGAGTGTTTTCTTTACTAGAGCACACAAAACACTACATTTCTGAAAACCGCGCGACCTACAGATCTCACGCACCCAAGCCGCCTCCTCCCTCTCACGCCTCCATCACCTTTTTCCTTTTATTTCTTCAACTCTACTACCAACAGCCACCTGTTGACAACCTCTTCTGACAACATATCAGAGCATGGAAATGATGTTGCACCCTATTTTGCCATGTTGCCTGCTGTCCAACACCTGCAAATATTCAGTCTAAATATACACCAGGCCACGGTGATGTGGGATCCTTGATCAACAAATACGATCACGTCGATCCTAATATTCTACTTCTATTCTGTGATATTCGCGACACGGCGTTGAGCTTGTTTTCTCACACTCAAGACGTCTGGGTCAATGGCCTCCCCTTAGACCTTAATAATATTAGTTGTCACATCTCAAGGTTAAGTGTGATGCAGATCTCTGAACAAAGTGAATCCACTGACGTTTGCTGCCATTATCTGTAGGATTTCCTTCATGAGTACAAACTCACTCCCTCTGAGTGTCGAAGAGAACATTCAGCAACAGCACAATGTATCCTGGTCAGTTTTCTTTTACCGAGGATTGCATCTTTTCTCTTCCACTTCAGCTAGTGCAGACGGCGCTATTTTGTTTAGAAATACTTCCCTTTCGTCACTTCCTGTTTTCACGACAAGTCCACGTGTGCTTAAGCTAGAAACATTAATATAATATAATATTTCCCGCCCCTCTTCATCATAAAATACCACAGGAAAATGTTTTTCTGATGTTTTATGCTCTATTTCCAAAGATTTTTGTTGAGTGCTCGTGTTGTGCTTTAATTTGTGTCGTGTATGATTCACTTCCTAGTCAGCATTTCATACATGGGAAACCATTTAATTTGGAGATATGTATGTTAACCCTTTAAACGAACTGAAAAAAGATTTATGAACTTTCTCTGTATGTGTTCGCGTGCAATACAAATAGAGAAAGAGTAGTTATTGTGATTTATAATAAAATTACTACAGTACACACAGCGGTGTTAACCTGATCACTATACTGCTTTATGACAAAGGCTTCCTAATGCGCTTCACCTTTTTTCTAAAGGCGCGCAAAACTTTACTTGTAAGTAAGTTTACCTTGACATAAGGGGTTAATAAAGGGATGACATCAGGGTCCCCAGGGTACTTTAAGAACGCTCTCATCTGGCACGATCGACAGTCATTTTCGCTCGTCCAAAGGAGCCGCATACACAGTCTGTAAGATAACCAAGTCGACTCCCTGAACTTTCCTTGTCGGTGAACCAAGTGAGTATTGTTTGATTCTGGTGCATTCTGTTATTGTTTTTTTTAATCATTTTAATTCTACAGTACATACATGTACAACACATACAATAAAGCATAGAACACGTCAAAATTTAAGCAACAGATACACAAACAAACAACGTAATACACACATAAAATAATAGAAATGACGAATAACAATGCAATCGATCATTATTATTATTACTACTACTTTGAAAGTCCCTTTCTACAAATAATACCATTATTTTAAAAATGACATAACTAAATGTGAGCACTGTTTCTGAAAGAATATTTGCGTGCTAGTAATATATGCAACATATAGCTCCTTAATCTATCATGACTTTAGAAAAGGCATAAACGTTGCCACTGTTGGTATGGCCTTCCGGAATCGACATTTATAAATGAAAAATGTTGCTAGAAGAATAATGAAATTCAAAGCTTTGTCAACATTTTCAGTTCTACTAATATCAAATACAACAAGTTCTTTACATAACTCAATTTCCTCTAAATGTAAAATTGTTTTCCATTTCCTTTATTGTGTCTAAAAAATTTAACAGTTTCCTCCATAGTAACTAAAGATGCAATAAAAATAATTTTAAAAAAGTTCCCGAATCCCATTGTCTCTCATATATCTAATTTGGCTCTTTTTCATGCTGCCTGTCCAGACCACTTGCATCTTGTCAATTTTACCTTTTAACCCGGATGTATCAACGAATCTATCTAGTGTGTTAGTAGCTTCGTTTAAAGATTCTTCGCTACCATCTAAAAATCATGTAGTATCATTTGTAGATTTTGCTAACAGCACTTCTTCCGCCTTTACCTTTATTCCCTTTATAGTATTATTTTTCCTTATCATTATTAAACGTATATTTGCACAAATTAAGTATAAATAATGCAAGATTATATCCCCCTGCCTGCAGCCTCTTTTTAAGCTAAACCAACCTGACTATTGCCCGTTGAAGTATATAAATGAAGATGCATAATTGTACAACGTAACAAACCATTTTATAATATTCTCTGGAAAACCAAACAACCTAGATCTTTCAATAAATATCGAAGACACACAACGCCTTCTCAAAGTCTACAATAAGCAATAATCCCGGGATATTGTTAGCATGTGCGAAGTAAAGTACATCATAAGTCAACCTACTATTATTCCCCCCCCAAACAAATCTACCTTTCATAAATCCTCTCTGACATTCATCAATCACCAGTGGTAACACATGCTGTAGTCGTTTAGCAATGGCTGATGCAATCTTATAATCTAAATCACTGGAGATTGGATGGCCTCCAATTCTGAATAAACTGCTCTGGTTTCTGGTCCTTAGGCAGACACGTAACTATGCCTTGCCTTTGTGAGTCTGATAACTGACCTTTTCCAAAACCTTCATTAATTGATCTAACAAGAAAAGTTCCAATGTCCACATAGAAGAATTTTAAAAAATTCAGCAGTAAAACCATATTGGCCAGAGCTTTTATTATTTTTCATATTCTTTAGTGCTGAACCAGCCACCTGCAATTGAATAAGGCCCTCCAAAGATTCTGACACTTCAGTAGTTAACACAGGATTATCATGTAGCAGGCTACATAGTTTGATCGCAGTTTATACAATTATTTATAATAATGTTGGACCTCCCTTAAAATTTCATCCTGATTCAGAATAGTGTTTCCATTGTCCCTTTCCAAGTAACTCATTAATTTTTTCTTTTACAAATTTTCTGTTCTCCAAATTGCAGAAGTACTTCACAGCTTTTTACTCCTACTAGGACCCATTTTACTCGAGATCTTACAGCCACATTTTCGTTTCTCTTATTTCTTAACTCTTTCAACTCTTTTCTTAAATTTTGAATTTTTATTTTTTGAGGTCGTCAAAAGTACAACCCTTACAAGTTACGTAAAATCTACCATGGAGTTGGGCGCACCAGTGAGCAAAGCAGATACAACCATAAAGCAGCCTACAGGAAGACAGATGTCACTTCTTCTTCGCAGTAAAGCTGACACTTTGAGAGACGAAGTGCGTTGGGATCTTACAAAGAAAGCTGAAGAATTTAGAGTAAACTATAAAAATAAATCAACGGAAGATATTAATAAGGAAATCCACGAAATAATCCAGGAGGGCAAGAGGAAAACGAATGACTGTTTTGACGAAATGGAAAAAGAAATTACCAGACACGCTCCCAAGCCACCAAAACGCCAGGAAGAAGAAACCGATGCCTCTTTTGAGGAAAGAGTGAAAGCATACCTAGAGGAAGCTGGGCATTACAGAACGTTGGCAGAAACTTCTGTTTATATCTTGAAAGGCATTACGGAGCTGTTCCAGGAAGTCTTCGTAAAAGTGAAGGAGTTCTTCAACGACCTCTGGAACTGGATAAAACAAGTCGTCAAAAATATCGGTGAAAAAATCGCCAGCTTCTTCAAAATGATCAGAGAAACAATTACCGCAGGCTTAGAAAAGCTTTTCGGCTGATTTTTAATGTTCTCGATTCAGCCCTGGCGACAATATTCTTTCGTCTGTGAATTCACCTATTATTTGGAATCTTTGTGCACCTTATTTTTTGCTGTAACCTGACAAACATTTAACCAGAAACATGATACGTGTTCCACCACTTATATCTTTCCCATAAAGTTATGAACCATGGGGCAGTTTTATGAGGCTGTCACGCTGGTGATGCTCTCATTTGGTTTCCATGCTGACTACAAATCAAAGGAAAGTTTGATTTTTATCAGTGCAGGAATTTTAACAGTAAAACGTCTTCTGTATATATCTTTGACATATACCCAAATCAGAGTAATCTTACCTTTTCTTTACCTTGACTTTTCTTGTTCTAGCTCTGTAACTAAAGTCTGTAATTTTATATTGCTTACTTTGCCGTGGTTTCTGGTCGTATTGTCTAGTTTATAAACCCTTTAAAATAATTAATTTGTTCTGCCTTTCCGCTTTTGTAGATGATATTTGGTTTTACTTTTTTCTTAACGCGTAAATCTAAGTTTGTCCAGAGAGGCAATAAACTGTTATGATCTTCTGAAGATTTTAGCCATGTTCTTGATCATTGATCGATTTATTCTGTGTTTGACAAATGATTGCACGGTCTGTAGATGTAAACTGTAACCCATCGACATATTGCTCTAAGATCATGATGTCCTCTTCTGAACAACAGTCCGGTCATTCCATTAACTTACTTATTTCGGTAAACGTCCATCTCAGCCTCGAGTTGAGCAATTTCTTTGTCCCTATCACTGATCTCTAACTGCAGTCTACACCCACGACCTTCTTTTTTTTTCTTTAGATTTCTGTAAATTCTGTTGTATGATTCTAATTTCGTCAATTATGTGATTTTGTGCTTCAGTTCATCATGAATCTCCTGCAGAGCGGATTCTCTCAGCAACAACGGTTGTTTGGTTGGTGACAACTCACGTTTAGATTGCGCATGCGTGTTGCCAGCTGCGACTGTATCTTGATCCTTTTCCTGTAGGTCAAAGACCACCTTTTTGTACCTATTACATTTCCGATGATCAGGTCAACCACCGGATTTTCGATCGCACAACATTTCAGATTTCCAGAAAAGAAAGGTGTCTGAAGTGGCACACGTGCGAAATGATGGTGACGAGGGAGGTGTGGCATGTCCCACATTAGCGTCTGTAGTTGTCTCTGTTCCTCCTTCCCATTGACCTGTTGGGGTTTGCCTTGCGATAGCGTTCTGCACATTCAGCCATAGCTGCAGCTGTGGGTAAGTCCCTCTCTCGCATAAATGCAGCCAGACCTTTTGGGACGCTCTGATAGAATTGTTAACGGATTATTAAATCCTTCAGATGTTCATAGTCTTATGCTATGATTGCCATGGACATTCAATGCTCAGCCAAGCTGCTACATCTCGTCAAAAATAAGTTCATATCTTCATCGGCTTGTGGCCGCACAGATGTAAAATTTGTCCTATACCCTTCGTCTGTTTGTTGAAACTTTCCTAATAAGGCTTTCTTCAATGCTCGTGTTCTCTTTTTTCTCTTGTTACTCAAATTATAATATACATCCAAGGCTTTGCCTTGCAAATCAGAGGCCAAAAACAGAGGCCACATCTCGGTAGGCCAGTTCAGCGATTGAGCTTGTGTCTGAAACCTGCTCAAATAAGCATCGATTTGGTCTTTATCCTCTTGAAACATGGGGAATTTTTGAATAAATTCTTTTGGAATCCTCACTGGTGGCTCGTGGTTAGAAGAGTCACGTCTCGATTCTGAACTCATCCTAAGTTTCTCCCACTCGAATTCTCTTTCGAATTCTCTTTCGGCTTCTCTCTCTTTTCTCTCAGCTTCCTCTTTACGGTCTAGCCTTTCAGCTTCCTTCTCTCTTTCGTATCTCTCTGCTTCTTCTTTACGTTCTCTGGCTAGTCTCTCAGCTTCTTCTTTACGTTCTAATCTTTCTGTGACTCTGTCCTGTCTCTCTATACACTGTAAAATGTATTTAGTAAGCTCTCCTTCTTTTAATACTATCATCTCTCCAGCTCTCTCATACTCTTCAATACGTTTCTGTGATGTTTCCATTTTCCATTACCCTAAGTAATACCCATAAAGTACAAACTTTCAGACAAACTAGTCCTATGCCCAGTCAAGGCAGGTTATAACAATGGTATCAATATCAATTAATTACAAACGGTTGAACTCCACAATATCAGAAAACAAGGGGGAGCAATCCTCTAATTATACACCAAGCAGTGAGATAACTCCACATTGTAACAACCTATTATCTCATTACCAGATGTGAATCCTTATCAATAGAGCAAAAGAGGGAAACAATCCCCAAAATACAACTAAGTCGACTTCACTGAATAGTGTGAGAATATACATGGATTTTGAAAAGGCCAACGTCTCACTATGACCTCTTAAACTATACCAAGATCCTACAGCATATCATCAATTAAAGTATTAACATAATAGCACATAGCATGTCATCACAGAAATAATCACAGTCTCATAGGATAAGTCCAGTTTCCTTACAGTCACATAGGTAAAGATTATTTAAAATAAGGAAGCTCAAAAGTTTTGTTTATATAAAAAACAAGACAGTATACTATTGAATAGGTGACATTTACTCCTACGCTCGGTTACTATACACGCTTTCATACACAGGAGAGCGAGTTGAGAACAAAAAGCCTCAACAGTAGATAAAGAGGCTAGGCCCTTACTGTGGAGAGAACTTTACAATCTCCACAGACCCGTAAAGCTGGAGACGGGGGAATGTACAAAGTCCCACATGTCAACAATTATTATGCGGTTTGAACAGTGTGTAGGGAAGATGTTATGTACGAAGTTGTAGCAGGGAGATAATCGAAGTTTGTTGTTTCGCGTTCTGTCACTGATATTTTGGTGTCCGCATTTTGGAAATTATTGTATTTTGCATCTCACTTGAATTATTTTGTTTCTCGTATTCCCACAACAAACACAAAAGATACTACAGCTAAACTAAATCAAGTTTGGGCTAAACCTGATACAGTCAGAGACGCCCACTGGCAGATGTTTGTTATTTGTTGAGCGAAAGAACACGTTAAGGCACAGTGTTTGCATGTTTGTGACATTTTTCTATGTCACTGTGTCTGTGACATTGTGTCTGTGTCACTGTGTCTGTGACATAGTGTCTATGACATTGTGTGTCTGACATTGTGTCTGTGACATTGTGTCTGTGACATTCACATCGTTAAAGCCTTTAGATCCCACACGGGTGCGGGAGGTGCGGGAGGTGCGGGACGTGTTCGCAAGTAGGAACTGTTCTTATTCGTTTCTTTCCAGCAGCTACAACATAAAAAGAGAGAAACAGTCAATAGGAATAATGTGGTCAACCCGAGGAACATAGATTGTGTTGTCTTCCTTGGGGATTTCGGGACTCAAAATATCTCGAAAGGTTGAAGATTTTTCCTTACCTTGACTGCGTGAGGTACATCCAAACAGTGATTTACCTGAAAAAAGGCTTTGGATGTTGATGACCAGTGTGTAGTATTTTAATGTACTTCAGGTAACATGGTTGAGAAATGTGTTCACAGTGGGGTTTCCTTTCTTATTCCAATGTTTATGTTACGTGTAATTTCAGATAAGTGAGGTCGGGAAGCGAAGAATCCGCACTGAGAGCGAGTATAGCTTATTTATGACATCTTCTGAAGTGGATTGACAATGTACACGTGTGAGAAAAAGTAAAACTATTACACTGTTATATTAATATTTTAAATTTTAAATCCTTATTTCCTCTATTCTCAAGACAAAACGTCAAACATAACAGAACATCTGAGTCCACTAAATAGTGTACAACTACTTTATTCTTACTTATTTCCACAGGAAACAAAGGTAAGAACAATATTCAATTATGTTGTTTAATTATGCACATAATCTGCTCTAACCGTTGTGCCGCAATAGCATCTCTTCTCAGAGAAATCTCTACGACTCCTAAATGACTCTGACTTCCAGTTTTAACGATCCACAAACCTTTACAGTTACTATTACATAATACTATTGGCTGATTCTCGACCTATTCCTTGATAATGAAGATGGAAATACTCTTCATGATATTTCCAAAAAATTTCGATTTGAATTCAAGCTGGTTATTTAATCGTTTCCAGCCGCCATAACTTTTTACCCTTATTAAGACTTCGCACAAAATATCGCACAAAACCTGTCTTACCTGAGTCTTACTGTGTTTTACTTTCAGTAAGAGATTTGCTTTTTCTAAATTCATACATTTACACACATGAAATGGCACAGACGATGGGGGAAACGGGTTGAAGCTGCCTTTGTGCTACTGGATGTAAGACGACCTCGGATGCCTTCTCTCTTTCCAGTCGTCAGACAATCACTGCGACGGGACCTTCTACCCTAGACGACGATCTCACCTGTACCAGCCGCCACCTTGAAGTTCCATTGTTCAGTCTCTGGCTGTCGACTAGTCGACACTTAATCCCCGACACTTAATCCCCGACACTTAATCTCCTAGACATTTAATCCCCAGACACTTAATCCTCAAAAACGCCCCCAATGTTATAAATGTTGAAGTTAAGTATTATTTTAATTGTCAAACTTATTTTGATCTTTACATGAAAATAATTATTTGAATTTGAATTAAATTTTTCATTCACTTCATAATTAAATTTTTCATTCACTTCATAATTTCTTGAGTTGAAATTTCATTTTGAGGATTAAGTGTCTGGGGATTAAATGTCTAGGGGATTAAGTGTCGGGGGAGTAAGTGTCTGGGATTCGTCGATTTCAGTCTATTGATTTATTAATCTTTTAATTAGTTTAATTGTGGGAAATTTCCATATCGCACCCAAAGTAAACACGACAATGTTACTACTGTGATAGTAATTAACAACTTACCACTGGACATTTTCAGTAGATTGAAGTGCTTACAGAAGATATCCGAGTCCTTCACACTGGGTAAAGTATTGTGCTCCTCGTCAAGCACATCCACCTCTTGTGCAACCCCTTCGTAAGTAATCTTCGTGCTTTCCTTCTGGGAGTTCTACTCAGCTCTATAATTAGATTCTTCCTGCTGACAACTGAACAACAAACCCACACATAAGGGTGAGTAGAATAATCGTGAAAATAATTTTTATTAGGATAATAGAGATCGCAGTTAGCTTTTACCTTTAATCTTAAGGCGCTCACGTGACTCACAGTCTGGCTAAAAAACAAAGGAGGACCCGGTACTTGTCAGAGAGGCTTTTATTTCAACTTTTCAGCAAATTATCATTCTGTGAAAATGTCACCAAGTGCTAAAGACAACAAGCAAACTTGTTTACTTGTTTATACTTTTATTTCATTGTTATTATGCTACTCATAGTAGTAACAATCAGAAATACATTGCTTTCTTTACTTGCTGTGATCTTGGCAACTTAGTTTAATATTATATGTGACACCGTTTAGCACTTGTATAGCAGTTGTGTATATTAACAAAGTACTGGAGTTGCACAGTAACACAAAACTACTTAATTAGTCAAACAGAGAGCAATAATTATGCACGCATAATACTAGCAAGACTATAAAACGATTTTCAAGAACTGAACAAGTAAAAAATTTGTTGCACAGTCTCAGAAAAATGTAGAAAGGCGGGGTCGGAAGACCTCAGGTCTGTTTTCTGCAAGAAATTTTATTCTTGCAAAACAGTTCATTGATCCATTGGAATTTCACTATTGAGCATTCTGGTTACATTTATTTTTTGTTATGAAGCATATGCTCATCTATTTCCAAGTGATAAACTTCCTATTGTTAGCATGTATAACTAGCGCGCACACACACACACACACACACACACACACACACACACACAGATACAAAATGTCTATGTGGAGGCCCTCATGCCCATAAAGAGTACTGGTGTACATCATTACAGACAGCGTATATAATACACAATACATTCCATTAGGGCATAAATAATGTTAACGTAAATTAGTATTTTTATTTACAGCTAGACAAGAATAACATCTTCTCATTTTAAAAGAGAACAGCATCTACAATGTATTTTTTCTTTTGTGTTTATTTTGTTTGTAGATCTACCAGACATGGGGAGCAAATAAAAAAAGAAAATTCATCATCGTCGTTCATGTGATACAAAGGACATGGACTGGCTACATTACTGACTGACTATCTTAAGTAATTCAAAACAATGTCAAAAATCCAAAAAAGGTTTTACGCCAGCACTTTTCTCATAAATTTTATTAATGTCTAAACTGAAATACGCTTTTTATCTGGTGCAGAATATATTGAGTCATGAGAACAAACTGTCACTGCTACTAGTGGCATAGTTTAATTCTTGCCAGTGACAATCTATAATCCTTCGTTTAAACGGTCTAAAACTTTCACCACCATTAGAAGTGTTAGTTATTCCATTCTGTGGTTTATTTGGACAAATCAAAAGTCAATCCTTAATAAAAGAAGTAAGCCTTATTTCTGATTTTTTTTGTTGCCTCTGATGACTCAGTTTTCATTAACACCAACAAACTAATCATCCATCCTAATACTCTCAAGTCGTTTTAGTATTATTTAAAGGCTCTCCAATAATTTCTTATTATTTAAGTATCTACAATAGTTTACATAAATGTTAATGAAAAGGAAATATTACAAAATCATTGTATATCATTATACTAGGAGTACATAAACCCAGACGAAAAAATCTTTTCACAATGGAAATGTGCATTTTATTTAAGGCCCTGTATTTCTGCTCAGTAACACAAGATTTGCAGAGCATATTAAATATGGTAAACACATTTACAAAATGACTGCTTGTCTTATGATTGGAATACAAAATACTGCTGCCTTAGAAATCATATCTTGAGATGCATGACAGAAACATAATAGTGTGCATCACTTTCCTCTCAACCAATCTATAAATCTGATGGGTGCCGTGACAGCACTTTTCACTGTGTTTACCATGACATCAACTAGGCCTTGCTCCTCGTTCTTTGCAATCCTGTCCTTAAGCTGGTTCAGTTCCTCAGCATACAACCGATCTTTTTCTTCTTGAGTTATTTTCTTTTTTTGCAACAAATTAGCAAAGACTTTTATTAGTTCTTCCTCCACTTTTGATCCAACGGAAGAGTATTTCGGGCATTTGTAACAGTAATAGTTGTTCTTATTAACCATCTTGTAAGCCATTTCAAGAAATTTCATTACCTGCGGCTTCTTTTCAGGTGAATTGTTATCAAACACAACATACCTGCCTCCGCAAGCCCTTACAATAGATTTAAGTGCTTCAGGGGCATTTCTTAAGTTTTCCTCTATGGTCTCTTCATTAGACTTCAGATCATCTCCTCCTGTAAAAATAATTATCATGTGCTCTGTAATGTTCTTATCAAATATGTTAATAAGTCTTATGAATGTTCCCTCTTCTTCCTCAGTAAACCGACCAGCTTTGATCACAAAAATAAACCCGTCGGGTCCTGGATGCATGCAAGCAACAGCTTTGACAGTGATTTCAGTAATTTCTGTTTCAGAAACTTTTGTGTCATAAAGGCCAGGACAGTCAATGATCTGAAAAATCAATCAATCAATCAATCAATCAATCAATCAATCAATCAATCAATCAATCAATCAATCAATCAATCAATCAATCGCCATAACGATCATACTTTTCTGGAAAATGTTGATAATCGCGTTTAAATCTTTGGCTGACGTTTGCTGTTTTCATTAAACTTTAATTTTATTTCTTAATCATATTTGTGAATTTCAATCAAATTATTTTCTTTTACTTTAAGTCTTCATTTCTTAGTGACTTAAAAAAAGAAATAAATAAACACGTATCCCTTAAATATATGTCCATCGACGAATTGTCAGACTGATAAACACATAGTTAGGGACTGAAAACACCAACGAATACTTCACTTTTTGCTGAGGGCTCAGCGGTTATGAAAAATAAAATTTAGAATTATTCAGCGTACCTCTATGGGTACATTGTCGAAAACACCACGCTGCAGATCACACACTCGTGTCATCGAGCTGAAGGAAGATGAGGCTTTAAATTTTCTCCCCCCTAGAATAGTATTTCCAGTGGTACTTTTTCCTACACCTGTCTTACCCATCAGCAGGAAGCGAAGTGTCTTTATGCTGCCTGGAACTGAAGCACAAAAACACATATGGGCAAAGAATCATCACAGCAAAACACTAGCAAGATAAATTCAGCTTGTCGATGGTCTGGCAAGTGAAATTTCTTCTTCTCTGCATTGTGCACAGTTATTTTTCTGCGTAGCTTAAATTTAGCTAAAGAAATTAAACAGAGAAGCCAGATACAACTGTGTAAAATACATGTTTACTTTAAATTGGCGAATACTTTAGATATTTATTTAGTCAGGAAAAGATGTCTATTTTTCCAAAGTAAAAAATCCCGCATATGAAAGTAAAGGTCAATTAAAGGAAACTTATTAGCAGTAATGTGGCTATAACGATATTAAGAGTGAGCGAAAAGAGAAACAAACTGGTGACAATCAGCATTCAAGTCTGAACACAACTTTCACACATTTTTAAACATCTTTTGAATGACATACTATAGTACTGTGGGGCAGCTGCAGGATTTAGCTCTTTTATTTCCTTCTCAACGGCAGCTGGAGAGGTCCTTGATGTTTGTTAAGGAAACACCGCCACGTGCAGACAGGACACTGACCACAAAAACAGACTACACGGCGTGCTCCACACCAAAACAAAGATCTGTGTTCCTACAAAGTTCCTACTGTCTTCTGTTTTGTGGGAGGGGTCTAACTAAAATAACACACTTGAAAACGCCCAACTATTCTTCCACTCTTCACAAAATCCTCAGAAATTTTCCATCACACATATCTCCTTAGCGGTCAATAAACATGAAAAAATTATCACTGTATAACCAATCACATAAACATCAAAATACATCAGTTGTCATACCTAAATCAATATATCCATAGCCAAGAGTAAATCACGATCCATCCCAAAAGTCAGGCAAAAATCAATACATCAATAATCAAGCGTAAGTCCAAAATATCAATCGTCGAGCATAAATCGATCTGACTGTTCTAGAAGGTTCTAAGTCCAGTTCTCCAACGGAAATCGACATATATATGACAAGTCCCGAAACGATAGTCTTATGTCAAGTACAAAAAGACCAAACTTACTTACTGTTCCTGGGCCACTTTGCTATCATTCACGCACTCGTAAACACCTAGACTTATCTCCCGGAACCGCTTCTCTTGCCGAGTAGTCGGCCTTCCCCTGGATCACTTATGACCCAACTCTCCTGCTCCAGTTGACAAGGTATAATCCATACGCGGGCGACAGCACTCCCGGGGGTCAGGTACACCACAATTAGGAGGTAAGATACTCCCGGGTTGTCGGCCACACCTATCGCTGTCAACACAAGACTTCCGGGTTGTACTCGCCCACTCCTCGTGAAGACAATATACTCCAACACTTCAGCCTCACGATATTTTCATCCAATCCTCTCGACTCTCCCACCGAATTCTGTATAACTGCCCCACTCTGAATAACTGCTGTGACGGCGATATCCACAGTTACTGCTGAGCGGGGCTGACTTGGCAGGTACCACTCGCTGTAGCGATATCTTCTCTCATCTTCTTTCTCCCAACTTAATTCCTTGGCTAGGCAAGCAATTCGGTCTACTCGCTTCTCGCTTCCACATAGTAAGTCTTCTAGGTCCTTCCTCTAGGACTTTTAGTCGGGGAATGAAATAAAATCTGTTCACCTGCATTGCAGGGACTCTGACTACTTTGCTCAGTCCTGTAAACTATACTCACTCCGTTCATTTGCTTTCATTCAGGGGAGACTATTATGGCATCCTATTACTTAAATGGAACTAACTGCTGCCAAAAGAAATGTTCTCTAAACGTACACAGAATGGGCACACATACAAGGGCGACAAACCCTACTGAGTAAAACCATCAGGGGCAACGACCCCCTTTCCCTAACATTTCTTGACTTTTGAAACCTGACTGAGCACCTGTACAAAATACGATATGTAATTTTATCAATCTGTAAGAAAAGTCAATCTATTTCTTCTTTTTCTGCATGCAGGTGACCAAAGATTTTAAAGTCACACGACGTACATCATGTATTAGGGAAAATGTGCATTAAATAAATAAGCAGATGTGCCAACTTCTTTCTTGGTGTTGTAGGTAATCATTATTACAATTGTCACAAAAGATTTATTTATGCCCATCCGTGTCACCTGTTACTCAAACGGTGCATTCAAGGAAACACAGCACAAATTTATGATTCCAGCAAATCATGTAAACAACGATAGTGAGATTGAAAAAGGATGAAATGAAGGAAAGAAAGAGTGTACAGTGTTTTAGATTATTACAATGCAATAAAAATACAAACACCTTTATTAATCCCTTTCAGGAAATTATTATCTGCCATGGTAATTTAATATCAGACATTACATAACACTTAAATAAAACAACAGCAGTATGAGAACCTTCACTCAAAGATGTCTCCTAGCCATGACTTGGTTGTCTATCTTGATTGCCGACGGAATAAAAATGCAGATAGCGTTCGGTTCTGGCTCGGAGAACTCCGAACTTACCACTTTTATCTATGCGTCTGTTGTCAAATTACTGTCGGAGTGGATGAGAGTCATCGACTAAAATTGTAGTCAGTTTATTATATGTCAGATTCCACTTATGGCTGTTTTCAAGGAGTCCCGTTACAATCCCTGATGGCTAATCTAGATATCGTGAGTCCCTACCTTAACTACTATACACAACATGCACAACACCCACTCTCCACTTAGCTCTACACACGACTGTCTCTTTCCATGTGGAGGGCACTCCGATGTTCTTGATGTCCAGGAATCCTTTGCTGTCTCCTCGTCGATCGTTGCTGCCTTCACACGAGTATCAAGACACGTGACACGGACGTTGTTTCACCACGTGCCTCTCTCTTCCCTGTTAGGCCTGACTATTATCTCAAGCTTAACAGCGCTTAAAGAGGGAGCATTGCTTATCTCACAGTGTCAGCCTCTGTTGTCTGCGACCAAACAGCTACTGGTGATGAAACATTGAGCACTCTGTGACAGAGTGGGTGTACGCACCTTGAGCTAGCTGTGCTGGAGTAGTCACGGTTCCAAGACAAAACTCACAGCGAAGAATCTGAGACCCGTGACTAGGTCTGTGTTACAACCTTCCTCCTCGATTGTTCAATGTGAAGACGACAATTCCTCGCCAGTCACAATGTTAAATCCCTTTCTCAATGTTAAATCATCCTTTCTCATGGTCGGTCAAGCATCCTACACATCCCAACCATTCTGTTACCTAGCTACATCCAATTGCTACCTAGCTAACACATGAAAGACAGTTGGTTACTCTGAGTTAGCACTTCCCACTCCTTCTTTACCACCTTTCACCAGGAACTTGATCTGTGACTGCGGCGCCATCCCGGCTGGCTCTCTATTCACTGCCTGTGTCCAGTCGGTTGCAATAACAACAAGCGCGGTTGTCCTGCACTAGTTATACCGCAGACTTACAATTAACGGCCGTATTCTGACCTTAGGTCACTGTTGGTCTCCCTTCTTCTGAGAGATCTCCTGTAGCGATAACTGCAGTTCCACGGTCTGACCTGCGCTAGGTACTGACGTAAGTGGCCGGCAGTTTCCTGGCCCAACAGATTCCAGGGGAGATAATCGGCGATGAGATATTCCTGGTCTTTTGTCCACCCAACGACCAAAGGATGACCACTGTGTCACTGATGTGACGTCACCTTAACGGCTAATCCGTTCCCACAGTTACCCATTCATAGCTCGTTTAACAGCGCGTTCGCTCCACTCATTCAGGGAGCAGAAGTGCGGCACCGACACTAGAGCCCTATTCCTGGTTATCTCATGACAAAGTATTTTGCGATTAATGAAATGCACGTGAATTGTTTTCACACATATTCTGTGTCTAACCAAAAACGTGTCATCATAGAATAAATGTTTTGTTCATGTGTCAAATGTGTCTGGTGCATAATGTGTCACCACATTCTCTATAGGGCTAAACTCTCCCATTTTAAGTCATCTTGGTCTGTGTTTGAGGATCGCATGTTGCTAAAAGAAGTATTTGTCAAGAGTATGAAATGCCCGAAATTTCCGACTATAGTCGCGACTTTTTCCCCAGCTATGAACCCTTCGGCTTAGACACCGATGCGACTTGTTTGTGGATTCTTCTGATCCCAAGAGCATCACACCCTCGTCTACTCTTAGCTTCTCTCTGGATGAGCTTCATGTTTGTTAACTGTTTGCATTTGAAATGAAAGTCGCATACAAATAAAGTATTCAGATTGTTAACTGACTGGTCCTTGTTGATGACCGTTACTCGTTTTGGGTCCAGAAAATATGGCGGTGTCAACTTCTCACTCCAAACAGTCCGAAACGATAAACAACTCCTTATTATCAGTTTGATGCCAGTCAAAACACAACACTCCTGCACTAACTATCACCCTATTAGCGTCGACACACGCCCGCTTCAACTTTTAAATAAAACTCAATGGCGATACACGCCTACCATACTCTAAACTACTATGATGGCGACACACGCCTACCATACTCTAAACTACTATAATGGCGACACACGCCTACAATACTATAAGACTACTATAATGGCGACACACGCCTACCATACTCTAAACTACTATAATGGCGACACACGCCTACCTTACTCTAAACTACTATAATGGCGACACACGCCTACAATACTATAAACTACTATAATGGCGACACACGCCTACCATACTCTAAACTACTATAATGGCGACACACGCCTACAATACTATAAACTACTATAATGGCGACACACGCCTACAATACTCTAAACTACTATAATGGCGACACACGCCTACAATACTCTAAACTACTATAATGGCGACACACGCCTACAATACTCTAAACTACTATAATGGCGACACACGCCTACAATACTCTAAACTACTATAATGGCGACACACGCCTACAATACTCTAAACTACTATAATGGCGACACACGCCTACAATACTCTAAACTACTATAATGGCGACACACGCCTACCATACTCTAAACTACTATAATGGCGACACACGCCTACAATACTATAAACTACTATAATGGCGACACACGCCTACCATACTCTAAACTACTATGATGGCGACACACGCCCGTCCTAAACAGTGAAACTCCATGGCGACACACACCTACAATACTATAAACTACTATAATGGCGACACACGCCTACACTACTCTAACCTACTCGCTTCTTCTTTCTCAACGATCACACTAAACGTTACGCATGCGCTCTCTTGCTCGAACATTTTACATCAAAGCTTGCGTCATGCCTCCAGACTTGCGTCATTCGCCGAGGCTCACGTCATTCACACTCGCTCACGCGCTCGCTAGGATTGGCCTAGACACACTAAAACTTTCATTCGTTACACAGATCAGCGTGTGAAGCACACACCCTCGTCATGTTGAAAACGAGAAGAAATGTCTACGATGCAGCTTTCAAGCTGAAGGTGATCGACCTGGTCATTGAAAAAAGCGATTGAGCAGCTGCGAATTATTTCTGAATAGAGTAGAGATTTGCTTAAAATTTAGTGGGTGCGGCTAATATACAGATGCGATCAACAGACCGAAATGTTTGGTAGGTCAAGGAGTTCACCTTAAAGAAGGAGGTTGCACGGATTCACGGTGAAAGTTGAATAGGCATATTTTATAGAATAACATGCGTTGATTTGATCGAGAAAACGATCTGACTGGTACTAACGACATTCGTATTCTTTAGATTTTAAGAAAAATCGTTGCTGCCTTATACACTTAGCTTATACCACCAAGAAACCACTTCATAGACACATTGAAACATATTGCTCATTCTCATCAATATCGTGACAGATAATCATCTAGACCATCATTTTTGTCATTTGAAAAGTCCGCTTTAGCCCTTTTTTGAAATTAAACTGGACTCTTTATCAAGAAATGCCGTCTGATCTGGTAGTATCATAGAAAAGTATTTTTAATGCAGTTATAGAACAAATATGACATTAAAGTATAAAATGATACTTTATGGACAGAGCATTGTAATGAGTATTTAAAAGCAATGCAAAGGTAAGTATTTAAGTCTTATATACAGAACTGACCTTGGACAAATTTCAATTCAGTAAACAGCTCCAGAGCCTGCAAAAGGGCTTCGCTCTTTTGCCTTGTCTCAGTGTGTGTGTTCACATCAGCGCCGACAGTCTTTGATCTTGAACTAACTGTACTTCTGTCACAGCCAGCACCTTCTGACACTGCACAGAAAATAATACTTGCCCTGATTGTAATGTTTCATGGCTAAAAAGGCTCAAGTTTACATTGCGATGTTGTTTCAATGTTAATTTAGATAATTACATCTGTAGGACGATCCTACGCGACCTTAAGAGAAGAAAGAGAAGAGAACACTTTCGGGCAATTCGGCAATTAACTGAGTTGCAATGAATACATTTTAAGTGACAATCAAATTTTTCCTGTTTAATATGAGGTCACTGGTCAACAGTCACCATATTTCACTAACCCTTGATTACTGGAAACTTTCATTAATGTGTCTTCACCACTAAATCTGCGGTGATCGTACTTTTACACTGAAGGCAACCAGTCTTTGTATTCTTCTTTGTTTACATCATTGTGATAATTTTGTAAATACTTTGGATACTGTTTATACAGCAAGCTTACCTGTTCCATGGGATACTGCACTATACAAATTATCAAATAATATAAGCTTTTCTTTACATTTAACTAATTCTATATACACGGCTACGGGCCGAAAGCGAACTTTTCAAATGGTAGTGTTTCAATAGTTATACCTAGTAACCTACAATAAAGACAACCAATAAGTGACACACCATTTTAAGAGCATTTTTAAGCATTTCTGTGGTGTGTTTTAAAAAATAAAGTTTGTGTTTTCTTGTACTAAATTCAAACAAAGATAGCAACTGTATGGAGCGGATAGCTCATTTTGGAGAAGCAGGTCACGAAAAAGAACTTTACAAAAAAATACACAAAATGCAACATAAAGGCGAAACAAATACTTTGTTATCATATATATTAGACTTTAAATGTTACTTACTGGACTCGCGGTCTCCTTGTAGTTGCATCACAGCTTCTTTCAAGAGACAGACTTGTGCAAGTGGAAGTCGTTCTTCCTTTCTGAATGTTTGCATGGCATCTTCTGAAGTTAGGACAGCTAAAGTCTTTATAGAATCAAAGCCCTGATTAAGCAAACTTTGAAGTGTTCCTTGACTTAGATTGTTGTCCTTTGCCCACTTCTCAATGTCAAAGTATCCAGCTTCATTCGAAAGAACAAAACAGAGATGCATACAAACTTCACACAGAATGTACATTGTAAAGTCAGGTTTCATATTGGTCACATGTTAATGTATGATTAGCGTGCACTCAAACTGTATTTCAGCGAAGATTAATCCATCTGTCAAAGTAAATTTTGCGGTACATACATTAAAAGAACTATTTTTAATTTTTTCTCTTTAGCTCTCTTTCACTCTCTCTTTCTCTCTCTCTCTCACACACACATGTCGAAACCTCTACCTAATGTCTGTATTTGTTTTACGCCCCACCGAGCCAACTTAATATTGAAACGGCAAAGTTGAGATAGTTTTCAGAAAATGAGGTTTAGTGGCTCAGATGTCCTCAGACTGACGGCAGCCGTTGCTATGGTGCTGTCAACAACACGAAGACCTTGATACGGGTGAAGTAAAATCCTTGACAAGACCTTTGTGTCCCACTTTACTGATGTGAACATAGAGAACAGTCGCTAAAGCCGCATAAAATTCACCCATAAGAATATCTCAAACTCGATCATCTGAACCAGTGACTAGCAAGCGACACAGCGAGGAAGCCAGTCTGACAGAGGAACAAAAAGTCAGACGTGGATTCTGGTCTACTCATCTGTCTTAATCTTGCCTGCCTTCCTGCCTGTGTTGTTCTGTAAAATATTTCATTGCGCCAACGGATTCAATACACTGACCATGGTTTGAATACTTCAGTGACGATTGTTACTTTCCTAATACTTTACGAGAAAACGTAAAAGAACGGGACGAACTTCAATGGTCTTTACATATCCTTATTTATCCATACATGTCCTGAAGTCAACACACAGAGACTGAACACGTGCTCTTTCACTCAAAAAAAAAAAGAAAATCTGCCAGTAGGCGTCCCAATATTTCTTGCTGGCTTGGCTTCTCTTTTCTCTTTTGAGCCTGCTTTGTTTATTTTTTTATATTATCTTTTCTTTTGCCAATACCCTGATGTATCTTAGTACATAACCATCCACTTTATCTAACAGACTGATATAAGTATGTCACACCAGGCAGTATGAAAAACACATAAACACCTAAATACACGAACCAATATACATATATTTCTCCTCAAAAGTCCTACTATCTCTCTTAAATTCTCTCCCTTTTTCTCTCCGCTATCACCGAGTTCTTGTTGTGCTAGATGACCTTTTTGGTGTTCAATCTATAAATCTACATGACAGGGCTACGATGAAAACAAAAACCTTGAGTTTCAACAGTGGGGATAAGATTACCAGTGCTTTTATAGAAAAGGCAGGGATGTCCCACGTGATGCACAGTCAGGTTATGAATGTCACTAGAGTCTTTCTTTCTGGGTCGATTAACATGCTCGCTTGACTCGGATGTATTAGGCACAGTGGAGAGCTTTCTAACCCACACGCGAATTCTGTCAGACAGCTGGGTGTTCCGGTGTGACAGCCAGGTTTTCGAGATGTTTCCAATATAAACTGTTGTAAAGGTGCAAATCACCATAAAGCAGTCCAATGGACAGTAAGAGATATCAATGATCGTGTTCCTATTCAGCTCATGTACCCAGTATCTCCCCCCCCCCCACTTACCCACAGTAATTTGTGATCCGTGACGTCCAGATAACTTGATATAAACGATCCCTGAATTTGAACAAAGCTGGTAGCTTACTTGTATCCCAAGTCTTCTGGAGTTGTTCCAAACTAAGGAGCTATGTTCAACTCTTAATACGAATAAGCCTTTAACTAGCCAATTTCTCATATTTTGTAAGTAGAGTATATTAAAAATAATCCTTTCAAACTATATACAAAGTGATGCACTCTTTGATAAGAACAAAAATTCAAAATAATAAAAAATGTAATTCACAGCTAAATTAGGCATAATGCACCCATTGAACCAAGAATGTTAAAAAATAAGGAGCAATTTTCACTATCATGAGTCACATTAGTGAGAACAAAACTCTAGGATGTCAAATCTTCATTTTCAGTCAAGTTACTGCTGTACACAGTCCTGACGAGATAACAGTTTTAGGTGTTTTTAAAATGACAATTACAAATAAAGACACGAAAGAAATAATACAATTTATCTCCATCCTTCCCTGCCTCATCAATAATAATATCGTCTTTTTGTTTTTACAGTGCCACACACTAACAGAGAACGGAAAAGTTAAAAAAATCAATTCAGTTGTAGGGTCAAGAAATGAGAATTTATACGAGAAGCAAAGTTATATGTAAAAAGGACCTTCACGAGTTGTGTATAAGGACCCAATCAAATATGTAAAATTGTATTGTCTTCATTGCAATGCATTCTTTAATAATATATCATTTTTTCGAAACCTTAATAAATTGTTGGATTGATGATGTGACTTTGTGCCTTTGCAACAATCGATAAATTAGCAAAAGTTAGCAACTTTTACTCTAACGTCAATCTCAATACGTGAAACCAGAATTTCAATTAAACTTAGTAATGCTCCTAAATAAGGTAAAGATATCACTAAGACTCCCCCACACACTTGTTAGGCATCTCTTTGAGTCATAATGCTTAAAATATTTTCAAAAGCTCTTCGCAAAGCTCACAATATTTACCTTGTTTTAGACACATGCTCACAAAAGTCCCTTCCATACCCAGTATCATAGATACTTATGTAATCTGATAATTTGATATATTTAATTAATGTGATTAAAATACTTTCATCGCTTTTGATATTTTTCTCTAACGTGGACTCAAATGTTTACACCTTTTAGAACAGGGTTGATAACACAAAGTGTGAACATGTGACACTGAGCTCTGCCCGGTGATTTCGCTTATGCCATAAGAATAAGCCCCCCCCCACCTCCTGGCTGGTACTCCCGCTATGGAAAGCCTCCCCTCAGATGCCGTGTGGACATCCCGTCAGGGTATTCTTCCTTAGCCCATGACGTCCCAGTACCATCCACATGGCAATGGAGTTATCTCCTCCTAGCGAGGGCAGTGCAGGTCTCCGAATGTTTTCTACTCCGCTGTGAGGGATTATATGTATCCTCTTTCGCTTGATCAGTCTTCTAAGTACTGCTTCAAGTACGAGCTTTTTAATCGCAGCCACTTTATTGGGCAGAGAGGAGAGCGGATGGAGCCGTTCATGAGCTGCTTGTAACAGACCACATGATAGGAACATTTTGATTTTTTGCATCAATTAAAATTAGTGCCAAGGTGGGGAACTTTGTGGCGTTAATGAGCTGAGTTTAATTAATCGGGAGATGGACTGTCTAAAGGTAGTATGAAGATTGGAGAAGTCTTTTGTTAACACCAGTTCTTATAGAAAGTCTGGTGTGGAGAAGTCTATGTGTGTGTTGATTAGAAATAGTTAACAAAACTGGTGGGGAAGACTGCCAGTGTGGAGTTTTGTTAAATCCTGCCTGTATGTGACAATTTAGTTAGAAAATGAATCAGAAAAGAAAGTTTGATTTTGATCTGAGCATGACATATCGGGAGACCCACAGTCAGATGTCTTTTGTTGTTGATAGGGAGACCAGCAAAAAGTGATAAGGCGAGACAGAAAAGTCAGGGTCCAAGCAGAACCCTGTGGAGTGCCATGAGGGAGTGGAAAATGATGGGAGGAACGGGAACCATTAACGATGGTCTGAGATCTGTCGCAGAGTTAGCTATGGAATCAGGGAAAGCCTGTGTCTTGAATACGGCAAATAAAACAGAGTCGATTGCCCAAAATGCCCTGGTCAATTGACTCTGTGTGATGTGGTTCTGCGTGTCATCGACGATAACTCTATGAAAGCAGTGTGATCCGGGGAAGGAAGCGAGAGGAGACGTGAGATAAAATTTTCAGTGTCCAGCCTGGACCACATGCAACTGCTTATATCAAAGGAAAACGCCTCAGGGGGAAGACTACAAGGTCCTGAAGGGTAAAAAGAGGTAAAGCCAATAAAAACGTTTATGTGTTTAAACAGTTCCTAGGCAGAGAAGACATGCAGAAAGAGATCCTGAAAATATTTATTCTCATAACTTGGTAGCTGTTTGCTACTAAAGTAAAGAATAAAGTTCTCTTTTACATTCGTTTGTGAAGGTCCATTCTTGGGGCACAAACATTCACACACGGATACACAATTACTCAGTCACATCGCGTGTCATATGATAAGCGAGAATAAACAGCACGATCTGGTTCCCATTAGATCCTGAGTATGTCACACGAAAGACAAGCTTGTAACAAATACAAAATTCAGGTGCTGAGTACCTGAAAAATTACGCTCAAATACAATGAAATAAACGCTGTTTCAATCTTAAAAACTTAAAAATATTAAGTACCTCCTTTCTCCAGTGCCATAATACTGGCAAAAAAATAAGGTAAGTAAAGGTTATAAAAGCGTAGCATCCTATGTTTTATGATGGATCGCTACGAACAAGAAACTCGACATCTTGGGGCACGAAAGACATCTCTTTCAGTAAGACAAACACAGTTATTTAAAGATTTTGAAAGTGGAAAGAAAAGATTACAACATAAATGAAAAGCAACGCTGCATTCATAAAGGGTTTAAGGTTAGCCTGTACATTTCCGTAATAAAAAAAATAAACACAAAAACACACCCACCTACTAAGGGCTTGTTACTAAGTTTTCTGAAAAACAGGTGACCTACAGATCTCTCGCACCCCACCCCTACCAACTGCCTCCTCCTTCTCGCGCCTCTGTCACCTTTTTTCTTACTTCTCTACTACCAGCAGCCACCTGTTGACAACCTCTAAAAATATCTACGTCTGCATGAACTCCAAGAGAAAAGATGCAATCTTCGGCAAAAAAGACTAGGTCACATTGTGCTCTTGCTGAATGTTCTCTTCTACACGCAGATGGAGTTAAGTTTGTACTCATTAATGAAATCCTAACGATAATGGCAGCAAACGCCAGTGGATTCACTTTGTTCAGAAATGTGTATATACAGATCTCTGGCACCAGATATGCAACATCGACAGTTTCTACACCGTCTGGTCTACAAGTAACATCGTGTGACAGTCACAAACACATCATCAGTCGTATCTTTATCCAGCATAATGCTCACAACAACTGACAGGGTGAGGGCAACAATGATGTGCGTGATCGAAACAGCTAAAAAGGAATTGAGGGTGATAAACATAAGGTGCTTCAACGGGAACACGTGCAAGTATCAGTAAATAAATAGAAAATTTTGCGGCTAAATGAGGAAGAAATATGTTGTTAATTTGATAAATATGTATCAACTTATTATGTTATATTTTTAATCGTAAAAAGTCATTCTCATGAGCAAGTTGTGACTTTAAAATTAAAATGCAATGCTGGAATTTAAGCATCTATCGTGTAAAATTTTAGGAGTATATCTTAGACAAACGCACAATTGAAAGGTGTTCATGTTTTACTAACAATAATACACGCGGAAGAATTAACTCAAATGCGCCCAATCAGTGACAGACAATCAGTAATAATACAGCGTGGACTGCAATGTCTGTAATTGTGGTCCAATAAATTTTGATGTGGAAAATATTTACTTACCAGTCTGTCGAGTGAATTAGATTGGACCTTATCATTATTTTTTTAAACTTCAGTCGAAGTTCAAAGTTCAAAGTTGAAATCTGTAAGTCTGGTTTCCAAAATCACCCGTTTTATTTTCTGGGCAAAAAAATCGTTCTTGAACACCACAACCTGAGCGATGTTTCTTTATGTGACTCTAAGACCTGCACAGATTTCTTGAACTGAGCCACACTCGTTGTTACAAATACTCAGGGCACATAAGAGAACTCTTCAGTATAGGAGAGTAATTTTCTCCTGCTTTCCTAGTGGCAGGTGTGAATTCCGATATTTGAAGGCTTATATCTTTGAAATTAAGTATAAAATTGTACTCATATTTTGGGAATTGCTTTTTAATGACTTTAACTCGATGATAAAGAAAATATGTTGCACTCGGCTTCTTACGAAGGACAGTAAAGAGCCACATCTACATACCTCATAAATATTTCATGTGTGACATACTTCTAGAAAATTATAACACACAAACAAATAATGCTGAAAGACTTTACAGACTTTTACTATGTTTTCTTCCATACTAATCTATAATAATACCTCTCCCACAATGCGCGGTCCTGAAGCTGTCCAGTTATGATGGGAGTTAAATACCACGAAATCAAAATTCTCTCAAGTAAAAAAAAAACTTCAAAATATAAATTACCGCTTTTGCTGTGAGTTTTCGTCTAGCGCAATAGTATTGGTAAAAGAATGCAGTGGCTAAAGGTTGTATGAAATAACATAGAACATTATGTTTTATAAAGTATCACCACAAATCTGAAACTGGACTACATCTTGGGGCACAAAAGCGTTAAGCATCTTTGTAAGTAAGACAACACAGTTAATGAAAGATTGAATGGGGAAAGAAAAGTTTACAGCATAAATTAGAAGTAATGTTGCATTCATAGATTAAAGTTAAACCAAACAAAATAAATCAAAATTAAAAAGACACACCCACCTACTGAGGGCTTGCTCAGAGCCATTCTGTCAGACTACTTCAATACGATGTCACCGAGCGCTGTAGTGAGTAGACTGCTGTCACTGCAAACCCCAGTCTTATATTCCTACACCAGAATAAAGTGCGTAAGCACTTAAACATTTAAAAACTTGATGTTTTCCGAAAACTGAAATCAGGTTATATGCTTGGGTAGTCATTGTCGTGCATTCCGCAGCAGGTTTTGAGAACCAAGTTCATGGCCTTTTTATTACAACCAACTGTTTGTGTTGACATAATGCATTCCTGTAAACTTTTGACCCGTTCTTTACACCTGTCTGAAAAAGATAATGTCGTGAGTAGCTAGTTGCTGGGAAATCTCTTATTTTTCTAACCACGCACCTCGCTAGGTAAGAACACAGTAAAAACAATAAAATTTATTTTATAGAAAGTCTAGAGTGGAGGATTAATGGGAGGGGGGCTTGATCTAATTTGCATATACCCACCTAATAAAGGCTTGCGCCTCTGTGCTAGAATACTTCAAGGTGACTTCAATGAGGAGAGGAGGGACTAGTCTGCCTTCATTACAAAAGGCAAGCTTTATATTCATGTGAGAAAACTTAACGCCTGTTTGTAAAACTGTTTTTAAGCGTGGCTTTTGGCAGCCGTTTTTGAAAAGTCTCCAGCCCTTCAGTTACCTTGCTTACAACAAATCATGACATGAAGTTTTTATGTGACCTGCAAAGACCTTGTTTACCTACAAGGGTTGTCAGCGGAAAAGCTTTAAAATACGAGAAAAATAGTAGACTTTATATACGGCCGAGGCTAAGAGAAAAAAAAAATCATTCAGACATACTGTGACTAGTTAGCATGTGTATTGTGTGTGTGTGTGTGTGTGTGTGTGTGTGTGTGTGTGTGTGTGTGTGTGTGTGTCGCACCCCCCACCGCCGCCTCGCTATCGCGCCTCTGTCTACATTTTTTCTTCTGTTCTAGTTCTTCATCAAACATCTTTTATTGATCAGCTTCCAGCAGCAAACTGTTGACAACCCTTTTGTCAGCATATTTAGGACTCGTGTACGATGTTATCTTCGTTTTGTTTCCCGTCGTCATGCTGTCTGTTATTCAGCACACGCACACACACACACACACACACTGTTATGAACATGTGTTATCACCCCTGAACGTCGAAGTAACGAGGTTGTCGCCCTTGATTGAATAGCGATTATGACCCCTGGTTTGAATGTGTATAGGGGGCGTTGTTTAGAAATTGGAAGAAGAAGCAGACGTGAGCGTCTAGGAGAAAGAGGAATTTTGTACAGAGGTTGGAATTAATAGTACTGTGTGGATTAATATTAACTGTGTGAAGAAATAGCAACTGTGTGGATAAATAGTAACTGTGTGGATACATATTAACGGTGTAAAGAAATATTAACTGTATGGAGAAAGAGTAACTGTGTGGAGAAATATTAACTGTGTGGTTCCTCGATTTATTAATTTTCTCAACTGCTGTGTGATCTCTTGAGAAGATCGTAGAACTGTGTGGAGAAATATTATCTGTGTGGTTCCTCGATTTACTAATTTTCTCAACTGCTGTGTGATCTCTTGAGAAGATCGTAGAACTGTGTGGATTTACCTACTGTGGAATTTTTATTGACTTGATCATTTGTCTGCCGTTAAGACTGTCGGAGTTATTTGGTGAATGTAGGCTGTCCGTATGATCAACGCCAGAGAGCAAGACTGAAAGAGGGGAACTGTTTGCCGTGTCGACCCCTTTTCCCCCCCCAACAACAGAAGAAGAGAGAACTTGAAGGACTTTAATATAAACTGCTTAGATATATTTGTTTCGGTGCAAACTCAGTGTAGAATATTTGTGCTGAAGTTTTCTGTTGTTATTTAGTAAAGTATATATTTACGTTCACCCGATTAATAGAAACGTTCGAGCCCATGTGCAGGTCTTTGTATTTTGTTGTGTGAAAGGACACGTGAAGAACGCTGTGAGGTCAGTGTGTGTTGTGTGTGACCTGTCCACACTTTCCCTGCGTTCTTGACAGTGTGTGTGTGTGTGTGTGTGTGTGTGTGTGTGTGTGTGTGTGTGTGTGTGTCGCACCCCCCACCGCCGCCTCGCTATCGCGCCTCTGTCTAAATTTTTTCTTCTGTTCTAGTTCTTCATCAAACATCTTTTATTGATCAGCTTCCAGCAGCAACCTGTTGACAACCCTTTTGTCAGCATATTTAGGACTCGTGTACGATGTTATCTTCGTTTTGTTTCCCGTCGTCATGCTGTCTGTTATTCAGCACACGCACACGCACACACACACACACACACACACACACACACACAACTCACACACACACAACTGTGTCATCATATTTGTAGCCCGCACATAACCATTACAATTTTTTATTCTTTCATGGAGAAGAACTTTTATTAGCCTGTTAATTAACTTGTTGATTTGAGTCAATACCATTTACTCTGAAGTCCCCAAGGGTATATTTAAGAGACAAGGTCTGGATTGTACCTATATTCATTATGCAAGCATTTGTCACTCATCAGTGGAGTAGGGTTCAGCATCATCATTTTGCCTTTGTATTGCATGTTTCTACACGTTAAGGCAACTACATATTTTTTTATTTATTTTAACAGGTTAAGCACCTCTCCTGCATCCGAGGAGACTCCGTCACCTCTCTCGTCAGGAGAATTTTAAGGCAACTATTCTCTCCAGACTTGGCTCTTTAATATAATTTTAGTTGGGCTAAAGGAAAAAAGTTTCCAGTCCCTTCTGCTGCGAAAAGTATTAAATGGTTCTTAGTTTTTGTTTGTTTTTGGTTTCGACTTCTTTGAGGTGTGTGTCAATCTGTCCTTACAAAGCTTCCAAACGGATTTTTCAAAATAGTGAATCTAAGTATTATTTTCACTACTTTTTCAAGTTTTTTTTAATTATAGGATAGTTTTTAAGTCTACCATTACAATTTCCTTCTGTTCACAGCCGCAGTCCGTAAACATTTCCTGCGGCATCAGAATCGGAGGTCGAGGGCAATACAAGGAAATGGTTTGCCAATGCCAGAGATAGAGATGGAGGAAGAATGCGAAGCGCAATGGCAGCTAATGGTGTGTGGAATTATAAAGTTTGTTAGGTTAAAATTATTAATTGTAGCAGAGTTTTATTCTTTGTGAATTTTATTCAATAGGCGTATTTACCTTAGCTTTTGTACTAAGGATAAATTGGCTACCTTTAGATAGCATCTAAAAAATCTCAAATAGCCATCATCTAAACATTGCAATTCAACATCTTTTTGTAGTCTCACTAGTATTTCTGGTAGATTTATGGACCTTCAAGATTTCATCTAAATGTGGGAGGTTTGTTCTACATACACTGGAAAAATCAAGATATGTAAATGCATTGTAATTGATTTTTCTTTTCTTCCACAGGAACTCCACTCATGAGATTAAGTTTGTCTATTTTTTTGTCTATGTGTATTTTTTAAAATTCTGTTGCAAATGAAGTAAACTGTTTAATGTTATGTTTTAAATTGTTTGTGTAACCATATAATTTTTGCTGAAAAATTTTTTTTTTAATCGTATGTCTTGCTTACTGGTTACATCGAGTGTTAGAGCATGCATGCAATTGAAGGGGTGGAAACGATACGATTTTGAAGAACTGCATGGTGTGTTAGCCTGTGTACTAATGGTGGTAAAAGAGTGTGAGACTGGGTGAGGGATGCAAGCGGGGGTGTGAAGAGTGAGATCTGGGTTCGACGGTTGCAAGCGGGGGTTTGAAAGGTGGAATGCGGGCTTTGACGTTGGTAAGCGGGGGTGTGAAGGGTGGGATGCGGGCTTTGACTGTCGCAAGTGGCACTGTGAAGGGTGAGATGTGGGCTTTGAAGTTTGTGAGCGGGGATTCAAAGGGTGGGATGCGGGCTACATACTGTAAAACCATCGCAGCCCCTTGACGATAACGCTTCCAGAACCCTACGGGTTTTGACCACGCTCCCCATCTCGGCCCCCTATTTCAGCCCGCAAAGGCCCCTTAAGGGACCCAAATTTTATGCAAGGTGGGAAGTTGGTGTGCTTGCGAGAGTGAATGGTAGTTTTAGAGAGAGGTAACGGCGCTGTAGCACCGGAAGTACCTTTTAGCACGGATAATACTGGGACCCCCCCCCTAGACGAGTCCAGTTGATTATATGCATTGTTTATATTTTTGTGGGAAATAAATCTTTCATTACTATTATACGTTTAAATGCCACGTCGTTGAGTCTTGTTTTCGGGGAAGAGCAGGGGTGGGGGCTCGTGAGCCAAGTAGTGAAACTGAGAGATGGACGTGTGATTATCGTGTGTATGGTTCCCCTGCAAGTTTATGTTGATGTGGGCAGCTAGAGTTGATCTATTGCCCACGTGCCCGTTTCCCCGGGGCCAGTATTTGCATTCTGGCTAAGAAACTAGGAATACTGTGACATATTGACCCTTCTGTGCTAGACATACGTCCTCTTTTCTTGCATAAAGGGCCTCAGGCTTGTGAACAAGCCGCCCTAGACCCTAATTACCTCCCCATAAGAGTTATCACATGACAGAAACATAAAGTAATATACATGTATATCATTAGCAAGACCATAAAACAATTTTATACAACAGACAAGGAGCAGACGCACAGTCTCAGAAAAATGTAGAAACGTGGATAAAGGCGTTCTCGGAGGCCCTAGCTGTGTGTTTTCTGCAAGGTATTCTACTCTTGAAATACAGTTCATTGATCCATTTTCAATTGCAATTTCACAATAAAGCATTCTTGTTACATTTATTTTTGTTATGAATTATATGCTCATACACATTTTGTATTACTTTCATGTCAAGCTATTACCAGACCTTTAAACAGGTGCCATAACAAAAACGTTACAAGTGCCAAGTTATTAAGTTACGATTAGCTGTCTTCACTGTCATGTTTAAAATTCCTTGCCGCTGTGTGCATAGGGCAAACAGACATCTTCTTTTTGATAAAAAAAACTGATATTGAATATAAATCAGTAGTCTTAACTTGTAACTAACATGTTAACGTAAAGCAGTATGTTTAATTTATAGCTAGACAAGACTAACATATTCTCATTTTAAAAGACATCTGCATCATGAATTATGAGATAGAACATTTACAATAAATCTACCAGACATGGGGAGCAAATACAAAAGAAATTCATCGTCGTTATTCATGTGACCAAAGGACATGAATTGGTTACATTATTGACTGAATATCGTCAATAATTCAAAAGAATGTCATAAATTCGAAAAAAGGTTTTACACCAGCACATTTCTAATAAATTTATGAATGTCTTAACTAAAATATGCTTTCTTTATGGTACAGAATATATTGAGTTATGAGAATAAAATGTCTCTGCAACTGGTGATATAGTTATAATCTTGCCAATGACAATCTATCATCCTTTGTTTAAATTAACACCTTTTCCATCATTAAAAGTGTTAGTCAATTTTATTCTGTGGTTTATTCAGACATATCAAAAGCCAGTCCTTAAAAGAACGAGCTTAATTTGTGATTTCCAGTTTTCTTTCTCGTTTTTCTTCTTCTCTGTGATGTGGCCTCTGTTGTTGACAAAGCTTTCATGAACAACAACCAACCAATCATTTTAATGAGTTAGGGGTAGGTCTTGTATTGTTTCGTGTGTGAATGGTGTCTTGTGTTTGACGTCATGTGTACGTCATTTGTTCGTCGTCATTTCGGGAAAAGAATGACGTAAAAAGAAGAAGAAAGATGACGGTTCCATGGCCAGATAGAAAAGAGAGCAGCGAGTTCTTCATCTTCCATAAATCAACTAGAAATCTCTTCACCTCCATCCCCACCTACGGGGGCTCGTCGAGCGTGGTGCATGTGTGTAATATGCATCGTGCGTATGCAAGGTAAGTGTATGTGCGTACGTCGTATTACATTCTACCTCTTTTATTTAATTTGTTATGATTTTTTAAAAAAGGGTAAATGCATCTCGCTCCAAGGGGAACGGAACCGCTGCTTAGCCTTCCGTCGCCGAGGCGATAATGACCACCCGCTGAGTGCACCCAGGCCTTAGATTTCGATTTTGTAAAGAAGGTTGCTGACAGAGTTCACTATTTGTTGTGTCGTTAAGAGAAGGCATGTTTACAAACACTCTGCAATCATTTACAGGCCCTTTCGTAAGTCTGTTTTTATTCTTCTTCCGGCTCTTACAAAGATCACTTATTATTTACTAAATGTAGTGAGAAAAATCCCCACATACAGCAGCTGTTTGAATACATCTTCTTATGAAAGACGTTAATCTTTCGCCCAAACATTCGCCTCTTTCATTTTCATTTCCTCTTTAAAAACTGTTCCCTCGAGGTCTTCTTGTTGCTGGTGCATCCACTCAGAGTAATGGTGCTGTTCTTTCGAGGCCTCAGTCATGAATGGTGTCTGTCCACGCCTTTTTCCGTTGTTCTTTTTCGTTTGCTTTTCTCTTTCTTATTTTCCCTTATTCTCAAGTTCACTTGTTTCTTTCAGCATTTGTTTGTACCTCTCCCATTCTCTCTCGTATTCTCTCTTTTCTATCTTCTCTTTAGCTTCTCTCTTTTTTCTTTCAGCTTCTTTAATGAGTCTCTCATACATCTTTTGCAACTCTTGTTGTTGCGTCTGCTTCAGAGCCCCCATCTCTTCTTTACATTGTTTTTCAATCTCGTTTATTTTTTTCATTGACATCTCCCCCTGCTGCTCGATTTGCTGCTGCTGTTCTTTTACTCTTCGCTCCAAAGTTTCCATTTCCTCCTTCCTCCGTCTTTCCATCTCATTTACTTCATCTATCTTCTTCTTTTCCATTTTCTGGCGATACTTCATCTCTTCCTGGTGCATTCTCTCGGCACTAAGCTGCTGCTGTTTCAAGACTTCTATAATGGCTTCCAGCTCCTGAGTCCTCGCTTCATAGGTCTTCCTCATCTGTTCGTGTCTGTCCCGTTCGTCCACAAAAGCTCTCTTTTCTTTTTCCGCATCATCTTGGGCTTGTTCCATCTTCTCCTCCAGCCCTTGGATCCGCCTAGTCAGCTTCTCCTCCATCTCCTGCACGCACTTCTTCGTCTTGCCCTTAATCTCTTCTTCTACATTCTGTAGTCTCCTGGACACCTGCTCATCTATCTTCTTTCCGACCTGTCTGTACCTAGAGCAGGTGTAAGGTTTACCACAGTGCGCCTCACTCAGTTTGCGCACCTCCTGCAGAAGACGGTCTACCTGAGACTGTTTGTCTTTAGAGGTGTTGTCGAACACCACGTAGCGATGACCGCACTCTATCAGGACCTTGCAGAGATGGTCAGAGGCCGTAGACAGGATGTCATCGATGGTCGGCTTCTTTGTGTCCACGTTCTCGGGGTAAAAGAAGACGATGATCATGTGCTCCGTGATGGTGGGGTCCAGGAAAGCCTTCAGCCTCTCATAAACAATCATCTCCCTGTCCGTGTATTCACCTCCAATCAGGACAGCGTACAGTACGGCCGTGGGCCCCGGGTGCATGCAGGCAACGATCTGGACCACTTCTGGTATCATTTCCTCGTGTCTCCGCTCGATGTCGAAGAGACCTGAGCAGTCGATCACCTACAAAACAGCGACACTTTAATTAGTAGGCTGACACCTGATGCATCTACTGAAATAGTTGTTCTTAATTGCGTATTCTGTTTATTATAAACGTGGTATATCATTTAAGATGATTATTATGGTAGAGGTGAACATTAATGTTAGTCAAAATCAAACATTACTATCGGTTGTCTACCCGATTTAAATTTACATTACTTGTCTTCGCTCACTCTCTTTCCTTGCGTGTTGAACCACATTAAGTTACTTGATCTCACTGTTCCTTTATTTGTTTGTCACTAAATCTTTTGTCTGAAAATTAATAATATTAAAGTAAACATTTAAAGTTTTTGTTCAGTACAGTCTACTTTGCATTAAGGCACTGTCACTGGTCATTAAGGCACATGGTAGAAGCTCTAGAGAAAAGTCTCTGTAACTGCAGCATCATGCTTTAATTTTTAAGCAGTGGAATCAAAGCGACCACACATGCACAGATTTATTTGTAAGTAGATGTGTGTGTTTGTGTGTGTGTGTGTGTGTGTGTGTGTGTGTGTGTGAGAGAGAGAGTGTGTGTGTGTGTGTGTGTGCGTGTTTTGAATCTTGAAAGGAGGAAAGTAATTCTTACCTCGATAAAAGTCCCATTACGGGTACCACCCCTAAAAGCCCAGGTGGCAGTGACCCAGTCAAAACTTATCTCCCTGTCGAAGAGGTCTTGTCCGAGAATTATGTTTTCGGTTGAATACTGGGCTGACCCATTCTTCCCAACAAGTAGGAAACAAAGAGGCTTCTCTATTACAAGAATCAACAGCCATAAGAATTAATAAATACCTCATACAAAATAAAGCAAAACAATTACTATGTTACAGATATATTTTAATGAAACCTGAAACTTGTTACACGTTGTTTCTTCAGTCTGTTACATTTATCAATTGCGACATAGCAGACTTAACTTGTGACATAAAATTATAAAATATATTTCTGCATCTTGTGTTATTATGCATCTTTCTGTCCGGGACTTAGCAGCAGGCCACGGGTGCGACCACACCTCCCAAATTGAACTTAGACACTCTTCTCTCTTTTTTCTTTCTCTCTGTCTCTGAGCGTGCGTGCGTGTCTCAGGGACACAGGTTATTGCCCCTGACTGTTTTGTAAGCACGAGTTGTCACCCTTGCATGAAGGTGGAGGAATACAAAATATGTTAGAGTGAATGAAGGAAATTTTCACCGGAAACCCTGTTGTGATGGTGAACTGAGTTTTGGGTATTGCCAAGTAAGTCGTCTAAGGAGGAAGACGCTAAGGAGATTTGCTGTGTGTGCAAGAGAAAAGGGAATGAATGTAATTCCTTGCCGAGACAAGGTATCGAAAATGCTATTCTTTTTATCGCCACTATTATTATTATTATTATTGTTGTTGTTGTTGTTGTTGTTGTAACTGAAAGAGATGACACTTTGTCATCGTCAGCACCGAGGAAAAGATCATTTCAGTACCATGGTCTTTTCTATAAGCCATCTGGAAGGAATTAAGAAGATGATTTTGTTCCACGTGCACAATAAGCTGGGAAAGGACAATCTTTTCCAGAACCTTAGAAAGAAAGGACAGGATTGAAACTGTTCTATAATTGCTTAAGCGGTTATGATCTAAAGATGGTTCCTTCATAAGTGGGCGGACAATAGCCGACCTGAACTCAGAAGTAAAGTGCCCAGACTTGAGAGAAGCATTAATAATAAAAGTTATTTGTGGTAGCAGGGCATCGACAAGCAAAGAGAATGGAATAGGATCGAACCCACATGTTTTGGGGCTGCTCCTGAGACAAATTTCATTAACAAACTGTTCATTAACTGGCTCAGAAACCACACAAACTAGGACCATTGTAGTCTGTATTTGACAATGGCAAAGATGGAACAACAGCGATGCCTAAAACAACGTAGTCTGCAGTAGCAGACGCCTAAAGTACAGGTGGGCAAAATGGCGGACGTGTGTAACGAACCCAGCGATCCTAGGCCCTATCACGCATTCAGTCAACAGTGTACTAGTCTATTGACTGATTTTTCTAATCTTTTCTGTGATATCCTGCCCCCGGCTTCATGAGATATTTACACTGCTATTGTGTTGATGCTGCATTTGTACCACATCTTTGCTAATATACTAATAAGATAATATGCTAATATGTTTTGGTCTTTGTCGGTAGGTATGTTATGTTCATTTTGTGACTATGTTTGCTTTTATATATATTTATTTGCATTATTTAAAGGGGTATAACTGTTAAGTTGGGGAACGAGGCATACCAGTCAAGTTTGTTACACGTGTGTTTACTTTACCACCCCGTGAAACCGGTGCAGACGAATATAAACAATGTTTTCGTGAGTGATTGGGAAAATCCGTTTAATTAATTAATTGTGGAAAGTAGGAGACTCTGTTTGAATAGGATTACACATTAGGACGAAACTAAAAGAAGACACCGTTGGTTGGACTGGCAGCCAGCGGTGTTCTCGATAGTACATTATCTCTTTCACAGGAATGAATAAATATACACGTACTAAGGACTTACCTTGCGCCATTTTGCGAGGCCAGTTCGACACACAGGCAAAGAGCGGTGAAGTGAAATGAATATGTCTCTAACTGCAAAAGCTTGCATAATGCAGGGTATCAAAAGTATGTCAACCTGGCGCAAGGCCATCATTTCTGGGGAAGTCGGAGTCGTTTATGAAAAAAAACCTGTAATCTGATATTGGTATTGTTAGAGACACGGTCTGCAGCCCTTTTGGAGCAGACATCGTACTTTTCTCTTTATGACAGGGATTTTACTTTTGTAATGTGACATCTCAGACTATGATCCTTAGTCCTGTGAATTTCCTGCATCAGCCGCTGCCGTCCCGTCTGTTTATTGCCTTATTTGTACATTTGGCGTTTCTTCTCCTCCAGCTAAAACTGCTGTAGTCTCTTCGGTTTCTTTTCTCTCTCTTCTCTCTCTCTCTCTCTCTGTCACTCCCCCTTTTCTTTCAAAAATTTGTTATCTCCTACTCCAAAAATTTAGATCTTCATGGCTGCTGTTTTAAAGTTTTTATCACGGGTTAATGAGGCTTAACGGAAAATACCTAACACGATATAAAGACCCTCATTCATGTGCTTGTGGGGATAGAGTTAGCACCCCACATGTGCTGTTGGAGTGTATTGAAAACAAACCAGAAAGAAAAGAACTAAAACATTTTTAGATAAATATAGATCTGCGTTCAACTTAAATAACAACCTCAGCCCACCTAAGGAACTATAACATAATATACTTTCACTAGTATCATCAATGGTGACAAGCCAACCACAATCTAGACTAATATAAGATAGGCAAAGGGTAATAACTGGATAATATAACCCTCTTAAAAAAGAAAAATTAAAGTCTACAACATAGAAATAGGGCAGCCTAAGGGATCTGGCAACCAGTGCAGTTCACCACTACTGCAGCCTTGGCAGGACTCCAGGGCACGTGAAAAGGTCAAGGTGAAAAGGTCAAGGGCGCTCACGCACGTGGGGCGACGGGTGACCATGTGCTCGCTAATTTTCTTATTCTAGTGAGGGCACAAGAGACATGAACAACTAGAATAGGGCAACATCAGTATAATCAACAACGGCGGAGTCACGAAGCAGTGACCCCCCCTTCACACCCACCATAACCCTATTCCCCTCCTCGCCCCTTCCATCCTCCGGTCCTCTAATTTCCCAAAGCCCACCCACCCCCAACAGTGTGAAATCGCCTTTAGGTGGAAGCACTTTCCCTTTTTAAACTCAACAACAACATTTCATCGTACCTGATAGCTGCCTAGCCATTTCCTAATCGATTCGTCTCATGTGCTTATCTTTTTCATTTTTCTTAGACTTTTTTTCTCTCTCTCTCTCCTGCCTCTTTTTCTTGCTTCGTCATCTCAAATTACTGTGGGACTTTGATCTCCTCCACCTTTCTCAGGTTCCGGGATGAATCTTTTCGCTGTTGCATGCATGAAGGGGTCCTCTAGATGACACAGGTGGAAGAAAGCTTTGTGCGTTGCTTATTGGTCTCCATTATTATTATGTTCTCGCCCCAAGTAACATAAAAATAGCTATCACCCTTTTAGCCACTGTACTAGCCGTTCAATGCAAGACATCTTACAGTTACGATAGAAAGTGTGTAAGCCTACCGTTTAATCAAAAGAGGATGTAGACATGTGTGGTTCAGTTTCTTCCCTGGAACTGTATAATATCTATCAGTGCAAGAGTTACATACTATTGTGTTGCTTGGAGATCTTGTACTTGTTTTCTTGTTTTTATAAACTGAGCCATTATTGTTGTTGTGAAAGTTGTTCTTGTCATGTCATTGTTGTCATCACTTAGTAACCCAGAAATGTAAATTAAAACATTGATTTGATTGATTTCAGTTTTCTCAATGTCGCGGCTCTCTAACGTGAGCGGCTAGTTCCTTCTGAGACTTCCTGAGGTCTTAAAGACTAGCGAGTCCATGAGCTGTGAACACTGCCACAGACAAGCCAGGTTTCTCACGTGCTACTTTGTGGAGTGAGATTAAACAAGTCAGACAAAACCATACAGTCAGAAGGTAAAGAGGATTACCTTTTATTATCAACATTCGTACTACATCAGCCTCAAGATAACCATTGATCAAAATCATTGCTTTCGGAAGCCACTAATTCAGCTTTAGCTACGATTAATTTTTCAATAATCATTAAAAACAGTTTTATACTGCCTACGTTTTACTTAGTTGATTGGTCAAAGGAAATCAAAAGACATGCATAATCCAACACAAATATTTGATATCAAGCTATACTTTCTATTTTGATATTTGCCTACGAAAGGTGAAACATGGTTATCTTGGACATATTTATAGCTTACTAAAGAATGTGCTGACAGTGAAAGCATTACAAAATATTGACTGAAAACGTTATTGAAGAAGACATAATGTAGAGGAAGACAACACAACTTCACACAAGATCAAGAATAAATTCTGAGGAACCACCCGATCATTCCCTCAAGCAGTCATATCACCATCTCTCTTTGTGGACTGGCTCGTCACTGATTCCCTGGCCAAAATGAGTTCGCATAAAACTTTTGCTTCGTCTACCCCCCGTTTTATGTCTGCCAGCTGAGCGTCCTGCATTGCACTGGGGTTAACTTGTTCGACCCGGGTATTGATAATGTCCAAAAGACTTTTTATCAGCCGGGCACTATTCTTGTTCTCCTCCCACTTCGTATGGTACATTTCGCTTTCTTTTTCGTCAAATTCCTCTGTTAGCCTCTTCACTTCATCTCTGGACTGGCGTAGTGTCTCCTCTAGAAGCTGGACATGCTTTAACTTCTCCTCAAGATCCTGTTTTGTCTTCAGTAGCTCTTCCTCCGCCTTCTGCACTCTGGTTGCCAGCTCCTTGTCAGCTAAATGCAATAAACAACCGTTATGTTTATAATAATTTTTATTTATATATCTATATATATATATGTTACGTGAGAGTATAAGAAGGATCACGCTTTTAACTTTTAAAATTTATTTTGAGTTTAAAACTTAGTTTAGATAGCTGATTTGCTCTTCTGTTTATTAAACAGATTTCACAAATAGCATGTAAACGCCTAGGAAGAACTCCTGTTTGACCAACTAGACATGACATGTGCGGCTGAGTGCCTTGATTAGTGATGTATGTCTCACCGAGTCAAGGGGTCTAACTATATGCCCTATCTACCGGGATCGCCAAAAAAAGGTCTGTATTTACTGAGTCATTAATAAGCTTTGATAAGTCCACCACCCACATAGTTTTAGCACCATTCAGTTTTCTGGTCATTACAGGTATAACGGAGTAAAGATTACTGTCTCTAAACAATCCGTACTCAATTAGTAGCTTTGTCCTCACCAGCCCCTCATGAATCCAGAATGAACTTATCCCTACATTTAAGCTCGCCCGCGGATACCTACATAATTAGAGTACTTAAGCTTAAAAGTAAGTTATACGTGGCTTTGAATGCGAATCTACGCGGATATGATTTGTATAGTCACGTGTGATACAATAGTGATGGCAATCTTTCGTTTGATGAACAATCGGCATGAAAATAAACTTTTTGAAAGTGATGTTTATGTTCTGACCCCATCAGAACATTTTCTTACACCAAACAATTCGTTTTCTCACATGCTCAGCTGGTGACTGTGTGCGTTCCGACAGATGGTGTCGTATGTGACTGTTCACATCTGATAGTATGAAACTTTTCGTCTTTTGCATGGTCACATATTAAAAGTTGTAGCTTAATGCTTTTTTATATAGTAATTTGATTTAAGGGCAATCGAGCCGACCCTGTAGGTCACTACAAGACACTAACCTCAAGCTGTGATAACTAAGGGGACATCACCTTCTGGGCGTGGTATCTCACTTGTCATTTGAAGATGGCTGTGTAGAACTTACCTGGTCACTTTGGCCACAAGATTTAACATATTGTTGTAGATGATAATCAACCCAAAGAATACATCGTTAGCTGTTATTATTTTTTTTAATCCTTGATAGCCAACACAACCTTTCGATGGGCTGGCGATCTGGTCCTTGAGCTGCAGTATCTCTGTCTGGTACTGCTCCTCGCGGCGCCTCCAGTCCTCTCTCTCCGCCTCCAGGTGTTTGTCGTGCAGCTCTAGCAGCTTCCTTTGTCGCTGCAGTAAGTCTTCTATTTTTCCTATTCTCTCTTTTTCCATCTCTTTCATCTGATTCATCTTCAAGTCTTCGATTTTCTGGCGATGCTGTATCTCCTGCTGGTGAATCCGCTCAGCGCTGAGCTGCTGTTGTTTCATGGCTTCCAGCTGCCTTGTCCTTTCTTCCTCGTTCTTCTTCATTTGTTCTTCATGCTCTCTTTCTTTTCTTTGAAATTCTCGTTTTTCTCTCTCCGCGTCCTTTTGAACCTGTTTCGTCTTCTCCTCCAGCTCCTGTACATACTTCTTTCTCTTCACTTTCTCCTTCTTTACCACCTCCTCTAGCCTCCTCTCAATCTCCTTCTCCATTTTCTCGCCGACCTCGCCGTACTTGGGACACGTGTAAGGTTTGCCGCCATGAGCCTCACTCAGTATCCGCACCATATCGATTAGTTGCTTCACCTGCGGTTGTTTGTCGTCAGCCATGTTGTTGAACACCACGTAGCGGTTGCCGCACTCATCGAGGACCTTGCGGAGATGGTCAGGGGCCGTGGACATGATGTTATCGATGCTCATTTTGCTTCTTTCAAGGATATCGCCACGCGTGAAGAGGACTATCGTGTGCTGAGTCACGTTGGGGTCAAGGAAAGCCTTCAGCCTCTCGTAAGCATTGACATCCTCCCTCATTAAGCCACCAAACCTAATAAGGAACAGCACGGCCGTGGGCCCCGGGTGCACGCAGGCAACGGCTTGAATCAGATCAGCTGCCACCTCCTCGTGAGTCCTTTCGTAAAACAGATCCGGTAAGTCCACGACCTGTCGAGCAACGACAAGTTAACGACAGGAGCCATCTGAGGCTGATAAGCACGTTTAACTAATTGGTTGTGCATGCTTTTTTATTACTCTATCACTCTCTATTTTGGTGACTAAGGGTTATTTTGTTTTGATTTAGTTGATTGGAAAGACCGTTTCAATTTGTATAAACAAAGATTCGTGCAGTTTGTAAGTGCAATCACCTACATGTATGATTAGGATAAAGACCTCTAGGTATGCAATAAATGAACTGGAACTCGAATATTTTATTGACTTAATTTCAGCCATTGTCACTTTTACAGGGTGAGCATCAAATAGCCATCCTCTCACTCATCTAATCACCTATCCATTGACACACCTCGTGTCCCTATCCGAGATACATACGTACTGTATATACACCAATGAGTGTGAAATTTCCCATAGTTGGATTTATTGTATTTATGTTAATTGTATATCACCCCTTTCGGATGTAATATTTTTACCGCGTGACGTTTGTCTTTACTAATGTGCGTGTTTTTACAAAGCCTTGCTTGTTCGTAGACGACCGCTGATTATAGTGGGGTCTCGTTCTTGTTGTGTGGTGAATAATCTAGGCAGCCATTACAGTGAGGTAAAAAAGGTAAAGGTCATCCCATAACCTTTTCAGGTCGTAGGGGAATGAGGTGTTAGAGACCCCACTTTACATGAGGGTGGTGCCAATCTCGTCTCCCTCGCTGCCTTACCTTCCCCAACCCTCTATGGAGTCAGGTACCCATTCCCGTCAGCTGGGTCGACTGGGGGAAGTTTGCTGCGCTTATTGGGAATTGAACCAGCGCGCTCTCGGTTCGGAAGCCAGCGCTCTAACCACTTGGCCATCCGCTTCCCCATTACAGTGACCTGGGCAGCCTAAGGAAATCTGTGTTTTCTATATTGAAAGAATGCGCAACAGTCACGAGTGAATTAGTTGTGCGACCCATTTATTTGTGACAATAACTTTTATTAATCTAACCAAGAACTTAATAAAGTTGCACAGCCTCAAGACAGTTAAGCGTTTCTTCTGCCAAGTGCAACACTCTATCAAACAAAGAAACCATTGACACCTAGATCAAATAATGACTGACTTCAAAAGACTTCTGAAAAACGTCTTCAAGCTGAGAGATCTCAGCATTATCACCAAGGTCAAGGTCTACATTGACATGGTAATAGTATTCACAACCCTCCTATATGTCGGAGACAAATGAACCTCCATATCGATGCCAAAAGCCAGACAAAAGCGGCTTATCCACTTTCATAAGAGCTATCCGAAAGTCACCCTTAAAGAAGTGGGTATTGACATTGCCCTCAGTTTGTCCTCAAACACCCAGTCCTTGGGTAGCAAAAGCACAGATAAAGATGCTGAACACAAGGCTGGAATGTCCACTCCAATTAGCTGTTCCTCTATACAAACAAATGTACATATTGAACTGTTTCATGATAGAGTGGTGAGCTACCTTTTACAGGATCAGTTAACATGGGCACTACGGCTGGAATGACATTAAAACTGCTGAAAGACATTACAGACTGACGGATAGCACTAACTAAAGTGTATTCATGGTTAATACAAACGGCGACAAGAAAACAGAGATATACCTAAACAAAGTACAGCTCGAGGAGGTACAAAGCTTTACGCACAAAATACTCTCTAAAGACATCATCTACACGGCTGAAGTTCGCACGAAAATTACAACAAAAAAAGCGCGAATGGTCAGGCAGGGCATCAAGTTTACTACCCTGTACAGGCTTTATAAGTCGCGCATAGATCCCACCCTGCTTTACGGATACAAGGCGTTGACTCTGCTGAAAACAGAATCCATGCATTAAGGACCAAGCTGTTAAGAAAACTCTTCCAACGACAACTTATTAAAAGGAATTGCTTAACAAATATTTTTCTTTTGTGACTTTGGACTAAGAGGATACAATGCAGACTTATTATTCGATGTGACACTCCTACCTCAATGGTAGTTCCATTACGTGTGGTACGTCTTACACTGCAGGTCGTGGTCACCGAAGTAAAGCCGTGACCAACACGGAAGATGTCCTGTCCTAGAATTGTGTTTCCAGTTGAACTTTTGCCAACTCCGACATTCCCGACAAGCAGCAAAGAAAACTTGCCTCCTGAACAAGTGATAAAAATAGTATGTTATGCTACATACATGTTATAGTTATCATTAAAGTGTGAATACATTACTGTTTACTTATATATATATATGATAGATACTAATGTTCATGGTACTGTACAAGTGTGTTTAAGGTGTTTACATTTCGCATTTTTCTGACTAACTGACTTTTTTCCTTTACGAACCACTGTTTAAAACTGTTTATGAATGAATGAATTTTAAATAAATGTGATTCGTTGTGATTTCAGCGTGTTCAGTGCACCCTCGTAAACCTAATTCCTAAGATGTATTTTTTACAATGTTTTGGCGGCGGGAACTAAAAAGGACTCATTTTCAGGTACGATACTTCCAGCACGCTATTATAAAACATGTCGGAGTTATCAAAAGGAGATATACTGAATGCTTAATCAATCAGTCTGTGATGCCCAAAATAAAAAAAACCCTGCAAATTCAGGTGAGAAAAATAGCGGACGTTTGTAACGGAGCCAGAGATCTTAGCCCCTGTCACACATTTAATCAACCATAACTAAAAGACAACATCGTCAGACTGGCTGGATTGTAATAGAGTTCATTATCTTTTATGAAGGAATGAATTAACACACGCATACCGACTACAGATACTCTGCGCAATTGTTCTACGACATTTCGACACGCAGGCATGAATACAGCTTTGATATCATGCATCATGAAATGTATCAAAAGTATGTCAACCTGGCGCACAGTCGGACATGTCTATAAAAACAACTGTTATTTGATAGCACGCTTCAGTCGCCATTGTTGGTGAGAGATATGGTCTGCGGCCATTTTGGAGCAGATATCGCACCTTTATGACAGGGGTTTAAACTTTGTAATGTGACATCTCAGACTGTGATTCTTAATCCTCCTCCACCTTTCTCAGTTTCCTAGACAATTCATTCTTCATCTTTTCCCTGTTGCCTGCATGAAGGAGTCATTTAACTAGACTCTAGAGGACGCAGTGTGAGAAAACTCAGCGTGTTGCCATTTTCGCCGCTGTACTTCCGCTCAGTGCAAGATATCTTAAAGTTACGATAATATGTAAGCCTGCCCTTTAACCAAAAGATGTAGATATATCTGCTTTCTTTGCTTCACTGCAACTGTTTAATATCTATCAGGGCAAGACTGACATATTTAAACATTGCTGTTGCTTGGTTTTTCGTGCTTGTTTTCTTCTTTTTATAGACTGATCCATTTTTGTTCTTTTGTGAAAGTTGTTTTTGTTGTACCATTGTCGTCATCACTAAGTAAACAAGAAATGAAAATTAAATTAAATAACTGATTTGTTTCATTGGAGTTTTCTTAAGGTCAATCAATCAATCCTCTTCGTGCTAGTTGCACATAAGGCCTCAACCAGAGCCCGCCACTGATGTCCATCGGCTGAAATCCCCTCCAGGCGACCCCATGTCCAGCCCTTTCCTTTCATCTCCCTTTCCACTGTTCTTCCTAAGGTCGCGGCTCTATAACGTCTGAGACACCCTGAGGTCTTAAAGACTAGCGAGTCCATGAGCTGTGGATACCCCAGAAAGCCATGCTTCTGACATCGTACCCTGATGAGTGAGTCTATAGAAATCAGACAACAACATGCAGTCAGAGAGAATTCTGGATTATCTTTTAACATCAACATTTGTACACACTTTACTCCAAGACCTGGAGAATCAACAAGCCCATGCACGACTGTTCTTTCCTGACTTTTCATCGGCTCTCAAAATCATCCAACCCCATATCCCAGCTAGAAGATTCCTCGACGAGTTTTCCTTTGACCATCATCTAGTGTCATGGATCATTCAATTTTTGGTTGACAGGCAGCAGCGAGTACTTGTCAATGGTATTTTTTCCGACTCAATCACAACGTGCACCGGCTCACCTCAAGGCTGTGTTTTATCCCCGCTTCTGTTTATTTTGTATACCAACAGTTGTCACAGTAACCATGAGGGTCAATACCTCGTCAAATTCTCTGATGACACGGCACTGCTCTCTCTCTCTCTCTTCTTAGCGGGCAACAGGAGGGCCCACTGTTGTCTGAAAGAAGTCTCAGTTGACTTAATTGACTATTAATATAATCGCGCTTACTTAGTTCCTATTTATCTCTTCCACGACTGGAACAAAGTTTTATTTTATGCTGAATTGTCGCATTCCCTAGATGATCTACATCCTAAGAAAATGTCAAAATTCTCAACAGCTCCATCAAAAGCAGGAAGTTTTACTCGATAATACTGAATCACGGGTCTGATAGGGCTGTCAACTCCTTTCTCGAGCCGTTGGTGAGCTTGGCGGTGTCTCCTGCTATAATTCAAACTTCCTTACCCAGAAAGAAATTTAAAATAAACACATGTACATATCGACTTACTTACCTGAGTACATTTTATAATAATAGTTTGACCTGCAGATGAAGAAAGGTATAGTAAGCTGACTGTAGTCTTCACTGCGGAGATACGCTTAATGAAACGATCAAAGGTGTGTCAATAGAGCGCACAGTTATTTAGCTCCAAGACAACTGGCAACATTTCTCAAAAAGGTGGTCTTCTCATGTGCTTCTCTCGTCACAGCTGACAAGAGGTCTGGCCTGCAGCCAGATTAGAAGGGACGTACCGCCTTTAACATTATAACAAACCCTGGCAATTTGTAGAATAGTATCTTCGACTTGATAAACTGACTTTGCAGCTTAATATGGTGTCTTCGACTTTATAAAAAGAGTTTGCAATTGATAGGATGACATCCCTGACTGAGTGATCTTTACTAAGCCTCAGTAATTTTGTGAAGTACCAGATTTTGTTGTTAAAATGTGAGTCGTATGTTTTACTTTTTATCTTCAGACCACCAAAGGTCATTGAGGAAAGTCAGAGAATGCATCCGCCGTCATAATATTATTTAATATAATATGATATTATTATGCATCAGTGACTCTAAGGCTTAGCGTTCATTTAGATAAGAGTAGTATTGTTGTTCTTAGCAGCAAATAAAAGATGGTTATATGGAAGTGTATGAATGTGGTTAAAACTTTAGGCCTTTATGTGTCTACTAAGCTAAGATTTCCCCGTGCATCTGAAGACCTATCTGCTAAGGCCAAGAGAGCAGTATTTTGCATTATCAGTAATTTATATCAGATAGGCAAGCATTTAGCGGATGTGTTTACCAGGTTATTTGACATGCAAGTCAGACCACTCTCATGTTACGGAACATAAGTATGGTGCCTCAATGAAAGTATTTGTATGGAAAGTAAGAAAATTCATAGATACGTGCTACAAAAATTTCTCAGTGTGGGCACACGTACTCCTAACGTTATGTGGTGATTTTTATCGTTTCGTTAATATACATGTAAGTTGTGGTTAAAAATAAGAAAGATAGAGCAACGTAGACTTCCGTGGAGAGCTTACAAAATGTTAGAACGGGTGGACAATATAAGAAGCAAAACTGGGTAACTGGGATAAGGCTTATTCTTTTTAAGTTATGGTTTTCGACATGTTTTGCTAAATCTAGGGTCGGATGTAGTGGAACGATCTAAAAAAAAGTGATAAGGGAAGACAGAGAGGACAGGGTCTGGGCAGAACCCAAGGGAGCGCGATAGGTGACTGGGAAGGGGTGGAATGAACGGGAACCAGTAACGATGGTCTGAGATCGTCGCATAGTTAGCTCGGAATCAAGAAAAGACTGAACACGGGAAATGGAACAGACTCTATTGTCCAGAATGCCCTGGTCAATCGACTCTATGTGATGTGGCTCTGCGTGTCATCGACGATAACTCGCTGAAAATACTTACATGCATCTGGGAGAAGGGAGCATGCTCTCTATGAGTGTGAATATGCACTATACAAATCATTTATTATTATTATTATTCTCTTTTATCTTCGTTTTGTTTCCCGTCACCATGTGTTCTGTTATTCAGTCCCCCACCCCAACACACACACTACTGTTGAAGAAAGGAATCTTGGTCCAATCCTCTCATGTATGCGTTCGAGGAGAGAGAGAGCGAAAGACTAAACTTGACCTCACCACCATGTAAACTTTCGTCAGTATACATGTTTTGTTTACTTTGGTAACAGCACACTGTTCTATGCCAAGATCTTGCCAATGACTCCTCTCTCTGCCTTTTGCAGATCAAGGATTAGATTGTTGAATAAAATGCTCGCGATTTTCCGGGTGGCTGCTTACTGCAAAACATGATGTTGACGACTTCTGTTCACGTGATGTGACTGCGAGGTCGTTTCTGGAAAACCACCACGGCGATTGCTTTCATGGAGCCCTGTGTTTATTTTTACTATAAAACATAAAAGAACATTTTATGAAAAACACGTGACCTACAGATTTCTTGCACCCCTCAAATCTCAGCTGATTAATTTGTTGGGTTTTTTTTTTTTTTTTTTTTTGTTTTGTTTTGTTTTTTTGCTGGTGCTTTTTTTGTTTTGGTCTGGAAGAAAACATGGTGGATATACTGAGCTGTGGTATCTGAGTGTTGAAATATATTTTTACCATGGGCAGACTGTTAGCCGTCGAAGTTCAATATTGGAATTGCGAGCTAGTAACAAACTTGCTTACTTTTTCTTTGTTATTCCTTTCTCTCGCCTTTAAAGATTGTTTTCTCAAGTGATCCAAGTAGCAAATACCTAAACAGATTTGTGAAAGTATCTTATTACAACTAAGCCTCTTGTTTCGTGCTGCTTAGGAAAGGGAGACTCGCTTAGAATTTGTCTTTCATATAAGATGTATATCAACATGGTGTGTTGAAACAGAACAAGTACGACGAGGTCGGCGGACTGATGGAGCAGGAAGTAGACAGGAGGCTGAAGATGGTGATGGAGAAGGAAATGAAGACAAAGCAATACGTGGTGGAACTGGAGACAAAAAATAAGAAAGATGAACAGGAAACAGAGCAAATGAAGACAAGGATGACGAAATCAGAAGCAGAAATAGAATAATGGCGATGATCAAGGAGCAGCTAAAGGAGAAGCAAGTCAACGAGTCAAATTTGAAGACAGAGTGAGAGGCCAGTTCCGGAAGAGCAGGGAGGAGGAACGGAGAAGTATAAAAGGATGAGATAGAGAATAATCAAAAGAGTTGTATTATTTTGTAAGTGTACCATCAAATACGTTTCACAGCAAAATCCTATGACACCGATTCACCGGTGCCGGCCAACCATATATTTTATACACTGTTTTCTTTTTTAAATTTGATACAAAGAACTACTTGTTAATACAAATTCACAATTATGGCAAAACAAAGTTTGAGAAAATACGAACATAACCTTGGCACTGAATTGAAATCAAGGTAGGTCGGTGAAGACAATAACCTGAATAGTACGGTCGTAAAGCAACGCATGCGCCCGACGTACCTGTGACAGACCCGATGGGCACAAGATCTGCACTCTATATATAGCTATGATGTCAGCTGATGACATGTCTAAATTAAATTGACATTTTCTCTTCTCCCTCTTTCTTACACACGGACATATAAACATGCAAACTCACATCCATCCATCCATACATGTAGGAAGAAAAAAAGAAGTACGAGTGTGTGCGCGAGCGCGTGCGCGCGCGAGAGAGAGGAGAGAGAGAAAGACTTGGTTTAAACATTGGAAAACACATGATTTAAACGCTCACTGAAAACATCTGTTTAAAAAATATTAAGCTTGATTTTTTATATTTATTTTGCAAGCATTATGCGTCAATGTGCCTAGTTTTTACATTGTGTTTAATTACTTAAAAACTCTTTATTTTAAATTTGATATATTACTTTAATTTTGCTTACTTGTGTGTTCTTTGTCTGTAACCGTATTGCTATCCCGTATTCAAGCAGAATTTCAGAAATTAAAGCATGTTATAAAGCACCGACACAGAAGCCTGGCGTCACCATGAACGTTGATGTACGTTCATGGTGTCACGGACCACCCGCTGACATGCGCATTCGTTCCAATCAACAACACGAGATCTCTTCCCGCACACATAAATTATACACACAAAATTATACAAACAATAAGGTCAAGATTATCAAAAATTACAAATGGCTTTGCCACTAGGCAATCTCCAAATCAATTGCAAAGAAACAATCTATTAGCACTAGCAGAATAAAAGGAACACCAGTAATAAAACTGTCAATTTGCAAAATTTACTCGACCGCACACAGGCTAGTCGTCGGCAGTCTCTAAAACTGCATACTCATAAGTCCACATGAGGTACAGTTCACACACAGGCAAGTCTTTAAAAGTTTCCAAGCAAGTCCTCAGCAGTCTCTACACTGCATACATACAAGTCCTCAACATAACAGTCCGCACACAGACAAATCTACTGTAATTACTGAAGCCTCTCAATCAACAGTTTGACCTCTACCCCCCGGTAGAAGGTGGAGAAAAGTCAACGAGGTGACGGAATCTCCCTCTAACTGGAATAATGTCACTAGAAATTCTTACTGTCTGTACGCGGTGTCTCTTGGAAGTTCGGCGTCCCCGATAGCTCAGAGGTCCCCGGATGTAACGTGCGGTGCACGATGGACGTGGCTTTCTTTGGCTCGCTGCCCGGGTTAAAGAATACCGCGACAACCCTCCCCTCAGTCGTTGGGTTAACGTTGTTGACACTGGTGTTGGTGGAGCACAGTAGCTCGACACTCTGGAACGCTGATTTGACTCGTACCGCCTTTCTCCCCCACTCCGGTTGTCCTGACTGGTTCTGGCAACCTTCCGTCAGCTTGGCGCTTGTTCTTCGCTCACAGCAGCAGAATGGCGTAGAGTCTTCAGCTCTCTTCTTAACAACCCGTCTGGCGACAGCAATAGTAGCCTCATCTCTTCAGTATCAGCCGCTTGCGGTCGGGATTAAATACCCACCTCTGTCCACCTGGACAAAGGGTGAGCTCCGCACGGGAAATAAAGAAAAATACGAAAACTTCATTTTCTTAAGATTCCTGTGTGTCAGTGACAAATAAAAAAAAACCTGTGTGTTAAACTACGACTTTTACTGTATTGCTGTCCAACCCCTCCCCTTTTTTACGCTGCACACACGCTGGCAACACAATTCACAACAGCACACGCTGAAGACTAGCTGCGACTCCTGCTACTCAAACGGCGACACACACGCCTGGCACAACGAGCGGCGATCACACGCCCGCAAAAATCTCTACCTTGCTCTGACTCTCTACTACTCCCTATTTCCTCTACTACATCGTTACTCCTCCTTACTCCTTATATACAAGTACAAACACGTCTAGAAACATCCAGCATCTACTCGTCACGCATGCGCACTCTCGTACCGAACATTCCAGGTATCATGGCTTGCCTCAGTCAAGCTCGCTGACGCACTCGCTAGAATGATCTACACGCGATCTACAGTCGCGCGGCAGGTCAACTGGGGTCAAATACTCCTTAAATACGCCGGGTGACACCTCACACAGACCGCTACCGAATTTAACTCGTAACACACATATCACATACAGCATGCAACGTATGCATTCCTTTGGCATACTCGATCTCTTCAACCAGTTTCACGCAATAAACAAAATATTTATATTTGCTGGTTAAGCACTTAAAGTAAGTGAATAATAACCACTTAAAGCTAAAACAGGGTAGAGGAATATAAGGAATCCCTCACGAATTGTTTCATACGACACATGAGCTCACTGAAGCTGTTTCTAACCAGAGTGAATATAAAAGGTTACTTAGGTATAAACAGTTCAATCTTTTGTTTAAAAACCCTGATTAAACTGATTAAACAGCAAGAGCCTCGATGTTCAATATCATCACTGAATCGCAGATAGCCTGATCTGATATTTAAGCAATGTTATGCCTACAATAATTGCCTGGGGCCAGTTGCACAACACGTTTCTAAACCTTAAAACTGTTCTAAAGAGGCAAAATCTCTTCTAAGCCATTTTGATTCTTTGTAGAAAAACATACAAAAATTGTACTGACAGGACGGAAAGTCAGACTTAAACAACTTTATCATACATAAACAATTTTAGTTTTAAAAATTCTAAAATTGTGGTGTGCACTTTAAACTAATTATCTAAATAAAGTTAAGGCCTAAAAGTGTTTAAAATTAGAAAGATGTTGTGCAACTGGCCGCGCTCTATAACTGTATTTTTAATTTACTGATTTCCCCACTACTAAGATATCTTTTAAACGTATCGTTTATCTAGTGTGAATTCAGTCAGGAGTATGATACTGTTCTCCAGAAGCTAGTCCTGTAAGTATTAATAACTATTTTGTTCTTAACGAATCCTAACCTCAGCTTTAAGGGACATCACTGAACAGTACATTTCCTACTATCCTTTGCTGCGATCTCATCCTTTAGCTCTTGCAGCTCGATCTGATGCCGCAACTCCATTTTATCTCTCTCCTCCTTCATTTTCTTCTTCTCATTCTAATACTCATTTTCACGAGCTGCTTTCTCCTTCTCCAGCGTATGCATCCGCTCTTCCTGATCTGCTATGTCCTCCTCTAGCTTCTTAATGTCTTCCTCATACCGACCTTCCTGTTCTTTCTGCAGCTTTTGCAGGGTCTGCATTTGAATCTGAAACTGTTCTTCCCGAAATTTTCTCTCTTTCTCTATTTTCTTCATCTCGTTCTGATACAGACCTTCTCGATCTTTTCTTTCTCCAGTTTCTTCATCTCCCTCTGAAACCGATCTTCCCGAACTTTTCTGTTCTTTCGTTCCTCCTCCAGGAGCTCCTCGTACTGTTCTGTCGTCTGCTTCATCTGTTGCTGTATGTTCTCTAGAACTTGTCTATCTCTTTCCCTCTGCTGCTCCATCTCTCTTCGCTCTTTCTCCCTCACGGTTTCTGCTTCCTGTCGAAATTTCTTCATCTCTTCCTCCACCCGTTCAGCACTAACCTGCTGTCTGTCTAATGATTCCTGTAAGGATTTCAGCTGTTTCGCCCTTTCCAACTCACTCTGTCTCATTTGCTCATTTCTCTCCTTTTCCTTTCTCTCAACCTCGGTTTTTTGTTTCTCCGCCCTCCCTTCTATTTCCTTAACCTTCTCTTGCATTTGCTGGTCTTTCTTCCTAATCTGCTCCCTTCTCTCCTCTTCCTTTATTTCAAATTCTTTTCTTTGTTTCTCTCTTATCTCTTCTACTTGTTTCAGTTTTCCTTGAATTTCCTGACATTTCTTTCTCACCTGCTCGTCTATTTCCTTTTTGCTTCTCTCAAATTCTTTTCTTTGTTTCTCTATTTCCACTTGTTTTTGTTGCAGACCCTTTTCCCTTTCCTCAAGTTCTTTCTTGTCTCTCCCGATCGTCTCTTTTATTTGCTTAATCTCCGTCACAAGTGTTTGCCCGTACTTTGTGTCCTTGACCTCTTTCTCCTCCACCTCTTGTATTCTCCTCGCCACCTCCTCATTCATTCTTTTACCGATCTCACTGTACTTAGGACAGGTGTAAGGTTTTCTGCCATGAGCCTGACTCAGCTTGTCAACCGCCTCGAGCAGCTTCTCCATCTGTGTCTGTTTGTTGTCATCCATGTTGTCAAACACCACGGAGCGGTTGTCGCACTCCTGCAGGACCGTTTGGAGACCTTTCGGGGCAGCAAGCAAGATGTCACTCATAGTCTTCTTTTGTTTTATCAGGTCTTCCCCGCGCGTGAAGATAATGATCATGTACTGTGTTACACGTGGGTCTAACAAAGCCTTCAACCTTTCATACACTTTAATGTCCTCCTCCGTGTAGCGAGAGCTTAACATAATAACGTAGAGTACGGCTGTGATGCCCGGGTGCAAGCAGGCGAGGGCTTGAACAACATCCGACGCCACCTCTTCTTGTTTCCTGTTGGTGTCGAACAGACCCGGCGAGTCCATGACCTGAGGAGAAACATTACTTCCCAGTTAGTTCAGCAAGTCATTATTATTTTTTGTCTTCAATTGTTTTTAAATTTTAGGTGACAATAAAGGCCTTTAAATTTTTTTAAAAAAAGAGATTAAAATCGGGAAACATTTAAACATTGTTATCGTTATGGGCGTCGGCAAAATAGTTGTCTGTGGAATAGTTATTTACTTATAGTAGCGTCTAAAACAGCTCTAAGACAGTTTATGACTGTAACAATGTATTTCTACTGTTTTTCGTTGGAACACAAACTCTAATTTTATTAAATAGTATTTATTCATTCAGTTAGTCGCTCTTCCCTCGAACGGGGAGCATATCGACAGATCGGCAAATTACAGGGCCCGCCACTAACGCCTGTTTTGGGTGATAGTGAACAGGTCTTGCACAAGACGACTAGTTCTTGAAGGACATTCTTCGACAAGGTATCGTGCCGGTCACATGGCCAGACCAGACCAGCTTGCGTCCCTTGACTGTTGCAGGTAGAGGTTCCTGGTGTCCTACGAGTGTGGCGATCATGTTTCATTTGTTTTGTGTTCTTTGAATAATGAGATCCGGTGCAGCCTCCACAGGCACTTGTTCTCAAATGCCTGGATTCTCCTTCCCGTATTGTCAAACAAAGTGCACGTTACACATCCGTAAAGCAGGATCGGTACTACAAGCGATTTATACAGATTGTATTTGGTAGTAAGTTATGGCTATTCCAGATACCGTCCAGCCTAGCCACTGTTGCTGTTGCGATCCTGATGTGGATGCCTGTCGTGGCACTGCCGTTCTTTGGACAGGGTGGTCACAAGTCCTTGAAGCTGTTTACCTCTTCGAGCTGTACCCCGTTCATATAGATCTCTGCTTTGCCGTTGCCATTGATCATAACTTTGCTCTTTTCAGTGCTGGTCTCCATTCAACATGCGTTCGAACTGTTAGTCTGTTGGTGAGGTCTTGCAGTTCTTTGTAAGTACCTGCTAACAGATCCTTGTCGTCTGCAAAGCGTAAGTTGCAAAAGGGCCTTCCACCAACAGAAATGGAAGTGGGATGGTCGTTGAGGGTTTCACGTATGATGCTCTTCAAAAAGATGCTGAACAGCACAAGCGATGAGACCACAATTCATGTGCACCTACTGTAATGCAAGAGTGAACGTCTGTTTCGTTATCCAGCAGTACTGCTCTAGTTAAGCTGTTATACAGGATTTCGGTGATTTGGACGAGGGCTTCTTCGATATTGAATTTTTGCATTACGTGCAATAGTCCCTCATGGTAGACTCTGAAGAAATACTTCTTAAAGTATATAAAGTTTTGACAAAAGTCCCGCTGATGCTGAAGATGCTTCTCTATAAGGATGCGACAGTTAAAGATCTGCTCAACTGTGCTTCTTTGTGGTTTGAAGCCACCCTGTTGTGCTAGCAGTTCCTCCGTAGTGGTGCTGATGCGGCTCTATATATTACTTTCAGCATGACTTTGCTTAGGTGGTTGATAAAGCTCATGGTTCTGTGGTTCTGGCACTTTTTATAACTTGGCGTATAACTTGTGATTGAGTTGATTCTTTAAGCTATTCGTTGTGTTCCTGACTCTTTGTCAGAAAGCAATGAGAAACTTTGAAGTTTCTTACCAACTTTGCTGGAGCAGCTCAGTTGGCACGCTGTCAAAAGACTTTCCTACCTTTAGACTGCGAATAGCTCTCTCAACCTTTTCTCGGAGGACTTCCTGTAGGTTCATTTTTTCTAGTCTGATAGTTTTGAAGGATGTAAGAGTCTGTTTTCAACTCAAAGTTATGTAGGTCTTTTAAATAGTCAACCGATCGTTTGAGTAAGAATCGATAGCTGAGGTCTTCTGCTGATTTATCTTAGTAAGGGTTCTCAGTAGCAGGTAGGCCTTTCTGCTTTAACCCCATGTCGCTCCCTCCCCTATGGTCCGGCAATGGCTCCGAGTCCCTAGAGTAAGGCCCTTCTTTAGTCAAAGAGATCTAGTAAGTCGTTCGTGACCCAGGGTTCAGTGCGACAAACTAACCTCCAACGGTGGCGTTTAAGACCTCTGCAACATTTGGGTCTTGAGGTTTTTTCCAAATCAAAGCGAATTCAATGGTGTTCAACTCATTCTATACCAGGTGACTTTGGGCCGAAAAGCCCGCGAACGAACGTTTTTGAATATTTATAACTATTAACCTCCAATAAAGACAACCATCTGTGATACACTGTTTGAAAAAGCATTTAAAAAAATTTGCGTGGTGATTAAGAAATATAGGTTTTGTTTTCTTGTACTAAATTCAACTGAACGATTTAACTGTATGGAGCGGAGAGGGGAGAAAAGGAAAGTAAGTCAAAAATATAAATTAACAAAATTATTTAGAAATTATATTCAAACACATTTTGTCTATCAAACATATATGTTACTGGAATATAGATTAAAATTTAAATATTATTTACTATTTTCTTGTCATTTTTGTTTGTTGGAGTACAAATCCATGTCAAATTGAGAAACCGGCAATGCTCACATGGCGCTTGAGCATCTGAAACATGGCGACATCTTTGTGTCAACTGTGCTATCGTGTACGCGCGATTGTACACATTTTTTTCGAAATGAAATTTAGAGCAGTAATAATTCAGAGTAATCGTCAGTCTTTCCTTTAAGCATAGCTTGTTATTAGTCGTTTCTTGTACTTTAAACGTAAATACTTTTTATCGGAAACGAGGCCAGATTTTGAAAGGCTCGTCGGCGAATTCAAACAGCTTTACTTTTACTAAGCTAAGCTAACCATTATTTCATAATTATGAGCCATGTGTTTCCTCAGTAAATTCTGTTCCTTAAAAATAAGGACAGTCTCAACTAGAGTACTGTAGTAAGAGAAATCGGAGAACATTGTGTGATGCTTTGTACTGCTTACCAGTTCAGTTTAAAGCTAAGTACTTGCCTTTTTCTGTCGCAATTTGTTTTCATTTAAGCTACCAAGCAATGAAAATAGTATGCATATAAACAACCATTTAAATAAATATAAAATTTGTCACAAGCGTTAGTTTTTTGGGTTTTTTTGCGGCAGGATAGTAAATATGTATACATATGATTGCGTTAGTGTCGTAACGTCAGTGTGCAATAATGGGTGTGGTACTAGGGAGATGATGCACTTACTTCAATAAGTGTCCCATTACACTCATTACGGCGATGAGAACAGGTACTAGTGACTGAGGCAAAGTTCAAGTCGGTGTCGAAGAGATCTTTTCCGAATATTGTGTTTCCGGTTGAACTTTTGCCGGATCCAGTTTTCCCGACGAGTAGAAAACGAAGCGTCTGATCTGTTCAGGAAGGAAAAAAACACTACGAAAAAATGAACTAAAATATTTTATATTTTCTCATTTTATCTTTGTAAGGATGATATCAAACGGTAAAGAACATTTTGTAATGTCTTTAATCCCCCGTTTTACGCTTAAGTTCTCAACAGGTCCGCTGTAAGGCGAGCACTCCGGCTGTGAAATCTCGGCTTTTCCTTACTAGAAGAAGACACTGAAGCTTTTTTAAAAACCCTAAAAAACAAGTTATGGACATAAATACAAGCATGAGAGCATTTATTCACATCTCACATTTACTATGCACACTGATGTACGTAATGTCACTTTGCAATAACATGTCAGTTAAATGATACTGATTAATATATGAAGATTAGACAGACTGACCGCAGTGTACTAATTAAAAATGAGCTAATAACGTGCATTTTAAAAAATCTTGCACTTTGAAGATGCCATACTTATCTTTAAAACTTTGTTAGTAGTTGTTTATACTGTCTTACGTATAACATCATTTCCATGATTTGTACAAAATATAACCAATAATGAATTTTAAACACCGTGGAGTATTTAATGTCATCAATCATTCCAAGAGCGTTTACAATGTCTCCCTGTGCATGTCAATAGCCCAAGAGATTCTATGACGACAAAGCTGTTTAAAGGGAGGAAAGTCGCCAGGCGTTGATAATGTACCAGCTGAGCTGCTCAAGCAGGGTGGGGAAGAAACTACAAAGGCCCTAACTTAAAAGTAGGGTTGCACGTTTTTTTAACGTTTTTGTTAATTTAAAAAAAAACAGTGAGATCAGAGAGGAAAGAACTTCCACTGTGTGCGAGAAAAACTAATTTATGCCATCTTTTGACGTGAAGCAGCCATTCGGTATTGATGCCAGTGTACCAGTGTGAGAAATAGTAAAAATAATACACTGTTACGTTAAAACTTTAAATTGCAAAACAGAATCTCCTCCTAAAATTTACTGTGAAACATCTAATAATATTAATAATAATTATTATAATAATTTACAATTTGTAAATCGCAGATTCACGTTTATGCAAGAGAATGCACTGAAGACTGGACATAAAACTAGGTTAATGTGTAATACATGAAGGAACAAAAAGATTGACCATGATGATAATGGAGTACAGAAGACAGCGAAGATACAGAGGCAACAGTCAAGACAAAAAGTGCAGCAAAGGGATATCAGCAACAGAGAGAGAATAAAACAGAATAGAAAGGAAATGTATTTTGAAGTACTAGTAGGACTGTGTTTAACAACTACGGCACAAAAAGAGAGAGAAATACTCAATATGAATAGTATAAATTGGTAAACCTGAGGAAAATACACTGTGTTGCCTTCCTGTGAAACGTCGGGACTCAAGCATCGAACTCATAAACTCGTAAAAGATATCACTTTTTTCCTCACCTCGAAAGCTTGAGAGAAATCGAAAGCGTGAATTATCTGAAAACAAACATTGGATTTTGATGACAGATCTGTATTATTTTAATGTACTTGATGTTTTGAAAAATGCAAACATCCGACCTCACACCCATGCATTTTACATGTATCAGCCCATGCATATATATATATAGAGGCATATATTTTTAGTAAAATGTCCCTGCGTTTTCTTATCAAATGCGACATATGGTCCCAGGGTATTGGGCACGTGGATGATAGTTAGGAAGTAACTCTTACCTTCCACGTTAACATAATCATGCATGGGAACATTACGTACAATGCTCACGTCACTGACTAGACACCAACCAAGACGGAGAGGCACAGCTGGTCTTCCAGCGACACAGAAACCGATCGCTGCCCCAGCCCAGGGACATTATGTAGCTTTTTCAGCGACTACTTACCTGGCTACACAATTTTACAACACATAGCTGTGCCCACTGGGATGGACAATGCTATGTACATTGCACAAGTCCCTCTTGCACCCTGAAGCGCCACTGTTGATGCTTGGCTCTCTCTGGCCACTTAATGTCGTCTACCTAAGATAAGCGCCATCTAAAACCTTTTAAACAAGGCTTTTTAATTACTTAAGAGTTCCCTGGCTGAGGACACGTGCTCAATCTTAGTCTATTAATTTATTGGTCTATTACTTAACTGTGAGATATTTCCATTCTCCTCACAAAGTTACCACAGTGTTACTCCTGCGATACCAATTAAAATCTTACTGCTGAGCATTTCCAGTAGATATGCGGCAATGAAGTGTTTTCAGAAGAAATTCAAGTGCTTCAGAGCGGGTAAAGTATTGTGCTACTTGTCAAACACATCCACCTCTTGTGCGTAAATATTCTTTGTGGTATCCTTCTAGGAGCTCTTGTCAGTTATATAATTAAATGCTGTTAGTGTATTACGTAAGGCGTACAGCACACAAAACATGATTGTTCCTTGTGAACCACTGAGGTGCTAGTTCTCCAGTTTAATGTGCGTTTGGCCTAGAAACTTGTCAGTCCTGCAATAGAAAGAACATATGTGTACTCTTATTTCTGATGGTATGTTCCGGCATTCTTCTATCCACCTGATCCTGAAACAGAATACGTAATTTCAATAACATAACGTCCACATAATACGTTGGACATACTTTTAAAAATAGATCACTACCCTTTGACAGTACATTTTTTATTTCGACTCGCAGAAAATATTAAAGACAAGGTGCCATTGCTGTCTGTCCTGTGCGCGGCCAAGCGACGTAGACCTGGTTACTGACCGTTGAATGTCGGTCGTCCACCCGAGGCAAGCGACAACTCTAGTCGATCCGTAGGTGCTTGCATGACCCCATTATCCGATCGTTTGAAACCACATTCTAATGTCTATTCCTTTGTCATATGAGATTTTGCTTGTTGTGAACGTTTTGCGCATGCAAAGGTTTTGATAGCCTTATTTTGTTCTCACTTGTACTGTTACTTCTAGCTAAGGTTTTGGTTACTTGTTATTTTATTCGACTGTTCGGCATTATCTTTGTCCGTTCAATGTTTAGCAGCGCCTACAGATTTTTAAATACTACGAAGAAGTATTTGTGAAGTGTTAAAAGGAAGAATGAATAGGTCCTGGATAAGAAGCCTAACTACACATGTATAGGCAATTGATATACTGGGACATTCCTACACTTACTACTCGCGCGATGCACGACACAGAGAAAAGGCAGATAAGAAGAAATACAAGAGAGAGGTTACTCCAATAAAGCGCTTTCAGAAGAAATCCAAGTGCTTCAGAGTGGATAAAATATTGTTCTACTCGTCAAATAAGTGGCGCTCATCATCAAATGTCTAGAGCAATGTCACTTGACTAATAAACAAATTTTTATCTTATATTATCAAAACTTTTATAAAATGGCAAGACAAATTAGATGAAAGGATACTTTACCTCATATATACGAATGCAAATACATACACTCTCAGCAGTTCCTTAGACACAAGACGTCCTGTTTCTACAAACTCTTATAAAAATAGGGAAATACATTGAGACTTACAAATTTTTACTAGTAAAAAGCTTGTTCCTTCGACAGACCAAAGTTAGAGGCTGAAGAACGCTCTTATATATGTGCAGCAAATATATAACCTGTTTCTATTTGTACCTTATCGTGGTCTAAATGTCACTATGAACCTCGCCATTGATATATAGCTGTCATAATGTCTCCACTATTAACTGTTTATGATTCTTTTGCTTGTTTAGACATGCTAACAAATGTGGAAAGCAGAACCAGAGGGAAAGGTAAATAAGTAAAATAGTATTAAGTACTGTAATCGATAAGGTATTAAATGGTTTCTGTTTTGTATTTGAAATAAATAAATAAATAACTTTTTAAAGACAGAGTAACACAAACATAATTATGGTCAACATGGCAGTCATTTTTCTAAGACCAGCTTGCTCATTTGTATCTTTCTTTCGAAAAGCTATATAATTGTGTATTAAGAATACTAGTAAATAACATGCTAGTCCAGCTCAATGCAGAATATATCTCTGTAGTTATCAACATTTCAATATCACCTCTACCCTCATACAGCGGACAGATCATTCTGATGGATCAGGCTTCTGTCGTTTTGTCACACTGTACAACAAGGTTGAACAGCAATGTTAATACGCTTGTTAATTTCTGTAAAGAGACTTTCAGAAAGTTATTTAAAATATAATCAATTCTACTTGCATTACAACATTTTAACAGACTGCTGCCTTCTTCTACCTCGTCAACAGGTATATCGTTATTCAGATTATCATTAACAATTACTTCACCTTTAATAACTAAGAGGACATGTTAGGGAGGGTATCTTCATCAAGAATATTTCTAACTTTTCAAAGCGGTGTACAAATTCATTATGACATGGAAAGTATCCTCTTCAGCCCTTCCATATACAATCAACTATCAGTGGCTTCTACCGAGCTCAAGAACGCCACTCTTGTCAATAGAGTAGCTCGGCTAACTAATACATCATCATCATCATCATCATCATCATCATCATCATCATCATCATCATCATCATCATCATCATCATCATCATCATCATCATCACTTATCAGCTGTTAATCTTTCTGACGACATGGTATCTATACTTAAAATCCTAGGCGTGTTGATTGTTCACAGGAGCTTCGTCTTCAAGGAAACACCAGCTGTAAGAGTTTCGGATAGATACCCAGACCCATAGATGCATAGTCAACCACTTTCCTCCGTTTGTAGACCTAGATTTTTCTTTACTTCGATTTATGAAAGTTTGATTTGCAGATAGCATGAAGGGAAAAAACTGTGTGTGTCATGCAGATTAAGAATTTAAACTCTGATAAGCCTTTAACAATTACGTCTTCCTCTTCTCGAGAAACGGGTTTATTTAAAGTCATGTTTGGTTAGCGAGGAGGGGAAAACCCGAGACATTTATTACACTGATTTACAATGTATCTATCATACTTACAGGCATACTTAATCCACAATTTCGTTTTCATGAGTGTTGTATCCGTCAAGCGTTAAAATAGTGGGAAAAAGCACATCTATACCATGATCTGACATCTTGAAATACATCTTTAAAATACATCTTCCGCATTCGTTTATTGCTTGGGTGACCTCTTTCCGAAAAACACTCTAACAGTCCATCTTAAGATTTATAGTCGATCCGTTTGTTCGAAGTTTTCTTCACTGGCACAATACTCGGCAGTGGCAAGGATTTTTATTAAATTCAAAATTATTTTTTATCTTTATACTTTTTGTTGCTTTAAACGCCGTTAAGGCATCATCGTTTGCTTTACTGTCAACCAATAAACTTTGAAATACAGCTGCTATCTTTATCAGATCAGTTTCACTCTGTGAAACTTTTGAGCATCCTTAAATGAACATGGAGAACTACAAAGTAAAACCAAGACTTTACGGGCATTATTTTCCAATCAGTTGTAACATGCCGAGACAAAATACAAGCGAATGTTTCCATAATATTAAACGAATAAGAGATTGAATAAAACTGAATGAAGCTCGAAAAAAAATAATGAAAATGATAAGATGAGAATTACTTTCACTCGGTTAGCCTCTTGGATCAGATTAATTTTTCCTTTAATTCCTACAATGTTTCTCGAAATTTAAAGTGTCCACGACAACAATTGTATTGATGGGTAGCAACATATGTGCGTGCGTACTTACTGTATTCACATTAATATCTAAATATCTAAATGTGCCATGTTTTAGGGGAAAACGATTGGGTCTGCTCAAGATAAACTGTGTGTGTGTGTGTGTGTGTGTGTGTGTGCGTGCGTAAGTACGTGTGAGTACCTCTTGAGCCTTACCTTATCTCCAAAGATAGTAAGCAAAAATTTATCTTTATAAATTAACCAGCTTACCTATAGACGATTGAAGCTTCCGTATTCACCCACACGCGCGCGCGCGTACACACCCACACACACACACACACACACACACACACACACACACGCGCGCGCGCGTGCGGGAGTGCATTGTCATCCCTTCGCAAAGGAGGAATCTCGCCACAAGATGTTGATATGTGTTGATTGGCAGATTGACAAAGTCTTGTGTCATCCCACTGACTGTCCCAGGTTCAGAATCAGATCATAAATAAAATTACCGCGAGTTTTCCGAAAAGTGCTTAGTGAAAAACACACCAGGACATCTTATCATGTGATACGACTATGCGCCTTGGTTTCTGAGAAAAAATAATGGCGATCATTTTTGAGAAGGTACCTTCCTGTCGTTTTCTATCTTTCTCACATTCCTCTCTCGCTCTTTAGCACTCTTTGCGCGCGCGCCTCTCCTCTCCTCTCTCTTGTCATCTATCCTGTTCTTCTGTCCTCGATGTATCTTCTAATTTGTCTGTTTCTTGCTCAGTTCAACCTTCAGATTTATTCCAGCACGGCAGATCTGTTTCTATTTTCCCTGTTTCATTTCCTAAACAAATATTTAAACCTGTTTTTTTTTCTTTTACAACACCAATTTGTTGATCTCCTCCGTTTGTGTTTTATGCCAGCCCGCACACTTGATGTTTCGCCGTTTGTATGATTTGGTCTTTCTCGCTCCACTAATGAAGAGTTACTGACATGCTTAGCGAAATTTGTAGCCGAAGCAAATAAAATGCGATCAAAAGAACGAGAATCAATAAGCAGAACAGAGATAATTTGATTTTTAATTTTATTTTTTCCCAACTGTAGCCAATAGAAGCAATAGAGTTGACACATGTGTGTGTGTGTGTGTGTGTGTGTGTGTGTGTGTGTGTGTGTGTGTTAGATCTGCATGGGAGGTACAATGAGAGAGGAAGGGAAGGAGAGCGATATGTTTACGAGTAAGGCGATGGTAACAGAAAAATGCAATTTTTGTTAGTAAACTTCTTATCGAGCATATTAATTTCTTTGATGATTTTTACAAAAAACTGACTGCCTTTGTTTGTTTTGTCATAATAGAAATAAGTAAACGTATAACGTATTATAACTGAACAAAAACTGTGCTGGTCTTAGTCCCATTTATCAGTGACATGAGTCACTTTATATGAGTCGGCAGCTTATTTTTGTTTATGTTTATGAGCTTTACTCAGGTTTGAGAGGTTTTACTGAATTACACAGCTACCGCTGTTGGCCTTGCTGATCTGGTCTTTCAGCTGCTGCATCTCTGTCTGGTGCCGCTCCTCACGGCGCCTCAACTCCTCTAACTGAGCCTCCAGCCGCTTGTCGTACAGCTCCTGTAACTTCTGTTGTCGATCCTCTAAAGATTTTCTTTCTTCTCTCCTAATTTCTTCCATCTCTTTCATCGGTCGCGTTCTCTCTTCTTCCATTTTCTGGTGATACTCTATCATAAGCTGGTGCATCCGCTCAGCGCTTAGCTGTGGCTGTTTTAAGGCCTCCGTCATGGTTTCTACTTGCGATTTACTTTCTTCCTCATTCTTCTTTATTTGCTCTTTTCTCTCCCTTTCTTTTCTCTCAAATTTTTGTTTTTCTTTCTCTGCTTCCTCCTTTGCCTTCTTCACCTGCTCCACCAGCTCCTGTACATACTTCTTCCTCTTGACCTCCTCCTCTTCCACCTTCTGCAGTCTCCTGGCCACCTCCTTCTCCACCTTCTCGCCGACCTCGCTGTACTTGGGACACGTGTAAGGTTTGCCGCCATGCGCCTCCCTCAGTCTCCGCACCATCTCGAACAGCTGCTCCACCTGCGGTTGTGTGTCGTCAGCCATGTTGTCGAACACCACGTAGCGGTGGCCACACTCCTGAAGGACCTTGCGAAGAGGATCAGGGGCCGAAGACAACATCTCCTTGATGCTTAATTTCTTTCTTTTCAGGTCGTCGCCGCGCGTGAAGAGGACGATCATGTACTGGGTCACCTGGGGATCTAGGAGAGCCTTCAGCCTCTCGTACACTCCACTCTCCTCCTCCGTGTAGCGGTTGCCGATCACAACAGCGTACAGCACGGCCGTGGGCCCCGGGTGCATGCAGGCAACAGCTTGAACCACGTCAGACACCACCTCCTCGTGAGTCCTTCCGGTGTCAAACAGACCCGGTGTGTCCAAGATCTGTGGAGCAACGATAAGTTAATTTCTAAACAGATGTACTCATGTAGCTACTTACTGTAATGAGCAACACATTTGATTCAGATTACCACTTAGTTGTCTCTATTTATGCTAATCAAATTTTTAAAAAATGGCCATTGCCACTTCTGTTTTTGTGCTACCTTTGATTATCTCATTTTAAAATATATCTTTTTACTTAACGGGAGAGGAGAATGGATTTTTATAATAATTTACTCTATCTCAAGATTATTATGACAAAAATATACAATTTATTTTGAACTTTTAAAATCCCCATCATAACAATTTAATTTTTTACTCTCTTTTTTTATCTGGCGTTTCTTTTGATACAAGAAGTAGCATGCTGTTCTTCGTTTCAGCTCATTAATAATAGTCAACCTACAATGATAATGTTTCATGGTTATCTGACCTACTAAAAGGTTTGGAAAGGAAAGTCAGCAAAACGTGTGTGTGTGTGTGTGTGTGTGTGTGTGTGTGTGTGTGTGTGTGTGTGTGTGTGTGTGTGTTTATCTGCAACTCTTACAAGCAGCTGGAATGAAGACAACTTATCGAAAGGAATATGTCATACTTTTTGTTAGTTTAGAGTTTAGACAGGATGATAAGAGGATAACACTCCTACCTCGATGTCAGTCCCATTACGTGTCCCACGTTTGAGGGTGCACGTGCTGGTGACCGACTCAAAGTTGCTGTTACTGTGGAAGACGTCCTGACCGAGAATTGTGTTCCCGGTTGTACTTTTGCTACTCCCTGTTTTCCCAACAAGCAGGAACCGAAGTACTTCTCCTGTTAAAATAAAAAGCGATGAGACAATAAAAAGCGTTGTGTGCTTTTATCTATGTGTATTGCTGTGTGTGAAACAACTTCCCTCAAGAGGCCCATTATTTAACAGCTCTATCCTCAAATTTAAACAAAAAGTGAACAAATGATTTTTGCATAAATAAATGATTTTTACCAGATCATTTCATTCGAGCAAAAATTCATAACATTTTTTGCTTCTTACATTAATTACTATTTTTCATGTGTTCATTTGATTGACAAGCAGTTTACTTGAATAAAAGACTTGAAGAACTTTCATGTAGCAAAACTATTCCCCTTTTTCGGTTGAGAAAGGTGGCGGGATTTTTTAAATTACATATTTTTCTCTTTGTTTTTTACGACTATCGATTTTTAAAAGGCATTATTATTTAATTAAGACAATTTGTCGAGCTGAAATACAGAATTCCATTCGAATTACATTTTTATAATAATCAATGGGTTTATAATACTTTAAATGCTAGAAATAGTATAACGCAATCTTTGGAGTTTTAGCTCATTTAGTCTGACTGCTCCTTGTTTTCATTTCAAGCACGGCAAGAAGAGATGTGCCATATTGTTTGTCGGTGTTTTGCGGAATAAATCGGTCTAGTGATGATTGCAATTGGACGATATTACTTTTGTGTGCAACTATATCTTATCTCGGTGACCGGACACTTAATCCCCGGACACTAAATCCCCGGACACTTAATCCCCGACACTTCATCCCCGACACTTCATCCCCAGACACTTAATCTCCAGACACTTAGTCCCCGACACTTCATCCCCAGACACTTAATCCCCGACACTTCATCCCCAGACACTCAATCCCCAGACACTTAATCCCCAGACACTTAATCCCCGGACACTTAATCTCCGGACACTTAAACCCCGACACTTCATCCCCAGACACTTAATCCCTAAATCGCAACACAACACTCAAAACTGCTATTTTGTGAACTTGAAATATTATAACCGTAAGAGAAATGTGTCGCGTGGTAACTGTGGGTAACTCTGGTAAGACTGGGTTGCGCTGGGTTTACAATTAGCGATCTACCCTCTAGGCGATACTAGGTGGACTCCCTAACATAACCAGCCAGTTCCAAGGCCATACTGACCAGGAGCAGACCGCCCCATCGTCCCATGAGAATTAGCAACATTGTACAGCGATATGAGGCAATGGATCGTCTTTTGTACCTTCGATCATTAGCTTACCTGTCATATTGATTAACAACACTTTTCATATCTGAATGTTGAAAAACATTGTCTTTTATAGCTCACATGAACTTTAACTAATGTTATAAATGTTGAAATTAAGTATTATTTTAATTGTCAAACTTATTTTGATGTTTACATGAAAATAATTATTTGAATTTGAATTAAATTTTTCATTCACTTCATAATTTTTTGAGTTGAAATTTCATTTTGAGGATTAAGTGTTTGGGGATTAAGTGTCTGGGGATTAAGTGTCTGGGATTCCTTATCTCACATGTGTGTTTTAACATTAATGTCTGAAAGCTAGAAGAATTCTGATTCTAATCAAAGACTTACAGAAGTGATTAAATCTCTCCACAAAAGCTAATCCTAGTGATGCTACTTGCTCTGCTTCTTTTATTTATTAGTATGTTTATTAACTTATCTTTAATATATTATGTGCTTCTATCCACTAACATGTGTATAATCATTATTAAACATTTCATTCAAATAAAAAAGAAATTTAAATCTGATTACATTTACACGCATATGCAAACATTTAATAACAAACATAAGCAAAATAATTAGTATTATAATACAACATCAGCATACACCTTCCAGCTAAAGAGAGAAACAAAATAATGAAAAAAAGGAAAATAAAATCCACCATAAAGTATAAAACGAACAACAGTTGACAACACATTAACACATTCACCAGCATCCTCTAAAACACCTACACCATGCACTGGGAGAAAGAGGAAAACCTAGAGAAAAAAATATCAGCATTGCAGCTCAGAAAGCAGTCATGACTTTTAAACACTAAGATCAACTGTGGACCAGCTAGGGACTGGCGGGGGGTAAGCTACTCGATTTGCTGCATTTCTCTTGCCGCCTAAATATGTATCTCGTACTACGTAAATAGTAATAAAAGTAAGGGACGAACAAATCAGGTTTTATAATAATGTTGATTCTAAGATCATGATTTATGTTAAATACCAGATAATTTTGTAGATACCATATAGAAGCGTTAAATGATGTTAGAAAGGGGAAATAGTCGAAAACAAGCGAGACGATGTAACTTGTTAAGTAGGTTAGATTACATGCTATGTAAAAAATAAAAATATCCTCTTTCAAACACAATAACTGTTATTACTAAGGTAAAGCAATTTCTATCACATGTGAGTCTAAAATATCTATATTTCGATATCAATGTATGATAGTAGAAATTAGGTAATTTTCTATCGATATGACTTTACACAGATAGATTATAGGTCTCGCTTAGTAATCAGTGGGTCTTCATGAAAGGTTTGACTGAGAATTCATCATATTGGAGAACAAAAAAAAAGCAAAAAGCAAAAAAGACAAAAAAAAACCCACTCAGTATTTGAACGCAATACTGTAACCACTACACAATGCAGGTATTGCTGTCATTGTGTGTAAACTAACCTATTTAACAGGCTACATCATCTCGGTTGTTTTAAACCATCATTTATTTCACCTTAACCTGTCACTAGTTTTAGGTCTTGAGTTATTTTGCCTGTCACCATTAACTGTATGCAGCTTTTCATAATGTTTAAACGTTGTTGAGCTTATCGCCATAACAAGTTTCATAGCTGTCAAAGACTGATTGAAATCAAGGTTGCACTGAGCCATCGAGGGCTCCTGATGACGTATTCCTTACCGCTCGCCCTCATAGGGGCGATCACGTGATCTTCGCTTGAACCCGGTTCGCACCCTATGGTGTGATGCAGTTTTTAAATGTTGTTACTCTTAAACATCGTTTTATTTTAGAAGAAAAAATTAATAAATAAGATAGCTCATTCATTTTTGAACACAATTGTCTTTCTTAAAAAATGATGGAAGTAAGTTTTAACAGGAAGTCTTTGCATTTTCCCACGCTACCTGTCTCTCTGTTTGGAAAATGGCTAGCAAATTCCCGGTATTGAAATTTCGACCGGCAGCTTTGAAAATTTATATTTATTAATCTACAGTAAAGATAACCATCTGTAATACACCGTTTTAAAGAGCGTTTTTTGAAACATTCACTTGGTGTAAATTTTAAGATACATAGGTTTTGTCTTCGAGTACTAAAATCAAATGAACTGTACGTGTTTTACAACACTTGAACATAAATTTCAGAAAATAACAAAAAAATCATTTACACAATATATACAGACATAAAGTACCAAACAAACATATGTTTTATTAAAATATACATTAGAATTTAAATATTCTTCATGAAAGGTTTGACTGAGAATTCATCATATTGGAGAACAAAAAAAAAAAAGCAAAAAGCAAAAAAAAAAACACACTCAGTATTAACCTTTCATTTTCTTCTCCTTTGCGGTTGTTGAAGTACAAATCCATTTCAAAGTGAGTAAACCGCAACGTGCAACGTACTTTTCGATAACTCAAAATGGCGCTCGACCATTTGTTTACATCTTTCCCTCTTACAAACGAAATTTTTTGATTGGCGGGACTAGTTTTTAAAGGGAGGGAATCATGGTGGATTATTTCCTAACGGTTTCAGTAGTTTCTTCCCTTATGTTATTTTCATTTACGTTGCGGGAGTTTGTTTTTTTTTAGCTCATTATCATGGCATTTTCTGTTGGGAATACTATAAAAGTGTGTTTTCAAGCAAACACAAAGTTAGGCTGTTCCTTTTCTCTACATTTTGATCTATCATTATCAATTTGAGTTGTTCTTCTACCTCTTTTCGTTAATTTTTTATGATTTTTTGAAAAGGGGGTAAATACATCCGTACAAGGGTTCGGAACCGCCGCTTAGACTTCCGTAGTGTTCAGTGAAGATCGAGCTAAAGCGCTATATCTTAAAATATCGTCAAATAAAAAAATGATTACTTGTAACTCTTAGGGGACTAGCCTAGTCCCCCGTGTCCACGGACAGCACGCCACTAAGATGCAATGGCATCAATCACCGCACAAGCTCTTATGATGCCTTACTATCCATGACAAAGTCGGCGAGCAATTACATTTGAGCTCCGGCTAGATTATAATTATATTACTAATAAAGTTGATTAGCACTTGATCAAAGGCTCAAAGCGCTGAAAATAGAAAGCAGACACAGCTGTCTCAAAAGCAAAGCGTTAATTGTGGGCATTATTGGTGTAGATACTCGTGCTAAAAGTAGGATGAATGCCATCAACATATATGCGATCTACAGCCTTTCGTCGCCAACGGCACAGGCATAGATTCGTCTTTGAGGAGGAAGGCACATTTTGCAGACACTAGAAAACGATCCGTTTCCTCACTGAGACTAACACTGTGGTTGTCACAAACCTGTTGTTTTTTTTTTTTAACTGAGAAAGGGATGGGAAATAGGGAAGGAGGGGGGAGGTGCGAAAGACTAGCGATCGGCGTGTGTGTCGGCGTGTGAGTCCTGTGATGGCTGATAGTTTAATCAAAGACTATTGAAAGGATGGGATGGAAAGAGTAGAGAAGAATGAAAAGAGTGTTTTGTTGTGTTTTTGATTTTATTCGTGTGCTGGTCTCCTCCTTGACGGGAGTGGGGAACGTGACAGTCTCCTCAGTGTGTGGGAAAGTCCTGACCGGACTTTGAGTACAAGTCCTGACCAGACTTTTATTTGTGTATTAAGTCCTGACCAGACTTTAGAGTAAATTTGTCATGTTGAACCTGTTGAGGTGAGTGTGTGTCTACATCAATTTTTGCCTTTAAACGGTGGTTGATATTTTGACTGTTGTAAATTTAAATGGCGGAGTTTGAGAGAGTGATTATATATATTTTTTGTATGAGATAAATAGATGAAGGTATGTTATTGTTTTGGGGGGAATGTTTAGAAATTGATTTACCGCTTGATAAAGATGGTTATTTTCTGTCTAGGTTTTATTGGGTTTGTTTTATTCATTCTTATGGCTATCTGCTGCGTCTCCGTCGGCTGTCGGTGCTGGAATGTACCTAGAATCGGAAAGATCGGCAATTCCAGAACCAGAGACTGTGGTGTGTGGTTTGTGTTTTGTTTTCTTCTGGAGACACTGGTTTTGATAAGGTCCTCGCCTTCAGGAGTGAAGGAACATTGAACTCTTGACTGGAGATAGAACTGTGAATAAACATATTGGATTCCTGACTGGAAAGGGAACTGGGTCTGGGTGTTTGCCTTGAATTTAGATTTTTAGTTGTTTTTTTTTCGTTAATTATTTTTTCTTCTTTTAAATTACATTTATCTTTAAATTTAACTGTTGTTATGTTATGATCTCGTCTGAGAGTCACTGTAGAGTGCATGTGACTGTGGTCCTAGCGCCCAATCAGTCCATTCCTCTTCAGGGTTCCAGGAAAGAGAAGAGAGTTCCCAAGGAGAATTTTCTGCTAAAATTCTATCTCTCGTTCGTCGGTTGTGTTATCTAATGTGAATTGTAACACGCAGTAGAATAATGCTAAAAGACTTGACAGATTTTAACAATGTTCTCTTTCCATAATAACCCATAATAATACCTCTTTTACAATGGGCGGTCCTGAAGCTGTCCAGTTAAGATGGGAAAGAGATATCGCGAAATCAACGTTCTATCAGTCTAAACAACTTCAAAATATTATTTCCTGCATTTATTGCGCACTTTCTTCTAGCACCATAGTACTGGTAAAAGAATACGGTGGGTAAAGGTTGTGTGAAATAACATAGGACATTATGTTATGTAATGTATCAGTACAAATGTGAAACTGGACGACATTTTGGGGCACAAAACTGTCAGGCATCTTTCTTAATAAGACAAACGCAGTTATTCAAAGATAAAATGTGAAAAAAAACGTTTACAGCATAAATGAGAAGTGATTATGCATTCATAATGGTTCTAAGGTTATATTGTACATTTTCGTAACAAAACAATAAAAATTAAAAGACACCCACCTACTAAGGGCTTGCTCAGAGCCATTCTGTCAGACTATTTCAATAGGATGTCGCCCAGCGCTGTAGTGAGTAGACTGCTGTCAGTGTAAGCCCCCAGTCTTATATTCCTACACCAGAATAAAGTGCGTGAGCACTTCAACATTTAAAAACTTCATGTTTTTCGAAAACTGAAATCAGGTTATATGCTTGGGTAGTCATTGTCACTAGGCGTGCATTCCGCAGCAGGTTTTGAGAACCAAGTTCATGGCCTTTTTATTACAACCAACTGTTTGTGTTGACATAATGCATTCCTGTAAACTTTTGACCCGTTCTTTACACCTGTCTGACCTGCAGTTAGTTGCTGGGAAATCTCGTGCCCTTACGTTGTATAACCACGCCTCTACAAATAGTTTGTAGAATGTAAACTAAAGATGCTAGGGTGGAAGGATTCAGGGCTAAAATTAATTTTTTTAAAAATTCTCCAATATTTTTTATTTAATTTGCATATACGCACCTAATAAAGGTTTATGCCTCTGTGTTAGACTATTTTAAGGCGAAGTTAAGAAGGACTAGGCTGCCCTCAGTACAAAAGGCAAGCTTCATATTCGTAATTAAAAATAAAGTGCTAGAGCACTAACATATGAGAAAACTCAACGCCTCCTTTTTAAACTGTTTTATGCGTCGCTTTTGGCAGCCATTTTGGGGACAGTCCCCAGCCCTTCACTTCCTTTTACACAAAAACTCACGGCATTGAGTTTTTCTGTTGCCTATAAAGACTTTTGTTTACCTTTAAGGGTTGTCAGCTGAAAAACATTTTAAAATGCAACAAGAGAGAGAGTGTGTGTGTGTCGCATCCCCACCGCCACCTCCCTCTCGCGCTTCTATCCCCTGTTTATCTTCTGTTCTATTTCTTCATGAAAGATATTGTCCTTCTCAACTTCTAGCAGCCACCTGTTGACAAGCCCTTAAGTCAGCATATTGAGGGCTCATGTACAATGTTCTCCACCATTACTCGCCTTCATAAACTCTTCTTTCTTCGTTTTGTTTCCCGTCGCCATGTGTCCTGTTATTCAGCACACACACACACACACACACACACACACACACACACACACACACACACACACACACACACTCTCTCTCTCTCTCTCTCTACTGTTGAAGAAAGGAATCTTGGTCCAATCTTCTCATGTATGCGTTCGAGGAGAGAGAGAGCGAAAGACTTGACCTCACCACCATGTAAACTTTCGTCAGTATACATGTTTTGTTTACTTTGGTAACAGCACACTGTTCTACGCCAAGATCTTGCCAATGACTCCTCTCTCTGCCCTTTGCAGATCAAGGATAAGATCGTTGAATAAAATGCTCGCGATTTTCCGGGTGGCTGCTTACTGCAAAACAGGATGTTGACGACTTCTGTTCACGTGATGTGACTCCGAGCTCGTTTCTGGGAAACCACCATGGCGATTGCTTTCATGGAACACTGTGTTCTTTTAGTATAGAACACAAAAGAACGTTTTCTGAAAAACACGTGACCTGCTGATTTCTTGCACCCCTCAAATCTCAGCTGATTAATTTGTTGGTTTTTTGTTTTTGTTGTTGATTTTTTTGTGGGTTTTCTTGTTTTCGTCTGGAAGAAAACATGGTGGATATATTGAGCTGTGGTACCTGAGTGTTGAAACATATTTTTATATTTTCAGATAACGTGTAAATCAACATGGTGTGTTAAGACAGAACTGAAAACAGTTTCTGGTGAATAAATTCCATAATGATCGTCAGAAATAGCACTCAAAAGCTAATAGTATCACATTCTTTCAATTGTTTTACAAGGAACAAAATGGTATAACTGCACACAGTCTTTTTTACTTTATGCAGTGAACTTCTTTAACTATAATTTCTTTTTATTTTTGCATAGTCAAAATAATTTTACAATAAACATTAAAATATCACATATTCGATAGTGGCACGAACACAACTTTTTGAAAATAATTTTCGTTAACAAATCCTCACCACAGATGTAAGGGAGGTCAGAGGACAACACATGAACTTCTATAGACTGCGTCGGCGAGTCTACGATTGAGGTCCTGTAGCTCCTTGTGATACAGCTTCTCACGGTCATCTATCTTCTCCTCTGTCTTCTGTTTCTCATTTTCACGATTTGCTATGTCGTCCAGCAGCTTCTGTATCTGACTCTGATAATGATCCTCCCGGACTTTTCTCGCCACACGTTCCTCCTCCAGCCGCTCCTCGTACAGGTGAGTCGTCTCCATCTGCTGCTGTGTGTTCTCTAGAACTTGTCTGTCTCTCTCCCTCTGTTGCTCCATCTCTCTTTGCTCTTTCTCCCTCGCTGATTCTGCTTCCTGTCGAAATTTCTTCATCTCCTGCTCCACACGTTCAGCACTAAGCTGCTGTTTCTCTAAGGATTCCATCAAGGACTTTAGTTGTTTCTCCCTTTCCAACTCATTATTTCTCATTTGCATATTTCTATCTTCTTCATTTTTCTCAAATAGTTTTCTTTGTTTTTCCACTTTCTCTTCTACTTCCTTCAGTTTTGCTTTTACTTCCCGATCTTTCTCCCTCATTTGTTCGTCTCTTTCCTTTTTCTTTCTTTCAAATTCCTGTCTTTGTTTTTCCGCTTCCTCTTTTGCTTGCTTCATTTTCATTTGTATTTCCTGATCTTTCTTTCTTATCTCCTGTTCCTTACTTTCAAGTTCTTTTCTTTGTTTCTCTATTTCCATTTGTTTTTGTTGCAATTCCTGTTCTCTTTTCTTGATTTCGATCTTTTCTTTCTCTGCCTTCTCTTGTACTTCTTTCGTCTCCGCGACAAGTGTTAACCCGGAAGTCGTGTCCTTGACATTCTTCTCCACCTTTTGTATTCTCCTCGCCACCTCCTCCTCTACTTTGTCACCGATCTCGCTGTACTTAGGACACGTGTAAGGTTTTCCGCCATTAGCCTGACTCAGCTTTTGTACTACCTCCAGCAACTGATCCACTTGCGACTGTGTGTTGTCAGCCATGTTGTCAAACACCACGTAGCGGTTGTCGCACTCCCGCAGGACCGTTTGGAGACCGTCGGGGGCCTGAAGCAAGATTTCATCGATGGTCTTCTTTTTCTTTTTCAGGTCGTCCCCGCGCGTGAAGATAATGATCATGTACTGTGTGACACGTGGGTCCAACAAAGCCTTCAGCCTTTCGTAGACTTTAGTGTCCTCCTCCGTGTAGTGAGTGCCCAACATAATAACATACAGTACGGCTGTGATGCCTGAGTGAATGCAGGCGAGGGCTTGAACAACATCCGCCGCCACCTTCTCGTGCTTCTTTTTGGGGTCGAACAGATCCGGCGAGTCCATGACCTGTGAAGAAAGGTCATTTCACAGTCACTTTGTCAGTTCATCATTAGTGGTTTATATCTTCAAGTGTTTCTAGAATTAGATGACCTGTGAAGGTCTGTCTAATTAACAAAAGAACTAAAATAGGAAATGTTTAGAACCGTTATGAAATCGGCGAAATAGTACTCTGTGAAAGTATTGTGTATACAGTAGCGTTGAAACACACCTCTAGCTAACAATGTATTTGTATGTTTTCCGCTGGAACACAACCTAACTCTAATTATTAATCTTATCCATTAGTATAACAAGACAAAAAGTGGAGCGATGCTGGGAAAGTGGTGTATGTCCGATGCACATGAAGTCACCTGAACACAAAACATGGAGACATCCCTGTAACAACTGTGCTGCTGTACTCGCGATTCTAACTCAACGACTCTTTTCCAGGAGAAGTTTTGAGCAAAAGTAATTCAAAGTGTTCGTCAGTCTCTCGTTCAGCATAGCTTGTTATTAGTCATTCCTTTCACTTTCAACGTAAATATTTTTTAGTATAAAAATTTTTATTGCATCCCCAAATCAACAGTTTTGAATGTTGCAAGTACTTTTAGCTCATCTCCTCTAGAGTTAAACGATTGCCTTTATGAAGTAAAAGAAATTAAAAGCAGATATAAAAAATAATACGCCTCTGTGAAGAAAAGGATTATGCCCAAAACCACAATTCAACAAGATATCGCTGGGTATGGCGTTGCTAAAAAAAAAGGCGAGAACGAGGGAGTGAATAAAAGAGGAAAAGGGAATTTAGGAGCAGGTGGAGGGTCGAAGACGATCAGATAGTGTCGTAGTTCTGCCCATAAACGATGCCAACTAGCCATCCCCAGGTGTTGCTTCATCGACTCTGTGGGCAGTGTCCAGGAAGCCAAAGTTTTGGGGTCCTGGGGGAAGTATGGATGCAAAACTGAAACTTAAAGGAATTGATGGAAGAGGACCACCAGGACTGGAGCCTTCGGCATAATTTGGCTCAACACGGGAAAACTCACCCGGTCCGCACACTGTAAGGATTGACAGATTGAAGTGGCGTTTAACCACAAAGAAATGTCAAGACTTAAAAAAGGGTCCGGGCGGAAAGACAAGGACACCGCAAGGACAGCGAGGTGGAAGTGGTCTATGAACAGCTGGAAGAAGTGGTTCGTGGGGTCTCAAGGAGAAATCTAGTCGCAGTCGTGGGCGACTGAAATGCAGAAGTCAACCCAGACACGTACAGACACTGGGGGTCGTTTCGGTCTCGGCGAGACCAACGATAGAGGAATTCCTTGAGCTCGCTCAGTCCTTTGATTTCACCATCGCCAACACTTTTTTCTGTCACAAGATGTCGAGGCAGGTTACTTGGGTCTCACCGTCGGAAGCGGCGAAGAACCAAATCGATTCCTTTTTCTTTATTGATGGCAACTGAAGTCTAGAGGAGGCATCAACATATGTGCTACAAATAACTAGCATATTTTTTCAGAAAATGAACCCTCTTTTCTCCTGTCAAGTGACAGACTGAAAGAATGAAAGAGGGAAGGAAGGAATGTAGAAAGGCAGTTTTGGTCATACATGTAGGAAACGCTTGGTCTCGCATGGACTGGTGTGACTATCATTCTGTCCTCAGATGGTCAGCGCAACCCTGATTTATAGTTTGCACACAGGTCAGCAGGCCCGCCAACCCCTAGTTTAAGGAAATAGTGGCAATAAATCTGTCAGAGTTCATGACACTCAGACAGGTCAGTACACGACAAAGAAGTGCAAATAAAGGGCAAGTTCAGCATCATGAACTGAAGTATGATCTGAAGACTTTTCTTAGCAGCATCTGAGCTGGCGTAGGTCAATCGGGGTTTTTTAAAATGTGCTTCATCTCTTGCATTGATCACCTTTGCAAACTTGTGTTCTTGCGGCAGGACAGTCGGCAACTTTAAGATTGGTGTTATAAAAGTGTCACAAACCTGCTGTCTTAAAAATTTTTTTTATTTTTATCCTGAAAGGGGACAGGTAACGGGACTGGAAGGGGGGAGGTGTGAGCGGAAGAGTTAATGTGTATCGGTGTGAGGTCTGAGTGGGTGAGTCAGTGCCGGGCCGTGATGGCCGGCCGGCTGCTTAATTAACTTGCGTTGACAAGTTGTTTCAGGGGGATGGTGACGAAGGGAGAGAGTTTTGGGGTTTCTTTGTTTCTATTGTTTCCATTGATTTATGGTGATAAAGTCTGTTGTTGAGAGGATGGGATGGAAAGAATGAGAAGAGTGTTTCGGTGTACTTTGATTTTATTGGTATGCTGGTTCTCCTTGACGGGAGGGGGGAAACTTGACGGTCTCCTCGGGCGTTGGGAAAGTCTTGACCAGACTTTATGTACCAAGTCCTGACCAGACTTGTGTTTATTTAGCAAGTCTTGACCAGACTTGAGTAAAATTTGTCATTTAAACCTGTTGAGGTGAGTGTATATCTATGTTACTTACTGTTTTTAAATGGTGGAGTTTGAGAGAGTGATTAATATAATTTTTGTATGAGATAAATAGATGAATGTATGTTATTGTAGTGGGGGAGGGAAATATTTAGATATTGATATATTGTGGGTTAAATATGGTTATTTTCTGTCTAGGTTTACTATTTTTTTTTATTTCATTTTTTTTATTCATTCATCTGGACAATCGACTGTGCATTCGTTGGCGGTCGGGACTGGGGGGTGCCTGATTCAGAAGAGACAGCACCAGGACCGGAGACTGTGTTGTGTGATTTGTGTTGGGTTTTCTTTTCTTTTCTGAAGACTGTGTTTGGGAGGACTGCGCCTTCAGGAGTGGAGGACTGCGCCTTTATGAGTGAGGGGAATATTATGTTTGAAGGAACTAAGGGTGAACATTGAATTTTTGACTGTGTTTAGTTGTTATTTTGAATTTAGATTTTTTTGTTTAGTTAATTATTAATTCTTCTTTTCAATTATATTTGTCTTTAAATTCAAATTGTGTTTGTTGTTTTAATAGTTACTGACTCGTCTGAAAGGCACTGTAGAGTGCAGGTGACAAAAAGGATATATGTGCTACCATGACATAGAATAATAACAATGTTTGTCATTGTAATAATCTTTGGGTGTTTTTTTTAAATATGTATACAGATGATTGCGGTAGTGTGTTGTAACATCACTGTGCTAACAAGTATTCCATTAAAATGGAGGACATGCACTTACTTCAATAAGTGTCCCCGCACACTCCTTACGGTGAAGAGTGCAGGTGTTAGTGTCGGAGGTCAAGTCTGAATGGCTGTGGAAGACATCTTCTCCGAATATTGTGTTTGCGGTTGATTTTTTGCCGGATCCAGTTTTTCCGACGAGTAGGAAACGTAGCGACTGATCTAATCAGGAAAGAGAAGAAAACTCACTAAGACAAATGTAAACTAAAAAATTTTGTAGGAAAACCTTCTTTTAACATAACAACTGATGAAGAACAATTTGTTTCTGTCCTTATTTCCTAGTTAAACTCACCTTCTCACCCAAACAAATGTCAGGCGAAATCTCAGCTTTTCTTTACCAAACATAGACAGTAAAGATATCTTTTCCCTTACAAAAAGTTCAGGATATAAACACAAGCATGTAAGAACTTATTTGAATCTCACTTCCACCGTGAACACGTGATGTAACGATCAATCATTTATTGTAATGGATATTGAGTGAAGTGAATATGAAATCTAAGCTGACACCTTGGAATGAACTCGTTAGTCAAACTTCAATTGAGTTTTTAAACAAATGTCATTGTGTATAAGAATCCTGCACGATGCTGATGACATCTTTATTTTACAATCCCATCGGCGGCTGCTACATCTGTGCACAAAGATCACTTTTTCGACAAAAGCAACATCTCGTTCACCAACAACACGAAAACATTTAATTGGCAAAGATTTGTGGTCCGTTCATCTTTAGGTTCCATGGTACAGTCTAAGACAAACACAACCAGTAACAACTGTTAAACATCGACTAGTGTTCAATGCCATAAATCAGTCCAAGAAATTGTATAATATCTCGTTGAAAGAGTCGACGGGTCTTACATTTAACTGACGAGTACTTGATGTCTGTATTTGAAAGACATAACAAAAAGAAAACAGCTAAAATGCGATGTTACAAAATAAAACAGATGTTGTGTTGTACAAGTAATCGAAGGTTTGTATTCGAATTTTCTGTTATATTGATTCCAAAAAATACAAGAAAGAACCACATATACATACCTGATAAACATTTACTGTGCGACATTCTTCTCGACTAACACACAGTCAAACAATGATGAAGAGAACTGATTGCTTTCTACTAAGAGAAACCTGTCGTCTAAACCAAATCCTAAAAAAAGTGTACGAGTACTGAAATGAGTGATAACCTGTTATCTCGACACGTGATTCGATCTTTATTGTTCATCAACAAGTGTTATCAGCATTTGCTCTTTTCAAAGAGCATTCGTCCCTCACACTGGACGGTCCTCAGGCTGTCAACTGACTACAAGCATGTGAGTCATGGGCAGTGATTAACACAAAGTTCTACAGGAGTTATCACAGATCAAATGAGCTGCAAAATATCAAGATGGCGACTCCGTCATGTTTGCACACAGGTGAATCAGTGGTCTTATTTCTTTATTTCTTTTTGTCTTTCTCGCCCCACCCACCCACCCACGCATCAAATGCAAGCAAGCTAAGAAGCCGTGAACTTTCACCTCGACTACCAGCAATAAAGGTAGGCATCATCTCTTTTGACTGTGCGATGACAGACAACACTGGTTCAATACCCGATAAGCGCAGCAAACTTCCCCCAGTCGACCCAGTTGACGGGAATGGGTACCTGACTCCATAGAGGATTGGGGAAGGTAAGGCAGCGAGGGAGAGGAGATTGGCACCACCCTCATGTAAAAGCTGGCCCCGAGAAAAGTGGGGTCTCTAACACCTCACTCCCCAACCACCTGAACAGGTTATGGGATGACCTTCAACTTCCTTCACCGAATAGTGATTGAAAGAGTTTAAAGTGGTGAATGTTGTGTAGCCGCCATGCCATGAATACCAGACAGGCAGCAGCGGTAATTTTTTTTTTGGTATACGGTATTTGTTGTCTAATTTGTTTGTTCTGGAGAGCTTATATAGTCGTCGTCGTCATCATCATCATCATCATCATCATCATCATCATCATCATCATCATCATCATCATCTATGTAACGCATGGTCACCCTCATAAAGGAGCAGCTCTCAGCACTTAAGATAAGAAACGAGACATGGACAGCATAGGAAGGAAGACGGGAAGGATAAACAAGCAAACAATAAAACACAAGCATAGAAAACTTAAAGAGGAATCAGGTCACCAACAGTAATGACTGAGAGTATGTCACGTGAATCTGAAGAGGAAGACGAGAAGGTGGACTGGTCACTAGAGGAAAAAAAGTGAGACAGAGGCTAGAAGATGGAGTAGTATACAGTGGACTGTTGTTAAAAGTGATGCTCATGGAAAAGATGTGTTTTAGTGCACGTTTAAATGATTCCATGGTGGGTAGGTGCTGGATGTTGAAGGGGAGAGAGTTTCCCTGACTTGCTGTACAGTAACTAAAACTCAAGAGACCATAGGTTGTTGTTCTGGTGACACGGGTACCTAACATAGGGTTGTCGGAAGTTGTCTGGGTAAGATGTAAGGGAAGAGAAGTTCAGAGAAATAGTCAGGGCAGGAGCCTCCGAAGAAATTAAAACAAAGCACCGATCGGGCAAGTTGTGACAGTAATCAAACTGGACACTTGTCCACCTGGACAAAAGGTGAGCTCACCCCGGACCGCTCGAAAAATACAAGATTTATGTAAACTTCTTACTTCCCCTGATCTTTATGTGGCAGCGACTAGAATCAAAACACCCTGTCCACCTGGACAAAGGTGAGTTCCGCACGGGAAATGAAGAAAAATACAAAGACTTCATTTTCTCTAGATTTCTGCGTGTCAGAGGCAAGACTAAAGCACCCCTATCCGCTACAGAAATGCGCCTCCCAAATTCAACTATTGATTGTCCTCCCACCTGTTTTCAAACAGCAGCCCTTCATCCAGAGTTGCCCCAAAATAAAATAGTAAAAAATAACTGCAAAAAGCTTCCCTTTAAATTGAATTCATCTTTCCAATTGTAGAGTTTCATACAGACAGGGCGATGCATCTTTTTTGCCTTTATTGGATTTGTTAGCAAGTTTCTCATACACAATTTTATTTGCGGCGAGTCTATGCTGCCTATAGCTTTGAAAACATGGGGACCTCCGAGAGGACTCCGGTCATATAGGAACAGTTTTTGTCTATACCAGGTGTGGGGAATGTCCGGCCTGCGGCTTGCCAAGGAAAACGCAGATTTCAGTAAACCTATAAGCTTCTTTCATAGCAACATAAATGTCTAGTAAGTAAATAGCAATAAATACGTAAATTGCAACGGGCTATCAAGGAACGTCCATTGTTGGCTATGGAGGACACATATGAGTACTTGAAAGAACAGGCGTGTATGCTTCAACCCAGCTACCCGCGGCCTATATGGACGACTTTGGAGAAATGCATGTGACCTTCACCCCAAGCCGATAGTAGAGCACTTCCGGTCTAATATTAGCAGGCTAATTTTTAGGCAGATAGTTGTGTATGGCTTGTGAATGATGAAATAGATTTTAAACTGGCCCTTGGAGGAAAAACGTTCTCCACCTCTGGTCTATACATTGGGTATCTTTGCATCGTAGGCTCTACTCGCTGATCATTATGTTCAGATTTCCTAAAATAAGTGTAAACAACTAAAAACTAGTTTAAAGAAATCAAAAGAAAACAACACACGAAAACGTTTGGTGAAAGTAAACGAACCTTATGTTGTTATGAGTTTAAAAGATTCTCACATCTTATTCTTCCAAAGAGCTGCAGCTGTGGAATGTGATTAACGCTGCATAAGGACTTTGATCACATACATTGTAACTTTACTATCGTTTACTAAACTTTAGTTAATGATTACAATTAAAGACTGGGCTGTTCGGACCGCTCTTGTATGTCATGTTGCCGAACATAGTCGATCCACACACCAACACTTGCTTCTTTTGTAAAAAAAATAATTGTCCTGCACATTTTTCTGCATTTTGAGACTACAAAAATACAAAAAGAAAACAAACATTTCACACAAATTTAGTTTGCTTTAGTTGGACCTATGTTCAATAAATGACTGCTAAATTTTGTATTAGCCCTTGCAGACATGTCACCCATGACCTTGCTTCCAAACAAAAATCTATCTATATTTAAATATTGAAATATACAGTAAATTAGGCATTTTTGTAACAAGTCATTGGAATGTGCTTTTGTGATTCTTGATTAATTTTATTTCATTCTAGCCCTTGTTTATAATGTTAAGCTTTTTCTACACACAACAATAAAAGTGGCAAATGATAACTCGTTAGCTCCACACCTCTCACCAGGGATAAGCCTCCAACGGAAATGTCCATCGCAAAAAATGTGTCAAAGTATTTTGGAAATGACTTTAATTTTCTGTTTTTATTTGTTGTAGATATTTGCTAACAAAATTCAGCTGATTGCACCAAACATCGAAGGATAAGGTGCTTTCACCGTGGCCACTGTACAGGGAATTACAACAGTCAGCTTAAGTGTGGCCTGTCCTGCTGCATCAAAGGCAGAGGGCTTCGTCCTTAGTGAGTGCAAATCATGACTACTTGACTAGTTGGTCAGGTGGGTTGGTGTGCCACTGCACTTATACGGAGTCCATATGGACAGAATTAGAATCTCTAAGTTGGCAACATACGTTTTGGTGTTGAAAAGTGGTGACATGGTGCGGGCGAACTTCACCTTGGCTTGCATTCTACACAAGGTGCAACAACCCAAGACATTTTCACTATGATGATAATAAGATGATAATAAAAGTTTGTGTAAAATCAACTTGAAGCTTGTTTCTTTTAATGATATTTACCAAGGATACAAGACAAAACATATCATCCAACGTCGGTTTCCAGCCTGATAGCAATGTTGGTGTAGTCTTCATGAGAACTGGCCACCAGCTCAGGACATCCTAGGCAGTGTAACAGGAAATAAACCGCCCTTGATGCAAGAGTTTCATTTGCAACCAAGCATTAGACCCGTTAGTTGATGGCCAAATACACTATTAATGAACACTGCATGCAGCCACTAAAGGCTACATTGAATTTACTGTATTTACTCCATTCTCCACACAGAATAATCATATCAACAGCAAATATTAGAGGAGCGGCTGTTAAAAACTGGTCTTTTACTAATGCCTATTTCAAAATATTCCGAAGGTCAAAGAGTTGTTTGCACCAGTTACTGGACCTGCATTAAGTTTCAGCATACAATCTCTTGTACTGTGCCGACGTTTCTAGAGAATCCATAGAATTCTTGCACTACCCTTCCTCCCCTCCCCCAGAAGTTGGACAACATAGCAAATTGACTGCGTGTCCTATTTTTGAAATACTCATATCCAGCCTTATCCCATGAAGTCTCCACAGGAGGAAGAGATATCTGTCAAAAAGGTTGTCCCATCAGATGAGCCCATGCTTGCTGAGATATAGGGGTGTAGAAACTGATCTTGGTGAAAGTGTGATCAAAACTTTTGTCACAACCATACAGTTTTCAGACACGAGCTACCCAGGCCCACTCCCCACCCCTTAAAAATAGGAAAACATAAAAGTCGACGGCTTCTCCGTGTGGCGTCTTGCACATAAATATATTGAAACAAGATAAAACACACTAATACTCAAAAATAATTTTACTATTTGTGCCCTCTCGAGGTGGTAAGTCACATAATATGTTCACAGTTCCCGACCTTGGAGCTTGCAAGTCAATATAAAAGAGGACTTCCTCGGGGATATTCGCTACAAAGCAATGGGTCTTACCTTAGAAGCTCAACATTATCAACGTGAAGACATATTCTAATAAAATTATGATTGCGGCAAACAAAGTTGAGAAAGAGACAACCTGGACACTTGACCAACTCTGACGACACGAGCTGAGCTCACTGTGAAGGGATGTAGCCGTGGCCATTGTTCAAGCCTGTTCATTGAAGGGTCGTACACCTCCTGGTTCTTTCTCATCTGTTTGAGTGAGAGAAAGATTGCTGACATACCTTAACCCCTCTAATCGTGTATACTTGTGTCGCTAGGAGACGGTAGGCATTTGTAAAAATAATCTAAAATCAATGGCAGACCCTGTCTTTGTCTGCTGTCATTCTTGAATCTATTCTTAAATACATGCTGTCAAAGCATTCCACACAGCATGAAAAACATCCATACACCATTTTAAGTGATTAGTTTATAAAATATCAGTTCCAGCTTAGCTGCAAGATGTAATCATGAGTTCATGTTGGTGTGATAATACGCCTTTGTTAGTGTATGTGTGCATTCAAACGCGTGCGGAGATAAGTGCTTAGGTAGAGGGGTTTGGTCACTTTATTAAAGCGACAACAACAACCAGCTTCTTGAGCATTTCAACTCAGAACACCTGTCACGGACCAGTCCGTGCCATAGTCTTTTTTTAAACTATTTTATCCCCTTACCGACTTATGGTTTACAAATGTGGATAGAGTGTATACGAGAATGAGCGTGATTGGTATAGACGGGTTAAGTTTGGTGAACACTGTTCAGCAGTGGAGTTGGGCGAGAAAGAAATCCCATAAAATGTGCTCTGACCCGGGATACTAGAGGAATGTCAGGGAAGGGTTATTTCCCTTGGATATTTAGTTAGCGAGTGTGTGCGTTCGTGTGACCGTGCAGCCGCTAAAAGTAGTGACGAGAGTTCACCACATGATTTGACTGGGTGAACGGGTAGTTAGGATTCCCAACGAAACCGCCGAGATGGTAGGTCTTGCTGTACTGGTGGATTTACAGAGATCGGGAATCAGAGAACTAAGTTCCTTGCCTAAACAAGGTAATAAATATATTAATCTTTTTCGAAATTCGTAATTTCAGTCAGGATTTTATTGCAGTATACTAAAATCGTAAGGAATCGTAATTTCAAAAGAAAGAAAAATAAATTGTCACTTGGCTTTTTGGCACAGTACATAAGAGTATTCGTAGACTAATTAAACACCGAGTTACAGGAACTTCCAGGGGACCCACTAATGTGAAGAAGTTGTGAGCGAGAAGTCCCTAGCGGCGGCTAGGCCCGAGAGCCTCCCCTGCACGCGGACCCACCCAGGAGTGACTAACTACAACAGGGAGGGACCGCTAAGACGAAGGTGTCGACCTGGGGTCGGGTAAACCCTATAGTGCGTCTTGTGTCGGGCGTCCGGGGACGGGGAGCAGCCCGTCGACCTCCTGACGAGTGTTACTTCGACCCAAGAGCTCGGAATAACAGATTGGAGTGAGTGTGCCAACTACGGTGATGCGGGTGGAGTATGTGACTTAGTGTGTTCGAGAGTCTGTACGTGAACCAGTGCGCTCGACGTGTGTTTGAGTGGGAGCGTTCCGGACGCAGAGATTCGTCAGACTTTGTGTTAGCCGGGGCGCCACGGGCGGACTGTAACAGTAAGTGTTTGCAAACTTACTATAATTTAATTGTAAGGTAAAGGTAAAGGTCATCCCCTAACCTTTTCAGGTCGTAGGGGAGTGAGGTGTTAGAGACCCCACTTTTCTCGGGGCCAGCTTTTTACATGAGGGTGGTGCCAATCTCCTCTCCCTCGCTGCATTACCTTCCCCAACCCTCTATGGAGTCAGGTACCCATTCCCGTCAGCTGGGTCGACTGAGGGAAGTTTGCTGCGCTTATCGGGTATTGAACAGCGCGCTCTGGGTTCGGACGCCAGCGCTCTAACCACTCGGCCATCCACTTCCCCTCAATTTAATTGAGAGGCCACTTTACACTGGACCTAGTTCCAGGACGGTGATTCATTTGTCTAGTTCAAGACTGAACAGGTTTATAATCGTACTGTGGTGTGGAAATGACTAGTGAATGGGTGTAATGATTTTTCTGGCTACCTGAGTCAGCTTGGTGAAATTATTATGCATGTTTATTATATGTGATAACAGTTATTTTGCTTTTTGGTGTGTGTACGACCTGTTCCTCGATATCCACAAGAAAGGCAATAAGAGAAAGAGTTGAAAAGGAACAAAAAAAAAAAACTAAACAGCATCGTAGGCAGCGAGCTCGTTTAGTAAACAAAGGACGAGAAGCCCATTGGCAGGTCGTTGTGTTTTGTTGTTCGAATGCGCGTGCACACCGTGTGTGTAGCGGTGACGTCAGTGAGCACACCGGTTGTGACAACACCAACCAAGTTCTAGAGAGAATTTCGATATCAACCAAATAGCATTTCATCTCAAATCCACAAGGCCAGCTGCATCCTTTTTTATTTTTGTTATATTTTAATATTGAAAGTAGCACAAAACAATAATAAAACTTATAAAACCAATAATAAATCAAAGAGACAATTTCCAAAATCAAACTTACAATCCAAGATACAATTTGCCATTCTAATTTCAATTACATATAAAGTTATACATAGGTACACATTTTTAATAGAATCTACTCAAAGGGCTTTTTAATCAAAGGTTTGATCATAGAAAAAAAGGGTATTTTTTCATCGGGCACAATCTTTCAAGAAATGTCTCACTTGCTACAGTCGTTACTGTCACCAATCCTCCCGAAGGGAGGTAGTGATGAGCCAAGAGCAAGTCGTTGCCGGAGATAAACATGGTAAACTCAGACAAGTTTCCTGTTTTCATAGTTAAAAAACGGCGTTCAGACTGCATATGTAGTTTTACCTCAGGGTCTGTAATTATAAATAAGTTGTAGAAAATCCCTAGGGTAAAAATGTAAAGCAGTGTTTTTGGGGTACGCTCAGCGTTTCGCAATTGGGAATCATGACTTCGGATCTTGGCTCCGGCCTGTTTACAAGGCTGACTGTCAATGGTCGGGTACTAGTTTCCTTCACTTTTTGTGCTGTGCTGTTTGCGTGTTCGTGTGTGTTGTGTTATGCATGTAAATCGTTTTGATTTTGGACTGACTGCGATTAATATAAAACCGTCAAATTAGTCCAGGTGTTACTTGCAGCTATACATTTACGTTCAGACTCGATCAAAATGCCAACAAAACATTGAATTGAAGAAGTGATTAAGTCTCTAACCCCCTTTCGCAAAAACATTCTTCATTACAGTTCACTTTTATAGCAGATGTGCTTTTGAAATCTCGGCCATTAGGTCCGAAACTCCAACAAAGAAAACCGACACAACACTCCCAGTTGCCGCTCCTCTTGAAGTTCAGCAAGTACACATAACGGAAGAAAACAAAAATTTTCTGGACAGAAAATTACATTGCTTAAAATCTAATAATCACTTAGGTTAAATTTCATTATACTGCTAATGTCATATTCTAAAATTAATAGTTCAATTAAAAAAAATTACAAAAAAAGATTTAAAAAATACAACTGAGTCACGGGTTTCATGTGAATAGTTTACACCGTCAATGTCTGATCAGGACTTTTCAGTTTTCAAGTGTTGTCAAGATTTCACACAAAGCACTGAAGAAAACGGTCAGGTCCCTTCCCTGTCCCAGTCAAGGACACAAAAGGCAGTAAAAGTCAATCTTCTTCTCTCAGTCGTGATCTGAGTGCAGCCCCTCAATGAGGCCGAAACATCAAAGAACACGCGGCCGCCATGAGACTCACACCCACGCGCCACGTTAACACTCGCCACACCCCAACACTTCCCCTTCTCATCCAAACGATTAAAAAACAAATAGCAAACTTGATACCAAGACACTCCATGATCACAAAGTATGCAGTATTGCTCACTGTTCCTTCGAGATCATATGATCAATATGCAGAACAAAGAAATAAATTTAAAAACGGACATTTACAATTTATATTATTATTATTACCGCCATTTCCCGCGGTGCGAGCAGAATGCGATGTGCGTAGAAAACTACAAACGAAACAACACTTAGCCATACAACGAAGAAACACAAACAGCAGCAAACGCATAACAACGGGGTAATGCTACAGTGATTGAGCGAAGATGAGAAGACGAAGAGTAAGAGACTGTGGATAAATGTGTGAGAACTAAAGTGAAATATAACCTTTACCCGGTGACTTGAACAAGATCGTCCTTAGCTTAGAGCTGAGTTCTTAGTTGATGTCTATCCCTTGTGATGTAGAAGTTGTGTTGGGCCTTAATACTTACTAGTGATGTTCATCTGTTTCGATTTTATTTACACAGTTATGTGAGTTCAGTCAAAGAGTGTGGTACTGTTCCCCGGATGTACTTTCTTTAAGTGTTAATAATTATTTATCTGAGCAAAAATTAACCTCAGGTTTAAGAAATATCACTGAACAACACACATTCTACAATAAAGGGTGGCGATTTCGTCTCTTAGCTTTTGCAACTCCAAGTGATACAGCTTATCCCAGCCTTCTCTCTCCTGATGAAATTTCTGTACCTGATGCTGATACTCATTTTCACGATCTGCTTGATCCTTCTTAAACTTCTGTATCTCCATCTGATACCAATCTTTCTGATCTTTCATCGCCATCTCCAGCTTCATCATCTCCGATTGATGCTGCTCATCTTGAGCTTTTCTATCCTTTCGTTCCTTCTCCAGGAGCTCCTCGTACCGCTGTGTCGTCAGCTTCATCTGCTGCTGTATGTTCTCTAATGCCCGTCTGTCTTTTTCGCTCTGATGCTCCATCTCCCTTCCCTCTTTCTCCCTCGCTATTTCTGCTTTCTTCAACTCCTGTTCCATCCGTTCAGCACTAAGCTGCTGTTTGTCTAAGGATTCTTTCAATGACTTATGCTGTTTCTTCCTTTCTTCCTCACTCTTTTTCATTTGCTCATTTCTTTCCTTTTCCTTTTTCTCAAACTCGATTTTTTGTTTCACCGCTGCCTCTTCTATTTGCTTCTTTTTCTCTTGCATTTCCTGGTCTTTTTTCCTCATCTGTTCATCTGTCTCCTCTTTCTTTCTTTCAAATTCTTTTCTTTGTTTCTCTGCTTCCTCTTTTATTTGAATCAAATTTTCTTGCATTTCCTGATGTTTCTTCCTCATCTCCTCTTCTCTCTCCTTTTGATTTATTTCAAATTCTTTTCTCTTTTCTTCCATTTCGACTTGTTTTTGTCGCAGATCCTTTTCCCTTGCCTCAAGTTCTTTCTTTTTTCTCTCGGCCTTCTCTTGTTCCTCCTTCGTCTCTGTCATGAGTTTTAGCCCGTACGTTGTTGCCTTGACCTCAATCTCCTCCACCTCTTGCATTCTCCTCGCCACCTCCTCCTCCATTTTTATACCGATCTCGCTGTACTTAGGACACGTGTAAGGTTTTCCGCCATTAGCCTGACTCAGCTTATGTACTACCTCCAGCAACTCCTCCACCTGCGACTTTCTGAAGTCAGCCATGTTGTCAAACACCACGTAGCGGTTGTCGCACTCCCGCAGGACCGTTTGCAGACCTTCGGGGGCCTGAAGCAAGATTTTATCGATGGTCTTCTTTTTCTTTTTCAGGTCGTCACCGCGCGTGAAGATAATGATCATGTACTGTGTTACACGTGAGTCTAACAAAGCTTTGAGCCTTTCGTACACTCTACTCTCCTCCTCCGTGTAGCGAGTGCCCAGCATCATAACATAAAGTACGGCTGTGATACCCGGATGCAAACAGGCGAGGGCTTGAACAACATCCGCCGCCACCTCCTCGTGGTTCCTACTGGTGTCGAACAGACCCGGTGAATCCATGACCTGAGGAGAAACGTTATTTCACAGTCATCGTGAAGTTTGTCAAGTCATGACAACATTATCACTATTAGTACTTCCTGTCTTCAACTGTTTCTAGAGATAGTGACTTTGTAAAGACCTGTCTCCTTAACAAAAATGGTTTAAATAGAAAACAAACTTTGACAATTATGTGCATCGGAGAAAGAGTGATTCATTTTTGGCTCTCGTATGTGATCGTGGGTACAAATAAACCAACAGGCAAGAATCAAAGAAGCTTATACGAGCACAATTGACTATTGATATTCTGAATGTCTTTAGTCTTTAGGGCTGAGAGAGAATTCGCGTTTAAAACACAACTATAGTTCAAGTTTATAAAGGTCGCAATGTATTTATATTGTTTCCCTTTTGAACACATTTGAACTTTAAATTATTAGTACTGTCCATTAGATTAGGAAGAGAAAATTGGAGCGATGCTGGGAAAGTGGCTAGATGGCCGATGGATATGAAGTCATTTGGTCACTATGGCAGCATCCTTGTATCAACTGTGTTATGTTGTACACGCGATTGTCAGTCAGTGTCACGTGGTAACTCTGTAGGGGGGGTTAACAATCGCCACAATTAGGGTCTAGGGCGACTTGTTGACAAGCCTGAGGCCCCTTATGCAAGAAAAGATGGGGAGGCTTATGTGCTAGCATAGAGGTGTTGTTTGGGGTAGGAGAGCGGATGTATTGCGTGGGGGCAGACAGCCTTAAGTGGCTTCAACAGGACGGGAGGGAGGTTTAGGCACCTGTTCATCGCACCACTTGTTGGCGGGGCCGAGGGTCATAGGAGCAGATTTCCTCTTTTCAGTGTTGGCTATACTCGTTGACGATTGGAGTGACCAATGGCATCCCTCGCTGTATGCGTCTGTACGAATGTGAAGAGTAAAGTAGGGAAAGGAGAACTCGGGGACTTTCTCGACACGACGTCAGAGTGGACGGAGCAACCGGTCAGCAGCCGAAGGGACTTCAGCTTTCTAATGCCAGCTACACTTCTACCTCGAGACGGAGTCTTAGGCCACAAGACTCGGGAGGAAATACGTTGGGTTAGAGAACCTTAAGGCAAGGGGGCGAGTCAGTGACGAAGGACTGTCAAGACTGCCTGCTGGAAATCAAAGGGCTAAGTGACCAGGACTTGCACTACCTGTGTGAGGTAGACGTTCGACTCCAAGGCCGCCAGAAGTCGTCGTTTCTCAAGGGAGGAGAACGGCTAGTGGTGGTGTTCGTTCGCCGGCTGTACGTGGCATTACAGTCGTCGAAGAAACCATGTGTGTGTGCTGGAGTGGGACAGAGCCGGGAGAGCAGTCGTCGCTCTCTGACGTGGTTGGCAGATCGAGCGAAGAGGACGACGGACTGTCAAACAGACACTTTGAGGAAAGTCATCAGCGTTTAAAGACTTTCAGAAGGAGGACTCACAAGAAACAGCTGTAACAGAGCTAAGCTGTGCGCTTGCGAGTGTGAATGGTAGTTTAGAGAGAGGTAACAGCACTGTAACACCGGAAGTACGTTGTAACACGGATAATACTGGGACCCCCCTAGATCAGTCCATTTGATTGTATGCATTGGCAAACGTTTTGGGGTAAATAAATCTTTTATTATTATTATTATACGTTAAATCACACGTCGTTGAGTATTGTGTTCGGGGAACGGCAGGCGTGGGGGCTCGTGAGCCAAGTAGTGAGACTGAATGATCGACGTGTGATTATCGTGTGTATTTTCCCCTGCAGTTTATGTTGACGTGGGCAGCTAGAGTTGACCTAGCTAGTGCCCACGAGCCCTGTTCTGCCTTGTCGATTCGACGGTCAGGTAATCCTGCACGAACACTCACATGAGGTAGCTTTCGAAAAACAGGAGTTCACTTCGTCGATATAGGAGTCTGCCCGAACTGTCGTTCTCCTTGTTGCACCCCATGCAGATCAATCGTCTGCACAGGAGTTTTCTCGAATTGTTGATCGGCAGGTATATCCAAGGCAGGTCAACAAACCGCATACAAGTTGATGACTGGCGAACTATATCCAAAACAGGTGTATGATTGCGCAGAAGAAGTCCATCCAAATTCACAAATCAGAACATAAAGATCCACGTGGAACACAGCAGTACATCCCGGCTTAAAGATCAGACATGCTGTAGATAATGATCGGTCTATGACGATTCAGCGCTGCCCTTCGGCAGGAGTGTTTCAGCGTCTGTAGCTACCGCTGTAAAAGTCCGTATAAATTTCACTCAGAAGTAGAGCTGACGGAGGTCAGTCGCGATTTGTATTTGTGTTTGATCTATGCAGAGGTCAAATCGGCATAAAAGCATAAAACAATACCATAACCAATCCAAATTCGCCAAACAAGACTCAAACTCTCATGTGTAACCGAGTGGTGAGGTATTTTAGTATGTCTCAATAACAAACTTCCAACACACACCCAAACAAAGGCAGGAACAGTCAGCAGGTCTCCAACCCTTTATTCCACGGGCTTGTACATTACAATGGGCATGACTTCATCACATCGTCACAGCCGCTAAAAGTCAGAGCTGTCTCTTCCCTGCTTCTTCTATCCGCCGTACATCTGCTCTCTTCTCTCTGTGCACACCGTCTCGTGTCAACTCTACCCTTATATACCCCTCGCAGGGCTAAGCTTTCCGCGATGCTCCTATACGACCACCACATAGCGCCATAACACTAGCCAATCAACGCCGAGCAGCTTTTTTCTTGCAATGCTCTAGCAGGTCCGCGTCGAGCAACAAAAAGGGAGAGCAGAGTGCCGCCAAAACTATCAAGTAGCCCTGGCCTACCGGCCCTCCACACATGTTTCACACATCTGCATTCATTCCCACTCAGTACCATTCAGAAATCGCACGCCCGAAACAACGAAGGAGAGCCTCAGACTCTTGGTTCTGCATGCAGGTATACAAAATCGGCGGCCCGATGTGAGTTGGAAAAATTCGCACGACAGGACATGCCTTTCATCACGAAGGATTTCAGAGATTTTTTAATAGTGTCTGCCCGTTAGAGTCTGAAGAGCAGTTTGGGATGTCCCAGTTACTTTGAGATGCTGAGCTTTCTTCAGAACTGAGACAATGGTATACAATTTACAAGCAGTAAGGATGGAGATTGAATCCATATTGTACTGAAATGGTGTTGGAAAATTCCTCCAAGTTGGTGCGCACAGAAACGTAATGTTCTGCCGCTAATGCCATCTGGACCTGAAGCCATGAAACAGCTCCACAACTTGTTCTTGCTTGACAAAACTCAACCCTCTGCACAGGATGAAGAGAGTTTAGCACATCTTTAATTTTCACGGAAAAGTCATGTGTCTTGAAACGATCAAAGAAAGCATTAAGAGCATTAGGCAGGGCCTACTGTCAACGCCTGATATGGAGATGCTGGCTTTACAGTCCTTACGACGGTCTCAGAGAGAATAGATTATTTAGTCTCTCTGCCGATCTTTAACATTGGCCATGGCTTGAGACCCTGCCAAGCTGCTCGGATTTTACCTGTACTATGCTGAGGCTCTATTTTAGTTTTATATTTCACCCTGGCGTGACGGATAGCATTGTAGACCTCTATAGGTACCAGTTTCTTGCAATGGGCAGAACTTGGGAAGAACACTAATTTCTTTTTATTCAGGACTGCTTTTAAGATGTTTGTCACCCAAGATTTGTTGTTTGGGTAAAGCACAGTTTTGGTGGAATGGGTCAGTCTACACAGGAGATATAATTATGAGGAGATGGGTTTAAGTCGTCAAGATTACGACAGGACAGTCAGCAAATCTTTAAGATCGTTGCTGTCATATATGTGCTACTACGACAGAGAATAATAAAAATTTATCGCATTATAAAGTGATCGCAGGAGTTTGCTGTAACATCACTGGGCCAAAAAGCTGATCCGTTAAAAGGGAGATAACGCACTTACTTCAATATGTGTTTCATTAGACACTTTACGGTGAAGAGTACAGGTGCTAGTGACCGAGGTAAAGTCCATGTCGACATCGAAGACATCTTCTCCCAGTATTGTGTTTCCGGTTGAACTTTTCCCGGATCCAGTTTTTCCGACAATTAGGAAATGAAAAGTCTGATCTGTTCAGAACAGAAAAGAACATTAAGATAAAGTTAAATTAAAATAAAGATGGCAAAACAAACAACAGGACACAGAAGCCGTTAGTTTATGAAGATGACATACTTCTTCACTATTTTAATTTAGTCAAATACTGCTGAAGATATTTGAAATACTACTAAAAGTTCTCTCCCATAATAACTTAATCTCAAGTACAATTATAATGGGTGTTAACTGAAAATTAGTCCGACACATCTGATAAAAGACTACAGGCGAAGACACTGGTCACACTGAAAAACTATGCGATGAGATCAATGCCTGCTGTGATAAAAAGATTCCCATGGTGACATGGTTTTCCTTTAAGTTAGTTCAGACTTGTAAAGCGAACTGATCCCATGAAAACGGCTCAATGGGCTGTGTAGGGGATGTAAGTTATTTTTAGCAGGTGAGTTTTAAGCAGCTGCTTGAGACAAAGAAGGAGCCTGGTGGAACTGCAAGAGTTGAGGGTAGTGCTCCAAGAAGAGACCAGCGGTAAGCGGGAATATGGAGTCGTAGTGTATCAGCTGCTGAACAAGTAGTAGGGATGCTGTCTCAGGAGGGGGAGGTAGAAAGAAAGATAATAAGAAGCATAATTAAGGAAACATTTATACCAAATACAGTCCAGTTTGTAAGTGATACAGTGGGTGATAGCCAATCAAGTAAACTGTGATAACTAGACCGTCGTATGATGTGAGGTGTGGCAATAGGGAAGCCAACAAAAAGTGATAAGGCGAGACAGATAAAACAGGGTCCAAGCAAATCCCTGTGTAGTGCCATGAGGGACCGTAGAAATGATGGGAGGAACGGGAACCAGTAACATGGTCTGAGATCGGTCGCTGAGTTACCGATGGAATCAGGGAAAAACTGTGTCTTGATTACTGGAAACGGAACAGAGTGGTCTAGTCAATCGACTCTGTGTGATCTGGCTCTTCGTGTCATCGACGATAACTCGCTGAAAGCATGACAGGGGTGATCCAGAGAAGGAAGCGAGAGGCAAAGTGGGATAAAAACTGCAGTGTCCAGCCCGGACCACACGCAACTGCTTATATCACAAGAAAATCAAGCAGCATTTCAGGGAGGACTTAGAAGGTCATTATGGGTAAAAAGAGGTGAAGCCAAGAAGAACTTTTATGTGTGAAAACAGTTCCTAGGCAGAGAAGGCCTGCAAAATGGGATCCTGAAAAAATTTAGTCTCAGCACTGGCAAAGGAAGTCCTCAACAGATTTTTGCTACAGAAAGAATGAAGCTGTTTCCCATTTGTTTGTAAAGGTCCATTCTTGGGGCTCAAACATTTAGACGGATGCACAATTACTCAGTCACATCGCATCTCTGGTAAGCGAGAATAAACAGCACCAGCTAGTTTCTATTAGATCCTGAGTATGCCACTCGAAAGACAAGCTTGTAACAAACACAAAAGTTAAGATAGCGCATCCAAATTCGTAAACATTGAGCACCTGAAAAATTACGCTCAAAGAAAATGAAATAAACGTTGTTTCAATCTTAAAAAGTTGAAAATTATTAATTACCTCATTTTGCCAGTGCCATAATACTGGCAAAAAGAATATAGTGACTAAAGGTTATGTGAACTAACATAGCACACTATGTTTTATAATGGATCTCTACAAACAAGAAAGGACATCTTGGGACACGAAATCGTCAGGTATTTTTCTAAGCAAGACAGACACAGTTATTAAAATATTTTTAAAGTGGAAAGAAAAGATTACAACAAAAATGAAAAGCAATGTTGCATTCATAAAGGGTTTAAAGGACAGACCAAGCGCAACATTTTTTCTTTCTGATCGAATCAAGTTTGTTTTAAAATAATAATGCCCAAAATATGAGTACGTAGTTATGCTTAATAAAGCTATAAGCCTTCAAACATCGGCATTCTTACCTGCAACTAGGAAAGCGGGAAAAATTATTGTACTGTCCTATACTGAAGAGTTCTCTTATGCGCCCTGAGTATTTGTAACAACGAGTTTGCATGTCTTCAAGTCAAATGAAGAAACATCGCTCAGGTTGTCGTGTTCAAGGAGCAAATTTTGTGCCCAACAAATGAAACAACTGAATTTGGAACACAGCCCTACAGATTGGAACTTTATTTAGAAGCTTCGAATAAAGTTAAAAAAATAATTAAATGGTCCAAACTGAATTCAATCAACAGACTGGTAAGTCAATCAGATCAAATTTAATGGGCAACAATGACGGACATTGCAGTCTACGTTGTATTATTACTGATTGTTTGGTACTACGTGGGCGCATTTGAGTTACTTTTCCCATGTGTATTATTGTTAATAAAATGTAAACACGTTTTAAAAGTGTTTGTCTAAAAGAAACTCCTCAAATTTTTTATTCGATGGTTTCGATCATTGCATTTTTAGTTTATAGTTAGAACTGACTGCTGATAAGGATTTTTTTACAATTAAAATATAATGATAGTTTGAAACGTTTATCGATGTAAAACTTAATTTCTTCCTCATTTAGCTGCATGCACATTTTTTTATTTACTTACTGATACGCGCACGTATTCCCGTTTAAGCTCCTTATAAAATGTTTATCATCCTTAATTATTTTTTTAGCTGTTTGTAGCTCGCACATCAATGGTGCCCTCACACTGTCAGTTGTTGTTAGCATTAGGTTGGATAAAGATACGACTGATGATGTGTTTGTGACTGTCACACGATGTTACTTGTAGACCAGACGGTGTAGAAACTGTCGATGTTGTATATCTGGTGCTTGATCTACCAGCAGTCGTAGTTGGTTTTAACATCTCGTGCTGTTGTATAGTAAGTACTGATTTCTTCGGTTTACTGAAAGTCCAAAACTTGCTTGTACTGTATAAGTAAATGGATAACAATCGATTTTGAAATGTTTGAGCAAATTCTTGAGTGCGGTGTGGGGACTAATTAGTTCGTATGGCCCGTTTGAACAAAGCCATACGAACTACATACATTTATATTATATACACATACATACATACATACACATGTACACACATATATACTATACACATATATACACATCTATACATATATATACACATCTATACACATATACACATATATAAACATATATTATATACACATTAATACAAATATATTATATACACATCTCTGAACAAAATTAATCCACTGGCGTTTGCTGCCATTATCTTGAGGATTTCCTTCATGAGTACAAACTTAACTCCCTCTGAGTGTCGAAGACAACATTCAGCAACAGCACAATGTGTCCTGGTCAGTTTTCTTTTACCGAATATTGCATCTTTTATTTTCGACTTCAGCTAGTACAAACGATGCTATTTTTAGAAATACGTTCGTTTCGTCACTTCCTGTTTCTCGAAAAATCCAGGTGTGCTTAAGAGAGAAATATTAATATAAAATCTGTCATGCCTCTTTGTCATAAAATACCACAGGAATATATTTTTGTGATACTTTGTGCTCTGTTTCCAGCGAGTTTTCCTCACCAATTGTGTTAGGCTTTAAGGTTAAACTGTACATTTGCGTAATAAAATAAATATACACAAAGACACACCCACCCACTGAAGGCTTGCTCAGAGCCATTCTGTCAGACTGTTTCAATAGGATGTCACAGAGCGCTGTAGTGAGTAGACTGCTGTCACTGCAAACCCCAGTCTTATATTCCTACACCAGAATAAAGAACGTAAACACTTAAACATTTAAAAACTTGATGTTTTCCGAAAACTGATATCAGGTTATATGCTTGGGTACACAATGTCACTATGAGTACATTCTGCAATCAGTTTTGAGAATCAAGTTTATAGCCTTTTTATTACAACCAACTGTTTGTATAACCAAACCTCTCGTTAGGTAAAAACACAGCAAAAAAAAAAGAAAAGAAAAAAAGGTAAAAATAGTTTATAGAATGCAAACTAAAGAAATGCAAGAGTGGAGGATTAATGGAGGATTTATGGTTAAAATTAATTTTTAAAAATTCTCTAAAAGTTTAATTTAATTTGCATTTACCCGCCTCTGTGCTAGAATATTTCAAGGTTAATTTAAGAAGAAGAGGAGGGACTAGACTAGCCTCAGTACAAAAGGCAAGCTTCATACTTAGGAATGAAGTGCGAAAGTACTTACATAGAAAACTGAACGCCTGCTTTTTAAACTATTTTTATTCGGGGCTTTAGGCCGCCATTTTGGGAAGATCTCCAGCCATACACTTCCTTTTTCACAACTCATGGCATGAAGATTTTCTGTGGCTTGTAAAGACCTTCTTTACCTACAAGGATTGTCAGCTAAAAAAACTTAAAACGTGACAAAAATAGCAGACTATACATAGGGACGAGACTTACGAGAGGAGAAGAAATCATTCACACATCTTGTGACGGTAGCATGCAACGTGTCATAGCAGGACTAAATGGTGACTCCTCTTGCAAGTTTCTGTGATATTAAAAGATCAGCGCTGGAGTTTAGGTTTGATTGTTATTTGACTTTATTTTGCCGTACAGATGTAGTTTAGCTGTGCACGCACTCGAACAATATAAACTAAAAAGTCAGCAACAGATTGACAGACATACAGACAAACGGGATGCAATAGTAACCTAACAGGTACAGGTCTCTAAGACTAGTTTGCAAAACTGGTGACACAAAACTGGTTCACAATTACTAAAGCATTGCATGGCAAAGTGAAACTCAGCAGATCACACGAAAAGTTATTATCTCATCTGCCGACAAGAATTAGAGTCGTTAACTTTCATATCGACACAGAGATACTTGTAATCAGGTGTAAGTAATCTCCTTCACATTGACACTAGATCAAGTATGCAAACATTTCATGAAAGTTAAGCGATAATGCGTATGTCAAAATACACACAAAACAACAACAAAAAAATAAAATGAACGACAACAAAACCGAGGCACTCTGCAAACAGACATCATAATTATTGTGACACTCCTGAGTAAATAAGCAATCTCGATAAATTTAAAGGTATTCTAAAGGCAAATTATCGGTGATAAGGCTGTGGGGACGGTCCAAAACGTTTGCAAATTATATTTAATTACGATTGCAGTTCACTAAAACAATACAGGAGAAATAAATGATGCTTTCTTCACCTTATTACCATTTCTTAGCACTACCTCGGTTGCCGATGTTTATAAAAATCGAAAATTTCCAGTGAAATTTACTCGTTATATCCTTCCGCCGAGAAACCGCGATGTCTTCGCGAGAGGGTTAGCAGACGATTCCTTTGTATGACGTAGTTCTGGGACGCGTAAGTGTCGGTCAGTACTAGGATTTGAACACAAGTGATCGGTGGTGACTCGTTAGTTGGACTGGTAATATCCAAATTTTTAATAATCAAGGTGGCTATGAGCAATGTCCAACCATATCAGTTTGAACCGATTGCATCAGCTTACACTGGGATCGACTTGACCTCATTGGAAAAAGAAGAAAATGTTCAATCGGCCGAAAGACAAAACAGGTAGGACTAAGCAAGTCACATTGTGTCTACGCGAGCAGAGAGTGAACGAATGCTTTAGATTCAAGTACTTTAAAAAAAAACATAATGCACACTAAGTCCATTAACTACTTGCACTGGGCTTTGTTGTTGACGAATTTACATCGTAGTGTGTTTAAAGAATGAAATTACATTTGACATGCTAATTATTTCTTATGCACACACACACCCGCGGAATATTCAAATTGTAAATGATAATAAAGTGTTCTTTAGTTACTTTAGGTTTTAAAGTGAACTTTTCAAAGCTTAGTTTCAAAAATCAATATTTCAACATCGTTTCAATATTTCAAACAGACAATTTTTGCAGCCTTTTTAGGGGGGGGGGTATATTCTAAATAATGACTTACTGTATGTGTAGTAGATGTATAACAACGATGCAGAGAATATGGCAGTTGCGTTTGCTTTATGCTATTATGCCTGTGCTTTTTAAATTTATGTTTGCAATTTAATTGTGTGGGTACATGAATTTATTTATCAGAGTTTCAGACTGGTGCAGTTGTGAGCATTGTGAGGAGTGGCCACAACAAAAAGAAGAAGAAAAGAAATGTTGCCATTTCTATTCAGAAATAAACAATTATTTAGAGGAGGTCCAGATGTGCATTACCAGTCATAAAGGCATGGCTGGAAATTGTCTATCAAGGTAAAAACTCTTATTTCACATACTTAAATTTTTCCCATGTTTAATTTTTGTGCTGGTTACTTTAGGGATGCTAATTTTTCCCACTCCAATATTGTGTAATTACAAGCATGCAAGTTATTGTCTTTTCCCACTACTGAAAGTAGGTGCAAAACACTGCATAACACCCACACATTTAGATATACAAGCACTTACAAACATTCAGACTGATGCACGTGCTTTTTTTACAACACACAAATTAATACACACACACAAGGTGGAGGAAGTCGGAGTACCTCAAGAAAGCCACCAATGGTTATACCTTGAAAGACATTCAGAAAGATGAGTGTTGGAGCCGAGATCTGACTTCTGACTCCACAACACCTATTTCTTACAGTCTAAGTGAATGGCGCTTTAGCGACTTTGCAGGCAAACCACATGTAAATGCTTACAGACTTTTGAGAGAAATGCTCTGAATATGTAATGACTTTATAATTGATTTTTTTCAGGTTTGTTATTGATTCCACCATAGTGCTAATAAAGCAGATTAATATAAAAAGATGGCGGGAAGACTATATGCACACAGAACCACACAAGTAAGGGATATGCCAGCATTTTTTATTGATAGGCACAGTTTAGTCTGTGCAATGTCAAATTAAAAGCATGAATGCAAGAAAAGCACTTCAAAGATAAATATTACACTAAATGTTGAGGCATAAAAAATTATGTATAGTAAAGCTTAAAAGTGAATTGTCAATAAAATATTCCTTAAACAGCATGAAAATTATCACATTTATCCAAACCCAGTTATGGAACACACTTTATATGAGATGTTAAAAATACTTGCTTGTATCTGACATGAATTGCAAAATAAAATCTTCCCTATACAGCATTCAATTTTTATATTTATTCAAACCCAGTTATGGAACACACTTCACATCATTTTGATGTCTAAAACAAGTGTATCTGGCATTTTTTTTTACAAGCATCATTTCTGGAACACTTGGATCTGAATTTATCTCAGTAGTTTTCATTCGTTATGGATTAATAGTAATGCATGGAAAACTTTTTTTTTCTTCCACAGAACACACAGACATGTGGCTTACTGCAACTTTGTGCGATGGATATGGCACAAGATAGGAAAGAAAAACAGAAAAGTCTTGCCTGCATGTGTTGTTGCAGCGACCAGAAAATAATTTCCGTCAGAGGAGTTTACTGGCTTCAAATATGCTTTATAATATATAGGTGAGTGTTTCTACAAATACATTCATAAGTACACTTAGCTTGTTGTCGGCTAATGTGTTTTTTTTTATCCCACTATTGAAGGTGGGCTCAAACACCCATGATACACCTGAGGTGCATAGCTCACATTTAGCAGGCATCCCATGCTCCTTATAATCATTCACAAACTCACTCTCACAACACACAAACAAATATGCACACAGGATGAGGAAGCCAAAGAAGAAGTTGGTTCTTTATTATATTTTCAGGAATCATATGCTTTAGTAATCCTGTATTGAAGCATGTAGCACAGTTTTTGATGCTCTTTTCAGAAGTATTGGACTGTCACATTACAGTGTACATCTTGCAAGCACAGTAATCAAAAGAAGAAGAAAGTATTCTGTCATTTTCAGAAATAAAATCCAATGTCTAGTTTACATGTTGCTATAGTGTATATATATTTTTTTTAAATCCAGGGCCTATATTCCAGATGATCATGCTGACCTTTGCCGTAGGACCCACCATGGTCTTCATGGATATCCACAACATAGTTGCAGATGGAAGCTTACTTGTCTCATACTAGCTGTTCTTTGCCCAGTCCTTCTGGTGATGATGAACATCACTACACATAATTCAATAGGCTTTTGGACCATAATGACAAGCTAAAATTACCCTCAGGTCAACTAGACGCAATGATATTCTTAGAAACCCCTGAAAAATAGCAGAAAAGAGAAGTGAAGAGGTGAAAAATCTGTTTCTTTTAAAATTTACCCTTTCCTACACTAAAATCCATATGTAATACTTGTATTTAACACTCTAAGGCTTAGAAGAATCATACATGATGTACAATGACCTCAATATGATGTGACACTACCAGAAGAAAAAATATAAAATATAATAGTTGATCATTTTAATTTTGATGTCATGAAATTAAATTATAATTTAAAATGATATTTGTTATTAGTTTGAAAAGAAGTGTTAGGAATACCTATAGCCATGTTCTCTACATTAAAATAGTACATAATCTTTTGTTCATGGTGTGGCTGCAACTGATAATGTGTATTTTTATGCTCAAGCGACAATTATTTATTGAGTGATTGATTATCCTCTTATCTTTCAGTTTCTGTAGCATGTACATTATTTAATTGATTATTCTATAAACATTTAAAAACAGTTTCAACAACGTATCGACATTTCCATAATTTTATAATTCTTTGCACTTCTGTGGATTACAGTAAACGTGCATCAAATGAACACTTTTGAGATGCATATGTATTTCTGTATTTATCAATTAACATTTAGATAATAAACACAATGCCTCATTACTTAAACATGATATAATACACAGGCTAAAGCAACTGCTTGAAGAAAATTAGTACCAGTTTTTCTACCTGTGCTCTTTGAGTGTTGAACTTTTCCAGTCTTTTCCTGTGTGTGCGGTGTCATCTGCCTTTTCTGTCTCACAGTCCAGTCCCCAACATAAGGTCACATCTGCTGGACATTTTCATTTTATTATTAATAAAAAGCAGGTATATTGACTTTTAGAAAGCAATAACTTAATAAAATAATGAAAAAAACGTTTATTTTAATCTACATATCAAGCATTGCATTTATTTGTGGCTTTGAATATCTTTGTTAGGATTAAATAACCATCATTTACAAATTTTATTCTTCCTGAGTTTAGATATAAGAGGTAAACATCAAACATAACTAGAAAGTGGCCGTTATCTTTCTGAATCAGTTTGTGAGGATCTTGAAGAAAACAAAGGTGAACAAACCTGGAAATCTGGGTCTGTTTGCACCCCTTCATGCATGCACAATTTAGCAGTTTATTGTGACTGGTTGGTCATTGTCTGGAATAAACATTAATGAAAAATTCTGCTCTGAACTCAGCAATGAATACACTCTTTAATGTTATCTCTGATATACTGCACACAAGAATTAATATAATTAGTGCATGCATGTGTTAACATGCTCATTATGTAAGAAGTATCCTTTCAACATTTTAGAGATTTCATGTTTAGAAACAGAAGCCATCCTTACAAAGACATAGATCAATAAAACAAGCTTTCGTTGTATAAAATGTAAATAATTTAAAATAAAATGTAGCAAGTATCAGATGAACAATAGTAGGCCTATATTTTCTTTATACTTGCAGCTTGATGCATTATTTTCTCACAAGTTACTGTATATTTTTGTCGTTCACATGTTTGATATAGCTACAATCTAATACTTTTTATTATGTACATGCAGTCATTCACAGACTGTAATGTTGATCATGGTAGAATTAGAGACTCGCCGTTTATTGTTTACAATTTTAGCTAGCATCAGGTGCATTCGTGACACTGACCTGTTTGGCGACTGAATATCATCTGTCAGATGCATCTCATTTTTTTTGACAACTTCATAATGCTGAAAAAATGTAGAAACTTATCCCACAGAAACTGAGACACAAAGCGCAAGCCGCGCTGTTCGCTCGATCGTTCGTGTGCTCGTAAAGCTTTATACCAAATGTTTTGAGCACAAGGTGTCCGAGTCTCTAGCCTCACAAAGCTTTGTAGTTTCGTATCTGAGTCGTTTCATCCTTAATTTTATTCTCTTCTCAAGTTTCTGTCATTTGGAAACTTGTGAAAACTATTTTTGAGCTCCTTCCACCCCTTTTTTTTCGGCAATCGGGTGGCAGCTGCATTCGTTTTGCTTGGTAAACAATCATAAGGTCACGTGACGGAGAACGAGACTTCGTTGAAGCAAGCGAAAGAGTCCGGTGTAATTTCTCTTATTAAACACAACACTCCACATAACCTTCAACTTTTTGCACATGAATAGACACGAAAATAGATGAGATTCATATTAATCATACTCTTTGTGAGAATCTAAACAGTTTTATTTTGCCTTGAGTATACCTTTAACCTGCAGGCGAATAAAGGACATCATGTGCTAACACGAAAATAATATAAAGACATTAATTACACATAGTATATACGAAGTGTGATAGAAAAGTATTGAGTGATTTTTTTATTTACCAAAGTTTTAACTTTTTTCAAACATCAATGTTATCCCCTTTAAAATAGTTCCCTTGGGCAGCTACACACTGATGGAGACGTTGTTCCCACTTTTGGTAGCAGCGCTGGAAGTCTTCAACCGGTCTGGTCTGATCTCACAAGAGTGTTCACACTTTCGATGTTTTTGTCGGTTTTCGAAGTTGAAGGCCTGCCTGAACGGTGTTCATCTTCATCGTGTTCTCTGCCTTTCAAAAATGATTTGTGCCAGCGAAAAACTTGAGCTCGGGGATAAAGAATGTTCCCCATAAGCCTGTTTTAACTTTTCAAATGTCCCACTTGCCGATTCTCCAAGCTTAACACAAAATGTAATGGCACAACATGGTGCTGGTCCAGTTTACGTGACGCACAACACAACGTCTTAGTTGTGGCCCACCTCAGGGTTAAGTGTTAGGCTCTGTATTATTTGTTTAGTACATTTTACTTTAATCATCAATTATCACTGCTCACTTAATTATTCACTTCTTTGCTGATGACACGCAAATTCATAATCCTTCAATTTTGAAATAGTTTTTCGCTCTTTCATATATTCACATCTTTAATGACTAGTTTTGTTTTGTTTTGTGTTTTGTCTGGAAGAAAACTTAGTGGGTATCCTGAGTTATGGTACATGAGCGTTTGAAATATACTTTTACCATGGGTAGGAGACTGTTAGCCTGTGAAGTTAAGCATTGGAATTGCGAGCTAGTAAAGATCTTATCTGGATTACTTTTTTTCTATGTAATTTGTTCTCTATAACTTTATTTCTACTTTTGTACAGCCAGATTAATTTTTACAATATAAATTAAAATACTACCAATTCAATACGTGATACGGTCACAACGTTTGAATGTCTTTACTATACAGCATTAATCCTGACAACATAAAGTACACAAGAATACGTTGTCAGTAAAACAATGTACACCTCGGTGTAAAACAAGTCTAAATTCCGTTACTGTTTGTACCCTGCCTTTACCGACATTACATTGCATTACGATGCCGTGTCCATCCTTACCAAAATTACATTTTCTTTTTCGATTCTAAAACACCTAACTCCCATTAACAATGGTGTCCTCTTAAATGTCAAAACAAAGAAACAAAACAAAAGAAAACCCAGCGGTTGCTAAATCTGTACACAATTATATCACTTTTTCGACAAAAGCAAATTCTCATTGACCAAAAACACGAAAATTTTTTATTGGCAAAGATTTGTGGAACGCTCATCTTTAGGTTCAACGGTACAGTCTAAGACAAACACAACCACTAACAACTATTACACATCGACTAGTGTTCATTGCCATAAATCAGTGCAAGAACTGCCTCACTGAAATAGCCAACAGGTCTTACATTTAACCGACGAATACTTGATGTCTTTATTTCAAAGACACAATAGAAAGAAAACAGGTAAAATGCTTTGTTACAAAAAAAAACCAACAACAAATGTTGCGTTGTACACGTAATCAAAGGTTTTTAGTAGAATTGCCTGCACTATTGCTTCCCCCCAAAAAATACAGTAAAGAACCACATAATATACATACCTGATAAACTGTTTATTTACTTACGACATTCTTCTAGACTAACACGCAGTCAAACAATGACGAAGAGAACTGATTGCTTTCTTCTACGAGAAATCAATGTTATCAACCAAATACTAAAATAACTGTACGAGTACTGAAATGAGTGATAACCTGTTATCTTGACACGTGATTCGATCTTTATTATTCATCTACAAGTGTTATCAGCATTTGCTCTTTTAAAATAGCATTCGTCCCTCACACTGGACGGTCCTCAGGCTGTCAACTGACTACAAGCATATGAGTCATGGGCTGTGATTAACACCAAGTTCTGCAGGAGTTATCACAGATCACATGAGCTGCAAAATATCAAGATGGCGACTCCGTCATGTTTGCACACAGGTGAATCAGTGGTCTTATTTCTTCCTTTCTTTTTTGTCTTTGTCGCGCCACCCACCCACCCACGCATCAAATGCAAGCAAGCTAAGAAGCCGTGAACTTTCACCGCGACTGCCAGCAGTAAAGGTAGGCATCATCTCTTTTGACTTTGTGATGACAGACAACATAAAGGATTCGTTAGAGACAATACAACCTGAAATTTGATTGGCCTGCCTGATGAAACGAACTGTCGATTTTTACTACAACTACAACTACATCTATGTAACGCATGGTCACGCTCATAAAGGAGCAGCTCTCAGCACCTAAGACAAGGAGACATGGACAGCATAGGAAGACGGGAAGGATAAACAACCAAACAATAAAACACAAGCATAGAAAACTCAAAGAGGAATCAGGTCACCAGTAGTAATGACTGAGAGTATGTTACGTGAATATGCAGAGGAAGACGAGAAGGTGGACTGGTCAAGAGAGGAAAAAAAATGAGACAGAGGCTAGACGATGGAGTAGTATACAGTGGACTGTTGTTAAAAGTGATGCTCGTGGAAAAGATGTGTTTCAGTGCAAGTTTAAATGATTCCATGGTGGGTAGGTGCTGGATATGGAAGGGGAGAGAGTTTCCCTGACTTGCTGTACAGTAACTAAAACTCAAGAGACCATAGGTTGTTGTTCTGGTGACACGGGTACCTAACATAGGGTTGTCGGAAGTTGTCTGGGTAAGATGTAAGGGAAGAGAAGTTCAGAGAAATAGTCAGGGCAGGAGCCTCCGAAGAAATTAAAACAAAGCACCGACAGTTTGTACTGAATGTGAACATTGAAGGTGGTCAGTACACAGAGAGGAGTCACTCCAGTCTGTACTTTCTGGTGTTTGTGAATAAAGTTTGCGGAGTAGTGGTCGAGCAAGTAGTGACAGTAATCAAACTAGACTAGAGTGTTAGCAGTACGTGTAGAGAGAGAGAGAGAGAGTGTGTGTGTGTGTGTGTGTGTGTGTGTGTGTGTGTGTAAAATAAGCACAGTTTCAGCTATCATTGCCCACTTAGATGAATAAATTCAGTCCGATGTCATATGAGTTGATGCATGGCTCTCCCTCTGTTCGTCTCTCATAGGATGTGACAGTCGTTGCTTTGACTGGTGTAGCAGTTTGCGGCCTGCTGACGGAGGGCCCACATTTGCTGCTCGAGCAGCTGTTGACGGCGCTGTCGCTCGGCCTCCTCCTGCCGTAGACGTTGTTCCATCAGCTGCTGTACTTCTCGCTCCCTCCGCTCCGCCTCCTCCCTTTCGCGCCGTCTGGCTGCCTCCAGTCGCTCCGCCTGCTCCCTCAGCTCCCTCTGCTCCCTCTCTAGCATCTCGCGATACGCCTGCGCCTCCCGCCGCTGCTGCTCCTCCCGGGCCCGCTGCTCCCTCAGCCTCGCGTTGAGTTCCTCCATCTCTACCTCCCGCCTGCGAGCCTCTTCTGCCATCGCTCGCTCTGCTGCCCTATTCCTCGCCTCCAGTTCCTCTTTAGCTTTCGCTGCAGCCAGTTCTGCTTCCTTCTGCTTCTGTTCGAGTTCTTGGACACACATCTTATTTTTCATCTCATTTTTCTCTGCTTCCATCAGTCGTCTGTTGACATCTTCCTCCATTGTATGTCCTTCACTAACGTATTTGGGGCACACGTACGATGTTCCGCCATTTTCCACTTTGATACTCCGCGCTGCCTTGAGAAGCTCATCTACCTGCAAGGTGTTGTCTGTCACTGTGTTGTCAAACACCACGTAGCGGCCCCCGCACTCCTGTAACACCTGTGCCAGGTGAGATGGAGCCGTAGCCAGCACCTCCTCTATCGTCTTGTTGGCTCGTCTCAGACCGTCTCCGCGCGTGAAGAGCACCAGCATGTACTTGGTGACCTCCTCGTCTAACAGCATCTTGAGTCGCGTGTACACACCCAGCTCCTCCTCCGTGTAGCGGCTGCCGACCATCAGCACGTAGACGATGACGTCAGGTCCTGGGTGCATGGAGGTCACGGCTTGAACGACGTCAGCAGCGAGTTCCTCCTGAGACACCTGGGTGTCGAACAGCCCGCGAGAGTCCATGATCTGGGAACAGGTCATGTTATATTTGTAGAAAGTTTTATGGTATAATCTACCTTAGGGACAGGACGAGCTCCTCACATCTTAACAGAGATATGCTTCATTTTTATAATTATCTTAATTTCACAGACACACTCATATACACGTAAGGTTTGAACAAATCCAATATATAAAAAATGCATATTCTGTATCAATGTACACGAGTAAATATCAAAAACTCAAAAATCTTTCATTTCAAGTCATATTGAGTAAATTTCTCTCAGCAACGATATTTTACACAATATTGACTTAGACAACATCTACTTTTATTTTGTCATTGCGAAAACACGTTTCTTAGATATATCCTTTTATTTTTTTACTACATAATATCCTTTAAAGACGTCAGTGACCATAGTGGTATCAAGAAATATTCCAAGTGGTGACCATACATTTATCTCTTTACTGACGAGTTTTGCACACACAAACATCTCTAACTACACCTTGTGTGCGCGTGCCATGTTTTGTCCTTTTATTTGTTTGTTTATTTACTTGCTCACACCTCTCCACCTAACCCCACACTCTTTCTCTCTCTCTCTTTCTCTGTCGCTCTCCTTTACCCCACTGACAATGTTATAAAGAGTTTGGCCCTCGACAAGGCCTCAGCATCACGATTCGTCGTGTTTTTTGCTAGGACAAGATAATGACTCTCGATGTATTTCTGATACATCCCATTGTATTGGGCAGGGTCACAATCCTACTTTACTTGCAATACGCTGTCTGTCTTTTCGTCTGTCTGTCTTTCTGTCTGTCTGTCTGTCTGACTGTCTGTCTGTCTGTCTGTCTGTCTGTCTGTCTGTCTGTCTGTCTGTCTGTCTGTCTGTCTGTCCAACACAGCTGCTGATCAGTTCAAGAAACCCCCACAGAATGCTAATACAAAATTTCATTTTTTTTTAAAGCCGGTGTTAACGATGGATTGAAAGGATGGAGTTAGACGTGGGGTTGGGAGAAACGGCTTTCTTACCTCGATGGTAGTCCCATTGCGTGTGCCACTCCTCAGAGTACAGGTACTGGTCACCGAGTCAAAGGTCACGTCGCTATGGAAGACCTCCTGTCCCAGAATTGTGTTTCCAGTTGAACTTTTTCCACATCCCGTTTTCCCCACAAGCAGGAAGCGAAACACTTCTCCTGCTGAAAGATGAGAAGAAATGTTTGTCAGGAAATATGTTGCTGACATTTATTAATATACAAGAACGCCAGATGGAAAATTTGTTTTCAATTTTGCTCTCAACTTTTCTTTCTGGATTTTCCTGATGACTTCATTCACTGAGCTATTGACTGAGTGCGACTACACATTAAGAGTTCACTCACTTCCCTACCGGGACCGGAATCATGAATTGGGGGTAAGCCATCACCTTGTGGCAACATGGAGAACTGAAGGATGAGGGTCTTGTTTTCGATGAAACAAAGTGATGATCAGACCCCGTAGATGTTTTCCCCCTGCAGTCGAAGTTATAAAGTGACAGCTAAGATACCCTGGGGGTAAAGAAAGTAATATCCGTGGGGTCTGGGCATAACATTGAATCTACGAAAACAAGACTCTTTCTTCTGGGAAAGGGTTACTTGCTTCATAACTACCTTTCCAGAGTAGATTTTTATGTATAATTCACGCGTGAATGTATTATACGTTCGCAAATACTCGCATCACTACGCAATCATTCATCCCTTCAGAGACAAAACTCCTACCTTGCTCCATGTTCACGAGAAAGTTTCAGCCAGAGATCCTGTCTAACTGTAACGACAAACATCAGGGGCTTGTGTTTCGTGGATGTCAGTGGGTTTTTAAATAAGACATCGCGGAAGTCCACTTCGTCAGCCCACCAGTGACTAGATTCCAAGTCAGCCGTGAATTTCCACTGACATTTGAGTCACGTGGTATTCAAAAACTGGTCACGTGATCAGCAGTGAGGCATCGTCTTATCTGGCACTGATTCTGTAGACAGCTCATGTTTGAAGCTTTAGTTTTGCTTGACGCTTTTCTTCTGTTCTTTTTCTTTTTCTTTTCTTTCTTGATTGCTTGCATTCATTTCTTTCTTTTATGTCTATGACTTTCTGCCTGCCTCTGTCTGTCTGTCTGTCTGTCTGTCTGTCTGTCTGTCTTACACGTAACTGGTAATATAATATCTGGATTTGTTTAATATCTGGAATCGTTTGATTTAGTCGAGTGATATAAATACACATATACACGCGCATACAGTCACAGTGTTAGTAGGGTTCTTGCCACAACGCATGCGAATGCTCAAAACAAACAGCTTACCACACAAATTACATGTTCACACACACACACACACACGCACGCACACACACACATTACATGTTCACACACACACACACACACACGCACGCACACACACATTACATGTTCACACACACACACACACACACACACGCACGCACACACACACATTACATGTTCACACACACACACACACACGCACGCACACACACACATTACATGTTCACACACACACACACTTACTTTGTCCTTTCCAGGTCCGGGGTGAGACCCTAGAGGACGTGTTGGGAATTTCCCGAAAACATAAGTTGGCTGCTTTGTGCAAAACACGATAGTTCAACATCTGATCACGTGATGCCACTGTGCGCCCTCGTTTCTCGGAAACCACTATGCCCATCATTTTTGAGGAACATGCCTTCTCTCTCTCTCTTTCTCTCTGTCACTTGCTCTACATTCGCTACTTTCTCTCTCTCTCTCGCCACGAAGCCTCTTCTCACTGTGCTCGCTGTATTTTCTTAGGTTTATTTTTTTCTTTTCGGAAAGTTCAAACTTTATGTTGATTTTAGGGCTGAAGATTTGTCTTTTTCTGTTCCAGTTCGTGAACACAGATGTTAGTTATATTTTCCATACTACTATATTCTTGCCAGCGCAGAAGACCAGCATGTACTTGGTGACCTCTTGAGGATGTGAGCTGTTTGTAAATCTCATGTGGGGCTCAGTGCTGCTAACAATATCGGTTTCCAAGCGAGATACGATCTCTGGACATGATAACAGATTACGTGGGGGTTAAAGGGAATACAGTTTGGAAAAAGCTTGTAATTTTTATACTGGTTTCGCCGATTGACTAATTATTTTATTCACAAGTAAGAAAAAGATTTTCGTCTCTAATAAAATAATCAAACATTTGTTTTGAGAGAAAAGAGAGATCAGCAGAATAGTTTTCACCGAAGACAGTAGAGGGAGAGATGTTGACACAGATAGAGAGAGAGAGAGAGAGAGGAAGGTACAAAACTATTCTGTGACCCATAGCTTTGCTGGAGTTCAAAAGTCATGCTTTTGTCAGGTCTGTCTGAAAATTTCAACTGAGAATTAAGGACTCGACAGTTGTCTAAGATGACAGCAGCTGTAAGATATTACAGTGGAAATTTCTTCAAAGCTAACGCAAAAGGAAATATGTGAGGAAGAGCACACTTAAACAATCAACAACGAATTAAAGTGGAGAAAATTCGTCTATATTTACAAGTAAAACTTTGGTTACACATTGATGAAAGTTTCGTAAGTAAATGCCCTGTTGAGCATATTTCTTTCTCTAATAATCTTTGACAAACAACTGATTCATTACCTATCTTGAGTTTGCCATTAAAGAACTAGATTTTTTATAATGTATTAAAATTGTACAAAGAAAAAAGATTGTTGGTCTTGGTCCAGTCCATGAGTCTCTTATGTCTGTGTACATGAACTAGCTGCCCTGCTGCTCTTGTAAACCTGGTGTAGGGTGTGAGGTGAGTCACTGAACTGCACAGTCTCCACCACCTCTGGTTGACCGGGAGTGATGACCCATCTCTGGGTGGTGCCTCATCTCTGGGTGGTGCCTCATCTCTGGGTGGTGCCTCATCTCTGGGTGGTGCCTCATCTCTGGGTGGTGCCGCATCTCTGGGTGGTGCCTCGTCTCTGGGTGGTGCCGCATTCTACCGTGTCTCCCCTTCCCTCTCTCCGCATCCATTCGTGTGTGGTGCGACTGTTGTAGCTGCTGTTGTCTTTCTTCTAAAGCTTTTATTTCTTCTCTCCTCTGGTCTTCCAGCTCTTTTATGTAACGCAGCCTGTCTGCTTCCATTTTCTGTCGATACTCCAGCTCCCCCCGCTGCATACGCTCAGTGCTTAGTTGCTGTTGTCTTAATGCCTCCGTCATGGCTTCCAGCTGATTGGCCCTTTCTGCTTCTACATTTCTCATTTGTTCTTCTCTTTCCTTTTCTTTTCTCTCAAACTCTTGTTTGTCTCTCTCCTTTTCCTCCTCTACCTTCTTCGTCTTCTCCTCTAGCTCCTGTACATACTTCTTCATCTTCATCTCCTCATCTTCCACCTTCTGCAGTCTCCTGGCCACCTCCTTCTCCATCTTCTCGCCGACCTCGCCGTACTTGGGACACGTGTAAGGTTTGCCGCCATGCGCCTCACTCAGTCTCCGCACCTCCTCCATCAGTTGCTCCACCTGCGGTTGTTTGTCGTCAGCCATGTTGTCGAACACCACGTAGCGGTTGCCGCACTCATCGAGGACCCTGCGGAGATGATAAGGGACCGTGGACAGGACTTCCTGGATGGTTTTCTCCCTTTTCGTCAGGTCGTCGCCGCGCGTGAAGAGAATGATCGTGTAGCGGGTCACGTCGGGGTCAAGGAGAGCCTTCAGCCTCTCGTAAACCCCGGCCTCCTCCTCCGTGTAGCGACTCCCTAACATAATAACGTACAGCACGGCCGTGGGCCCCGGGTGCATGCAGGCAACGGCTTGAACCACGTCAGCGGCCACCTCCTCGTGCGTCCTTGAGGTGTCGAACAAACCTGGCGAGTCCATGATCTATAAACAACCAACACACTCAGACTTAGGGAAAGAGTAACTGGCACAGTCTGTCTGTCTGTCTGTCTGTCTGTCAGAGACAAAAGCTGCCCACTGATGTTTTTGAGCGAATGACAAGCAGTTTATGTTTTACTGTTTGTATTTATGAACTTAGGGGATAAGACCCAGAGGAGGAGATGAGGAGAGCACACCTACCTCGATGGTAGTCCCGTTGCGTGTGCCAGTCCTCAGGGTGCAGGTACTGGTGACCGACTCAAAGGACATGTCACTGTCAAAGAGGTTCTCACCAAGAACTGTGTTCCCGCTCGAACTTTTACCACATCCAGTTTTCCCAACAAGCAGGAAACGAAGCACTTCTCCTGGTAAATTTCGAAAGACAAATATGTTTTGTGCTCCAGTCATGTTATATTTATCGTTAGAGACCAAGATGAGAAGATTTTGTTTTGACTATATCTGTACTCTGTATATAAACAAGTATGATGGCCATGTCTACTTTATTTGTAATGACTTCGTTCACATGTTGAGCTCAGTGCTTTTTGCTCCGTGCGACAGACTTGTGATGTATAGTTGATCTGTAATGTTGTCGCTCGTTTATCATTTATTTTTATTAAGCCGTGGAAATACCTAATTTTATAATTTTCATAAAGTGATGGAAATATCTAATGTTCTAATTTTTTTTAATGCAACCGCAATCTTGAAGATGTTTAATTTTAATGTACACACGACATATATACACGAGTGAACACAAATACACATAGATACATACACACACACACACACACACACACACACACACACACACACACACACACACACACACACACACACATAAACTTACCCTGAGACATTTCCAGTCAGGAACAAACGACTGCCCTCCTAGGAGAACCAGAGAAGTGAAGTCTGTGAGGATCTATGCCGTTGCTCGACAAACAAGCAGGTCCTGTACACTTTGTCTGCCTTTTATCAGCCGACAAGTTCCTGTAAAGGTCCGTTTCCTGACTGTCACAATGTAGTAACACACACACACACACACACACACACACACACACACACACACACACACACACACACACACACAGGGAGATCTGTCAACAATTCCTTACTCCAGGTGAAAAGCTGTGACAGGTGTGCAACCTAAGTGGGCAACACTACTCTCTGAAGTTTCATAAATATGACGGGGTGGAGGGTGAGCAGGGAATTCTGAATTACACAACTAAGCTGATTTTAATGACAGTAGGGTGAGTGCTCACCCGGCCATTGAGTCCATAAATAATGTTACGATGTTCATGTTTGTTTTGTTGCTAGGAGACGGGTGCTAGCTTACAAACATTTTATAGTCAATGACTGGCCCTGTCGAAACTGTTTTCATTCTTGTGTCGATTCTTAGAAATAGGACTCATTATATGATAACTATATGGTGACAAACACAACGATACATAACGATTCAGTTTGAATGTGTTTAGTAAGAGTCACTGCTCGGGGAGCTTCAGTGTGTGTCCCTGGTGAATATTTTCCTGTGTGTGTCGCCGATTTGTCAGCCTGTTGGTAAGTGAAGACCATTGTAACAAACTGTCAATAAAAGTGTTTAAATCTTTCTTTGATTGCAAAGACTCGGTTCCTTGGAGATTAGGACCCACGAACTTGTGTATCGTCGCCAGCTAACATCCTCACATGTCTCCACCTTTTCACCTGAACAGATAGAATGAAGCAGGCATCTCAATCAAATGTGTGGGTCGTTACAGTAAACATTACAGGAGTATTTCCTTTCCACAGATCATGGACATAGACAAACATAGACAAACACAAGCTGTTGGCTCGTTTACAGTGACTTATGTCGCTCATGAATAGAAATAAGACCAGCACTTATACATTTCTTTGTTTAATGTAAATACATTAAACGTCTAATTATTTCTATAACAACAAATTCAAAAAAGATAATCAATCCTTTTTCTGTCAAATTCCATCAAAGAAATACACTCGGTAGGATTTTGTAAAAAGGAAAAGAGAAAAGATCAGTATAGTTTTGTAATGTATCTTTGACTACTGCTTCTATGGCTGGCTGAAGATAATTTAAATCACAGGTGAAAACACAAAGACCTAGGAAAATCGAGAAGCACTCTAAAGCTGAAACTCATTTTCTAAACTCTTATACCAAATAACTAATTAATTTCTGCCCCGGATTTAATCTTCCTTCTTTGATCTATAAATCTGTAATAAACTGAAAATATGAGTAACAGATAACCTGTAGTTAGTTTCTTCCTCACATTCTATAAACATTCCATAAATAGTCTTTTTAATAGATTTTTAGGTCCTTAAAAGTCCTTAGACGGTCCTTCGTTTCAGTGTAATGAGACCTGTGTGAACCCTGTACATACATAACTACACACACTGATCACACAGATGCTGAGGCTACAATTAACAGATATGCAGATAGGGATTCTGAAAGTAACTGATGCAAAAATTATCACACCTTTTCACTGCCTTCAAATTTGATAATTTGATCTTAGCTCATGTAACCCTTGGTGCAAAATACATTTTCTGTACTTGTTTTACTTCAAGCATGTGTCAAGATCGATTCAGGTACAAAAACATGATGTCTGCAAATTTTTATTTAATTTATAATTTTTAATTTAATAATTACAAAACTTAATTTCTGTATAGTTTGAATTTCTTCAATGGCAATAGTATTTAAATTATTTTTAGTGTCGAGATAACGTTCTCAGAAAATTAATTATACAACACTTTGCATCTTTCAGAATTGATATTTAATACAACATCGACTATGTATTTTGATTTTGTCATTGGCAAAACAGATTTACATACAATTTCTTCAATTATATTCATTTGCAATTTTAATAATTAGTTGGCTTCCTACAAATCTGGTATCGTTAGTTATATCGAGAGAAATAACCAATATTTTATCTCTTTGTCGCGTGTCTGTTTTTTTGCTCTTTTCATTTTCTCTTGTCTCTCCACCGCACTTTGCTGGCTTGTCGCATGGGGACGCGGGCGGGCGGGCGGGGGGAAGCGCGTCGATTCAGCCGACCGCGGCCGCGACCCCACTCGTCCCGCGAGCCCCACGCGGACCGGTCATTCAGGACTGGACGTAACCCCCCCCCCCCTCTCCCGTTTTTCGCCCTCTCCCCTGCGCACGCGGGTTTTTGGCGCGCTCTTACCCCTGCGGGACAGTCTTTCTCTTGTGGCAGGCAGCGCGGGTCGTGCGGACGGCGCTCCTTTTCTTTCTTCGACTTGGTGATCGACCGATCGATTTTTTTTTTCCACGAGCCGTTTGGGTGAGTGTTCGATTTTGGGTTCCGCATCATCTAGTATAGTTTTTAGGGGTTCAGGGCTGCGGATGCGGGGTTGTGTGAAAGCAGGCAGAATGTTCTGTGTGCATTGCTGTTGGATGTTTATTATTTTGAGTGTGCTCGGTGTGCGGGAGGTAATTTTCTGTTGTTGTTGTTTTTTTGTTTTTGTTTTTTGCTGATCCGTGAGTCGCGGCGCTTGTGCGCGACTGTATTTTTGGTGTTGTTGTGATCAGCTCACGTTGAGAATTGTATTCTAGAATGTACTGTTGTGTGAGAGCCCGTAGCTGAGAGCGGGGCTTAGAGAGGAAGCCTTGTTTTAACCACATATGCTGATGGAGGTTTGCTATGTTTCCTCCACAGGCTCCTATTCTTCTTATTCGTATTCGTCATTATCGTCGTTTTCGTCATTATCTTCATCTTCATGTCCTCTTGAGAACGCCCCCCCCCTGCCAAATCCCCTCTTTACTCTTCATAACACAGTCATCGGATCATCGCTTTTGTCTCCCTCATCGCCGACTCTTGGGCACGTGACTCGGCTGCGTCCCCGGGACGACCAAGCCCTCCTCAGGAGTTGCAGGCGGACGGAGCTGCGCGCGGGAGCCCATGTGACCACTGGGCTGCTCGGGTTTCAGACCTGCAGAGGTGTGCTGGACAGACCGGAGGAGGGAGGGAGCCTGTGCTGTGAGACAGTCTGCTCCTCCACTACTATACCGCAGTGTGTGCGGGTGTCGTGTCCCCTGCTCCACCCCTCCCCTCTCTCAGGTGGGCCAGCGCTGGAGCGTTGCGCAGGACAGGCGAGCCACAGGACAGTGAACATTGTGACGGGCAGTTGCTCCCCAGGGCTACGCTGCGGCGTGTGCAGTGTTGTGTCCCCTGCATCACCCCATCCCCTTTTTGTTTTGCGTGTTCCACCCCTTGTGTGTGTGTTTGTGTGGGTACCCCCCCCCCACCTTTTGCTCGGGGTGTTTTTCTGCTACGTATATGTGGATGCTTGGGCACGCACAGGCGTTACATTAGTTTTATCTGTGCTCCTCTTTTGTTTTTTCTTTATTTTATTTTGTTTTTTCTTCTGTGTATAATAAATTTGTTTGTACTGTTCCTCTGTCTTTGTTTTGGTCTACGCTCATCCATAGTTCGATAGGCACGTCCGGTCCCACCCCTGGCCGATTGAGCGAGTGTGTGAGCGTGGCGGCTGAGTGAGTGGCTGCGTTTTTGCTTCCCAGCGGCTCCGGGGGGCGTGACCGCGACACTCTTTACTGACCAGCTTTGCAAACAGAAACTCGTCTTTGTAATTACTGTTTGTGTGTGAGTGGCATTTTTTGACTATTTGTTTGCTTGCTTGCTTGCTTGCTTGCTTATTTGCTTGTTTGCTGTATTTCTACGTGCCTACGTGCTTTAAAGTAGGAAAAGGGAAATGATACTGATGTCAGCATGTAAGCTGAGGATGCGAGTCTTTTCACAACTCTGTTGACTGCATGTGGGGCTCAGTCCTGCTACCAACATCAGTTTTCATGTGATACCACACTCGTATAAAATAATAGCAGAGTGTAAGATGTTACTGTGAAAATTTCTTCAAAGCTATCGCAAAGTAATATGAGAGGAAGAGCACAATACAATAAATAATAAATCAGAGGAAGGACGCATTCATTTATATTATCGAGTACAATCTTGTAACACACATAAAAGTTTCGTAAGTAAATGCCCGGTTGAACATTTTTTCTGTAATAATCTTTGACAAATAACTGATTAATTGCCTATGTTGATTTTGCCATTATAGAAATTAGTTTCTGTAGGATGTACCGCAATTGTACAAAAGATGAAATAAGTCTTGGCCTTGGTCCAGTGCACCATCGCCTTAAGTCTGTGTACATAAACTGACAGCCTTGCTGCCCTTGTAAGCCTCGTATAAGGTGTGAGGTGGGTTACAGAATTGCACAATCTCCGCCACCTCTGGGTGACCGGGAAATCTGGTCCTTCAGCTGCCACATCTCTGTCTGGTACCGCTCCTCACGGCGCCTCCCCTCCTCTTTCTTCGCCTCCAGCCGCTTGTCGTACATCTCCTGTAACTTCTGTTGTCGCTTCTCGAAAGCTTCCGTATCTTCTCTCCTCTTTTGTTCCATCTCTTTCATAAAAACCATCAACTCTGCTTCCGTTTTCTGGCGATGCTCCATCTCCTGCTGGTGCATACGCTCAGTGCTTAGTTGCTGTTGTTTTAAGGCCTCCGTCATCACTTCCAGCTGCTTGGCCCTTTCTACTTCGAAATTTCTTAGTTTTTCTTCTCTCTCCTTTTCTTTTCTCTCAAACTCTTGTTTGTCTCTCTCCTTTTCCTCCTCTGCATTCTTCGTCTTCTCCTCTAGGTCCTGTACATACTTCTTCATCTTGACCTCCTCCTCCTCCACCTTCTGCAGTCTCCTGGCCACCTCCTTCTCCATCTTCTCGCCGACCTCGCCGTACTTGGGACACGTGTAAGGTTTGCCGCCATGCGCCTCACTCAGTCTCCACACCTCCTCCATCAGTTGCTCCACCTGCGGTTGTTTGTCGTCAGCCATGTTGTCGAACACCACATAGCGGTTGCCGCACTCATTGAGGACCTTGCGGAGATGAGCAGGGACCGTGGACAGGACTTCCTGGATGCTTCTCTTCCTTTTCGTCAGGTCATCGCCGCGCGTGAAGAGAATGATCGTGTAGCGGGTCACGTCGGGGTCAAGGAGAGCCTTCAGCCTCTCGTAAACCCCGGCCTCCTCCTCCGTGTAGCGACTCCCTAACATAATAACGTACAGCACGGCCGTGGGCCCCGGGTGCATGCAGGCAACGGCTTGAACCACGTCAGCGGCCACCTCCTCGTGCGTCCTTGAGGTGTCGAACAAACCCGGTGAGTCCATGATCTGTAAACAACCAACACACTCAGAAAATGAGTATCTTGCACAGTCTGTCTGTCTGTCTGTCTGTCTGTCTGTCTGTCTGTCTGTCTGTCTGTCTGTCTGTCTGTCTGTCTGTCTGTCTCATAACTTTCCCGTTGCACTTTTCTTTGCAAGTCGTTACCTTTATCTGTTTTGGGAGGAGCAGGGGTGGAAGGTGACTGACGTGTGTACATCGTTTGTAACCTTCTCCTGTTGACATTGGCATTAACCTGTATATTTAGAGTGAAGTCAGTTGTCACCCACATCCTCAGCTACCCGGGGTCAATGTCTCAAGTTTGACGAGAAACATGAACACATTACAGCATTCCCATGGACCTAAGGGAGGAGAAGCGGGAGATGAGGAGAGCACACCTACCTCGATGGTAGTCCCGTTGCGTGTGCCAGTCCTCAGGGTGCAGGTACTGGTGACCGACTCAAAGGACATGTCACTGTCAAAGAGGTTCTCACCAAGAACTGTGTTCCCGCTCGAACTTTTACCACATCCAGTTTTCCCAACAAGCAGGAAACGAAGAACTTCTCCTGGTAAATAAAAACAAATAATGAGAAAATAATTGTGCTCCATCCATATTATATTTATCATGAGACACCAGAAGAATTTATCACTCGTTTAACATTTATTTTCATAAAGTCATGGAAATCTCTAACTTCCTAATTTTTTAATGCATGCGCCATCCTGAATAATTAATTTAAGGTACACGCGACACAAATGAATATGCGAACGCATAAATACACATAAATACATTCTCTCTCTCTCTCACACACACACACACACACACACACGCACGCACACATACACACACACGCACACACACTACATACTCCATATTTAAGCAGTCATGATACATATAAAAAGAGAAGCAGACATTTGTAAACTTACCCTGAGACATTTCCAGTCAAGAACAAACGACTGCCCTCCTAGGAGAACCAGAGAAGTGAAGTCTGTGAGGATCTATGCCGTTGCTCGACAAACAAGCAGGTCCTGTACACTTTGTCTGCCTTTTATCAGCCGACAAGTTCCTCTAAAGGTTCATATCCTGACTGTCACAATGTAGTAACACACACACACACACACACAGGGCGGGGAGATCTGTCAACAAGTTCCTACTACAGGTGAAAAGCTGTGACAGGTGTGCAACCTAAATGGACAACACTACTCTCTGAGGTTAAGAAATATGACGGGGGGGAGGGTGAGCAGGAAATTCTGAATTACACAACTAAGCTGATTTTAATGACTGTGTGTGGAGTGCACACCCGGTCATTGAGTCAGTAAAAAAAAAAATCTACTAAGTTCGCTGTGTACTGTGTTGCTATGAGACGGTAGGCAGCTTCACAAACATTCTGCACTCAATAACAGACCATGTCAAACCCTCTTTTCATTTTTGTGTCGATTCTTACAAATAGCACTTATTATCTAATTAATATACACAACGATACATAACGATTTGGATTCAATATGTTTTAATACTCAGCATCATTGGACATCGACAGAGTCCTTCAGGTCGCTGTATTTTTCAGGTGAATTCAAATCATTGGGATACAGACCCACGCGCCACTTTGATTTGTTCACTAGTTCAACACTTTCTGCGGTTTAACATGAAAGTAGATGTCTGATCTTCACTGTGGGTGTCCGTTGTCACAGTCTGTGAAGATGTCGGAGTTTCCTCTCACATCAGCCCACATAAGGCCGCCCTGGACCTGACACTGTGAGAGGCCAGGTAATACCCGGGGTGCTAGTCAGCTGGGTGGTGCTTCTACCAGACTTGTCAGCTTTCCCTTGATTCATACCAGGCGGGAGATTTGACAGAAAATGTACAACACTAAAGACAACGCAGTCTGTGAAAATGATGTAGAACTGATTGACAAACACTGGAGGCTGATATTATTACATCAGCAACACGTACACACCAAATCCTACAACACATTTCTCAGCCACAAAAAAAAGTTTCATTAGGACGCACAAGTGTGTGTGTGTGTGTGTGTGTGTGTGTGTGTGTGTGTGTGTGTGTGTGTGTGTGTGTGTGTGTGTGTGTGTGTGTGTGTGTGTGTGTGTGTGTGTGCAATTTTCAGATCGGGAATTGCCATTCATCCTTTTTTTTTTAGTTGCATCAAACAACAAATCGAAATTAACATCAGTTCGATCCCCCTCCCACCTCTTCATGGGCCGGGTGCATAGTCGCCTAGCAATGCAAGTCTAATACCTAGCAATCAGTTAGAATAAAATATTAATTGTTTAACATCACTTGCAGCACACCCGCTCACAAGAGAAGAAAAACTGAGTTTCCTTATAAACTAATCAAAGTCGTGTTCACCTTTCCTACCTGCCCGAAAGGAGGTGTCAGCATCAGCAGGTAGGCACAGAAAACCTCCATTTAAAATTAGTGGTACACCGAAAGGTAACAATAAAATGGTTTACGGGGAAATGAACCCAAGCGAAGCCGAGTACCCAGGCTGGACTGTCTCCAATATACATGTGGTAGGTACACTTGAAACCTCTGACCTTCCACCCTGATTTTAGAAATAGGTTTAACACATTCATCTAGTGCACTTGGTAGTTTTTTTTTCAGAAGTTAACATGTAAAATCCAAACATCTATTCCTAACTTTAGTGAAGCTTGATGTTCAAACCAATAAACAAACATCTTTGTATGAACTTCACAATGGATGCTTGTTTACTGTATGTAAACGTTAAATAACAACAAGTGAATTACACTAATTCCCCGACTACAACTGTTAATCGTGACAATAATAGCACGTGACACTAAGAAGTTATAAAATAAAAGATAAAATGATATCAAAGAATTTAATAGGAAACTGCCTCATAGACATTGACATACACAAACATATTCATCTTGTAGTCAGATCTTTAGAGATCAACACACAATACAGACATTCAATAAATTGTGAAAATATGAAATAAATTTATTGAAAAATAAAATAATTCTTTTTTTCTCTCTCTCTCTCTCTCTCTCTTGCACATAAACACGTGCGCCTATATATATATATATATATACACACACACACACGCACCCAAACACACACACACACACACACACACTGTTCCCCATATACACACGAAGATTCGTTATTTTTGCAAGAGCTTAGACCAGCAAGGGTCTAAGGGTCTGCCAAAGTCCGTATACCCCATTGTAAAACACTGTAAACGAAGTACAATTATAAACACCAATGTATGTCAAAATGGCATCTTAAAAAATCTTCCAGGCCATTGGCCAGAAGAACCAAAACTAATCACTTGATACCAATCCTAGCCTTCCTCCTAAGCCTACTCCTCCACTCTTACACCATCTTCAAACTACTGGGCAACAAAGTAAATAAACCCAAACAATTAATATCAACTTGCTTTTGTCTGCCATCCTAGGTCTCCCACCCTTCGATCAAACCCTCACCACCTCCTCACACAACATAACTGAAAACACTTCCCTGTAACAGCTTTCGGGACCACTTGCACTGCAAAACACAACTCACCAGTTGGAGCCAATCTTGTTTCTCCAACATAAAGAAATGCACAAAAACCCAAACTGTATCATTTCTATTTCATTAGTACTACAAAACAATCTTTTCAGTATATGCTGCCCATCATTTAGTACCTTACCATATCTATATCTGCATAAGAGGTCAGAAGAACTTAATCCTAGAAAAAGGAATATATACACGTATGCTTTATAGAGAGAGGGAGGAAAGAAGATATTTTTCTTTCGTCAAAGCATGGTATGGAATCGAAGAAGTTCTACAGCACATGAAAATATTTGTTCTATAAATATAAATGACATCCAGAATTTTCGTATGCGTCGATTCATCTGTCTGTCAGTTGGTGAAATGAATTAAAAGTCCGGCGGGATTTCCAATGTGTGAGGCGCTACTTTGAAACACTGAGAATATTTCAATGTGTAACGTGTTATTTCAAACACTGTGAAGAGATACCCCGGGTAGATTGATCGCCTCGGTCGTTGGAGGCTGTGTGACATCTGCTACGCCTGGCTCTGTGTCAACAAAAAATGAGAAAACAATTTTGACGATCACGCGTCGCGTGTACACAGTCACGCACGCACGTGCGCTCGACCCCCATTCACCTCCACACACACACACACACACACGCGCTCGACCCCCATTCACCTCCACACACACACACACACACACACACATTGCCGGAACTTAGATAAAAAATATTATCAACTGATGAAACTGAAACCGAAAAACGAAAAAAAACTGCAATAATTTAATTTTACGAGTATCCGGTGACTATTTACAAGCTCTGTACCCTCGTCGCTGGTCTGATACGCAGTTCGTGTTGCAGTTTTAACCAGTTTGATGACGACAAGCACCATCAACGATGATGTGATCAGAGCGGCACCCGACAGGTAGAATGGTGCATCTATTCGCCTCGGATCTTTAGCCAGAGCACCTGTACAGGTAAACGACATAACCGGACATTTCTAAAGTAGATATCAAACCACACACATATATATATATATATATCCTCCTTTTGGGCAGGTAGGGAAGGTGAACACGACTTCGATTAGTTTATAAGGAAACTGTCAGTTTTTCCTTTCGTGTAAGCGTTTGTGTTGCAGGTTATTTATGCGCACATCGTCACCTGCTTGTGATCCACATGAAAAAATTACATATGACCATGTGACTGCGTATTTCATACTTGAAAGCAAATTCCTTTTGTTTTATTGAACTGTTTAATGTTTTTGCTGCTTACCTGAACTCTTCTCCCCTATAATCGAACCGACACCCGACGCAAAAGTGAGGCACCCGACTGTAAGTCCCAGGTACTTCTCTCCCATCACCAGTGGAATCAGGTTTCTTGTGATTGGTTCTCGCAAACCTATTAAGTTAATATAAGTCAAAATTAGAGCAATCGAGTGTCAAAATTATGGTTTCTATTTTCTAAAAGCTGTTTCGGACAGACTCATTTGACAGTTTAGTTTCTGCTTATGTTATGAACTAAATCAGTTTTTTGCCGCAAAGTTGTTTCTGGACAGTGAATTAAAGTCCGTTGATGGAATGTTCTTAGATTAACGTGCATCTGTCGTGATGAACTAAACAGCATAAACTCCAGAAATAAATCACAACCATGCTCAAGCATACTGAAGGAAGGCAATATATTACCAGATGCAAAGCCGTACAGAACGCTGTAGATGCATGTATAGGGCACAGCATCAAATCCTTTGACGGACAGACACAAAACTCCCATAAGAAAACCCAGGGTAGTGATCACCACCAGGGATGTGTCCCTTGACAACTTTCTGAAGCAACAACAGCTGCTTATCATAGCCAACAAGACAGCAGCCAGCAGAATCAGGGTCGCAAAGACGTACCAGTTCATTACCAGTTCCACTGGAATATCGAGCCCTGAAGGGGAAAAAATTCAATCTTTAAATAAAGACTGGAATTGATATACTTGCTGCTATTAACAGATGATAGCTAAGCTGTTGGATGATCTCTTACCCATCTTTCCACCACTATATCTCTCGAAATCAACATATTTCACATCATTTTACACAGCTTATTGTTTATTAAATATTCTGTAATTCCTCAGTGTACCACAGTAATCCTGTAATCCTGCAGTAGCCTAATGATTGCTGTTTAAGTGCGGGTGTACTGACCTATTCCCGTGAAGAAGAAGACGCCCCCCATGGCGTAGAGTAGCGGCGACTTGAAGACTCGCAGGTTCTCAGTGTTCATGATGCGACTGCGCAGACTCTGACGAGGATTGTCTTTCATGTACAAGTTCAGAGGGACCAGAGCATATGAGGCCAGGAGACACAGACCGTAGACCCCGCACATGATCCCCAAGGTGACTCGCCAACTCGCTCTCAACACAGCCTTCATGTCCGGCAGCTGACAAATATCCAAGAGGTATACGCAGGGGAGAGCACACACGCACGTCCACACAAAAATATATATTAAAATGGGACTCTGGGTTCTAATATCTACCACTAATCTAAATATTATAAATAGAGTACAATTTATTGAATTGCTTGTACTAACTGCAATAAGCGCGAGGATCAGCTCAACGAGGATCTGCAAGACAAAAGTGAAGATGACAATGAGCATCCTCTTGTCCCCGAAACATTCCAGTATCGCCACCACCACCGCGGTGTACAGAAAGTTGTTGCCCACACCTGCAACACACATCTTGCTTCAGAATGTGATTTTTAGCAATCTGTAAAACTTTTAGTGACACCAATATTTTAGACCTTATCCTGTCCATTACCTCTTTCTCTCTCGTTCTCATCCGTTACATGAAAAGGTGGAGATGGTCAAATAGCCAGCAGTTTGGAGATGTCCTTTGCCGGTTATAACATTGTTCAATGTGACAGTGTTTGTAGACGTGTATCTCGAGAAGGAAAAGAATGTATTAAATCTGATTTAAGGAAATTGGATTTGACACTGAGCTTTACCCAGTCACGAAAAAGTTAGACCTTTAAGATTGGCAGAGCATGAGAGTGCCGCAGTCGGACAAATGTGAAATTTCTTTGTCAATGGTGCGTCACACTGAACTGGCAAAGCAAAGCCGTGACCAACAAAGGTGGGATAAGAAGGCCGTTGACTGAGGCAATAATTTGAACAAAAACCTGGTAAAATGCAGTAGACGAAGGTCACAGCTTGCTCGTTCTCCAGGTCCAAGAAAGATGTGACCAGACATCCAAGACATGACAATACTGCCCCCGCCGCTGCTACAGGTCGGTAGTTGAACACAGTGATGAGAATACCGCTAATTATACCTGTAATATACAGTACATTGAATACAGTAATGAGAATGCTGCTAATTATACCTGTAATATAGAGTACATTGAATACAGTGATGAGAATGCTGCTAGTTATACCTGTAATATATAGTACATTGAATACAGTGATGAGAATACCGCTAATTATACCAATAATATATAGACATTAAATATAGTGATGAGAATACCGCTAATGATACCTGCAATATATAGACATTAAATATAGTGATGAGAATACCGCTAATTATGCCTGTAATATATAGTACATTGAATACAGAGATGAGAATACCGCTAAAAATACCTGTAATATTCTACATTGAATACAGTGATGAGAATGCTGCTAGTTATACCTGTAATATATAGTACATTGAATACAGTGATGAGAATACCGCTAATTATACCAATAATATATAGACATTAAATATAGTGATGAGAATACCGCTAATTATACCTGCAATATATAGACATTAAATATAGTGATGAGAATACCGCTAATTATGCCTGTAATATATAGTACATTGAATACAGAGATGAGAATACCGCTAAAAATACCTGTAATATTCTACATTGAATACAGAGATGAGAATTAAACCTGTAATATATAGACATTAAATAAAGTGATGAGAGTTCAGCTAATTATACCTGTAATATAGATATTGAATACAGTGATGAGAGTGCAGCTAATTATACCTGTAATATATAGTACATTGAATACAGTGATGAACATGCAGCTCATTATACCTGTAATATATAGTACATTGAATACAGTGATGAGAATGCAGCTAATTATACCTGCAATATATAGACATTGAATACAGTGATGAGAATGCAGCTAATTATACCTGTAATATATAGTACTTTGAATACAGTGATAAGAATACAGCTAATTATACCTGTAATATAGACATTAAATATAGTGATGAGAATACCGCTAATTATACCTGTAATATAGTACATTGAATACAGTGATGAGATTGCAGCTAATTATACCTGTAATATATAGTACATGGAATACAGTGATGAGAATGCAGCTAATTATACCTGCAATATAAAGACATTGAATACAGTGATGAGAATACAGCTAATTATACCTGTAATATACAGTACATTGAATACAGAGATGAGAATACCGCTAATAATACCTGTAATATATAGACATTAAATATAGTGATGAGAATGCAGCTAATTATATCTGTAATATAAAGACATTAAATATAGTTATGAGAATACAGCTAATTGTACCTGTAATATAGACATTAAATATAGTGATGAGAATACCGCTAATTATACCTGTAATATATAGACATTAAATATAGTGATGAGAATACAGCTAATTATACCTGTAATATATAGACATTAAATATAGTGATGAGAATACAGCTAATTATACCTGTAATATAGACATTAAATATAGTGATGAGAATACCGCTAATTATACCTGTAATATATAGACATTAAATATAGTGATGAGAATACAGCTAATTATACCTGTAATATATAGACATTAAATATAGTGATGAGAATACCGCTAATTATACCTGTACTATAGACATTGAATACAGTGATGAGAATGCTGCTAATTATACCTGTAATATAGACATTGAATACAGTGATGAGAATACCGCTCACTATATCTGCGATATAGGACATGGAACACCATCCACCATTTAGTAAATATCTACTAGACACTGTTAGGAATGAAATGTTTAGTGGGTCTAGGTCAGCCTAGCGAGCGCGTGAGCACGTGTGAATGACGTAAGCTTCGGTGAATGACGCAAGTCTGGATGAATGACGCAAGCTTTGAAGTCAAATGTTCGAGCAAGAGAGCGCATGCGTAACGTTAGTGTGATCGTTGAGAGAGAGAGAGAAGAAGGAGTAGGTTAGAGTATTGTAGACGTGTGTCGCTGTTGAGTTTCACGGTTTAGGGCGGGCGTGTGTCGCCACTGTAGTTGTTTAGGTTTTAGAGTAGGCGTGTATTGTTGTTGAGCATGACTCAGTCTGAAATAGAAGAATTATTTATTGTTTTGGATAACGAAACCTTCTGTGTTCCCTTTGGAAGTTGACACTGTCAGATCTCTGAACTCAACGAGCTACTAACGGTCATTAATCAAGACCCGTTAGTTAACAGACACCTTGCTTGTAGCAAACACCAAGAAATTGCATGTCATCTGGTGCTGTAGAAAGTCATTTCCCACTCAATGCTCAATGACCCGTTTCAAGCTTATGCAAGCAGGTAAGTTTAAAACACACAGGCAGCAAATGAAAGCAGCGATATGACAGAAAGGAAAACAACAAACAAAAAGACAAATATACTGTACCACAGACTCCGTACACGATTTTGTATGTACTCGTGTACTCTTTCTCAAGGGAGAGTAAGGCACCACTATCTTCCACCCCAATGCCTTGGGCAATAGCTAGCTCCATCATTTCTGTAAACATAGCGACTGCGGGCATGATGATGACAGCAGCCAGGAGGATGAGGCGTTGCATCCGAGTTTTCTTCCTCAGTTCGCCGCCCACTGCCTCTGTAGGAACCGTGACTTCCAGACCAGTTTGCAGCCGGAGAGATCTTCTCCTCTGTGCCTTCAAACACGGAGAAGTCGTGTTTTTTAGATGTGGAACATTTGTATTTGATGAGTGCGTGCAAATGTGAACGTGTGTGTGAGCGATGTATCTATGAATGTATGTACTTGTATGTTTGTTCTGCTTAGTGTTCATGGTGTTTGCTTACTTGAAACTACAGAGTTCGTTCAGTTACAGCTCAACAAGTCAATTCATTGTGTTTACATGTAGTTGAAGAATATAAAATCAAAATAGTTTCCACGAAATGTAGATTGGACATACCTGTAAGTCCGGTAAGTACAAAAGAAACACAGATTTTTTCTGTTCTATACAATACACCTTTATTTATCCACAAGGACAACTCCAGATCGTGTTGGTACTAGCAATAATATATATATATATATATCATATACATGCATACCTCTTCTGCAGGATTCTCAGTTTTCCCTGAAATCTCTTCAGAAAGTTTTTTCATTTGTTCGAGGACCTCCGACACTAGCGTTCTCTGCACACTCGCAGGCTCCATGTTGACCAGTTCTGGAAGGTTCGTAGTCACTCTTTACGGTCTTCAAGGCTCCTGTCTGCTGTCTACTGTCTACTACTGTCCGACACTGACCGCTGCCTGTCGCCAAGTGCAGACTCGTTTACTTTCCCTGCGCTCTAAACTCACAGCCAGGTTTGTCCCCAGCCCAAAATAAACCTCGCAACAATTAGAAAGAAGAAATCGAAAATACAACGTGATTCCCCTTCACTACAGACTACACTCACAGTAACTAACCTCTGGTTCCTGTCAAAATAAAGTCAGTTACAAAATTAGCAAGGGCACAGAGTGAGAGAATTTGATAAGATAAGATAAGACTTATTGTCTTAAAGGTCAACTCAGTGCAGCTTGCAAAACAAACGGACACAAGGATCTGACCTGCATTTGAAATTTTTTTTTAGCAAAGTCCGTACACACGATCTTTGTCATCGCACACAGTCATGACAATCCAAGTGTAACATACATTGAGTGCACAGAAGAAAATGTAGAAGATTGAGAGCTGCAGACATCGGACACCGAGGTGCGGCCATCTTGAATCTCCCTCCCTCCCTCCTCAGATGTTATCGTGAAGTTCAGTCTTTTTTTTTAAAAGAACTTTCACTGAGTAAGACGATTGCACTGTTGTAGACGACAACAGCGACAACGATTTGCCGTTAGATAACACTCATAGCAGGACTTTTAGTAACATTCTGGAAGACGTTTAAGTAAAATCTCTTTGTAGTTCACTGCCACGTTTATACCCGCACTGTAACAATACAGGTTTATACCCGCACTGTAACAATACATGTTTATACCCGCACTGTAACAATACATGTTTATACCCGCACAGTAACAATACAGGTTTATACCCGCACAGTAACAATACAGGTTTATACCCGCACTGTAACAATACAGGTTTATACCCGCACAGTAACAATACAGGTTTATACCCGCATAGTAACAATACAGGTTTATACCCGCACAGTAACAATACAGGTTTATACCCGCACTGTAACAATACACGTTTATACCCGCACAGTACAAATACAGGTTTATACCCGCACTGTAACAATACAGGTTTATACCCGCACAGTAACAATACAGGTTTATACCCGCACAGTAACAATACAGGTTTATACCAGCACAGTAACAATACAGGTTTATACCCGCACTGTAACAATACACGTTTATACCCGCACAGTAACAATACAGGTTTATACCCGCACAGTAACAATACAGGTTTATACCAGCACAGTAACAATACACGTTTATACCCGCACTGTAACAATACAGGTTTATACCCGCACAGTAACAATACAGGTTTATACCCGCACTGTAACAATACAGGTTTATACCCGCACAGTAACAATACAGGTTTATACCCGCACAGTAACAATACATGTTTATACCCGCACTGTAACAATACAGGTTTATACCCGCACAGTAACAATACAGGTTTATACCCGCACAGTAACAATATAGGTTTGGGTTCACTGGAGACAGCGACATACACGGTCCACTGATTTCCGAGTCATGTTTATTTTAGTGATATCACCAAACGCCTACCGTTTTCTTGCTTCGGCTGTTTCAGACAAGGTTAGACTAAAACACACTGTCTTCTGAGTTCGGAGACACATCGATCCATTTCAGTGATAATTTAGAAAGTTTACTCTAAAAATGCAGGAGCTTGGTACCCATCATCACACCGTCTGTGACGTACACGTTTAATTTAGAATCGGAAATTCCCGATGGAGGAGGAGGCATATAGGTATGGAATTTATTCACAGCCTCACAAGGAGCTTTAGAGACAAATAGGATAATAAATATATAGTATAACTGTATATATGTATATGTTTAAATGTAAAAAAATATAATAACCTATCTGAATAAAGTAGGTGTTAAACAGATGGTCAGTGCAGTCTTTTATGTTTGTCAATCTGTTCCTGTTCTATCCACCTGGACTTCGACCTTCTACAAAAATATACTGAAGGACGCTCAGAGTTTTGTGGCTGGTGGCATGGCCAAGGCCAGGCAGCCCTGGCTGTTAAATTCACTTACAACAAGAACGATATGGTACTTCCACTACCACGCCCTCTTCTTCTCCATGTAAGGTGCCGACGCCTGCCTTTTACAGTCCTAGAGGAAGATGACAATCGGCAGGAAAGAGACATCAAATGTCTATAATGGTAAGGAAACAATTTAGTGAGTAATTCTGATTGAAGGGATGGGTGAGTTCTTATAATAATTGTTACTTCAAACTATACTTGGCAATGTCTGTGAGCGACTGCCTTGAGTGAGTCATGAGGGGTGAGTTAGGGTCTCGGTGAGTCAGTGGGGGACGAGCAGGTATGGGAGGGTGGATGAGTCCGAATGAAAGACACAGTTTCTTTTGCACACGAGTTCCATCTTGTTACATAGTAGTGCCTGTGTGTGTGTGTGTGTGTGTGTGTGTGTGTGTGTGTGTGTGTGTGTGTGTGTGTGTGTGTGTGTGTGTGTGTGTGTGTGTGAGAGAGAGAGAGAGAGGGAAAAGACCAAAGACCGACATAGGCAGAAAGTTGTAAAGTGATCAGTGTTGAGGGTGGCATTAACGTCTGTATATAACAATTTGTAATGATAATAAAATACTAGAGACGTTGGCTTCACTACATTATTAGAAACAGAAGTGTAGTCAGTTAAATCGTCATTGTTATGCAGGTCAGTAATCAGTTCTTTGTATTTTATTCACCGTCTTCGTTTCTTCATTTCTCTCTCTCTCTCTTTGCTCTTTCCAGATGTCGGTGCTCTTCCTCTGATGTCAATCATTCGAAAAAATAAAACTCAGAAAAAATGCTCTTTTTCTTGCCCAAACAAGTTTAAACTTTTTATTTGAGATTCTGAGTGCATCGAACTTTAACAAGGCTCCCAGTGTGCGTGTCGATCCCGACTGTGACACCCACTCACAAACATCCGCGCAAACTTTTGTGAGCTGAACAACATCGCTATGCGATTATATTGACTAAATAAATATACAAGATATTTTGAGCAATTAATTGTTACAACAAAAAGTCAATCTTTATAATGGCGACTTTTTTCCAGGATGCTGGTGCTTTACCTTCATTACTAAAATACATCATTTTTGTGCGAAGTGTCTTGGTTGTTGATGAACTGATTTTTTTTTTAACGGTACAGTTATGGAATTTTCGGTCTTTGATACTCAAGATACACTCGCTTATCTTCTGGCAATAATTTTAGAGTTATATCTTGAAAACACTTTTCACTTAGCAGTTCGATGTCTTCGTTTTTGTTTATAGAGTCTGGTGGCTATCAACATCTTTTCCTGTGGAAAGTGTAACAGAAACAGTAACTTATTGATATGAATCTTATGCACATTTTAACATTGCAGTACGAGAGCTCGAGGACTAGTATTTGCTCTAGTAGGGTAGAAAGGTTCTCAGTACCCCAGACGGGTAGAGGACGTGCTGTTTGCGGGTGTTGCTACTTGCTCATCTCTTTGGCAAGTCATTGTAATGCGCCGTTGCCAGTGGTCTCCCTTGGTCATCTCATTGGCAAGTCATTGTAATACTCCCTTGTCAGTGATTTCACTTGGTCATCTCACTGGCAAGTCATTGTAATGCGCCGTTGCCAGTGGTCTCCCTTGGTCATCTCACTGGCAAGTCATTGTAATATTCCCTTGTCAGTGATTTCACTTGGTCATCTCATTGGTAACCCATTCCAATGCCTGTTTGCCGGCGGTGGCAGCTACTTCAGTGGCAGTTTTAATGGCGCGCCCCCGTCTCGCCTGCTCCTTCTGCGTCTGTTTCAGAATCCGCTCCGCTTGCATCTTCATATACTTCTTTTGTTCCTCCATTTTCTTTACCTGTTCTTCGCAAGCGTTCTTGCACATTGATGCTATGTTAAATTCTGCCATACCTTTTGAAAAGAAGAAAAAAAAAGAAAAAAGAATGTTGAACAAACAGTCTAGAATTTCTTCAGCAGATGAACATTTGTTATAAACATACGTAACACTGCATTGTGCTACTTGTATGTAAGAAGTAACAGTAATGACCAAGGAAAGTATTAATCTCAGAAAGAAATTGCTGAAAAGCATATTCTAGGATTCAAAACATCTGATAGGTGCAGATCAGTATGTTGTACTTTTAGGTTTTGACATCCCCCACTTCATTCCCCTTATTATAAGGAGACTGGTATCTGTAGTGGCTAAGTCATATTAGGAGAGTGTATACTTGAAGTGTCAAAACAAGTAGGTGAATTACTTTTGATAATGTTGGTGACATCAGTGCAAGGACAGGATGTGAAAACTTCAGGACATCTGATGATTTTCCTTTACTCTAGATTATGGTTGTGGTGATGGTGGTGATGATGATAGTGACATACACCAACAGTGTATCATAATAATATGCACATTCCTGTCCCTTAGGTCTGTATCCACTATAGCAATTTAATAGAAGCAAACTGTAGACAGATGCTCAAGGAAGCTCAAGCCTAAAAGCGAAAACCATCAACAGACAGAAAGCACTAACAAAAATGTAAACAGTTAGAACTCGCCCTTAAAAGCTTACCAATTTAGACTGACTGAAGATAAAAGAATGAAACTGCGAGAGGATGCGAAAATGAAGACCAATAGAATACTCACAAAATCATTAACATCTGGTTTAAATGCTAGCAATCGTTCGTAATAAAACGTGCACAATTCAAACACATAGAAGACATGGAGCTCAGTCCCAACATAGCAAACTTCTGGATAAGCAGTTGATATACTCAAGACAAAAAAACCCAATTAGTATTAAAACGAAATCACAAGCCCACATGCGGTTGATTCTCCAATAATGTTTTACAATATGGCGACATACAAGGTTACCTGATCAGATGTTGACAGGAAGAGGAAGCTCGGCAGAATGTCAACAGACGGCAAAGCAATAATATTAACGGCTCTGTGCGGTACTAACCCTAAATGTTTTGCTGTTGCTTAGCAGGCGGGAAATCAATTCATTGCTCGTACAGCCACGGACGTGTATAGGGTGGTCTGCTGTCTGTCTGCCGAGACCAACGCTGAGACTTACGAAGTTCTCCGCTGTTAGTCTCGGCGAGCCTTAACAATGAACGTGAATAAACCGGAAGCTATTTTGTAACCAGCCTCGTTCTAGTAGTGAAACTGAAACGTGACTAAACCGGAAACTATTTCGTAACCAGCCTCGTTCTATGACTTCACTGAAAAACATCGTCTGCAAGTAGTCCAGTAATACAAGACCGTGGTACAACTGTACGATGAAGGAATCACGTGACACGCACCGCCGTTGAGCGGACATTTTGTCAACAAGTAGACGACAGGCTATGTTGCCGTTATTGTCGTCACTATGACGGTGAGCGAGAGATCGTCAGTGTTTTAATAAATACAAACTTTAAAAAATTAAAAATAAAGGATTTTATAAATCATCAAACGTATGGCAGTACCATATTCGCTCTGATGGCTCCAGCAGTAGTTTAGATAAAGTGATGTGAGTTACCTCTATGATCGACAGACATTAATTGTCATGATGATGGTGAGATTTTTTATAACTACAAATGCTTATTGATGATATTTAGCTTGAGTAAACTAGTATTTTTATGAAATAGAGGAGTTGGCAATAAGATGACAATCATTTAAACTTCTTGCTAAAATGCAATGATGGGCTCAGGTGAGGCACGTGGGATCATTGTCATTAAGAATACAAGTAAACAATGTAAGTAATATCAATGCATTCGGAAAATGCTTTCCGATGCCTGAGTGATATTAATAAAGCTGTCATTTTTTTATTTAGATTTTTTAGTTTGCTTTTCCTAAAATTTTTTAATAAAGTATATTTAATGCTATAGTTTTAATTAGTCACGACAGTTCATTTTGTGTATTAACATTAATGATTATAGTGTAGACTATGCACAGGTACTAGAACAACAACATTGGGATTAATGATTATAGTATAGATTAAATTGTTATAGTATAGAGTATCCACATTTGTTAGAACAGCAACACTGCAGGACACCTTTAGAGGAGGTTGGTGCCTCACCTTATTTTCTTAATGCTTTAACTCCTGGTCTCTCTGTGTGTGTGTGTGTGTGTGTGTGTGTGTGTGTGTGTGTGTGTGTGTGTGTGTGTGTGTGTGTGTGTGTGTGTGTGTGTGTGTGTGTGTGAATCCCGCAAACGCGAGTCAGTAGAAATGGATCGAAGTGGCGTAGACGTCTGCAACAACTGTCGTCGCTCCTTCACGCATGAACGATGATGCACGTGCACGAGCAGACGGATTAAAAAAAAAGGCCAAAGCATATTGACGGACTCGCTCGAGCGAGACAATGGCCAGCTCCTAACGACCAGCGCTGGCAAACCCCCGTCTCCCCAAAGGAAAAAAGTGGCATGTTACAGGAAAGATCAATGTCGGTCCTATATATCTCTGGAGATAATCTGGAGGCAAGCGCGACAGAGAAAGCAACAGTACTCGCGATGCACCTGGTTGCTAGGGGCAACTGTGTGTTCCTGGCGGAGCCAAGCAGCATTCTTCCTTCACTCTACTTCCACCCCAGCCATAGGTAAATAGTCCAACTGCCTTGATGGTCATCTTGGGAAAGATAAAGGCTAAGGGTGTAAGCTCGGTTTGCGTTTTTCTTTTCAAATATCACGTAACGGCGCCCGCACTCATACTGCACGTGTGGCAGGTGAGATTGAACTGTGTCAGCTCTTCCTCTAATAGTTTGCGAGAAAACCTAAAGCCAGGATGATTTGGTGCACTTGCTACTCTGTGCTCAAAACGAGGCTTCGTGTCTGAATGTTTTAGGAATTAGACTAACGGAGTTTGAATGTGAAGCGTGGCTATCAACATCTTTTCCTGTTGAAAGTGTAACACAAATTAACTTATTGATATGAAAGAGATCAGAAGAGCAGTTTTTAGCCAAGACAGTGGACACGCAAAGATAGAGAGAGAAAAAAAGAGAGACAAAGGGGAAGAACTATTCTATGACTTTATTTTGCTTAAACTCGAGGTAATTTTTTTTAATCATACCTAGTGACCACAGCTGAAAATTCTGGACACAGCAACAGTAAAACAAAATTGCAGAGATGTTACGGTGAAAATGTTTTAATGCACAAAAATATTTTTTAGAAAAGAACTCAGTTGAACGAAAAAAAATTTATGTCGTCTTTCTTTCTTTAGTTCGCCCTCTGTAGATGTCTAGGCGCTTGGATGGTGTGCAAATATTTTGGAAGGAAAGCTTTTCAAATGAAAATAAACATTATGTAACGACATACTTAGAAATAATGAAAATATTCCTCTACTTCCCTAATTCACTCAATGGAAGCATTTTGTTTCATTCAAATCGGAACACCGAGAGCGGAAAAGCAATAATATATTAAAGTGCCAGGGCTTAGAAAATCAGAATTTCATTTGATCAATTGGATATAAAGGGCTATAAATAGGTAAACATTTAGCGTATGTACAATGAACAAAGAAAAATTAAAGTGCTGGTCTAAGTCCTCATCATGGGCGACATAAGTCACTGCAAACGAGTCGGCAGCTTAAATTTGTATATGTTGTCAGTAAGCCTGATCTCAGGTCTGAGAGGATTTACTGAACTACACAAAATCCGCCCCCTTTGGGGGCCCTGGCGATCTGGTCCTTCAGCTGCCGCATCTCTGCATGGTACCGCTCCTCACGGCGCCTCCCCTCCTCTTTCTCCGCCTCCAGCCGCTTGTCGTACAGCTCCTGTAACTTCTGTTGTCGCTCCTCTAAAGAATTTATTTCTTCCCTTCTCTGTAGTTCAATCGCTTGTATCTGAATCCTCCTCTCTTCTTCCATTTTCTGGCGAAACGCCATCTCCTCTTGGTGCATCCGTTCATTGCTTAGCTGCTGCTGTTTCAAAGCTTCCATCATGGCTTCCAGCTGCTTGGCCCTTTCTGCCTCGTTCTTCTTTATTTGCTCTTCTCTCTCCCTTTCTTTTCTCTCAAACTCTTGTCTTTCTTTCTGTGCTTCCTCTTGTGCTTTCTTCGTCTTCTCCTCCAGCTCCTGTACATACTTCTTCCTCTTGACCTCCTCCTCTTCCACCTTCTGCAGTCTCCTGGCCACCTCCTTCTCCATCTTCTCGCCGACCTCGCCGTACTTGGGACACGTGTAAGGTTTGCCGCCATGCGCCTCACTCAGTCTGCGCACCTCCTCGATCAGTTGCTCCACCTGCGGTTGTTTGTCGTCAGCCATGTTGTCGAACACCACGTAGCGGTGGCCACACTCCTGAAGGACCCTGCGCAGATGGTCAGGAGCCGTAGACAAGATTTCCTGGATGCTTCGCTTCTTTCTTTTTAGGTCGTCGCCGCGCGTGAAGAGGACGATCATGTACTGGGTCACGCGGGGGTCAAGGAGAGCCTTCAGCCTCTCGTACACTCCACTCTCCTCCTCCGTGTAGCGGTTGCCGATCATAACGGCGTACAGCACGGCCGTGGGCCCCGGGTGCATGCAGGCAACAGCTTGAACCACGTCAGCCGCCACCTCCTCGTGAGTCCTTCCGGTGTCAAACAGACCCGGCGAGTCCATGATCTGTGGAGCAACGACACGTTAATTTGTAAACATACATACTGTAGCTTATTACTGTAATGACCCACACAATTGATGAAGATGACTGCTTAGTTGTCCCTAGTTTTGCTAATTAAATAAAATAATGAGAGTGACCATTGTCAAGTCTGTTTTATGCCAACTCTGACTATCCAGCATTTTTAAAAAAACACATGTCCTTTCTACATAACAGAAGATGAGACTGCATCTCTATAATAAATGACTCTATCGAAAGTTATTTATAACAAAAAATATATAATTCGTTATGAACCATTGTATTCCACCGTTTAACAATTAATTTTGTGTATATATTTAGCCTTTCTTTTGATATCAGAAGTTTTTCGTTTCAACTCAGTACTAGTCAACTTTGAATGCACGTGTAATGGTTAACTCACCTAGTAAAAGGTTTGGAAAGGAAAGTCGGTAAAATGTTTATCTACCACTCTTACGAGCAGCTGGAATGAACACAACTTATCGAAAGGAATATGTCATACATTTTGTAAGTTTAGGCTTACACACAGGTTGATAAGAGGATAACACTCCTACCTCGATGTGAGTCCCATTACGTGTCCCACGCTTGAGGCTGCAGGTGCTGGTGACCGACTCAAAGGTCACATCGCTGTCGAAGAGGTCCTGACCGAGAATTGTGTTGCCGGTTGTACTCTTGCCACACCCGGTTTTCCCAACAAGCAGGAACCGAAGTACTTCTCCTGTTAAAATAATAAGCGATGAGGCAATTAAGAGAAATGTGAGCTCCACCCATGTTCTATCTATGTTTATTGCTTTGTGCGACAAAGGATTGGTGTGAAATAATTTTCCTACAAGAGGCATAAACAACTTTTGCATAAGTATAACAACCAAATTATTTCATTACAGTAACAGTTCATGTCATTTTCACTTTATGTAATAATTACTGTTTTACATATCAATTGTGTTAATTTAATTGATGAGCAATTTACTTGAGCTGAAGAATTCTCATGTCAAGAAATAACACACCTCTACTTGGCTGAGAAATGATGGCTGGATTTTTTTTCTGACGATATGTGTGGATTTCTTAATCGTTGTTGTTTCATAAGACAATTTGTCAGGCTGAAGTGTAAAATGCTATTGTAATGATATAATATTTAGTCCACAGTGTGCATAATATTAGTTTAAAGGCTAGAAATAGTATAAGTGTATAACGCAATGAAGGAAAGACACTAATAATAGCAAAATATACGCGTTTTCTGCGCCATTCGCAAAATTAAAGGACATGCACGAGAAGAGAGACTGTCTGTTGAGACATTAAGATGCTTACCTTGTGCCATGGTCACTACACTGTTTCACGAAGGTTTCAGAGAGCAAGAGAACTGCTAATAAAGCAGCTGACACATGTGGTGTCTACAGATGAAAGTGTTTAAATGACGGAGTGACTTCACTTTGTTCTGATTACATCCCCCTCCTCCCCCGGAGCCTCAGCCACCAACGGTTTGGCTTCAAGTCATCTGGGAATTTCCGCGATGGGTTTCTCAGAAACTAGGGTAGCGACCAGAAAAATTAGTCTCGGTAGCTGTATGACCAGGATGCTGAGGCGGCCAAGGCCAGTACTGTTTGTACAGACAGCTCACATTGGTTTCTTTATCGTTATAGTCGCCAGATGGCTTTTTTTTAGGAGGGGGGGGGGCGGTATTTGATTGATTTTTAAATAAATATATTTTAGCAAATGTTGACTGGAATGTCATCTTTAATGGTGTTTATTATGCTATCATCAGTTACTCTTCTGTTTATTTATTTTATTTATTGAACTTGTGAGTTGGGTGGTTGATGGCGTAGTGGCTAAGGCTCCCATCACCACGATAGTGAGCATCGGATATTGTTTGTGTCTCGGCTCGGACTGAATGTGGTACCCGTTTACAGCGCTGAACCGCGGTGCTTGCTTTTCTTGGTGTACTACTGTTTCCTCCACTTTGTGTGTGTGGGGGTTGTTGTAAATGTGTGTGTGTGAGTGAGTGATGTAGATGTGTGGTGTGTGGGTGAGTGTTGTGTATGCGTGTGTGTGGGAGGGAGGGTGTTGTGTATGTGAGTGTGTGTGATGTAGATGTGTGGTGTGTGTGTGGGGTGTTGTATATGTGTGTTAGTCATGTAGATGTGTGGTGTGTGCGTGGGGGGGTGTTGTATATGTGTGTGAGTCATGTAGATGTGTGGTGTGTGTGTGGGGGGGTGTTGTATATGTGTGTGAGTCATGTAGATGTGTGGTGTGTGGTGTGTGTGGGGGGTGTTGTGTGTGTGTGGGGGGGTGTTGTGTATGTGTGTGAGTCATGTAGATATGTGGTGTGTGTGGGGGGGTGTTGTATATGTGTGTGAGTGATGTAGATGTGTGGTGTGGGCGTGTGTATGTGTGTAGCGCGTGTGTGTTCATGACGGTGCATTTGACGACTGACATTAAAACGTTGTGTGTTTGTGTGCTTATGTTGCTGGAGAAAATGTGCTATGTATATAAATGAAAATGAGTAGATCGAGTGATTAACCAAAGAGAATTAAAGAAAACTGATAATAATTGCTTACTAGCTATGATGCCCTCTTTCACTACTCACCGGTGTCTCTCTCTATTCTCCCACACAAGACATAGAGAGAAAGAGGGCCAGAGAAACACGCTCTCATACACACATACATATAGACACCCACATCTCTATAAATAGTAAGACTCGCGATACAGTATCTCCTTCTCTGTTCTCCACTTATGGCCGTGAATCGCTTCCTTCTTCCATCTGTAAACTCTTACTTCTTCCTTCCTGTACTCTTATTGAGATCAGTCTAACAACTAGTCCTCTGTTAGTTCGGGGTATTGAACAGTAGGATACTTTCATCCACGTTTCGTGACTGACACTGTTCCTTGAGGGTGGATCATTCCATGACAAGCCAAACTCATGTCCGGAATGAAATCAAGGTCTCCACTCGCTGTAACGACAGCTGATCACGTGACCAGTCTGCGAGCATCAGCATGTACTGAGTGACCTCTTATAATACGATCTTGAGTCGCGCTTACACGCTTATCTGTAAGAATTTTTAAAAAGGAGATTTTAAAACTCGTTGAGAGGATCTATGGAAGAATTCCCGCATGTTAAAACTTGATATTATTAGTGTAAAGGCTAGGCAGAGCAGATTTGTAATAAAAGATTTTTGTCAACATTGTCTTGGAGTCTTTGTTGTGATGGCGGATGTACTGTTAAACCACTTTATTACCTCATCTGTGTATTTTTCTTTTCTATATACATATACATGTTCCGTGTATTTTTATGGGTATTTTATATGGTAGTTTAGTTGGGAATGATTTATTTAAAAAAAATTAAGGTAAATGATGAGCATGATGAGGAAAATCGTGCAGAAGCGCATAGTCGTCACGTGACAAGGTGACAAAAGAATGAACACGACACCAGCGTGCGGACAGCAGTCTTCACTCAGGAAGAACCGGTTAAGTAAAGAGAAACCACCTAGATGGGCGGGAAACAATGCTGCCAAGGTGTGAAAATAGTGATGTCCCTAATGGTGTTTGGTGATTATTGTTATCGTGCACACACACACACACACAAAGCACCCACCCACACAAAACACACAAAAGGCTCGTTGGGTCGAAAGGAAAATCCCGCTCGTGTCTCTTGATGTCTGTTCTCCTCCCCCTGGCCATTTCTAATTAAAACTCTGGGGTTATTTTTCCTCTAAAGCAGGGCTGGGGAACGTTGGGCCCACGAAATCATTTGGTCTGGCCCTTCCAAGGCAACCGCCATTCAGTTTATAATTTTGCATTTCATTTCCTGCGAATGATGCTCGAAATATCTAAGTGGCCCTTGACTGAAAATCCTCTCCCTACCCATTCTTCCTTCCATCCGTGTCTTTCTGCAGCAGCAGATTGCCGACGACATTTGACCCTCTTCACCCTGCGCATCCTAATTGCTGTTTCGTCAGGGGACCTTTTATTTAAACCACTTTTCATGATTCAGCGCGTGCACTGCTTCTTGCCATGGCCTCTCGAGTGCTGCCCCCCACTCCACCCCTCCCCTTCCCGGTCCATGAGTAGATGTCTGGCTCGTCTGTGGAATATCAACCTCGGGATTTCCCGAAAACATAGTCGCATTTGGCTGCCTGCTGCATCACGAGGTAACGACAGCTCATCACGTGATGTGAGTGTCGGTGGTTTTGGGGAAACAACCTTAGTGGGCTTTTCTGGTAAACATCCTCGCACTGTCTGCAATAAAAAAAACAGACTCCCATGTGTATGTGTTGTACTCTAACTTAGGCTTATCTTTCTCTCTCTCTCTCTCACGCATATGTGCGCGTGTTTGTGTGTGTGTGTGTGTGTGTCAGAGACATACATATCGACAGAAATGTATACATATCGTGTGTGCATGCGTGTGTTTTGATGTGGTTCAGCTATGGTGGTGTGTGTTCGTGTGCTGTGTGTGTGTGTGTGTGTTTATGTGTTGCGTTCGCGCTGCATACGCTTTTTCGCTAAGTAAAATTTTTACCGACGGGGTTTTCCAATTTCTCAGAACAGCTCATTTGTGTCATGATGAGTAGAACCACTCACACCACTCCTCTCTCTGGCAGATTTCGATGGCAGCTTCGAGAACAAGTTGTAAATAGTATAACTGTAAGGTAGATACTGCCAGGTCACCAGCTTCATTCCTGTACTACGACATAGACTTTCCTGCTTTTATCAGAAGCTCAGTGTCGCTAAACAAACTGCTCCCGAGTGGTTGGCAGAACACCTGGAAGGTCGAGGTTAGTATTTCTGCTTCTCCTCATTCCTTTAACAGTACCACCACAGTAGTCGGCTGGAACAGTCTAGAAAATTACTGAACCATGCAAAGAGAATCCCTTCAGATATCTTGTCATTTGCTTATAAATCGAAATAAAGAACTGTATTCTTTAGTCATTATTAATTACTCTTTAATGTGCTCACCACTCCTACTGTCATGTATGTCCGATAACCACCTGTGTGACGAGGTGTTTTAGTTTTACTATGTTATTGTAATTTTATCTGTGCTTGTTACTACAATCTCAGCAGTGCTCAGACAGAAAAACAGGACCCGGTCACACCGTCTGTAGCTGTGAAACCTCACCATTCATCAGTTCACACACAACAGCCCTTAGCAACCATTGATCAACAACATGGAGGACAACACAGGTAGGTCACGGCAAAACTCTTATCACAGAGTCCTTAATGATAAGAAATGACATCTTTAAATGAACTTAGAGGTGTTTCAGCTGTTCGTGTGTTTTTAAGATCGAATTCAGAAGACAATATTTATAGTGGTGTATGTAAGTATGTATAAAAGTAAGTGTGCATGCTGGAACATATAAATATACGCATGCATGCCTGTATATATTATATAGACACACACACGCACACACACGCACGCGCGCACACACACACACACACAGTGATAGGGAGAAAAGGAGAAAGAGTGAGAACTTTACTATCACGCATTCAGGCCTGCAAAACAAGTTCTAAACATGCGACTCCGGAATCTCATCCCTAAAGCATTTTTTTGACAGTCTATGACAGTTTATCAGACACTGATTGAGTTCTTCCTCTAACCTGATCATTCACAAGATGAAGCGCGATCAAAGCTACTCTAAAAACTATTTTAGGATGTTCGTGTCTTTGAGGTTGCAGACCTTCTGCAAGGATGTTTTCCTACAATTTAACTGTCATTCAAATAAATCCCATTCTGCTGGCCAGATATGGAGATGGAGGAGTGGGCAGTGACCCATGACCTTACGCGTGACACCCTGCGCGTGCTGCGGGAGGAAGGGTTCTCCTCCATGCGGATGCTCCGCCGCTTGACGCCAGAGGAAGTCGCTGACAGCTTCCAGAAGCCCAGGCTGCTGCCGGTGGCCCAGTGTCTGGCCCTCAAGGAAGCAGTCATGGATCTGGCAGGAGAGACTACTCCCGTGAAGAGGACGACACAGAAATTAAGTTCTCAAGGGGACATCACCTTTTCAAAGGAGATGAATGGACACAGCGATGATGTTGGATCATCTGGACACAGCACACGAGGTTCTCATCTATAGTCCTTGTATGATTTACTAAACAACTTTTATAATTGAAGTTTGAATTCTGCTTTAGTAAATACTTCCTTAATGGGAAAATAAAACTTCATAAATATACAGTATATATATATATATAACTCTCATTTGTTAAGTGTGCATTTCAAGTATATAAAGAATACAAACTCTCCATTCATATCGAGCAAAGTAACAGTAATTACTGCTTTCTGATAAGATTTCTCACGGCATGCTAAAAGACTTACATATTCAACATGAAGCCATGTTAATTTTTCTCCACATAGTTACTTGCTTCTGTCTGTTTTACCATGAATGACTAACCTTCTGCCAACATGCTCCTGGACATCCATAATTTTTCCCTTCTTCAGGTAGCCAAGCCGCCAGCAGACCTGTCTTTGGGAATCCACAGTCATTTTCTTTAAGTAACCAACCTGCCTTTGGGGAAACACAGTTCTTCCCTTCAAGCCACCAAAGTGTCAACAGACAGGCTTTTGTTGATCGACAGTTTGATCCTTCAAGCAACCAACCTTTCAACAGACCTTTCTCCGGGGATCACTCTTCGTTTGCTTCACATACCCAAGCAGTCGTTAGACCCTCGTGCAACGAATCACCCAGAACCCTCTTTACCGAACCTTCAGCCGACAGTTACTATCATCGTGACCTGAAAGATGTGGAGCAGACTGGAGCTACAAGGGGGCCACGTGCGACAGGTACTGAGAATAGACTTGTCCCTACATTCTTTTCTTCTTTTTTGCCCAAGACGCAAAAGGACTGATGTCAGACTTTAAAGTTACCCTCCACTTCACACTGGATGACCAGAACGTATATTATAGTCTACCACAATTTGTTCACGGGGCAAAGTGATGACGGTAACATGGATTGATTTGATCGATTGATTTGATTGATTTGATTGATTTGATTTTTCAGGAGAGATGTTTCGCTTCCTGCTGGTAGGCAAGACAGGAGCAGGCAAGAGCACGACAGGAAACACTATTCTTGGTGACGAGTGTTTCACCAGTGACGTGACATTCGAGTCAGTGACTGACATCTGTGAGCTGAAACGTAACACGCGACACGGCGTGACATTAGAGGTAACGTGTCATGTCAGTGATGAGTACCGATGTAAAACGCTAGATGATAATGTCATGTCAATGTTTTTCTAACAAAGTTTCAAACTCGGATGATGGAGGTTAAGTGGAGTGTCAGTGATTTGTGTCAAAGCCAGACATTAGGTGTCAAATAGTTTATTTGTACTGTACGTCACATCCGTTACAGTAAGTACTTCCAACGAACGAACTAAAACTACAGCTTCAGGAAAGATCAGACGTTTGAGCCTGGTAAAGCAGCCATATTATTATTATTATTATTATTATTATTAATATTATTATTATTATTATTATTATTATTGAGGAATTATCAGTCAAAGGAACTGCGTTGAAAAGCGCAGGGTTCAGGAATTAAATTTAAAGCTTCGGGCTTATCCTGAAGCTTAATATCACTGAAGATAAAAGTTTGTTTATTAGTTATCGATGTTAAGACATTTCGTCTAAAATTTATCTTTCATCTTGTTCCCCCCCTCCACTTGTTTTTGACTGCCGAGTCTTCTTAATAATAATAATAATAATAATAATAATGAAGATTTGTATAGCGCATATTCACTCATAGAGAGCATGCTCTTAGCGCTTAAAATGGGGAAGGGACGTGGACTAAGTAGATACAGAACACAGGGGACGAAAGAAAACGACAGTACTGACGACGAAACAGATAACAAAAGGCATCAAGTAACATCTTCTCTCCCCTGTTTATTTCCCCTCTATGCAGTTTCTTTATGTTTAACTTTGGTCACCTTGAATTTGTGACGCTTCTATCGGTTTTTAAAAATACTTCTTTTAGGAAATTTTTATTAATAAAATTTAAGATAAAGTAATATCTTATTAATACATATTAAATGTTTCTAGCAGTTTTGTTTTCGCGGTCTTAATTTCTTAATTGTGTAAATATCCAAAACTTGCAGGTACACAAACAAGGGAATGGAGTGATGTTCTTGCAGTGTACAATGTTTTCTCGCTGAGTCTCTTTTTGTAAAAGTTATCCATGTATTTGTCAGTCAAAGTATTTGTTTTCGTTGTGTCTTTGCTATAGGAAGGCTTTGTTCCTGATAATTATAAGCTTGGAATCATTAAAGACACAGGAGATGATTTTTTCAGATCATAGACTCCCCTGGTCTGTTCGACACCAGCCGGCCACTGGAAGACGTAGGTAAGGCCATCGTGCGAGCTGTGGCCTGCATGCATCCGGGTCCTCACGCCTTCCTTTACGTCGTCAAGATCGGCCAGAGGTTCACGGAGGAAGAAGCCGGCGTCTTCGAGCGTCTGGTGGCGCTGTTTGACGAGACGCTGTCGCAGTACACGGTCGTCGTGTTCACTGGTGGAGACGGACTGGAGGCAGCCGGTAGGTCAATACAAGAGGTACTGGCAAGTGCACCGCCCCCCCTTCGCCAGATCCTGGCGGCCGTCCAGAACAGGTACGTCGTCTTCAACAACGTGGCGGACAACAAAGAGCCGCAGGTGTTTCGCCTCTTGCAGGTGGTTCGAGCGATGGTGGCACAAAATGGTGGGCAGCCTTACTCTTGTAGCAAATATGGAGCGGTTGGCACCGCCATGGAGGAGGAAGTGGAGCGAAGGCTAGCGGAGGTGGAGAAGCGCCACCTACAGCGGAAGCCGTACGTGCAGCAACTGGAAGCCCAGACTCGTCAAGCGGAGACCGCGTTGAACATGGAGAGGGAGGAATTCCAGAGGAAGGAGCGCGAGAGGGAGGAGGAGATGCGTCAGCGGGAAGCGAAGCGCGAGGCCGACCTGCAGAACTTGCGGCAGCAACTGGAACAGCAGCAGGTGAGCGAGGAACAGCGGCGACACGAGATGGACGCCATGCGCCAGCAGCTTCAGATGGAGAGAGAGCGGCAGGTAAGAGAGATGGAGGAACAGCGGGAAAGAGACATGGAGAACCTGCAGCGGAGAGAAAACGAGATGACGGCCATGATGAACCGGATGATGGAGGAACGCAGAGCCGAATGGGAGGAGCGCGACCGGGCTCGAGAGGAGGAGATGATGAGACTCCGGGAGGGCATGGCCAGGGACAACGAACCAGGCCTCTTGGACCGGATGATCGGCGCTGTCGGAAAATTTGTTCAACTTTTTGCGGGATTCAAGGACCTGAAGAAAATGATTTGATTCAAGACTTCGGAAAAGAAGAAGTCGGCTGACGGAAACCCCGATAAAAATCCTCCTGAATATGAATAATTTATACTCTCGTCGACAGAACTCTTAAAAATGCTGTTTTTCTTATTTAATTAACAAAAACTCCTTATGCACTTCTGATAATATTTTCATTGTGTATTATTATTATTATTATTATTAAACTCAGCAGTAGCAGAGGATATTCAGTATAATTATTGGTGTTTAGATGTAATCGAACCTTGATTTGAAGTTAATAAGTTTCACAACTTTGATTATCTCCCTTACCAAGTGATGTCCTCTACAAGTCGCTTGTACAAGCGCTGACAATATTTTTTATTTGTTGCCAAGTCTTTTTAAGTCAGCTAAGAAATCTTCTTGCTCAGTCTATGGACAGTGATAAAGGTTTGATGAAGCCAATCCTCTACCCGTCCTGCAGGTCTTATACCCCCCCCCCCACCACCACCACTAGAAGTGAAACTGTCTCCCAGTCGGATGTAATCCCACTGAGATCACAATCTTATGGCTGACGTTTGTCTAGCTGCTAGCTTCTTTGTGTTCACAAGATGTAAATAAACATTCTTTTGTGGAACAAGTTTCATCTGTTTTTTTAATTTCATGAGAAATAAAGGGGACTTGTTGTATGCTCCGGTATTTTGTTTGTACTTTCACTCATGTCTGTTTGGTTGGTGGGCTACAAAGACATTTAAATAAAGTAAAAGTAAAAAATAATTAACATTACTGCTGGTTTTTTTCTTTTGTCTGTAGCACTGTAGTAGTGTACTAAGTTATTTCTCGTTTTTCTAGAGGGTTGAGGTCGAACGACTCCCAGGACTGTCCCTTTCCCATAATAGCCAGCCTTGAACTGTCCTGTCAGTGCCTACTGAACCTAGTGTTACATCGGAAGTTACTAAGTAGCCTGACCCACTTGGTAAGGTCGTGACTAGTTCTTGTACCTTTAGGACTATCATGCACGTACACGCACACACTCGCATATGTACACATGGTCATTACACGCGTTCACACATGTTCACGCATATGCTCCAGGGGTGGGTGTGGGGCCACTGTCGTCACGGTCGAGGATACGTAATCAGGCCGTGTAAGTTGACAATTACGTTTTTTAATAGCGAATTTTTTTTATTTTGGAAAGGGCATTTAATAACGATTCATTTAGTTAACTATTACAACGGACGTGTACAGGTGGATTGGTGTCTGTCTGCCGAGACCAACGCTAAGCCTCTTGCGAAGTTCTCCGCTGTTAGTCTCGCGAGCTTTCTTAGAGGAAATGGAATCAGAATGTGGGGATGTGCTCTACTTCACCGAGGTACGTTGGCTCAGCAGAGGAAACATATTGAAGAGACTTTTTTTAGTTAAGAGTGGAAGTGAAAGCCTTCATGGAGAAAGTGATCCAAAATGGCTCATGGGCTTAGCTTTTTTTGTTGATATCACGCATGAGCTTGATGTATTGAACAAAAAGTTACAAAGCCAGGGGCGACTTGTCAGTGCTGCCTATGACAACGTGAGGGCTTTCTCTACAAACCTTTGCCATTTGCCAGCATGCAAGGCACTCATGGATGTAGGCACACCGTTCAGCGGTGAAGAGTATCTGGATGTCATTTTGAAGCTACAGGAGGAATTTGATCCCAGATTTGCAGACTTCAAGACGCACAGAGCCACATTTCAAATTTTTGCGGACCCCTTTTCTTTTGATGTGCAAGATGCCCCTCCTATTCTTCAAATGGAACTCATTGACCTGCTGCAGTGCAGCTCTGAGCTCAAAGCCAAGTTCAGGGAGGTGAGTGGAAAAGCAGACAAGCTTGAGCAGTTTTTGAGAGAATTGCCCCCAAGCTTCCCTGAGCTTTCCCAAATGTTCAAGCGGACCATGTGTCTTTTTGGGAGCACATACTTGTGCGAAAAGCTCTTCTCTACCTTGAACTTCAATAAGTCCAAGTACAGGTCCAGACTTACTGATGAGCATCTTCAAACCCCACTGAGGGTCTCAACTGTGGCTCGGCTATGCGAGAGTAAGCGCTGCCAGATCTCCAGCAGCAAGAAGTAGGCAGAAGAAGCCATGTTCAAAACAGTTCATGTTCAATGTTCCATTTTCAAAAAGTTAAATGTTAAAGAACTGTTAATACAGACATTTGAATCTGAATAATAATAATTACATTTCTCTAGCCAACAACTATATGTGGTTTCTTTGGTCTTCTATATCTGCTGTATTATTATTATTTTATTACTGATTTATTGTTTTCTTATGAATTTTTAAATTTATTTTTATTTTTAACACAAAATAAGACGAACAAATAAAGACATTTGATAACATTGGAATGTTTTTGTAAGAGCTTTTCTTGTGGAAACCCTGATGCGGCCCAGCCTCACCCAGACTCTACCTCCAGCGCCCCCCGGGTAAATTGAGTTTGAGACCCCTGATCTAGAAACATCTAGAAGTCGGCGACATTGGTGTGTGTATGAATGCAGTCCTCTCTCAGCACTATATACAAAGTATATATAATCATCTAGAAACATCTAGAAGTCGGCGATATTGTTGTGTGTATGAATGCAGTCCTCTCTCAGCACTATATACAAAGTATATATAATCATCTAGAAACATCTAGAAGTACGCCTCTTGTTGCGAGGAGTCCTGCGTCATACGTCATTGTGTGCGTCATTTGGACGACGTCATTTTCAAGAAACATCGAGCAGTTGAACGTCTGCCTGAAGAAGCAGCTAGAGCGGTCGGTCGGTGTCTCGGTCGGCAACTTCCCGTCAACAGCGAAAGAATAACATTTTTCTATCATCCGGGAGAGGAGCTGTGTTGTCGACGTAATGTTGCAGCTTTAACAGTGTACTTTCTTCGGACTTCCTCCTTTCTCACCAGCTGTCTAACATAAACTGTCTTCACTCTCCATCTCTGACATCAGCTGAAAGTCAAAGGTTTCCATTGTGCGTCGTGGCTACAACTGAAGATCAACAGTCTCCACTTCCTTTCGACTTTATCTAAGGAAGCTCGTCAAAGTGTTGCAATTCCAATTCCATTTTCGTCGTACGTATGTGTAGGTAAGTATTACAATCTCCTAGTCATGCACGTGCCCTATCGCACCGAACATTTTGATTAACAAGGCTTAGCGTCAGTGACACGCACATACTAACTAGAAAGGTATAAACAGAGCAGCATAGTGGACACAGGCCGGCAGCCATTGGGCAGCACACCCCAACAATACTTACATAATTTAACTCGTAACATTTTATTTGTCAACGCCGATGAAACTGCCACTGTGGTGGAAGAGGGCATCTTATTTAGAGGCAGGAACGACACAAAACACGTCAAAACCAAGGCCAGTGACATAAGAAACCATTAGACAAGACACCAAAAATCAGTCCCTTCTTGTTGTTACTTGTCCATTCTTAGATCTTACAGGGAATTTCACAATATGAGTTGCACAAATTCCTTATTTATATTTTCTTCATGACCGTCTCATTATAGACCTACAAACAAACTTCACTCTGGAGGGGACGAGCTCTCTGCTCTATTTCTTTTATTTAATGTAGTGCCTTTGGGTTTTTATCGTGTTTGATGTTTGCTGATAACTGTTAATCTGTGCCTTTGCTGCGTTTCACCTGTCGATGTTCTGGACTATTTTCTGAACCTGTGCCCCATTTTTTTCTTCTTTGCGGTTTCATTGCGCTAAACAAATTCACAAAATAGTCACAAAGATGTAGAAGGAAGAACAATACGAAGATCGATGCGTTCCGGCAGTAAAGGGAGATCACTGCAGATTTAACGGTAACGACTCCAGAGAATAAAGGTTGGTGACATCAGGAGAATGAAGATATTGAGTAATCTTGAGAATATGAAGAAATATCATGTAGAAACTACAAAAAAGGTGACCGTCACATCAGTTTATTCACTGCAACTCAAGGTTTGCACGTCAAAATAAATTTAAAAAACAGTCCAGCTGTAAACCAGAAGAGGAAGAAAACTCATCAGAAGCACGTGTAAACATGAAGGTCCAACAGTTTTATCCAAATCGAAGCACGACCTCAAAACATAAACAAAATCAAGGAGAGCCGATCCCCTCAGCCTGTTAGGCTAAGGGACACAACTTTGCATGTCGGCAAGTTTTTAAACTGGGCTCTGCTCTCCGTGGCATGTCTTCCATTTCCATCTGTTCCTTCGCTTTTGCAAGTGGCACTCAGCCAGCAAGGCCTGCTGGATCCTGACTGTCAGGTTGGATCACAAGAGAAAGCTGTTGAGACCGTTTCAGATGCAAAAAGCTGGTGTAGGTTTCTTGTTTCAGAGATGAAGGAGAATATAAAGAGGATGGATATGTGATGCATATATGTACACACCTATGTATTTTTTTTGTTTTGCATTGAAATTAAATGAAGCATACATTGGTTAATACGATTTCTCAACTGTTTGCCCAGGTGGTCTTTGAATGCCAAGATGCGAAGGTCTCGTCTGTCCAGTTGCTCCAAGTGTCCGTGGCCTGGTTATCAGCTCCATCTGCACTCTTGATATTTCAAGTGCCACTACCCGATCGGCGTCAAGGTTTTCAACATCAATACCAGTTGCCAATGCTGACATGCAGACAGAATACACAACCAGAGTTAGTAATGCTGACACTTTCCTCTCTTCTGAAATGCTTATGCCTGACAGTTCAAGCCCTGCGTCTGCTTCAAAGCACATTGTTTCATTATTAAGCAGTCTGGAGTTGAAGGATCCTGCTGTTACGTTTTCTACAAGCAGCGACATGCAGGAGGGCGTAAACAACAGGTAAGCGGATCAGATAGTGATGATGATGATCATAAGTCAAGCACCATAAGGCCTCGATTTTATCAACAGCGACGACAGGAGTGAGCGTGATAGTGATAAAAATGAGCACAAATATGGCTGGCCTGAAAAGGCTGATAAAAACGATATAGGTAAGAAAGACAACACGAGAAAGAGTGATACAAAATCCAGGAAATTTGTGGACAGGGGATATTAGTGTAGTTTCCATAAGCAGTGACAGCCTCCAGAAGCTGGTAACAGGCAACTTTTAAGTTGACTTAGTTAACTCACTATGAATATTGCGTAGAACAGTCAATCATCAAGCTCGTTACCTTTTTCCTACAACTTTTGCCTTCCGACATTTCTCCAGATGAATATGAAACTGAAATCACAGCAGATGGTCATGCAATCACTTGTCAAAATTTAAGGAACGGGCTGACCATTGCCCCATCCTAAAACAAAAATATAAAACTCATAATTATCACCAAGACATATATATATATATTCTAAAGTTCACTGGGCTCACCAGTGAAAAAGTTATATTCCACACAACTTCACAACTCCTTGAGACAGACCACCGCTCGCCAGCGCACAGTTTGGAAAGTGGTCAGTTTTTTTGTTTGTTTTTTTTTAAACTTGGAGGCCAGCATGCCTCTTATCGCCTTTTGGGTGTCTCTGCTCACCTGTTGATGTTGTACCAAATCAGGGAAGCTGGCACGTACTAAAATCTTTAATATTGTAACTTTCTTCAGGCCAGCGTGTCCTGTGTCACTGGTCAAGACTTACAACTCCCATCCCTGACCATTTAATTAACAGAGTGGGTGTATGTCACAACCACGTGACGTGCGACTCTCACACTCCCTCTCTCTCTCGCTCTCACGGGTCTCTCAAACGTTTCTCTCTCTAGTCTCCTCTTATTTTACTCCTCTAACGATTCTCCTTCAGCCTTCCTCTCCATTTTCCCAAGATTCTCTCTTGTTTCTCCAGAAATATTAAGAGTAAAACGTCTCGGCGTTTAGCTACAGATTAAAACAAAATGTCCTTCACTCCTTAATCCAACGTTCTTCTTCAGCCTTCTTCTCCATTTATCCCAAGATTCTCACTCACATGTCACAGATCTTTTTTTCATTATCCATACGCATTCCGACAAACTGACGTCATTCACGCTCTTTCATTCGTCCAGGTGGGATGAGACCTTCGACCTCACCTACATCTGTGACAGTGCAACTCGACCAGTGAACCATTTTTTAAACATTTTTATTTCCCGATACATACATGTACAACACATACAATCATATAAAGATATTTCAAGATTTAAGTAACATATACACAAGCAACAAGGAAGAGACATGGACTAAATGGATAGAACACGAGGGGCGTAAGAATAAATAACAATACTGACGACAAATAGAAAACAAAGATGAAAAACACAAAATGACACCAAGTAACAGAACATAGAAAATATCGTGATTCTGCAGAGAAAGATGTAGAAAATTAGCAAGAGCAGAAGGGGGGAGGGTAAGAAGGACGAGCATTGTGTGGACTGTGTTAGGAGTAATGCTCAAGGAAGAGGTGCGTTTTCAGTGCAGATTTGAAGGATTCAGTTGTAGGAAGGTGGCGGATATGGAAAGGAAGAGAGTTCCATTGTTTTGCTGCACAGTAGCCAAAAGTCCTGTGACCATATGTTGTTGTTCTGGTGACAGGAACCGTTAGGATACGGTCATCCGACGAAGAGCGTAGTTGTCTGGCCGGAACGTAAGGGATGAGAAGTTCAGAGAAATAATCAGGACAGGAGCCTGCAAAGAAATTAAAACACAGCACAGACAGTTTGTACTGGATGCGAGAACGGACGGGTAGCCAGTGTAGAAAACGAAGGAGAGGAGTGACATGGTCCCGTTTCGTGGCTCTAAGCACCAGACGCGCAGCGGAGTTCTGTACTCTCTGGAGTCTCTGAATGAGGGATGAGGGGCAGCCTGCCAGCAAGGAGTTGCAGTAGTCAAGTCGAGAAACAATAAACACACAGACAAGAGTGTTGGTAGCGCGTGTAGAGAGAAAATGACGGATAGCACTGATCTTACGGAGTTCAAAGTAGGCAGACTGACAGACAGCTGCTACATGTCTATCGAGTGTCATGTCATCAGTGACAATAAATCCCAGATTCTTAACGGATGACGTGAAGGTGATGTTGGTTTGGCCCCCCTTGATGTGATTGGGCAGACTGACGAGCGACGGTTGATGTCTTCTTCTACGGCACAAGAAGGCTTCTGTTTTATCATCATTTAGTTTAAGCTTGTTTTTTACCATCCAGCCCTTGACATCACTGATACAAGCTTCTATAGAGCTGATAGCAGAGTGAGACTCAGCCGGTGGAGTAGAACAGTAAAGCTGCGTGTCGTCAGCATAGGATTGATGAGAAACCTGGTGAGACTGGATGCACGATGAAAGTGGTTTAGTGTACAGGATAAACAGAACTGGGCCAAGTACTGAGCCTTGGGGAACACCACAGAGAAGTGGAGCAGGGCGAGATGTTTGACCATCAACTACCACAGTCTGGGTCCTATCAGTGAGATAGGAGTTGAACCATGAGAGGGCAGGTCCAGAAATTCCGTAGAGGGTGTGGAGTCTATGAAGAAGCAGAGAGTGGTCTATAGTGTCAAATGCAGCAGACAGGTCCAATAGAGTTAAGGGAGAAACATCATCTCTGTCAAGGGCAGATAATGTCTGTAGTTACTTAAATAAGAGTAGTCTCAGTGCTGTGAAAGGTCTATATGCCGACTGAGCTTGTGGGATAAGATGGTGCTCTTGTAAGTAGGCCCAGAGCTGTGTCAAAACTATTTTCTCTATGATCTTAGAGAGAAAAGACAAGTTGGAGACTGGGCGATAGTTGTTCAGGACATTGACATCAAGCGTGGATTTCTTAAGAAGTGCGCATTTTTTAACAAAGATGGGAAAACAACTGACGACAGGCTGACATTTACAATATGTGTGATGGAAGGAAGTAAAATATCTAGACACTCGAGAAGAAGGCTTGTGGGCATCGGATCTAACTCGCAAGTTGTTGGTTTAGCTTTTAGAATAACCACCTTCACATCGGTCTCAGAGACTGGGAGAAACTTGGTCATAGAGCATTCCGAGAGGACATCACTGGAGATGCTGTCAAGCGCTGACATCGAGTCTAAAGATGAACGAATTTCTGATATCTTGCTAGTGAAATAATCACTAAAAACTTGTGGCAGCCGTGAAACAGGGTAGGCAGTAGGCAGTGATGTTGTCGTGCGAAATCCAGTCATTTGATTGCAAATGACAAATAGCTTCTTGGAGGAGGTGCAGTTATTTGGCCCTGAAGATATGATGCTTTAGCCTTGTAAATGCATTTTGCTAAGCTTCGCTTAGCAGCATTATAAATTTCTTTGTGGATGGCGAGTCCAGTCTTCCGCCAAACACGTTCAGCTCGCCGACGAGTGCGCTTCAGGTCACGGAGTTCGACACGGATGTGTGAATACCATGGCGCACATCTGGACTGGCGCATCAGAAGTCGAGACACTGGGGCGTGGTCATCAACTACTCTACGCAAAACACAGTCAAGTCGATTCTCACCTGATTTAGACCGTGTCGGCTACAGCTACACCACACCATGTATTACTCCAAAAATTAATCCTTCGTAACTAAAAAGTCTTCCATCATGGTGTGATGTAATATGCAGGTCTGCGTCACACGGTCACGTGACTACTCAAGAACGTGCTGCTGTTCCACCCAGGCTTTTGAACACTTAATAAAATAAATAATAATAATAATATATCTGCTACAGCTCCGTACCAAAGTGGTCACGTCGGGGTCACCAGTATGTTAACCATTTCTTAATATTGTCACACTCGCGTTCACCTAAACGCCTGGATATTTGCGCGTTTTTTTTCTTCATACAAAACAACTCTGCCCCTTTTGCTGGCCTGTATACATTTAATTGCATGGACAAAATATGTTAAAAGACTTAATAAAAGTATACGATAATAACTGTAGCAAAACTAATTTCTTCATATAATCCCCAAAGTTACTAATATGATACCTCTGTGACAAATACATACAGCTTATCCCCTTTTAATAATATTATCGTTAAAGTGAATTCGCTTTCCAAGAAATTCGTCACTACACGTTGGAAAGGACTTAATAAACTTTTTATAATGCCTCATCAAATCTTGCCAGAATTGATTTTGAAAGTGTTTCATTACCAAATCGGCATATTTACTACCACATGTATTAGTCGTGGCTAAATGATTTAGCTGACGTTGGAACTAAACTAACATCAGCTATATGTTTGTGAGTTGCTCTTTATGTGCAGAAGCCAGATTAGAAAACATTTTTTGACACGAACAACCACACTATTCTTGCATTCAGATGTCTTATCCAGCACAACACAGTAAATATAAATATTAACCATCTTATTTTTGAATGAACCACTAAAGTTGGGCTCAACTTTTGATATATTCAGACATGCAACATCCCTCTTGAAAGAAAAAATGCACAAGCATAGTAAATGCAAACATGTTAATACATCAATATTGTCACGACCATCGCGAAGTGTAACATTCACTCTCTGCTTTCGACACACTCACGAACCTGACAAATACGTGTTCTTTCACACAAATTAAAATAAAATAATTTGTCTGACGAATCTATCTACTTTACTAATCACAAATAAAATGACAGAAAGAAGAAAAATACAATTAAATGAGAAAGTCCGTTTATAACCGTTTACATGTAAATTATTTTAAAAGATTAGAATCCCTTCGAGTCCTTTCCTGCCGTTCCTAATTGAATACCTAAAACCCTACTCAATTAATCGTCTATTTAATTCCTAACTACCCTACTCAACAAATTCTTCTTTCAATTCCTACTCTACTGTCCTTGTTTCTCGTCCTAATCATCTACCACCCGTGACAGGGAGATCTGCGGTTTGCTTGGCTCGTCCCTTTACCGGATGACTGGAACTTGGCTCTCTTCATCTCGAATGGACCCCCCAAAAACAGCAGCATTTGCACTGACCAAAACACCACCATGGCTACTTCCCACACCAGAAATTTGTTTTGACCTCTCCAACCCCCCAAAAAAGTTTGAAACCCCTGACATAGTCTATCAGCAACTTTTCAGAGAAATAGTCACAGACTATCCTGACTTTTGTCACATATACACCGATGGATCAAAAAATCCTGAAAAAGAAACTGTAGCAGCTGCAGCAGTGCCGATGGACATTTCCACACCACCGCTGACAGCTCGCTTGGAAGGTCATAGCTCCATTTTTTCGGCAGAGTTAAAAGCCCTTCTACTTCGGCTGCAGTACATCCATACATCTAAAAAGAAAAACTTCTTAGTTATTTCAGACTCTTTGTCATCCCTACTTGTACTTCACTCTCAACGTTTAGATCACCCACTACTTGTTCAATTCCTTGAACTTCTATCATTACTACAAAATAACAATTTTGACATTATCTTTATTTGGGTTCCTGGCCATGCAAATATTCCAGGAAACACTAAAGCTGATGAGGCAGCAAAAAGGGCCCTTCAGCAACCACTTGTGGTCCAGACAACATTTGCTTCAGGTCTGTCTCGTCTGAAAGATGTCAGCTGAATCCAGGGGGGACTGTTAAACTTGCTACCTTAATTTTCCTTTCCCCGGTTTACTCCGATCGGACGCTAGGCTACTCGGTGACTATGGCGATCACCTAGCGACACTACAGCTACGTGCGATGTGAGCCGACTAAATACATTAATTAACCTTGTGGTTTAGTCGGCGTGGATTCTTATCTGAATTAGACCGCATCGGCCAAAATTACACCACGCCATGTTGAATCCCAAATTAAATCTTGTTTACAAAAGGAGTCTGGAATTCCCCTATCGCGTCATGGCGTGATACAATTTGTGGTTTGCGTCATACGGTCACGTGGCTTCCCGAGAACGTGCCACTGATCGATTATCTATGCTTTAATAAAAAAAAGAGTTTTAGTCAAAGGGAGACTAAAGACTTACTAAAGAATAAAGGCGGATAGGGTTTTATCATAAGATTTAAGCCTTTTATGCCCTGATAGTTTCTAGTGGCCTTTTTTGGGCCACAACAGTCCTTTTACATGTTCCCGCCTCTCAAATGTGTCTTCTGCTTTTTGTGTGGCTTTTTAATTTTTATGATGTCATATTTATATTACTTGGGGGTTTTTGATCCCAACACATTTTAAATAAGAATACTTTTTCTCGCCGTGATATAGCCTTAGTTGCTGGCACGGCGTTAAACACAAACAAAGTGATTGGGAGCCAGAGTGCAGACCACGTGACGGCTGGTAAGGAGGAACTACCTCTTGTAAATAGTCAGGAGCAGTTTTAAACATGCAGGATTGTGCAATCGAAAGCACTTTGTGGTCAATGCACTTGTTCACTGGGAGCCAGTGAAGGCTCTGTAGGATAGGGGTGATGTGCTCAGTGGACCACTTTGCACGGGTGACAATCCTGGCGGCTGTGTTTTGAACTCTTTGGAGTCGATCTAACTGCGTAGCAGGTATACCCCACAATGCACTATTGCAGTAGTCTTATTTTGATATGATAGTTGCCACAGCAAGTGAGCCCTAGGTCCCGTACACAGTCAGCAAAGGCTATCACTAATGTCGATCTGCTGCCGTCTGGCTCTGGGACCGCACAGTAACGCTTCTGTCTTGTCGTCGTTGAGTTTAAGACGATTCCTGGTCATCCAGGCCTTCACTGCAACACAACAAGATTCAAGTCGTTGAAGTGCAGTCCTAGCCACTGCTGTTCAGGAAGAAAACTGTTGAGTATCTGTGCGTCATCAGCAAAGAACTGACGTCCCATCTGAAAACCTTCAATTACCCGTCCAAGCTGTGAAGCGTATACCGAAAATAGTAAAGGTACAGTTCTTGCAGGAAAGATGTCAGCTGCATCTGGCACTCAGCTTAGCAGTCCTTACAGCCAAGTGTATGCAGGCTTCCAATTTCTACCCTTCGGTAGAGAGATGTCGGCGTCCGTTACATACGTCTGCTAGTGGTGTGCAGGTCAGTCTTCACTGACAGGTCGCCGCTGAATGCCCAGGGAAACGTTATGCCCGCTAACTTCATTCCCCGTCCACAGGTCTTGACCCTTCGCATGCTAAGCAGCTGGGTCACCCAGGTGATCGCCTAGCGACACAAGCTATAGCTACGTGGGATCCACGCCGCTCAAAAGCATTAATTTACTTTGTGGTGTAATCGGCGTGGATTCTCACCTGATTTAGACCGTGTCGGGTACATCTACACCACACCATGTCGACTTACTCCAAAAATTAATCCTTCGTAACTAAAAAGTCTTCCATTCTTAGTTACGTCATAGTGTGATGTAATATGCAGGTCTGAGTCACACGATCACGTGACTAGTCAAGAACGTGCCGCTAATATGACACCTCTGTGACAACTACATACAACTTTTCCCCTTGTAATAATATTATCTTTAAAGTGAATGCGTTGGAAAGCACTTACTAATAAACTTTTTATAATGCCTCATCACATCTTGCCAGAATGGATTTTGAAAGTTTTTCATTACCAAAACAAGCTTGATCCATCAGAAATGCTGCCTGCATCTTCCTCGTCGTTATCTTCGTGCGTCTTCTTTGTTGCTTTCGACGATTTTTTTGGCGTCTACGGCGCCTACCGCGGCTGCGATATCGCCATCACTCACACGAATCGACGCTTGAGATGCGTTTCGCGATCATTAGTAGACTTGGCCGGGCCCTGTGTAAAATTAAAAACTCCAAATGTTTTTGCAAATAATCCGTTCTCTCGTATCTGGAGTAGCCTAACTGGCGAATGACTGTTTACCATCTCTTTCGTCATTCTAGGTCTGAATAATAATAATAATAATAATAATAATAATTGAGAATTTATAAAGCGCAGTATCTCAGCCTAAGGCGGACTCATTGCGCTGATCAAGATCCCGAAATTGTCACAAAGATGTAGAAGGAAGAACAATGCGAAGACTCGCTGCGTTCCGCCAGTAAAGGGCGATCACTGAAGATTTAATGGCAACGACGCCAAAGAATAAGGGTTGGTGACCTTGGGAGAATACTGAAAAAATACTGAGTAATCTTGAGAATATGAAGAAACGTTATCATATGAAACTGCAAAAGGGTGAACATCACTTCAGTCACTGCAGCTCAAGGTCGCTGCGGAAGCGAGTAAAGCAGGGCGGAGTAGAATTCAGCCAATACATCCGATCACTTTGCACGTCAAAATAACATTATCTACAGTTCAGCTGCAAACCAGAAGATGAAGAAAACGCAGCAAAAGCACATGTAGACATGAACGTCCAACACTTTTATCCAAATCAAAGCACAGCCACAAAGCATAAACAAAATCAAGGAGAGCCGATCCCCTCAGCTTCAGTATACAGACATATCGTCTGGTGTCTACTGTTTATCTACATTTCTGTTGCGCCACTTGCCATGCTCTTTAATTTTATGGACCACTTTGTCAAGTAGCGGTCTCTACAGCAATCTCTTCGCCATATTGAATTGTTTAGAGTTTGGATCTGTATATCAGTGTATATCACAGGATTTTCGGCTACTGTGCAGCAAAACAACGGAACTCTCTCCCTTTCCATACCCGCCACCTTCCTACAACTGAATCCTAATTATTTTTCCTGGACTCCAGAGTATTCGCTGCAGATTTTTACTGCAAGCTCCTTGTTCTCTTTGTTTAGGTCCGTCCCATCGGCAGCTATTTTTACCTTTTTAAGGCTGATAGGGCTTTATCATAAGATTTAAGCTTTTTATGCCCTGATAGTTTCTAGGTTTTTTTTATTTGTTGGTGGCCTTTGGGCCACAACAGTCCTTTTACATGTTCCCGCCTCTCAAATGTGTTTCCTGCTTTTTGTGTGGGTTTTTAATTTTTACGATGTCATATTTATAATCACTTGGGGGTTCTTTGACCCAAAACATTTTAAAATAAGATAACTTTTTCTCGCCCTGATATAGCCTTAGTTGCTGACACGGCATTAAACAAAAACAAACAAACGTTAGCCTTGGTCGGCAGTAGCAGTACTTTGTCACACGGCTGGAATTGGCGATCGTGTGCTTTTGTGTTGAAATAGCCGGCATGGCGCCGCACCGTCTTTTCCAGGTTCTGGCGTGCCAGCTCGCACATAGTCACCATCTTGTTGCGCAAGTTCATTACGTACTTTGCCGTCGTCCGCGTTTCCGGAGTGGTAGAGTCTGTCGTCCGCACTTGTCTCAGGATCTGCATCGGCCCCCTGATCGTGCGGCCGTACAGCAGCTCGAACGGAGAGAACCCGGTAGATTCTTGTGGAACTTCACGATATGCGAACATAAGGACAGGGATGTACATATCCCATTCCTTGGGCTGATCTTGGCACAAGCGGCACAGCATCGCTTTCAGTGTGCCGTTAAATCTTTCAACCAGACCGTTTGCCTGAGCATGGTAGGGAGTTGTCGTCACCCGCTTGACGGCTAACAGTTCATGCACCTGCTTCATGACATCGCCGATGAACTGGGCTCCGTTGTCTGTGAGGATTTTCTCTGGAATTCTCCGTCTGGTCCACATCTTCCATAGCCCGTTGGCCACATGAACGCTGTCGATCTTCCTCAGCGGAACAGCTTCGGGGTAGCGGGTGGCAAAATCGACTACAAGGACGTATCTGTTACCTTTGTCAGAAGCAGGGTAAATCGGCCCTATAAGGTCGACTCCCTCCTTCTTGAACGGCTGATCGACGATGAGCATCTTGCCTAATGGCACTTTTCTTACGCTCTCCTTGGGCGTTGTACGCTGGCACGTGTCGCAAGACGCGCAATAACGCCGGACGTAAAACTCACACCACATTCTATCCAGCGTCTTCCTTGCCCTCAGATGTCCCGCCATGGGCGTGTCGTGGGCCACACGTAGCACTTCGTGCCTTAAAGGCTGGGGGACAACCAACTGTTTGTGTTCAGCCCCCTTCCCTTCTGTGTAGACTAGCAATTCTTTCTTATGCTGGAACGAAACTCTCCCTGTGCCTCGCTGCGATGGCACCTGTCCATCGATTGCCAGGTGGCGGACGCGTTGTAAAGTGTCGTTCTGTTCCTGCATTTGCGCTATCGCACTAGCGGCGACACACGCCCGTACTAACCCTAAAACTAGCGGCGAAACACGCCCGCACTAACCCTAAAACTAGCGGCGAAACACGCCCGTACTAAGCCTAAACACTAGCGGCGACACACGCCCGCACTAACCCTAAAACTAGCGGCGAAACACGCCCGCACTAACCCTAAAACTAGCGGCGACACACGCCCGCACTAAATCTAAACACTAGCAACGACACACGCCTACTTCAACTTTAAAACTTACGGCGACACACACCTACAATACTATAACCTACTTGTTTCTTCTCTCTCAACGCTCACTCAAACGTTACGTCATCAAAACTCACATCATTCACACTCGTTCACGCGCTGGCTAGGATTACCTAGACCCACTAAAACATTTCATTCGTAACATCTTCCTCATCTTCGAAGAAAGGCATCTTAAGTTTGACCACCTCGAACTCAGCCGATGCCTCCTGTTGACTCGCTCCCTCGTTTCTAAGCTTGGCCATCTCTAACTCATGGTTTCGTTCATCTCTCCTCTCCAGTCCCGCCTCTTTCCCTATCTCTCTCCCACTCCTCCCTCACAAAATCTAATAAGCCCTTACCACTCAGGCCTGCCCTCACGCCCACCCGCACATACTTTTCAAAAGCGGACCCCAGACCTATCGCCTCCGCCTCTGAGGTAGCCGTACCACTCGCCTGAGAGGGGGATGCCACGCGCCCTCGGTCAAAGGTATCGACCGGCTGCCTCTCGCTCTCCGAGTCGCTCTCCGCCATACCGGGTCCTCCCGCACGCGCTCGAGTGCGCGCTGACACAGGTGATCCTGACCGTGACGTACAGATCTTCAGAAGAAACCGTTGGGCAGAAAAGACCGGCAGTCGACGGGAAATCCGAAAATCGCTGAAGTAAACAAAATTCAAACAGTTAAATCCCCCCTGCCGCCCTCGCCTATATAGACACGGCTCTACAAGCCCACTGTCCGCAGCAAGCCGGGTGGGACACAGCTCGCACTCTTCCAAACCTATTGACGAAACAACACCATGCAGTTACAGGACAAGACCGCACTGAGGAGCGAGAATTAGGGTAGTGGGTAACTACCCCGCATCTCCACCAGTTGTCGCGTATAGCAACGAATCCAATCGCTCTCCACTGCAAAACAAACGACACGCACACGTGAGAACAATACAAATACACGTTTAATGGAAAAAAATAAAAAAGCAAACGAAACAAGAGAAATAAGGGAAAGAACAAAGAAAAGAATGGGTAGGGGGCTACGACGCCCTTCTCCAGCTAATTCTAAACCTACTAGCGGCGACACACGCCCGCCATAAATCATTAATACTCAACAGCGACACACGCCTACAGCGCTCGTTTGCTCGACCATTTTAAACATCAAAGCTTGCGTCATTCATCCAGACTTGCGTCATTCACCAAGGCTCACGTCATTCACACTCGCTCGCGCGCTCGCTAGGATGACCTAGACCCACTAAAACATTTCATTCGTAACACACGACATTATCCCTCAGGATTATTAAATGATCCTGTAGATGAACTAGTTCCGGCATGTCAGTAAAAAATTTTGTCATGCTTTGGAAATGTCCTGTGTTTGAGAGACCAATAGAGTCGAATTAATAACAACCTCCATCTGAACGATCGGCAAACAATCGATCGTCAACTTTTCCGTGTCACCGTCATCGATGATCAGTTAAGCGAGGTGAATAGAAATGTACATCGTGGTCACCACGTGTCGTCGGTGGCATGGTATTTTTATTTTATTTTATCACCTACAGCTGTGTTCTCGAGCTGGACGTTCCGGTATATTTCAAATGATCATGCAATTTAACGTCTTAACGAGACGGACCTCCTCTCGCCAGCACGTAATATCGGAAAGGGAGTAAGTTTTCCTCACACAGAGGCCAAGATGCTTCTGTCTCAACGTGACGGTCTTGCTAAAACTTGATGATTGACTGTTTTAACTGTTTTTAAAGTAACGAAAGGAGGCATGGAAAGATGCTGCATCTTGATGTTGATATCATGGCCTACACAGTCGTTGTTTTACGGTTTTAGAGTCATGAAAGTTGTCCTGGAAAACGTATTTTGATGTATCATGACATATCCTGTACACTAGCTGCTTAACTGTTTTTAAAGTCATCAAATGTGGTTTTGAAAGATGATGCAGCTACATGTTTATACCATGATATAAATCAGCGACACGAACTGTTTAACTGTTTTAAGGTATGTGAAAGTGGTATGGAAAGACGTTGCATTTTGATCTCGACATAATCACATGCATTTTCAACAAAAGTAGGTATGGAATGATTGATGCTACATCCTGATGCTGATATAATAACATACATCTTTCACACTTGCTGTTTGACTGTTTTCATGTTATGAACGGTGGCCTGAAATGATGCTGCAAAGCGATGTTCATATAGTGACATATAATATATCTTGCACACCAGCTGATTAACTGCTTTAAAGTCATAAAGGGTGGCATGGAATGATGTTGCATCTTGATGTTTATGTCATGACTTGCGTCGTTAGCTGTTTTACGGGTTTAGACTCATGAAAGATGGGTTGGAAAGATATTGCATCTTGCTGTTTACTTCATGTCATACATATGGCACACTTACCGTCTAACTGTTTCAAAGTCACGAAAAGTTTTATGTAAAGATGTTGCACTTTGATGTTGATATCATGACAAATATATTGCTCACTAGCTGTTTAACTCTTTTAAGTCATGAAAGATGAACTGGAAAAATGTTGCATCTTGATGTTTACTTCATGACTTCAGTCTGGCACAATAACCCAGTAACTGTTTTAAAGTAACAAAAGGTGGTATGGAAAGATGATGCATCTTTCTGTTGACTTAATGACATGAGCACGTTAGCTATATAATTGTTTCAAAGTCACTGAGGTGGTGTGGAATGAATTTTCATCTTGATGTTGATGTTATAACATACATCTTGATAACACTTGCAGATTCATTGTTTGAAAGTCATGGAAGGATGTTGAATCTTGCTGTTAACTTCATGACATACATCTGGTACACTAACAGTTTCAGTGCTGTAAATTCATGAAAGGTAGCATGGAATGACTTTCATCTTGATGTTGATATCATAACATAAATCTTGAACACTTGCTGTTTAACTCTTTTAAAGTAACGGCGGTGGCATGTAAAGATGCAGCATCTTGATGTTTACTTCAAGACTGTTTAAGTAACTAAAGGTGGGCAAAGATGCTGCATTTTGCCCTCCAACTGTTTAAGTCTTAAAGTCATGACAGGTGGTCTGAATGATGTATTTACTGTTGTATGTTTTGAAGTCAACTGCTGTTTAACGGTTTGAAAGTTATGATAGGGGGCATGGAAAGAAGTTGCATCTTGATATTGTTATCATGACATATATCTTGCATATTACCTGTTTATTCCGTATATTCAAATCTCATAATCTTGTGCCTGAAAAAAAGATGTAATATGTCTGTTGCAAACATTCTGGACCCCTGCTGAAAAATGGGATGTCAAACAACCAAAGCCCCCGTTTGAGTAGATTGCTGGTCAGTACAAGTCCTCTACTGGCTATTTATTTGGTTTATTCACTGTTATGGCTGTGAACAAGACATTTTGAGAGGAATAAAAGCTGAAAACACGTCTGGTGTATTGAATTCATTTGTGTTTGACATTATCTTAAGAAAAAGGAAGCAAGGAAGAAAAATGAAAGACCAGTAGATTGATTTCTTTCTGTAAATCCGCAGTTATACAAAATTACTAATTAAATATTCTTAATAATAAGTCAATCAAAAACTTAATACAAAGATTCAACACATAAATTCTGAGGCAGACTCACCTCAAAACATTTCATTTGAATAATGTACATTTTTACCTTATCTTGTCAGGACTTTACGCACAGCACTGGAGAAAACAGTCAGGTTCTTTCCCCGTCTCAGTCAGGGACCCACAGTAGGCAGCAAGCATCACTCTCCTTTTCCTCCATCTTAATCTTCATCATTTATCCCAGTGCAGCCCCTCAATGACGCCGTTACATCAAAGAAAACGCGGCCGTCATGAGACGTTCACACCCACGCGCCACGTCAAACACTCGCCACCCGCCCACGTTCTCCGCTCTCTTTCCAAAAAATATTTTGTTTAATATACACAGCAGGTTTGTAGCAAACTGTTTGTAAACAATAAGCCATGGATTAGTAATGAAAGACCTCAAAGCTCGCCTTGTTGCCCGGCAGCGCACATTTATCCAGAGTGACATGGGAAAAGTGTTAAATCTGAACAAAGAATTTCGACAGAGAAGCAGGCTGGCAAAAGTCGAATATAAAAATAAGGTGGAGATGAAACAAAAGAAATGGAACGCACGGGAGGCAAGGCTGAGACTGAACAAAATGTCGCGTGACAAAAAGACAGGTGGCAGGGGATGTGCTGCTGTGGGCTTTGCAGATGACTTACTTAAACAAGTTTTAGATCAGGAGTTTTCTCGTGAATATGAAGTGCTTTGTTCTCCCCCATCACAGTGTGATATTTTAGTGGATGAGAATGTGGTAACATCTTGTCTCTCCAGGATTAATCACTTCAAAGCTCCCGGACCAGATGGTCTGAAAGGACGGGTGTTCAAGTCCTGCGACCATCAGCGAAGCCCAGTGGTCACACGTACGATTGTTTCACCTGTTCCCCGACTGTCAATTATTTCCTCAGCTATGGAAGACCTCCATCATTATTCCACTTCCTAAAATTGTTACACGCCAAAGAGCTGAATGACTTCAGACCAGTGGTCTTGACCCCTATTCTTGCTATAAAAGTGCATGGAGATGGTTGTGTACAACCAATTAGTAAATGTCATTACTGATCAGCTATATCCTTACCAGTCTTCATACAAAGAAGAGGAGAGGATGATGCCTGCTTGTTTCTCTACAATATGGTAGCCAGTCACCCAGACAGCGATGACACCCGCGCACGTGTTCGGTTCAAAGACTTTCGCGTTCAGTATCATTCAACTACACTCCTGCCAGTGTTTTAAATTGTTGACAAATGTGTGAAAATCAAGTCATAAAATCTTCTCCAGAGAGTCTGAAACATTTGGCATTGAAAATTTAATCTTGCAAATCTCACATTTTGTACAAAACCATAGTTAAAGTTAATATCTAGTTGTTATTTTGTCATTGTTATCACAGGCCAGTATAAGTGTTTTGTGTAAAATATTGTATTAATAATGAAAGCAGTTGCTTGACACAAGGAATCAGACCAAGATGATATTAAATGAAAAAAAGGAAGAAACGTTCGTTAACAGTCTTTGCAAGCGAAACCTTCTTCTATTACACTCCAAGCGATAAATTTGCCTTATAATCGTCTTAGACACACACACACACACACACACACTATATATATATATATATAGACACGCCCGCACGCACGCACACACAGGTGGTTATGCGAATGTGACATCCCGTTCTAGTCTTCTTCACATCCCACCACCACTACCCACACCGTTATTATCGTTTCAAATTATTTCTTCCTCTAAAGTATAATTTCCTCCTTCTTGTCATATTTGCTTTCTACAGCGCCAGAATGCAGACGACAGCTTCTCGTTTGTATGACAAGATTTTGCAGAAATAATCAAGCCCTTTGGGATTGCTCTGTCTTTCTCGACCGGCGTATAATGTTGAGGGAGTTAGTATATGGATCTTTTTTATTTTGCTTGGTTTTTAAAAGTGCATAAAACAGGTTTTGTAAAGCCCTATCATCCTGGGGCCAGCTGCACAACACATTTCTAATTTTAAACACTTTTAAGCTTAAATCTATGTAGATAATAAGTTTAAAGTGCACACCACAATTTTAGAATTTTTAAAGCTAAAACCACTTTAGGTAAGATAAAGTTGTTAAAGTTTGATTTTCCATCGTGTCAGTAAACATTTTTTGTATGTTCTTGAGCAACGCCTCTAAAGGGCAGAGAAGATATTTTGCTTCTTTAAAACAGTTTTAAGGTTTAGAAACATGTTGTTCAACTGGCCACTGACTTTGATTGGGCAACAGAGCTGTATAAATAATGATAACAATATTTAAAATAGATGTTTTGATGGTTAAAAGCGCTAATCAGCAGTAAAATTCTTAGATATCTATTGATGGATACTAAAGTCTACAACAAAGTCACTGCATCATATAAATGAACAATAATCATAAACGGGATATTTTAAACCGAGGCTCTGTATGGTCATTTTTGAACATGCACATATTTTCCTTAAGTGAGCAGATCGGGATAAGATTTCTAGACATACCTGAGTGAAGATACCCAGTAACACTGCTCTTGTCTTAGCAGAACATAGAAGTCCACAAGGTCACATCAGACTAAAATTTCCATCCTAAAATAAAATTCAGCTCTACCTTCTCACGCATTTACACATAGCCTTAAAAACTTAATGCTTCATCAATATCTACAGAACAATAGTTCATCCATAACAAAGAATCATTACTGCTGCATTAAATAAGTTGTCCAACATACACAGTGGACATGCAAGTAAAACTGATTTGTAACAAACCTTTAATGAAGATGAGATTTGCAGAGAATAGTTAAGGCAGACTACAGACTTTGCTACGGTTTTCGAAAATAAACATCGCAGAACAACAACAATACCACCATGAACAATACAAATAAACTCTGCCTTGAATAATACCAGACTGCGTGGTGCAATACAACTCTACAGGACAGAACGCTTGTTCTTTGCTGACTAACTCATGACATCACACCCTATTGTATGTAATGAAGTATTCAGGGTAGCACATGCTACGGTCATAGACAACAAATTCGCGGAAATTCCTGACAGCATCATCGATAACGGAATGAAAATGATATGGATCGTCGCAAGAGCAGACGTCCTTGAAACATCTCTTGCACGGCGGACGTTTGAACTTGGCGGGGTCAGATTTGGTGTTTATGAAAGGGTTGCCTAAAACCATTCGCACCAACACCATTGTTTTTTCCTCAGAGGTTCTCTGATGCTTATCATCTGAAAAATTGTAAGTTGCTTAGCTTTCATTCTTTTTTAATCTTTATAAACGACAATGAGAAATTTCCTAGTTAAAGTAACTGAGTGCTAAAGACTATGTTTCTCAATGACAGAAATTCTGGGTAGCATGTGTAGCTTGCTCAATTGTAGGTATCCCATAATTCAATATATATATATATATATATCCTAAATAGATTTAAAAAGTTAATGTGTAGCGTCTATTGCTAAACATCTATTAAATATGTCTACAAAAGTAACTTCTCTGCCAATCATCCATTAAACCTGCTTATGAAAGCAACATCTCTGCCAAACATAAACCAGAGAATATTACACAGAAGTAAAAGTTGTATTTTTACCTGCGTATTGATCTGCTTTGGTGGGACTTTCTGCAGCATAGATGCCCTGTCCCAGCATGGCTTTGTCACTGGTTACCCTACTGTCCAGTCCAGTGTTAATTATGTTTTTTATGTATTTCTTTTTGGTTCCATGAAAAAGGTAGTGTTCATTGGCCTGAAATTACACATTCGTTTAAAAGTAATTTCAGGGGTAAGAAGTAACTAGTAAAAACCATTTGAATATTAATCCAGAATCAAACACATGAATCTTCATAAATATAGAGAGGGCCTGCGGTAAGCCTTAACATGACGGCCTGACCCCCAAAATCTGCAAAACAAAATTCCAATACAAGATGGGAACTGTTGAGTAGTAGTTTTCCTCCTGCTCTAGACGAGAGAAGAGACTCAGAATTAAAGTCATGTGTTGGGGGTCGGCCCAGCTGCAGTTCACCAGTTCGCCACCAAACAGACCAAGAGACAGCTGGACGGCCATGTCATAGGGTCTCGTAAACAATTGTGTGTCGTGTGTTAAGCATTTCCTAGACCCTCACACAAGAAATCTCTTCTATACAACCCACATTCAGTCAATCATTGACTACGCCTTCACCCTCTGGCACTCCGCTAGTGGAGTTTCCATGAAACCTCTAGCAAGTGTCCAGAGGCGAGCAATAAAAGCTGTTGTACTCAAACCGACAATACATCCGAGAGACTTCACCTCTCTGGGTGTCCTTCCCCTCACGAAAAGACTTAAATTTAATAAATGTATATTCATGTACAAAATACTGACCAGTTAATTTGTCCCCCAGGCTCGTTTCGTTGTGTTTTTTTCAATTATACTCGGACTTCCCCAAAACTAAATACTCCAAATAATAGACCTTTTGAAAACTAGTCTCAAATATTCAGGGAGCGTGCTGTGGAACAGCCTTCCTCTCCATCTCAAGCAGCTGAACTCCCTGAACTGTTTTCGACGCCATCTACTAAAATATTTGCAAGAAAATTAGATGAGCCCTCTAGAAACACCTCCCAATTCTAGGACCCATGTAAATATCTGCTTTTTTTTTGTTTTGTTTTTGTTTGTTTGTTTGTTTGTTTTTTCTCTTACCAATCACCTTGTACATATTCACCTTCCACTCTTATTTGATGTTTTATCTCATGTTTATTAACAATTTTTCTTGTATTCTTTTAATTATCTGTGTATTATTTCCCCAAACGGGGCGAGGGCTGAATGAAAAAACAAAAACATTTTCTTGCTTATTTACCTCTCGTTAATGAAGAATTGTCAATGTCATCATTAAGAGAATCATTTCCATTAACGGGATGTCTTGTAAGTAAAAGTTACCTTCATTCAGTCTTACCTCAAATGGAAAAATCTCTCGACGAAGGGGACTTCCTGCTGGCACATTTGCTGTCGTCTGTACAGGACCTGATGATCCGGGCAACTTGGCTATTGGCCGGAAATGAGCATAGCCATTATCCTTATAAATCATATCTCGACGATGAGAGTATTCTGTCCAGAGCCCAGGATTTTCCAGTCGCTCGACTTTCACAACCTGAATATTGCACGATTTATGTACATCTTTAATTCTAAATAATCTTTAAGAACAAGAGAAATAAATTTAAACAATGTAGACGACACTAAACAACGAACATAGCATTCAGAATGTGACTCGACATTTAAAGTCACCTAGGTACACATGAAAGAATCTAACTTTCAAAAATAGAAAAGTAAAAATAAACTATTTGAATATTAGTAAAAGTGTGTTAAAGGAATCATTTTGTAGGACTACCCTAAGCACCGCCATGCTGGCTCTCGGCCTGTGTTGTGGGTGTGGTCGTGGCTGTTCCAGCTCCTGCTCTGCATTCCCATTATCCTCGGAAATGAGAGCATCCGCAGTCAAAAACTACAACTAATGATGATGATGAAAAATAAAACACACTCACTTGAATTCCTGTGTGACTCAAGCCCCCTCCATCCTTTCCATGTCCCACATACCGCTGTTGCCAAGTTGTTTCTACCAGTTGCTTCACTGCTGATGTCACATCGTCTTCCACAGTCAACAGCTTTCCACGCAGGCAACTCTTTTTTACTAGCGGTTCCATCTCATTTAACTGGACAAGAAAGAACGAACGAACGATGAAATATATTTTCTCCATTTCCCACAAACTGCGTATAAGCCAAGATGAAAAGAAACATATAGAAACGGCAAAACTTTAGCTTTAAGAAAACATTTATCGGTGTTCGTAAACACACACACACACACACACACACATCAGGTTGGACACCCATAAGATACGCTAAGGTATAAATGGCAGAGACCAGTGTCCTCCCTCTTGTGTGGGTGTGGCTGTATGGTCGTGTGTATTGCGGGGTGTGAGAGCTAACTTTCAGGAATGGAGACCTGTGCGAGTTTCCTATGGTATCCTGCTTGTCATCTGTGCGGAGACCGTAGAACCTCTTTTCCACACAGTGGGGTACATTTTTAAAATACTTCTACACTTCCGCGGATAGTCTTGTCTGGTGTTTTCCCCTGAGTTTTGTAAGAAGAGACAGCTGTAAACTTATCACTGGAGATACGCGGGGGTCTTAATTACTTTATGGAATACCTGCCTTGCATCCTGAGCCACTTCAGGATTCAGCATAAAGTAATTTTGGCCGGTTGTTTGTGGTGACTTGGAGACGAGCCCAGATCTGTCCGAGTAGAAGTGGACTGGTCTTGCTTATAGGAGTATTAGAGGACAGAAAAGAAATAGAGAATCATTATCTACGTGGAGAGCTGTGGATGACTATATGACTGACCAAGGACAGTTGGTTGTAGAATTAGCTTTGTAGATCAGCACTAGGATAGGTATTCACTGTTGTCATGTCGAGACTGGTCTGATATAAACGAACTGTTGAAGAAAGGAGATGGAAGAGTTGCAGGGAAAATACTCGTGTGTGTATCGTGGATGTAAACAGCTGCTTTTCTCTCTGACTCTCTTGAAGGATCAGGGGTAGCTCGTATTAGAAAGAGAACGCATGAAGACTGTGTGGTTTTTCAGCAGTTTTGATCCTACTTTTTCCAAAATCATTTTCTACACCATGTCATATCCCAGCTGGCCTGGGCTCATCTGTTGAGGCAACCTCTTTAAAAGACATCTCTACCCTATAGGGTTGCTTGTGGGAAAGTGTTGGGTCTGTGCCTTTCAAAAATAAGACCTGCAATCAGTTTGCTATGTAGGCCTACTGCTGGAGACAAGGAACGGTACTTCTATGGATACTCTAGAAACGTTGGAACAGTACAAGAGATTTGTTCTGAAACTCTTTGACCTTCGGAATAACTGAAATAAGCATTAGTTAAAGACCACCTACATGCGCTACACAGTGTAGCTAAGGCTAAAACTAACAAAACCAGATCATTTTATTTGGTAAATGTTGACCCTAACCTTCCAGTAAAATGGAAAGACACTCTTATCCGAGAAGGATTTTCTACGTCTGCATTTTCCTTTTTCTTTCGTTTCCTGAAGTTGGTCCGTCAACAACTTCTCATCGGCGAAGTTCATACTCCTGCTCATCCATAGTCTTTGGTTTAGTAACAGAGGCAGCTGACGTTCATCTGCAAACATCAAGATTCCTTCACATGAATAAATCTCGTGTAAACACTTCTTGGTCTGCATGAAATAATACATGGAAATTAAGCCTGCGCGTGATACATGACCAAGATGATATAAAAAGGATTAATAGTCAAAGTAATCTTAGATGTCTGGGACAATTTTATAAATATTTGGATCCTTATTTATAGGTCATTCCATAATATGTGTCATCTGGAGTATTAATGACTCAGAGATTCAAAGCTGTAATTAAAGTGAACTCTTCCTATAATTAGTATCAAAGCTCCGAACCTCTTTACCTGATCTCTTTGACTTTTCACAGATTTCTTCGAATGCTTTAATTTTTTTGTCTTGTAGAAGGTCTGTTCATCAAAATGAACGTCTTATAATGATCTTATGTTTTTTGGCATGAGATATTCTATGACTTATTGTAAGAGTTTGTGTTGCAGACTAAGTATGGTAGGAAAATTCCAAAGTGGGCTGAACAGTGCACGTGGCTTAAAGGAAGACTGCTAAATGTTAATGTGCAGCTTGGTCATGTGATTACTTAACTAACCGCAGCTAACTTCGAATATCAAGAAAACCGGTTACCTGATTTGTCAGGGAAGAAAACAGCGATAATTAATTGATGACAGAATGAGAGGATTGTTTTTTGCTTTATATTTATAAATACCACACGCTTACTGCCCGTTAGGCACTATGCAAAAACCTTTTATCTTTAACTATGATGCTTGAGTGCGCAAACGTATATACACTTATACACATTTAAACATATCTTTACATCCATAAGTATTTTCATTCCTGTATTTCACCCCAATAGAATAAACATTTTAATAAAAATAAACAGCCCCATTTCACTTGAAAAGATGAGTCATGGCTTTGAATGAATGAGTGAAAAGGAATTTCCTACCTGTGTTGTCCTCCATGTTGTTAATCAGTGGACTGCTGTGTGTGAACCAGTGAGTGGCGAGACCTCACAGGTGTGGGAAGGTGATCAAGTACTGTTTCTCCCTACGAATGCTGCTGAGATTACAATAACAGACAATGCCATGTCAGTGATTATTGAAAATACCTCAACCTTACAATGAAGACAACAGTCATACTACGGTCATTCATCTGTACTTGAAAATAAATGAAAAAATAATTGAAGAGGTTCTCGTTGCATTGCCTAAGTATTTTCTTCATTATAGTAAAAATAAATAGATTGTTGTGATTATACTTATAAGGAAATTCACGGATGTAATAATACTGACTCTAACTTTTCCAGGCGCTATAGATGTCTGCTTGTCAACTGCTCTGGAGAAGCTTATTAGCGAAACTAAATAAGAGCAAAGTAAAATTGAAGTGTAATTAATATACAGGAATACAGCTGGTGACCTGCTAATGTGTATCTCAGTTCTGTTTTCTACATCTTATTCAAAATACTGAGTAGGTAAGGCTGTGTGTCGTCCTTCTCACCTGTGTCATTACCTTACGGCTTTCTAACAAAAATGAGTTGTTCCTGTATAAAACCTTCAGTTTGACAAAAACCAAATGTTGTTTTAAAGCACGCGCACGTCGTGGACACAAACATATATGGGGCGCCAAGAGGGGAATTTTCTCTACTTTCTCTCTCTAGCTACAGAACTCTGTAACTACAGAGCGCATTCTCTAGCTAGACAGAGAAAAACTCGGTAAAACCAAATTATTTCATTTATACAATTCCATTCTGTAGCCACAGAAAGCTTTCTGTACTTAGAGAAATCTCTCTGTAGTTAGAAAGCTTTCTCTAGCTACAGAGAAGATTTCTCTAGCGACAATGGTGTTTGTACCGAACGAGGCTGGCTCATTTGCATATGGGACAAGAAGGTCAAAGAACAACCAATCAGAGGCCTCGAAACATGGCCTCACGTTCTTGATGTGATGTGTACTTGCCGAGTGGAGTTCGTCTGCTATGATTTCATAGAGCAATCGCAAAAAAACTATTTTTTTTATGTCAATTATCTCTGGATGAAAAAGATGTCTGTAGCTAGAGAAAGCACACGAATATATATGTACCTACCACCGCCACAAAATCACGCGAGAAAACACACAGACATGCGCGCTCACATATGTGAACACTCAAAGCAGAAGCAGACTACAACACAAACACCTGGAGAGCATCTGCCTGCATCTTACACTTTTCCTTCTACAGCTTAAGTGTGAAGACTTGGACGATGTTCAGTACAGACCTCTCTAAGTGTGTTTTCAAGAAGTGACACCCAGTCATGTCACCTGATCAGCTGTCGTCATCGAGTGATACTGTAATACACAACCACCTACGACTACTGTTTCACCCGATATGATCTACCCGTAAGAGCGAGAGACGACCTTTGTCTAATGGTGGACAGGGTGAAAGATTGCGGGGAGATGAGAAGTCATACAGAAATCTCAAACATCACCACATTGGACCACTTTGTCGTCTGAATGCAAAGTGAAGAAAAGAGACTTAAAGGAGTACATCACTTTTGGCGATATTTAAAGATAGGATGGGGGAGCATAAATATCAAGAAATTCACAGCCACTCTAAATACGTGTATGCGTTTATGTGTGCGTGCGTGCTCGCGGGAGAGAGAGCTAGATAAGGATGTTAGAGAGAAGACTATGTGTGGTAAATTCACCTCTGACCGCCGCTTTTTCTTATTTTAACCCAGTTAACTCGTGTTAGTATGCAGCTGATATATAATACTATCTACATCATAAACCTAATAATGGCACATTCATAGAATTGCCACAACTCAAGTAGTTTCTCTCTTGAAAAATCTCTCTGTCTCCCTACTAAAGGTTTTGATTACTATATCATCTAGCATCCTCTCATATATTATTCCTCCTCTTTTTACAATACACATTATTGGAATATACGACTATTGGACATACCAGTTCGGGCGTTCAGATAACGACACACAAAAAAGATAACAAGAAACTTTTTTCCCTTCTGTAAAGTGTGAAGGCCACGGTTCTAATACATCAATTCCGTCGTTTTTTCGTCAAGAGAAACTTTCTACCCTGTCTAGTTAAATATTCATTTTGTTAGGCAGCACTTCAAAGTCGAAAAATAAGACTTATTTGATGTTTTTCTTCGTGCAAAAGTCGACCTCCTTTTGCTGTGGCCGAGAGAGAGAGAGAGAAGGAGAGAGAGACCGAAAAGTAAGTCAAAATTTTCAAATAGATTTACAGAACAAGATGGTGACAAGGGTTAAATAAACAAAGAACCCAACAATTTATTTAACAAGATACTAAAATCAGTGTAACAACAGCAATCAAAGTAAAATAGCGACTAACCAGAATTTCAAAGCCACTGTCTCTTCCATCCGGCTATCTCTGGCTCGGTCTGTTTGAGTACTAGACTATTTCTACTTTATATTCTGGTAAATCTGCACGTGTGACATTCCTCACATTACAGGGTACAGTCATAAAAATTAAAACTGTCATAAATCCCTCCCCTTGGACACCATCGCAAGTCTGAAATTCTAACTCGGTTAGCAATGTTATTCACATCTACTTACTAAATTGTGAAGATGACTTTTTCTTTTCCTGTCAGTCGCCCCAACGTATCTTGTGCCTGTGTGATAAACAGTATTTCAACTTTTTGTCAGTCAACATCCCTGTTTATGTCATGCTTTATTCCTATAACTCGGCTAGCTAACGACTAACAACTCAGTTTCGCCTTCATATAATGCTATTTAAAATGTACAGGCTGAAGAAACTAGATATGCTTTTAGAAGAGCCATAAATTCTTTTCTCTACTTACTTGATCCTGGTTCACGTGCTCTTAAAAAAACTCCTTAACCTCTTTTACATGGTTGAATATCTCCGTGATGCTGTATTACCCAGAAGGGTCTTAATTCTCTTGAACATCTTCCTGGTCTGACTCTGACTGAAAGAGGTCAACGATCCACAAACATGATAATTATATGTGACTATGTTTACCGCAGTTTACAGCCACTAAGAGAACTGGGATCATATGTTGAATAGCCTTATCCGTCGCCTGAAAGTGCTAACGAGAAAACCTATGTTTCGTCAGGGTGGGCAATACAATATGTATCCAGTTACTCGGGCCTCCAGTCTGGCATCTCCTTCCTCCAGCATCGCGAGCTGACGACCTTTGTGTGAGGTCCTTTCTGGGAAACAACCTTAGTCATCGGATCTGGTGAATTTTCTTGCACTGTTTACACCTGTACAGAAAACTAGAGTAACCTACACATTGGTACCCGCCCTTGTGGTATGATCTGCTCCTTCTTTCTTTCATTGTGTGTGTGGGCGCGCGCGTGCAGGATTCGTTTATTGCAATATTTCCGAAGAAATTACATTTTGGACACTGTGGAGCAAAGCTGCGGCTGGAAATAATATTCTAAGGGTTCCTAAATGTTTAGCCCATAAATTTTGCATCAAACACTGTTTGTATCTTTAGAATATTTAGAATTGCTTGCATAATTAAATTGAAAATGGTGGATATGTTGACAATTGTATGGTAGCTCTGTTTAATTGTATTAAACTGTGTATATAATCTGTGATTGTTCGTCAGCAAAAAGAAAAGTTTGCATTTAGCAATGAGTAGTTAAAATTCAACTATACTCCTATTTATCCATCCTGACATACAAATCGAAAAGAAATGTCCTTCTCGTCGGTAATTATTCAAACATTTTATCTTTAATGAAGTTGTGAGCAGGACTGCTTTGACGCATTTGCATTTTTTGTTTCTAAAAGTGTCTGAATGGCTCCTTTTACACTATGAAATATATGGCCAGTGATAGATTTGTTGTTACACTTCCTATTAAACTTCGCGAAGGCTCATCCACTACCCCTTTGATCCTCCATAACCTTTCATTGCTGCATACACGTCTACTCTTAAAGATACTTATTTTGACACAGAAATATGATTGTAATGGAAATTACAAAAATATATGGTGGTATTTACAGTCGATTTGCAAATACAAAAATATATACTCTGAAAAGAAGTCATGGTAAGTAAAACAAAACACAGCGTCAACAGTTAGGGGCATCTCTCAGGAATTATCCCAGTTTCAGAAGGTAACTTAGGAAATTTTCTTTAGCCACCTTTTTCCTCAAATGAAATTTTAAAACAGAGCTCTATGTCCTTCGCTAATCCACTATTGACATCATTTATTTCTCTTCCAGCTTATTCCGTCTTCACTTCATTAAAAATTAATATTTCTCTGTAATGTTCTGAGGCAAAGTCATGGAAGTAAAATAATGATGCAGTGTAGTGCAGATGAACCATTTCGCTTAAAATATATATTGCACACCGAGGGAGACGGTGTCCTTGGGACTCTTCCAGAGAGTATGGCATGAACATATTCTATTTTTGATGGTTAAGACCGCAAACCAGCAGTAAATATCTTAGAAACTGATGGATGGGGACCAATCTACAGCAAAGTCAGTGCATCATGTGAATAAGCAGGGTGATATCATAAACATGATATTTTAAGATGATGCTTTGTATGGTCGTTTATGCACCTAAACATAAGTGAACCTATGAGGATAATATTTCTAGACATACTTTTTTGTGAAGATACCCAGCAACACCGTTCTTGTTTCAGCAAAACATAGAACTCCATATCATATCTGATTAAACTTTCTATTCCAGAATAGAACTAAACTCTATAATCTTAAACATTAACGTATTACTTTCAAAAATGCTTTATATATATATATATATATACAGAACAATATTTCATCGATAACAAACAATCATTATTGCTGCACATACACCGTATTGCACCACATTGCTACATACCCGTATCGCCTGCATCACAAGTAAACATGTCAGTAAACTTGATTATTAATTCAGTTGCCAGTGCAGTGAGACTTTCAGACAGCAGGTAACGCAGACTACAGACTTTGCAACGATTTGTGAAAATAAGCCACGCCGAGCAACATAAATACAAATATAAACTAATGAAAGTTATTGGCTAACATTCAGATCTGCTTTGTTTTATGTATCTTTAGCCGATTTCTATCAACATACTAAATCAGGATATCAAGCAATGGCAAATCGATCGAAAAGACATTTTAACTAGCACATATACATATGACATGTTAGTTGGTGGGCATTGTTATACTCTATAACGTTTTTTTCATACGATTTCCATCTTTTTGTTTTGCTTTCGCTTAGCTGTTGTCCTTGTCTAATTTTCAAACATTACAAAAAAACCTGCCTTGAATAATACCAGACTGCGTGGTGCAGTAGAGCTCTAAACGATAAAATGTTTGTAAATAATCATGACATCACACCCTATTGTATGTAATGAAGTATTCAGGGTAGCACATGCTACGGTCATAGACAACAAATTCACGGAAATTCCTGCCAGCATCGTCGATAACTGAATCAAAGTGAGATGGATGGTCGCAAGAGCAGACGTCCTTGAAACAGGTCTTGCATGGCGGACGTCTGAACTTGTCGGGGTCAGAACTGGTGTTTATGAAAGGGTTACCCAAGACCACTCGCACCAACACCATTGTTTTTTCTCCAGAGGTTCGCTGGTGCTTATCATCTGAAAAATTGTAAGTTGTTTACCCTTAACATTTTTCAATAAAACTTCTTTCTCAAAGCAACAATTGCCTATTTAAAGTACCTGAGTGGTAACATAAAATGTTTCTCAAAGACAAAAAATCTGGATAGCATGTGCAACTCGTTCAATTGTAGATACCCCATAGTACAAATTCAATGTAGACTTAATAGATTTAAACAGTTAATTTGCAGCTTCTTTTCTTAATCATTCATTAAACATGCCTACAAAAGTAATATCTCTGCGTAACATAAAACAGAGAATATAACACAGAAGTAAAAGTTGTATATTTACCTGTGTATTGGTCTGCTTTGGTGGGACTTTCTGCAGCATAGATGCCCTGTCCCAGCATGGCTTTGTCACTGGTTAAACGACTGTCTAGTCCAGTATTAATTATATTCTTTATGTTTTCCTGCTTGGTTCCATGGAAAAGGTAGTGTTCATTGGCCTGAAATTACATATCAGTTCAAAAGTAATGTCAGGGGTTAGAAAGATCTATTGAAAACTATTTGAATATTAATCCCGAGTCAAACACGTTGATCTTTGTGAATATTTTTAACCATACAAGAGGCCTGTGATACGCACTGGTATGATGGCCTGACACAAACACTTTACAAAGCAGATTTTTATCCTTCGTATGCCTTTTACATTTGATGCGGAACAGTTAAGCAGTAGTTTTTCTCCTCCTCTAGGAGATAGAAGAGAATTGGAACTCAAGTCAGGTGTTGAGAGTCGGACCCCGGCGCTGACACAAGCTACGGTTCACCACTACAACACTAACTGGACCGAGTGATGACTGCACGGCCATGTCACAGGGTATCGTAGACACCACATTGTGTCTCGTGCTATAGGCTGGGTGATGTCTTACGTCCAAGTCTCTACCGAGCCCTTGCAGTTTTGTGTCTACAAAAATGGTTAATAAAGACACGAAGGCATAACAGAGTGGCCAGTTAGAAATCATCTGACTGTACTCGCTTATATTAGAGCTTTGGCTGTCACAACTCTAACAGTACGTGCGTATTGTCTTGTCAACAAGTGTTTCTGCGACCATGATCGCTGTAGGGGTGTAAAAGGTAAAGGTAAAGGTCATCCCATAACCTTTTCAGGTGGTTGGGGAGTGAGGTGTTAGAGACCCCACCTTTCTCGGGGCCAGCTTTTACATGAGGGTGGTGCCAATCTCCTCTCCCTCGCTGCCTTACCTTCCCCAACCCTCTATAGAGTCAGGTACCCATTCCCGTCAGCTGGGTCAACTGGGGGAAGTTTGCTGCGCTTATTGAGAATTGAACCAGAGCGCTCTCGGTTCGGACGCGAGCGCTCTAACCACTCGGCCATCCGCTTCCCTTAAGGGTGTAGGGGTGTAGGATTGTGACAAGTGCACGGGACCTGTTGTGAGGAGACTGATTATAGTAGAAGAGACTGCTCTCTCGTTTGCTGTCAAAAACCAATGATAGCCAGTGGTGACAACTGAAATAGTAGGGGACAAGCACGCAAACACTTTGCTAACACACATCGCATAATACATCGTCTGACGGGCCATAAGAGAATGAATGCGTGCTCTCTCTCTCTCTAAAACACACACACACACACAAAGGGGTGTGTCTAATTTTAAATAATAACAAACCCAATGTTAACCATAATATATACTGATGAGAACATCTAAGTAAACCGGCAGCGAAATTTCAATAAACGTAGGAAAAAGACACAAAACTTTGCTTCCAACACCTACTCAAACATGAGAACGATTTCTTGTTGTTTGATTTGTTTTCTTTAAATTAAAAGTTACCATCATTCAGTCTTACCTCAAAAGGATAAATCTGTTGACGAAGGGGACTTCCTGCTGACACATTTGCTGTCGTCTGTACAGGACCTGATGATCCGGGCAACTTGGCTATGGGCCGGAAATAGCTATAGCCATGACTATGATAAATCATTTCTCGACGATGATTGTACTGCTTCCAGAGACCCGGATTTTCCAGTCGCTCAACTTTCACAACCTGAATATTGCACAATTCATGTACATCTTTACATAATCTTTAAGAAAAGAGAAATAAACTGAAACATTATAAATGATATTAACAACTGAACCTTACATTCAGAATGAGAACGGGACATTAAAAGTTACCTAGGTACACATGAAATCATCTAATTTTCAAAATTAAAGCGTAAAAATACATTAATAATAAAAGAGTAACAATCAAATTATACTCACAAATTCCAAACTTGTAATGTCTAAATACCTTGAGTAATAGAGTTATTAATTATCATTGGTCGTGAAACTGATTATGACACACGTTCAGTGCGTTGAAGATGTGTATCATTTTTACATCAATTATCAGCCTATTAGTTCTCTTTTATATCATTTCCCCCCATATTTTCTCTTTCTCCTATAATGCTACTTTCTACATCAATGAAGGTTGAGTTGTCCTCAAGCATGCTTCGATTTCAGCTTTTTCGAGACTTGATGACGATGACCTAGCAGACGGAAACATCGACTGCTGATTTAGCAAGTACTCCCTTAGCAAGTGCTCCCTTCAGAGCTGCCATGATGGTGTTGTTCAAATCCCACCGCCTGCTCTCGGCCTGGGATGTGAGCATGGTCATGACTGTTTCAGCTTCTGCTCTTCATTCCAATTATCCTCGGAAATGAGAACTCCACCTGCTGACCGATCGACGACGATGATGATGAGGAGGAGGAGGATGAAGAGGAGGACGAGGACGACTATGAGGATGACGATGATAATGACGAGGATGATTACGAGGATGATGATGAGGATGAGGAGGAGGAGGAGGATTACACTAACTTGAACTCCTGTGTGACTCAAGCCCACTCCATCCTTTCCGTGCCCCACATGCTGCTGTTGCCAAGTTGTTTTTACCAGCTGCTCTACCGCGGATGTCACATCGTCTTCCACAGTCAACAGCTTTCCACGGGGGCGAATCCTTTTCTCTCGCGGTCCCATCTCATTTAACTGGACAAGAAAGAACAACCGATGAAATATATTTTTGTCTATTGCACACAAACTGCATACAGTTCAAGATGAAAACACAAAATCTAGAAGAGACAAAGCTGTAGGAGTTTACCCTTGATCTATGTTCGTAAATATATACACACACCTACATCAAGTTAGCTACGCTAAGGTTGAGATGACAGAGACCATGGTTATCCCCATGATGTGTGTATGTCTGTATGTTCGTGTGAGGTCTAACGTTCAAGCATGGATGCATGTGCGGGTAGCACTTCGGCACTGTGTGCATACAAGAAATGTCAAACAGATAATTACATGCTTACCTGGGGTAACCTTGTAAACATTCTTGAGAATTTCGATGGCTTCATTTTATAGGTTTCATCATTGTGAGTTTATCGAGGACCGATACCCCGTCATTACTATTAGTCTCCAAAGAAGTTTAAGCACAGAAAAATTCGGGCTCGTGTGTAAGAATCTTCAGAACCGTTTGGCTTAGGTCTGTGTTGAATTCATCTCTGCCTTGACATAGTCTTACATGTGTTGGAATTGCACAATAGGACAGCATCCATTCGTTATACCTGGATGTGTTTCAGAAGATTTATTGTAAAATTTTAGAATTTTATTAGAATATATCTGCACGTTATGCTGTGCATCTAGATAAGACTTGTTTTGTCGTTGATATCTCCGGCAGAGTCGTCTTTTATATTGACTTGCAAGCTCAATGGTCGGGAATTGTGTACGTACTATGTTGATACCTACTTACCACCTTGAGAGGGCACAAATTAGGATTAATAGTAAGATTATATTTGTGTTTTGGTGTTTTAAAATATTTCTACCCTAGACGCCAGACGGGAAAGCCATCAACATTTTTTTCGTTTGTGTTTGTGGGGAGGGGTAGGGGTCACTCGTGTCTGAAAAGTACGTCTGTAAAACTGTGTGGTTGTGACAAAAGATCCCACTCTCACCAAGATCAGTTTGTACACCACTATGTCATATCTCAACAAGCATCTCATCTGACAAGACAACCTCTTTGGAGATTTCCCTTCCCCATAGAAAGGCTTCATGGAATAGCGTTGGACACGTGTATTTTATCAATAAGACCCGCAATCATTTTGCTATGTTGGCCTACTGCTGCGGGAAAGGAAGGGTACAGCGAGAATTCTATGGATACTCTAGAAATGTCGGCACATTACAAGATGTTGTAGTCTGAATCTTAATGCAGATTAACTGATGCAAAGAACTCGTTGCCCTTCCGATTATCTGAAATAACAAAACCAGATCTTTACATTCGGTATATGTTGACCCTGACCTTCCAGTATAATGGAAAGTCACTTTTATCCAATGTGGATTTTCTGCGTCTACGTTTTTCTTTTTCCTTCGTTTCCTGTTGCCCCGTCAACAACTTGTCATCGACGACTTTCATACTCTTGCTCATCCCTAGAGCTTGGCTCAGTAATTCAGGGAGCTGACTTTCATCTGCAAACATCAGGATTCGTTTATAAGAATAAATCTCGTGTAAGCACTTCTTAAATATACATAAAATTTAAAAAATAATGGAAATTAAGCTTACACGTGCTACATGACCAAGAATGACATAAAAAGGCTTAAAACTCAAATTAATCTTAGATGTGTAGGACAAATTTACACATGTGTATGTATCTTTATTTATAGGTCGTTTTCTTCACATACAAGTACGGCCATGGGCATTAGAGAAGAAATTCTATAATAGTATCATCTGGTCTATTAATGATTAAGAAAATCAATATCTCTACAATATAAATATATAAAACAGACTTAGAGGACAAGAATGGGCTACACAAGGGTTTTTTTCACTTCATAAATTCTACTACACATTGCTTTGATTACAGCCTCTCATTGTGACTTTGTTCTGCGAACAATCTGTGATAGTCTAAATGATGAAGTCGTAACAGATATGAACACATTAACAAGTACAGACGCCCCCTACTTACGAACATTCGAGTTACGAATATTCTGAAATACGAACAGTCGCCGTGCAGCTAAAATTATTTCTTCCAATACTCCCACGAGTCCGAATTTTGTAAGCAGGGTGATGTCTATATGTCAAAAACCATGCTGTAAGAATGCTTACGAGGAAACGAAAATCCGTCAGATGTGAACGATAATTTATTTATTATTTGAAGCAGATTGCTAGCAAGGTCCCCGTGTATGTCATTCAGTTACTCGGGTGCACAGGAAATTCAAGCATTTTCAAAAAAAATATTTTTTTTAGTTTAGGGATTCGGAGAAAAAAAAGTCTCGTAGAGTGTCTGTTCCTCAATATGAACTCCTAAAATGATCTTCTAGTGCCTTTTGTTGTGATATTTCCCGAGTCGTACTGCGAGAGTTTGTGTGACAGGGGGATCAGTGCACACGACTTCAGGCAATATTGCTAGATATTATGGGCCCACTTGTTCATGTGTTTAATTAACTAACCCCAGCTAACTTTGAATATCAACAAAGCTGGTTACCTGATTTATCAAGGAAAGTAAAACTATAAAGATGACTGAATGAGAAGATTGTTCTTTGGTTTATACATGCTACAGACAAAAGACAAGGTGAACCACTTGCGGTCACTGTCCCCTAGGCACTATGCAAAGACCTTTTATCTATAACAATACTTATTTGTGTGCGTCTTCTGTTTATGTGTTTGCGAAAACGTATACATATTCATACAGATATACATGTGCATAAATATTTTCATTCCTGTATTTGACCCCAATAGAATAAACATTTTAATAAAAATAGACAACCCGATTTCACTTAAAAGATGAATGAATGGTTGAGAAGGAATTTCGAATGAATGGTTGAGAAGGAATTTCCTACCTGTGTTGTCCTCCATGTTGAAGTGGACTGCTGTGTGTGAACCAGTGAGTAGCGAGACCTCACAGGTATGGGAAGGGGATCAAATATTGTTTCTCCCTACGAATGCTGCTGAGATTACAATAACAGACAATGGTGAGATTACAATAACAGACACTTGTGACATTACAATAACAGACAATGGTGAGATTACAATAACAGACAATGATGAGATTACAATAACAGACAATGGTGAGATTACAATAACAGACACTTGTGACATTACAATAACAGACAATGGTGAGATTACAATAACAGACAATGGTGAGATTACAATAACAGACAATGGTGACATTACAATAACAGACACGGGTGAGATTACAATAACAGACAATGGTGAGATTACAATAACAGACAATGGTTAGATTACAATAACAGACACGGGTGAGATTACAATAACAGACAATTCCATGTCAGTGATTACTGAAAATACCTCAACCTTGCAAAGAAGACAACAGTCATAATACGCTTCTTCATCTATACTTGAAAATAATCGACAAAATAATTGAAGAGGTTCTCGTTGCAACAGGTTAAGTAATTTTTCCTTATATTAACAATAAATAGATTGTTGTGATCAGACTAATAAGGAAGTTTAGCGAAGTATGAAAACTGCCCTTAACCTTCCCAGGCGTTACAGGAGTCTGCTTGTCAACTGTTCAGGAGAAGCGTTAGTTGGCGAGACTGAGCAAGAGAAAGTAAAAGCATAAGTGTAATAAAAGTGTAATATACAGGAAGGTAGCTGGCGACCTGCCAGTGTGTATCTCGGGTCTGTTATCTGTACCCGATTGTAAATACTGTCTGATTAGGTAAGGGTGTGTTGTTCTACTCATCTGTATCAACATTATGGCTTTCTAGCAAACAATGAGTTGTTCCTGTATAAAACCATCAGTTTGACACAAAGCGTGTGTTGTTTGTAAGCACACAAACATATACAAACAGACACACGCACACACGTGCATAAACATATGAAGACAATACCGCCAAGCACACGAAAATATGTACATACCCCCACCACGAAATCACACACGTGAGCACTAAAACAGAAGCAGACTACAGCACAAATATCGAGCATCTTCCTGCATGTTACACTTTTCCTTCTACAGCTATAATTGTAAACACCATGAGGATCTTCCTTATACACACTCGCGAAGCGTGTTTCCCGACAATGACACACCCACTCATGTCACGTGATCAGTTGTCGTCATCGAGTGATACTGTGGGTTGCAGCCACATGTGACTGTTGTTTGACCCGATATGATTTAACCGTAGCAGTGAGAGACGACTTTTGTCTGATCGTGGACATGGAGGAGTGGGGGGACATGGTAGGAACGAGTCATAAAGAAATCACGACCATCGCCTGACTGGACCACATCGTCGTCGGCGCTCTGCCACTGCACAAAATGAAAAAAATCAAACTTTAAGGACTGCATTACTCTAGGCAATAAAGATGGGGTTAGGAAGCATCAATGTTAAGAAATTCGCAGCCTCCCTACCTTGTATATGTTGTCTATGTATGTGTATGCGTGCGCCGGCTTGTTTGTGTGTGTACCTGTGTGCGAGCGTGTGTGCGTCCGAAAGAGAGTACGAGAGGGATGGTAGAGAGAAGACTACAATGTGGGAAATACTGACTGGAGTGATGTGAAGTGGCGCTTTATCGCTAGTAAAGACTATTTCTGAAAACCTCTTTGTCTTATTTGTCCTCAGTGAACCCGTGTCAGCTGACTACACTGCTATTTGCACTGAAAAAAAAATACAACCACTAATAATGAAGCGTTCATACAACTGACACATGTCAGGTAATTTGATACGAAAGATGTTGATTACTGGATAATCTGACATCCTCTCAGACAGTATTCCTTCCTCATCTTTTGAAAATACATATCTTGAGGATATACAGCTATTAGAATACCAGATCCCCACACTAAAGGATAGAACCACATTCTTTCCCTGCTCTTGAGTCTGAAGGGCAGGCTTCTAATACATCAACACTACTAATGCTGTTCTTTGACTGTTCAGATGGTCGATGAACTCTACCAGCATGTCTTTGAGTAGAATGGACATGGTGTAGTGGCTACATCTTCTGCTTCCCGCCCTACCCATCATCTCACATCATGTCTATACACCGCCTCCTTCTCTCCGCTCCTTAACTTTCAGGCTTTACATTCCTCGGACCAGACTTCGTACATCCGGTCAGCGTTTCTTATCTGTCTCTGGTCCACTCATCTGGACTGCCACTCCATATTCGCCAGTAACTTACTCTTTATATATATATCTTTTTAATTATCACTATACAGGATGCTCAATTTCAAAAATACAAAATCGAATGCCACCCACTATATAATAACACAGTTTATTTAAAACTTTATGTTAAAAGTTATTTTATTATTTTATGAGTAGTTAAAAATGGTTTAAAAATTGATGTAATTGTATGAAAGTAACTTAAAAAAAATACGTGTGTCAAGCAAAGAGGAAGATAACACAAAGGACCGCGAGCTTTTCCGTCTTTTCGGTTTCTCAACACGAACACGTTGGTTGAGCAGTTTTTTTCATTTTGATTTCAGATCCAGTCAAAACTGTCTGATTCTGATTCTGAATATGAAAGTTTTTATAGAAGGTTGAGTCTTTTTGTATGTGGAAGAAGGTAAAGAAAATAGTTTTATTCCTCCAAACAATGCAGCCAAGGAGAATAGTTAACTTTTTATAATCACAAACAGCTACTAATAACTTCTCAAATAATACACCTTGCATTAATTTTAACAAAAAAATGTCACTGTATCTGCATTTATAAGATCTAGACCAATATTTTCATCACTTTGCACTTGAAAAGAAAGTTTTACCCAAAATAAAGCAGCAGAGTCAGCAAAACAGTATACATGTTAAAACAGCAATGTCTTAGGCAACTGTGGTTAAAATTTAATCAAATTAGGGTATTCTAAGGAAAATTGAAATTACATTAAGATTTTTATACCTAAAATGCAGTCTCATTGCAAAAAGTGATCCTTCTTTGTAATGTTGATCATTGGCATTTAGTAGACCACGCTAGCAACTACTATTCATAATGAATGCAAAGATATTTCACTTTTTGTGATTTCTCTGGATTTCTTTTTATATCAGGAATGTTAATTCATTTTCCTTGAGTTTGGTATCCCACAAGTCTACTTTTGCAATATATTTGCGTTTGATCAGCACGTTTTTGCATCACAACCCAGAACAAAAGCAGAGCCCCCAGACCTCCAGTACAGTAAGAGTTAAAACTTCTCTGCAATCTTACTTTGTTCTCTTCCAGTACTGTCTGTGTGTGTGTGTGTGTGTGTGTGTGTGTGTGTGTGTGTGTGTGTGTGTGTGTGTGTGTGAGAGAGAGAGAGTGGGGGGTGGATGTATGCGTGCACATATGTGCATTAACTCTGTTATGTTTGTGCCATGAATTTTTGCAGAAATTACGTAGACGTCTGGAAATTAAGGATTATCTGTTGTGACAATGAAAGCAGTTGTCACAGACAGCTGTGAACATTTATCTTTAGCGACGGTCACAGACATGCCGGTGAGTCGACATCCTTTCCTTATGAGTGCTTCCTGATAGAAGTAATAGATAATGTGAGGATTTGTTCTTCCGATAACCAACAGAAATAGTACTGACTGTAGCAATGGTAGCATTGAAAGACCGATCGCTTTGAGTTTCACTGTATTCAGAGTACTGACATGAGAGAGGCAGTTCACATAATTCAGTCGGCACTCTTGATTTGTATGGGGCAGTATTGATGAAGGGAGGGTAAGTCGGTGTGATGGAGTATCAAGGAAAACATTCCGGTCTACGTAGTTACTACGCGCCTCCAAATCCAGCGGATATTGCGTTTTGCTAGTTTACACCAAGAAATCTTTGCCACAGGTTTGTAACTGTGGTCGTCTGGTGTCTGAAACGAGATGAATCAGGGTTCACTGTCACTTTTCTTTCTCTTTTAATGCCTGCTGACGTCGGCAGAGTGTCTGACCAGTCTGATCGTTCGATTTCTTCTGTAGATCAGGGCACGTAGTCAATCGCAGGTTATCTTCATGACAAGATTATCAGGTAGAGATGCTGAGATTGAAGGCTGATTTTGAAAAGAGTTTTTTATGTTAATTTGTGGTAATTTTCATGTTAAACGTGTGTTTGCGTCTACATCCATTGCAGACACTTCTGTGTCAGTCCATTATAACATTAATTTCTGAAATTCTGATTGAATACGGGATAGTTATACGGCCACTAGGCAACAGGACAAAGAATACACAAGCAAACAAAATTAAAGAAAGATATTAAATGTAAAAGATTGATTTGAAGTAATTAAACACAATGTAAAACTTAAGTACATTGAAGCAATATAACTACAAAAATATTGCTTAATAATTTTTAAACAAATGTTTTCACTAAGCGCGTAAATACTGCGTTTTCTAGTGTTGTTTAAATCAAGTCCTTAGGCTCTCTCTCTCTCTTTTATACACACACACACACACACACACACACCACCCACTCCCACTTACACACTAGTGCCTGACTTTTTCCTTCCTACTTGTATAGACAGATGGATGGATATGAATGTGCATGTTTATAGTGTGTAAGAGAGAGAGAGAGAGAAGACAAAAACTATGGCAGAATGTGACCTGGTTGTTAGACGCTTTAATGTAAATGTGATTAGGAAATGTCATTAGCTGACATCATTGCTATATATAGAGTGGACATCTGTCGCCCATCTGGTCTGTCACATGCATGACGGGCGCATGCTTTGCTTTACGTAGTAAGTAGGTTATTGTCTTCACCGGCCTGTGACTGGGATACAGCCTTGATTTGAATTCAGTGTGATGGTTATGTTCATATTTACTCGAAATTTGTTTTGCCACAGCTGTGAATCTGTTTTAGCAAGAAGTTCTTTGTTTGTAGAAGTTATGGAATTTAAAAAGCAGTGTATAAAATCTTTGTGAGTCCGGAGCTAGTGAATCAGTTTTGGAGGGTTTTGCTTTCAAACGCATTTGATGGTACACTTACAAAATAATACAACTCTTCTTATCACTGTCTATCTCATCCTTTATACGTCTTAGTTCCTCCTCTTGCCTCTTTTGGGACTGGCGTCGGGCGTCTCTCTCTGCCATCAAAGCTAACTCGTTTTCTGCCAGCATCCTCTCCATCTCTTGACATTTCGCGCGCTCCTCCAGTACCTTCTTTTCCTGCTCCTCCTTGATTATCGCCAGTATTCTTTCTCTTTCTGATTCCCTTATCTTCATTTGTTCTGTCTCTTGTTCTGCTTTCTTATTTTTTTCCTCCAATTCCACCACGTATTGCTTTGTCTTCATTTCCTTCTCCATCACCATCTTCAACCTCTTGGCTACTTCCTGCTCCATCTTTTCGCCGACCTCATCGTACTTGGGACAGGTATAAGGTTGGCCGCGGTGCACCATCATAAGTTTATGCACTTCTTGCAGTAGACGGTCCACCTGCGGCTGTTTGTCCTCAACTGTGTTGTCAAACACCACGTAGCGGTGGCCACACTCTTTCAGAACTGTGCAGAGTCCCTCTGGCGCCTCAGTGATGACATCCTGGATTGTTTTGTTCTCTCGTCTCAGATCGTCTCCACGAGTGAAAATGATTATGATGTACTCAGTTACCCTGGTGTCTAACAGATTTTTGATTCTCATGTAGACACCATACTCTTCCTTTGTGTAGCGGCCGATGGAGATGACATATAAAACTGCCGTGGGACCCGGATGCATACAAGCGACAGTTTTCATAACTTCTAAACCCACGTCCTTTTCCTCTTTTGTTGTGTCACAGAGTCCTGGCGAGTCTACGACCTGTTAACCGAAATTTCGGATAAAGATATTTCTAAGGTATGCTTTAAACAGTCTCGTGGAAAATATTTTGACTTAACCCCAAACTGCTGCATTTTTACCTGACCTGTTCTCTTGTTGCTGACAGCAAAACTTAATTGTCTGAAACCGTAATTTCATTACAATATCAGAACACAAGAAAAAGACATATTTCTGGATTGATTGAACATGGGACTTTTATATTGAAAACACGCTATATTTTTGGTTTCTTCCTGGGGAAGTAGTATCAAAAGTAGTACAAGCAGAAGAAGCAGCATCAACATCACGATAGCCATGTTTACCTCTATAAAACGACCGTTGCGTTCAGTCACTTGACGCAGGCTAGTAGTAGTAACAGAAGCGAAACAAGCTTGGTTGTTAAAGAGTTTCTGTCCAAGAATAGTGTTTCCAGTTGCGCTTTTACCAGAGCCTGTCTTGCCCACCAACAGGAACCGTAGTGAATGATCTGATGAGAAATTCCGTTAAAAAAAACTCGTAATAATAAATAGCATCAACTCAAATAGAGTTTAACAAACGATTGTCTATGATTCCAATCGATATAGAAAAGAAAATAAATTAAATTAAAATTAACAAACTTTTATTTGAAATGTACTGAAAAAGGTAAAATAATTTTTTTCCTTAAGTCTCGGGATTTTCTTAAATGCATATAACTTAAAATATGTAATTGAGGTTTTCATACTTATTTTATTATAAACTTTTAGTCTTTTTCAACTTTGTTATCGATTTTTTGTGTTACTTTCTCATTTATTCTCTTCATATAGGCCGATTTAGATGAGATAAAAAATAGTTTTCTAGTCTTAGAGCAGCACTTACTTATATCCCTTAATTCAGCCTATAATTTCTTATACAAAATGTAAATTAAAAGAAATTAATTTACTAAATGTGGACTGCTGGAAATGATTTAATACTGTAATATCACCTGAAATGAGTAGCTGGTTAAAATTTTATACCTCTAAGACTATGGAAAGTAGGTGAAAAATTAATTACAAAATTCCAAGACATGTGGACAGACATACATAGTGAGTTGAATAAAAGTGTGTAATAAAAATTACTCCAAACCCGCACTTTTTATAAAGAGTATAACTCCACGTGTAGACTTTTCATGGTAAGAAGGAAAAAGTAATCATATCAAATCAACTTTATTGTCCGTTCGAGGACACCCACGACAGAAATTTTCCTTTTGCTCACAAAAACATGCAACATAACGGGCAGGCATTCATACTCATACAGATATTTAAAAACGCGCGCACCTACACATTCTCACAGATAAATTGGAGACTTCTCAAAGCAGGATGCCAGTAGACCTAGCGGTCCTTGTGCTTTTTATTATGATGGTGATGGCTGCTGGCACAAAGGACCATTGATACGCAGTCTTCCGCACACGTGACACTTTGTAGCGCCTGCCTGGGGGCAGCAACTGGAAGCAGGGATGGAGAGGGTGTGTCCGGTCTGAGATGATATTGTATGCCATCTTTCTGACTGCATGAAGGTACAAGTCAGAAAGTGGCAGCTGTGGTGTTCCGATAATTTTATTTGCCTGGTGGAGGATTCTGCCCAGCTTTGCCTTGTCTTTGACGAGGAGGTGACCATACCAGGCAGAGATGTTAAAAGTGAGAATACTCTCAACTAGAGACCTGTAGATAGTCTCCAGTACCCCAGAGCTGACGCCGAAACTGCGGAGTTTCCTCAGAAGGTGCAGTCGTTGCTGAGCCTTTTTGTACATTTGGTGCGCATGATCACTAAAGGAGAGCCTTCCGTCTATCACTGTACCAAGGTACCTAAACCCAGCATCCCTCTGCACCTCCTGTCCCTTGATTTGTATAGGCGGTAAGAAAGAGGTGTTGCCATCTCCTCCCTCGTGTCCTGTTCATGGATTAAGGACCATCTCCTCCGTTTTTTCAACGTTCAGCTCCAGAAAGCTGCGGTCAAACCAGTCTAGTTCCCCCACGCAGGCCAGGGACTGTGACGGACTGCTCGTCTTTAAGGCAACCCACAAGGGCCATGTCATCTGCATACTTCACAAGCTTGAGAATACCACTGTTAATGGTAATCTCATTTGTATATACAGAGAACAGGACAGGGGAAAGCACACATCCCTGAGGGGTACCCGTGTTGAGGATCAGCTCGTCTGACAGAATCATTCCATCCATTGACAGATGTACCTTTCAGACGAGCCGGACCCCACAGCACCTGTCGGTGGAATGAGACCCACTCTATGTGGTCGGTCCTTGAGGACTGATCTGATCTACAAAACTAGGCTGGTGTTTACATCTATGTCTAGTAGGCGCTTTACAAGAAGATGTGCTGGACCGTGTTGAAGGCGCTGGAAAAATCCATGAACAGGACCCGAACATAGGTGCCCGAAGTGTCCAAGTGTTGCAGGATAGCATCTAAAAGAGTGAGAGTGGCATCAGACACACCCCTACGTGGCTTGTAGGCAAACTACAGAGGATCCAGGCGACCAGCCACGGTGGAATACAGCATGAGCCACACTGCCACCACCGCCACCATCTCCTATACCAACACCATCACCAATGCTACCACCACCATATCGACAACCACTTGCTTTATGTACATACACTCGGACTCTTCAGAAATCGTCTGTTTTCTTAGGGTTACATTGACATACTCCTCTTCCCCTGCAGCAATTTTATTTGTTGCGTTCTGGAGATCTGTAATTTAACATAAGCAATGTCAATAAGACTAAAAAGCAATAAGCAGCCGCTGTGATTTCTTTTTCCCAAAAAGTAACTTTTTTAAATACAACATGTACATATGCACATACACGCACGGACGCACACACACTGTCATTATTGCTAAAAGATAGTATTATTAGGCTCTACTGAAACTGGATAATGTTTATCCGCTAGATCCCACTCAAACGAGGGTACTTTACATTAAGTGTAAATTGAAGATTACCACGAATAGGTATGCATGTTGGACTATGGAATTATTTTCTTAGAGTAATGTGAAATACGCGCTTACCTTCCGGTTGTTTTATTCTCAGCCTCCAGTGTTTTGGCGGTGGTTCAGGGATATGCATATTGTCTGAAATTAGATCGTGGCTTTCAAACTTGAATACATTTGTTGCCGATATATGTACAGTATTCATTTTTATAATTGGATGATTCATCCCAAATAAATAATATATAATTGATAATTTGGTATATATAAAGCACTGTTGTGTGAAAGCTTATATCTGACAATTAGATAATTCTAATTGTAGCAGCTAGTGTGAATGTTGCAGTCTTCCTAAGTAGCCCGCCAAACGTGAACACTGGCCCCAGGGCACCAGGCCCGTGGGGGAATAGTCACAGCTTAACTCCTGCTACCCACGTTAACATAATCTTGCAGGGGAATCATACATGCGTCCGACTGTCCGTCGTCCTTCTCGATCTGCTAACCACGTCAGAGAGCGACGACTGCTCTCCCAGCGACACAGAGTCGAGAACTCTCCCAGTCTAGGGACATACACGTGGTTTCCTCAACCACTGCAATGCCAAGTACGGGCGCCGAACAAAAACCACTCTCCTTCAAAGTCTCTCTCTCTCTCTCAACTCCGGTGCTTTGGAGTGCAACCAGCAGACGTTCTTCTCAATTGAGAACGATGACTTCTGACTGCCTTGGCGTCGGACGTCTACATCTTACAGGTAGTGCAAGTCCTTGTGACGTAGCCCTTTGATTTCCACGGCGACAGCAGGCAGTCCTGACAGTCCATCGTCACTGAATCGCCCCCCTTGCCTCAAGGTTCTCTAACCAAGTGTCTTTCCTCCCGAGTCTTGCCCTCTTGGCTTCAGGCTCGGTCTCAAGGTAAAGTTCCTGGCTTACCGACAAGCCACACAAGACCCTAATTGTGAGCGATTTTACCTCCCTTTAAGATTACCCCATGAGAGGGAAGTGCAGCATTCTATGCAAATAACATTATAAAAAATTTTATTGTCCAAACCTTGCCAGATTTCAAAAAGCTCAGCTTTTTCCTTGACGGTGTGACTCTTTTTGTCCTGGGACCTAGTCTCTGTAGTCATGTGGTAGCTAGGAGCTACGACTTGCTTTGGCCTCGAGTCTTCTGAAAGGTTTCAGCGACTTTTAGTAAATCTCAGAAACAAACATTGTGCTTACGGTTAAACAGCAAAGTTGCTGCATTACAAATCTATGCATTCACGGCAATTGATGATGATGATTGATGATGATTGATTGATGATGATGATTGATGATGACTGATTGATGATGATGATTGATGATGATTGATGATGATTGATGATTGATGATGATGATTGATGATGATTGATGATGATTGATTGATGATTGATGATGATTGATTACCACGAATTCGTATCTTTGCTAAAGACTTTGGCATTTTGTTTTTATAGAGTAATGGGATTATAACCATGTACCTTCAGGTTGTTTGAATTTCAGCCTCCAGGGTTTTGGCGGTGGTTCGGCGATATGCATATTGTCTGAAATTAGATCGTGGCTTTCAAACTTGAACACAGATTTTGCTGATGAAGCTATGCACAATATTCATTTTTATAATCAGATAATTCATCCTAGATAATTAATTTATAATTAATAATGAGGTATAAATAGTTTGCTTAATCATATATTGTGTGAATAGTCATATATCACCTTAATTCTAAACATAGCAGCTAATGTGAAGTTCAACATTCTTTGAGAATATTCTATTGAATATAATATCAGATTATAAGAAATTTTATTGTCCAAACCCTGCCAGATTTCAAAAAGCTCAGCTTTTTCCTTAACGGTTTGACTCTTTTCGTCCTGGGAACTAGTCTCTGTAGTCACGTGGTAGCTAGGAGCTACGACTTGCTTTGGCCTCGACTCTTCTGAAAAATTTCAGACGACTTTTAGTAAACCTCATGAAAAACATTGTGTTTATAATTTAACAGCAAAATAGGTGCAGTTCAAATCTACGCCCTCACGATCATCGATGATGCTGATGCTGCTCACACGCACATTCAGTGCGTACACACATACGTGCACATTCACATATACATATTAGTAAGTGCATATAATCAGTTACACATGCAGACGAGCTCACACACGTGCTACCTACACTCAAACTCACAGACGGCCATTATAATACTTTCCGATTTTTCTACTCACTCTCACGATTAACGCTGTTCTCAGCGACCTGTGTCTGCTCATGCCTTCTCTCTTTTTTAAGTCGTTCCACAGCCTGTTCCAAGCGTAAACACTGTTGCATTGGAAGACCTTTCTTCTTTCTACTCATTTGATAGATTGACCGTTGAGTCAGCTGGGTGATTTCCTCCAGGGAATTAAAACCCTCTTGCCGCAGCAGATGAAAGGTTTCAGGACTAAGCTTTTCATTCCGGATCCATCTCTCCATTTCTGCACAGACATTTCACTTGCACACGCATAAGCTGATGCGCCTGTTTCAATAGCAAGCTAGACATGTAAAGAGGAAATTCTCCATTTTTATTCTCGATATAAATGCCTGCAATTGTAATACTTGTGAGGGAGACTACGAGTGCCAGGGTAATTGATTAAATAAATGGAGAACTAGAATTGGGATGTTATGGTTCTTTCATAGCCTGTGATGCTTTAGGCAAGTGTGGTGCTAATGGGTGACCAGACACTTAATCCCCGACACTTAATCCCCTAGACATTTAATCCCCAGACACTTAATCCTCAAAATGCCCCCAATGTTATAAATTTTGAAGTTAAGTATTATTTTAATTGTCAAACTTATTTTGATATTTACATGAAAATAATTATTTGAATTTGAATTAAATTTTTCATGTACTTCATAATTAAATTTTTCGTTCACTTCATAATTTCTTGAGTTGAAATTTCATTTTGAGGATTAAGTGTCTGGGGATTAAATGCCATCTTTACACACCAAGATCCGTATCTTTAACACAAATATAAAGGCAATACTTCTATATGGATCTGAGACATGGCGATTGACAAATGCCATCACTAACAAAATACAGACATTCGTCAACAGATGTCTGCGCCACATCCTCAACATCAGATGGCCCGAGAAGATCTCCAATATAGACCTGTGGGAGAGAACCAATCAAAAACCTCCCAGCCAAGACATCAGGAAGCGGAAGTGGGGCTGGATTGGTCACACCTTACGAAAGCCAGCCGACAACTTAACAAGACAAGCTCTGGGCTGGAACCCACAAGGGAGGCGCAAGGTTGGGAGACCCAGAGAGACGTGGAGGAGATCAGTCCACAGAGAGGCAGAGACAGCTGGCATGACATGGTCCCAACTAGAAAGGAATGCCCAGAACCGGGTCCGTTGGCGGGGTGTGGTTGCGGCCCTATGCTCCACTGGGAGCGAACAGGAATAAGAAGCTGAAGAAGAATAACCGCACTCAGAAACAGGTCAAAGACAAACGTAGATTTACACGAATATTCATGTACCGTGCGCCCCGACGTTTGAGCGGTCGAGGAACTCTCCGATTCAGCAAATTACCAAGCCTCCATTGCTGAATGAGGAACAAATTCAAATCCACGTAAAGTTAACGAGGGTTAAAAGCTAAGTAGAAAACATTTCCAGCAAACTACAGCGCCTCCCGATGGTTTAGTGGTCTAGAGATTCTCCTTCCTTTCATCAGGTTATTGAAAAGTGGTCAATTGGTGAGGTAAAGGGTTCGAATGTGAAAAGTCTGTGGTCTCACCTGAAAATGATATGAGCGCCGCCAAGATTCAGGACATGAATAGACAGCACGAACGAAATATCAAATATATTATGTATCGTGCTCTTGAAAGGGGACAGAGGAAAGTGTACCACCTATGGGAGAAAACTTCCATCGGTACGTGGAATGTCTGCATTTTACATGAATTTGCCAAGTTTATGTACCGCTGGGACATTATGGAACAACAGTGGACAAAGGCCACAAAGACTGGTAGTTAGTCAGTCGTCTCTTGACCGGCACCTGTCGTTGCGGGGGAGCACATGGATAGACCCAGCAGCTGACAGGGCCCGTCACTCTTGTCTATTGTGGGAGATAGTCAGCAGGTCCTGTACAGGACGACCAGTCCAGTCTTTGATGTTCGTAATCCAGTTCTTTCTCTGACCACCGCGGCGTTGATTACCTTTCCGAGGTACCTTGAAGGATAGTCTTCGACAAGGTGTCACATGGCTTACATCGCTTGACTGTTGATAGTAGAGGTTCCTGGTGTCCTACGAATGTGGCCATCTTGTTTCTTACAAAGTCATTGGTTTTGTGTTCTTTGTATGAGATCCGGAGCAGGCTCCTCAGGCACTTGTTCTCGAATGCCTGGATTCTCCTTTCCATTTCGGTGAGCAGAGTTCACGTGTCGCATCCGTAGTGCAGGATTGATACTACGAGGTATTTGTACAGATAGTACTTGGTAATGAACCTGATCTCATGGCTATGCTACTCGATCCTATTTAGCTGTTGCGATCCTGATGTGGATATCTGGCGTGGAGCGCCATCCTTAGAGAGGGTGGTTCTCAAGTACTTGAAACTGCTTACCTCTTTGAGCTGTACCCCGTTCATAAAGATCTCTGGTTTTGCCATTACCATTGATCATAACTTTGCTCTTTTCACTCCTGGTTTTCAATCCATATGCGTTCGAACTGACTTTCAGTCTGTTGGTGAGGTCTTTCAGTTTTTTGTTAGTACTTGCTAACAGATCTGTCATCTGCAAAATGTAGGTTGCAGATTGGTCTTCGGCCAGTTGCAATGGAATTATGATGGTTGTGGAGGGTTTTGAGCATGATGTTCTCCAAGAAGTTATTAGACAGCACTGGTGATAGCATACATCCTTGACATACGCCTACTGTGATGCAAAAGTAAGCTTTTATTTGGTTATTCAGCAGTACTGCTATTATATAGCACCTGTGACTTGAACGAGGCCTTTTTCGATGTTGAATTTTCACATCAGATACCATAGCCCCTTGTGCTAGACGCTGTCGAATGCCTTTTTAAAGTCAACGAAGAAGCTTTTCTATAAGGATGCGACTGTTGAAGATCTGCTCAACTGTGCTTCTACGTGGTCTGAAGCCAACCTGTTCTTCTGCTAGCAGCTCTTCTGCCGTGTTTTTGATGCGGTTCTGTATGACCTTCAGCATGACTTTACTTGGGTGGTTGATAAGGTTTATGGTTCTGTAGTTCTGGCACTGTTTGTTGTTTCTATTTTTGGGGGAGGAGTATGACTAGTGACTGCGTCCATTCTTTGGGCCATTCCTTGCTTTCCCAGACTTTTTGGCACAGAACAATGAGGGCCTTTACAATTTCTTTCCCACCCTAGTTGAGCAGCTCAGCTGGTACATTCTCAACGCCTAGCGACTTTCTTCGCTTCAGACTATGCCCAGCTTCTTCAACCTCCTCCCGTACGACTGGTAGGTCTGCAGGTTCACTGTTTCTAGTCTGGTTGTTTTGAAGGATGTTGGCGTCGGTCTTCAGCTGGAAGTTGTAAAGGTTTTCCAGTACTCACTCTATCGGTTTACAGTGTTGTTTTCTGTGAGAAAGTGACAATTGCTGTCCTCGATGACGAAGGTCTTGTGCTGACCTGTCCTAGTGATGGTCCTAAATAGTTGGTAGGCCATTTTTCTGTTACCTCGTGCCATTCCATCCTCTATGTTCCGGATCTGCCTATAGATCCAGTTCTCCCTAGTTGTCTTCATCCTTTTCTTGATGGTACAGATGCCTTCTTTCTGTTTGGTAGCTTCTTATGGTTTGCTTTTCTTTTCTCTTTTTAATACCCTCATTTGGTCACAGCGATCTAGGACGTCATTTGTGACCGGATTTTCTTATTTCTTTGTCGACCTAGAAACTCTTTGGCGTTCCAGTCACCGAGTACAACAAGGATGTACTTTTTCGGAACTGCCTTCACATCGTTGTTAGTTGCTATTAAAACTCCTCCACTTCGTTGTATCCATATATGGAAAGTGGAGCGCATATTTGCATAATGGTGACATTATGGGGCTTAGCTGAGACACGGATGGAGATCAGCCGGCTGGATACGGGTGTACAGCTGATGATGGCCCCGGCCACCTTCCTGTGCACGAAGGAACCCGCGCCGTACTGATGTCAGGCATCCTCCCCACTTTACCACAGTCTGTGACCGTCGTCCGTTGTCGTTTCCCCCAAAACTGTCCATCTGACCTCCTTTAGTCTCACAGTGTTTCATCAGTACCGTTTTAGCTCGTGGGTGAGATGTTGGGCTTTTCTGCCCTGGTGTAACGTGCGTGCGTTCCAAATGCCAATGGATGTTCCCATCTTGATTTTTGTTTTGATTCCAGTAGCACACTTTGGTGTCCCCCCACTGGAACCTGCTGACGGGGAACCCTGTCGTTGTTGATCCCAGCCTCGACCGATCCGGCATGTTATTTCTTCTGCGGCCTATATCCATGGTCTTAGCATTGAGTGAACCACAGCCGGTAGTCGTTTGGTTATGAACACGTAGGCGCTGGGCCCTGGCCGGTACTTTCACCATGAAAAGTCTTCGCCTGCTGACGCTGTGCTAGCATCAAGGTTTTCTGTAGAGGTTTACTCTCTTAGCCTTTATCTTTCCCAAGATTTCCCCAAAGGCAGTGGGGCCATTTTCCTGAGCAATGATTGCAGTGCGAAAAAATGAGGGAAAAAAATGGTGGTAGCGGCGACAACATAGCTATTTAAGCTACCGAATCAGACATCAAAATGTTAAGCTCATGGTCTTATGCAAGCCTATATCAAAGTGGCTGGAACTTGCTTCGATCTTCGTCATTACAGAAAAGATAAAATATTTACAAAAGATGGATAAAATATTAGATGAAACAACCTTTCCATTTTAAGACGTCTATGTCGACCGCCTCCCGTCCCGTTTGATGGTAGAGTGGAAGGGAAATACATATTTGCATGGTGTGAGTTTCTTCGTACGCAGGAAAGTGATCGGAGCCGTCATCAGCCCTTTTCAGTAGGATGATCTCCATTAGCATCTCTGCCAGGTTTTATTATATAATTTTCCAAGTTAACATTACGACTTCCATCTACGGAGACGATGATGTGAAGTAGTTTTACAATTAGCTAGAAGTGGTCATGAAGGCATCTCTGAGGAAGGACATGCAAGTCTTTTCTCGACAAAATCTGCCGGAATACATACCAGCAATGGACAGGAAAGAAAAGTAAATTTAGGCTTAGTGAAACCAAGGGCATGGCCCTAAGACTCCTGGAGGTTGCACAGAGCAACACATTCACCCTTTCCAATACTCTGCAGAAAGAAAAGACGCCAGTAACCTGAAGAAGAAAACTTTTCCCAAGATAATTGAGGATTCTGACAATTCTAAGCACTCTAATGTCCTGGAGCTACCTTTATCTTTGTTACGTTAAATCCTTTTGACAAGTTGCTGTTATTTACGTGAATATTAGGATGCTATTACTCTGAAGAAAAAAACTCTTCCCAAAATAATTGAGGATTCTAACAAATCAAAGCACTCTAAGGTCATGGACCTACCAATATCTTTGTTACGTTAAATCCTTTCGACAAGTTGCTGTTATTTGCTTAATGTTAAGATACGAAAAACTTACGTTCAGTTGAGTCCATTCTTATTCAGGTTCTCGTGTTCTATGTTTGTCAACAGGTAAAAGTTGGTGATTTCAAGACAATCGCGTCACTTCTGGGCGACTGACGTGCGACTGATCTATCTATCTATATATCTATATATAGTGTCTATTTATATCTTATCAAGGTTTTATTACCACGTGATGATTGCCACTGATGCACTACTTTTAAGAGGTACTGGCTGTACCATTCGGACATGGTCCAAAAGTGGCAAAACACTCATCTCCACTTCAGTGACGACTGTAATCTTGTACACTAATGGGTCAATAATTTATTGATATCATTTTATTGCTATAGTATTAGAAGTTTGGGGGCAAAGTCAGAACTGAGACAAGCATGCTGTTGTCTGACGATCTGGGCATCAATTCTTCCAGTTACGACTTTTTAGGTTTAAAAAAATCCTGACAATTGTAGTGAATTCCGACAGACAAACCGATCGTTGTCTACAAAGTGTTTTTAAAGCTGATTTCGATCAACGAACTTTCTTTCATTTGTCAAACGGTTTCCAAGGACACATTTTGTTTGTGAATTAATGACTAAAGTGAGTTCGCAGTCATTTGAATGAAAAGAATGAACATTCTTGCAGACTTTAATAAAATTGCTTACTCATCTTTTTACAGGAAACAAATGGGCACGTGGCCCAAGAGATGCTTCAGGTACAGAAAAAAAGAAATCACGGTTACACCAGCTCGTTTGACTATTTCAATCGTAGCACAAATTGTCTAACGAATAGAGAGCCAGGCATCTTCGAAACAAAAGAAAGTTAATTAAGAATCAAGTTACAGAAGGTATGACTACCGCTGTTTACTGTGTCTCGATATAGTGATCTTTTTCTGATTAGAAAGAGTCTTTTCTGCCTATTCCCATTTAAAATGTTATTCACACTGACGATGTAGCTGTAACAAAGAGTTGAATTATCAGAGTTGAGCAAATGAACTACATCTTGTGTATATATAGCAACTCGTGTAGGGGAGTCGACATCACTGCTTTATTTATGAGCAGTTGTAAATCCCGTGTCCATCTGTTCATAGGTTCTCCTGTAACCAACATCTTTAGTGCTGGCTGTAGCAACAAAAAGCAGTGAAATGTCGGTCTAGTTGACCTTATGGGTTACATGTCCCAATATTTCAAGACCTATTTTAAAAGCGACAGTACACGCTTTAGCTAGACGAAGTTTGCTACTCAGTCGAGGTCCTGGTTGGTCTGAGCAAAGTGCACGACCTGATACCGCAGCTGTAGCAATAATCAGAGGTTACCTCGTCAAATCTCTATCTGACTATGGCTCTTGTTCACAGTGTTGGTGGTACTCTCAACCCGCAGTGAGAAATTCACCACGAGATCCAAGCGCCTTCCTACCAAACTAATCAATCAAGGTTGATTTGTTGACCTGTACTGTTGACAACTATAATAAAGTGGTATTAAAAGTAAAAAATACCTTTTACTGGAAGCAAAGGTAAAGGGAGATTTCTTTTGCACAAAATGCGTACATCAGGGAAACCTCCTTTCCTCTATACCTTTCAGCATCTTTTAGGAAAACATCAGGCAAGAAATCACTCGTGACCTTCCCTCTTCCGTTTCCATCAGTGAGAGGCCGCCATCCAACCTACGGTTTACAGATGGCAATGATCAGACGATGGTACCGACTAAGTAAGCCCGTTAGTTATAGCAGACTTAATAACAGCGACGGTTAAAATAATCCGTCAGCATGAGTAACCCACCATGTTATTGTCGCGAGGAGATAAAGATACCAAGAAGGCAACGAGGGCTAACAGCACTGGAAAGAACAAAGTTATGGTCAATGGCAACGGCAAAGCAGAGATCTTTATGAACGGGGTACAGCTCCAAGAGGTCAGCAGCTTCAAGTACTTAGGAGCCACCCTCTTCAAGGACGGTAGCTCCACACTAAATATCCCCATCAGGATCACAACAGCAACAACAGCAATGGCTAGGCTAGACAGGATGTGGCATAGCCACAAGATAAGGTTCACTACCAAGTACAGGCTGTACAAATCCCTGGTAGTGCCGATCCTGCTCTACGGATGTGACACGTGGACTCTGCTCGCCGAAACGGAAAGGAGCATCCAGGCATTCGAGAACAAGTGTCTGAGGAGGCTGCTCCGGATCTCATACAAAGAACATAAAACCAACGACTTTGTAAGAAACAAGATTACCACCCTGGCACCAGTTAGTCCCTTCCTCTTTGTTATTCCACGGAAGAGGACGGAAGTTCCTGAGGAGAATTTTCCACTGTAATTCTAGCTCTTACTCGTCGGGTGCGCTATCTAGTCTACTAAACTACGCGTTGTGTTCTTTTTTCCTTACATCTACCACACACCCACACTTAGCCCACTTTGGAATCCACAAAAGACCCTACTTTCCCCCATCCCCCCCAAAAAGTGTATTCTCTACAGTGCGTCGTTCAGCTTCAGATCGGTTAGCTTCTCTGTCACTTGCCATATTTACTCACCACAACTGCTTACATTCTCTAGTTGCACGTGCACCAGACGACACAAGTTTCATTCGCTCAAGGAATATATAGTTCTATCTGTCGTACAACGAGGACAAACGTACAACATGTGCTGAGTCACACACACACACACACACACACACACACACACACACACACACACAGGTTTGTAAACTTAAAAGGGATTTCTTTACATTATTTACACGTGCAAACCACTTCCGTCCTACTCTACACATACCTACCTTCTACACCGATAATACCTATCGCCTACTTCTTCTAATGTCTTCTACTTACATTACTAAGCTACTGTTAACTAAAGGGCGGGAGAAAGGATTTCGAGGTATGTAAGCCACCTGAGAGCGGACCAGAGGACCGACATGGTGCAGTGGTGCTTCTTTCGCACTCCAACTAAGGGCAAAATGAAGGGTAAGGAGAGGGAATTTTTTAGGTACGTGAGCCACTTGTCAGCAGACGAAAACACCTGCACGGTGCTCTGGTACTTTCTCCACACTCAAAACTGGGTAAACTAAAACAAAGGTGATATTTCGACATACGAGAGGCACTTGACAGCGGACCAGAACACTTACACGGTGCAAAGGTACTTCTCCCACTCGAAGGAAGGACCCCCTCGCGCTGTGGTGAACCATGGTGCTGGTGCTGGTGCTGGTGCTGCAGTTTGCAAACACGTGGGAGCTACGTGCATCACCAGTTCCCAGAGTCACTCCTCTTGCTCGCGCGACTGCGTGGCTGGCCAGGTGTAGGGAAGGGAAGCGGGTGCAGGATGGAGAGAACAAAGTAGTATCAGCAGTGGACTCTGTCCTCAACAACCATCCCCCCCCACTACATTGTAATCATAATACAGTGAGCTCTTTCCGTTTCACTCGCTGGCTCAGTGAGATTAACAAAAGTAATACATGCTTAGTATAACAGTAACAAACACAAACCACATCCACATCACACCCAAACCCACACACACACACACATCCTTGCAGCCACACACACACACACACACATCCCTGCAGCCACACACACACACATCCCTGCAGCCACACACAGACACACACATCCCTGCAGCCACACACACACACATCCCTGCAGCCACACACACACACACATCCTTGCAGCCACACACACACACACATCCCTGCAGCCACACACACACACACACATACACACATTTCATGTCAGCTCCTGCCGCTTCCCAGATGGTAACTTGTATCGACAGTCTTTCGTGAGATGGCTCACGTGATTTTTATTGTGGACTGTTCTGTGGCTCCCTCTATGTATGTGTCTGTGTGTGCGTGAGAGAGAGAGAGAAAGCATATAGATGTTATCTAAAAGAGCGTATTTTTCTAAACGGGAATTTCCCATTTCTTAAAATAGCATATATTTATAACATCCATAACAAGATGACTAGAACTGTTTACACCGCCCTGTTAGAAAGACTACACTGGCAGTCATGATTGTACTGGGGAACCCAAATGTCGGGTGGGTGGGGAGGGAATACATACTGACCGTCGTCACTTCTACTCAGTTTCTCTCCGCCACAGTTTTCGTTGTTTGTTAAGTGTTCAGAATTAACCAACACATCACTACAAACTACTTTCCACAACAGACCTCCACTCGCAGTGCAAAAGCAACGGCTACTCCACCATTACGGTCTGATTCTTGTTGAAACACTAGAATTTTGCAATGAAAATCTAGAAATAAAGGACTGTGTTCTGGTTTCCACTGCAAGTATAATATAAGCCCAGTAATCATTTTCTTGGCAGTGTCTGTTGTTGAAATCTCAGAAGTGCCTGTTATTGTAATGCCATCAATATTACACAAAAAGACAAAATGCAATCCCTACACACACTGCAACTTCAGGACTGGTGATGAGCGACACAGAGCACAACACACCTGTCAAACTTTGCCCTCACAATTTTGCATTTTTCATTCTAAAGTAGAACTCATCTTTTAAAGACAATAGAAGCCCTTTTCTACTTACACTGTTTTATTGATTACAAAGTTAGAATGAAAATATGTATTCACACATTTACATGTTATATATATGTGTGTGTGTGTGTGTGTGTGTGTGTGTGTGTGTGTGTGTGTGTGTGTGTGTGTGTGTGTGTGTGTGAGAGAGAGAGAGAGAGAGCGCGTCTGCCCAAGTTCTAAAGTCTATGGTGTGCTGCTCAATTCGCGGCCATGTTTCGGACTCTGTCAGACATGTTTCAACAACTTGCCCCAAAAAAGTTCAATGACCCCACTTAGCAACAAAACATGGCAACCTCCTGGTACAGCCCCGGAGATATTTTAGGCGCAGTTATAAATAAGCGATTGCTTTGCAACCCAATCTTTTGAGGGGAAACAATTCAGATGGTGAGGATCTATCATCTCAGCTAATTACAGTTTCCATTGTCTTTTTCTTTAAGAACTTTTATAGATGACATTCAGTCTATAATTCGATGAACATTTTCATCAAAGGGAAATAACATTCGCCATTAATGTTTGTATAATCCGGTAAACCTGAAACGTAGATAAGAGAGTCAGAGTTAGAAATGGAAAATTTTGTTGCTTTCATTTCGACCAACCTGAATGGTTTGCGAAGTTTTCATATATCGGTAGATACAGGCGATATAAACCTAACCTGTAAATTTTAGCCTCCAAACCCCATCCGTTAATTAATTATCCGCTACGATTCTCACTTACGATAAACAAGCGTCGCTAACAGTGTACTACGTCACACTAGTGCACCATTCACAACACTGGCAGCAGTCAACAACAAACAGTGTACTACGTCACACTAGTGCACCATTCACAACACTGGCAGCAGTCAACACCAAACAGTGTACTACGTCACACTAGTGCACCATTCACAACACTGGCAGCAGTCAACAACAAACAGAGTACTACGTCACACTAGTGCACCATTCACAACACTGGCAGCAGTCAACACCAAACAGTGTACTACGTCACACTAGTGCACCATTCACAACACTGACAAGCGTCAACACCAAACAGTGTACTACGTCACACTAGTGCACCATTCACAACACTGACAGCCGTCAACACCAAACAGTGTACTACGTCACACTAGTGCACCATTCACAACACTGGCAGCCGTCAACAACAAACAGTGTACTACGTCACACTAGTGCACCATTCACAACACTGGCAGCAGTCAACACCAAACAGTGTACTACGTCACACTAGTGCACCATTCACAACACTGGCAGCAGTCAACAACAAACAGAGTACTACGTCACACTAGTGCACCATTCACAACACTGGCAGCAGTCAACACCAAACAGTGTACTACGTCACACTAGTGCACCATTCACAACACTGACAGCCGTCAACACCAAACAGTGTACTACGTCACACTAGTGCACCATTCACAACACTGGCAGCCGTCAACAACAAACAGAGTACTACGTCACACTAGTGCACGATTCACAACACTGGCAGCAGTCAACACCAAACAGTGTACTACGTCACACTAGTGCACCATTCACAACACTGACAGCCGTCAACACCAAACAGTGTACTACGTCACACTAGTGCACCATTCACAACACTGACAGCCGTCAACACCAAACAGTGTACTACGTCACACTAGTGCACCATTCACAACACTGGCAGCAGTCAACAACAAACAGTGTACTACGTCACACTAGTGCACCATTCACAACACTGGCAGCAGTCAACACCAAACAGTGTACTACGTCACACTAGTGCACCATTCACAACACTGGCAGCAGTCAACAACAAACAGAGTACTACGTCACACTAGTGCACCATTCACAACACTGGCAGCAGTCAACACCAAACAGTGTACTACGTCACACTAGTGCACCATTCACAACACTGACAGCCGTCAACACCAAACAGTGTACTACGTCACACTAGTGCACCATTCACAACACTGACAGCCGTCAACACCAGACAGTGTGCTACGTCACACTAGTGCACCATTCACAACACTGACAGCCGTCAACACCAAACAGTGTACTACGTCACACTAGTGCACCATTCACAACACTGACAGCAGTCAACACCAAACAGAGAGAGAGAGAGAGAAGGAGTGACAGCTCGGGTTATTCAGACGCTGTAAGTCTGTATTTCTCGTGGTTTTGAAAAAACTGTTACTTTAGCAGGAGAAGGTACTTTGCTAGCGGATAATTAATTAACGGATGGTTTTGGAGGCTGCAATTTACTGGTTAGGCTCATTTCGCCTGTATCTACCGACATCTGCAAAAAACGCAAACCATTCAGGTTGGTCTTTACGCATCTCCCCTCTTATTGAGAGAATAAAAGAGATAACGGAAGTGAAGAAATCGAAGTATCCAAATAAAATCCTTGTGAACAGGTGCCTCATCTAGAAACAAGTGTGTGACCTGACTCCAGGATTTCCCGCTCCACTCTTCTCTACCACTGCGCTACCAGGCACACATGATTTTGGACGCGCGTTCGGATGTTGGCTCGTGTGTTCGCCGGTTATTTCTGGGGAAACTCGGATTCTTTTCAGAAAGCACACATGTCTCACAAGTATGGGGCGCCAAGAGGGGAATTTTCTCAAATTTGCTATTTCTAGCTATACATTGCATTGTATAATTATACAATACATTTTATATTTATACAATTCATTCTATACTTATAGATTGCATTCTATAGCTATACATTGCATTCTATAAGTATAAAACACAATGTGTAGCTATACTTTGCAATATATAATTATACATTAACAAAGGTTAAGGCAAGTTATCACACAGATCATTTTCAAGCAAGTGGGCTTAGATCATCATAAATATTCTGATTTCCAAACATAATTCCGTTTCATAGATAGAAAGAAAGGACATCGCATGTTACACCTTAGTATTTTGGAAAAGCTGGCCACGTTCCCTGTGACGTCACTAAATTAGCCGTTAGTGATGTGTAAAGTTAGTATTTATTTCATTCCACCTGTGCATTGCAATACAAAAGCTGTTCTGTACACTAAGCCGCGTACCTAAGTGACGTAGTTGCTATAAATAGTTTACAAATTTAGCAGGTAAAGATTAGAGCTTGGGCTCCCATTTCAAGATAAGGGAAAAACAAACAATGATATTGACTCCAAGTGTTTTATTTTATGTACAGATAAATGGATTATTGGTATACGTATCTTTATCTAGTTAAGAAGAGGAGGAATTCAAGGCTGCCGGAAGAATAATATCATTCGATTATGATCCATATATAAATGCATATATATGTATATATTCGTCTTTACGATCAAAAGTTGTAAGTATAGGAGAGAGAAAAGAGACTATATGACGAGGGCTGTGCAACAAACATATTAGCACTTGTATCAGCTAAAGCAGCAATAAATAAAAATTACACTCAACAGCAGCAAAGTAGGAAAACGTTTTGCAAGTACACGTGTCGAGGTAAACACTTGTCAACCCACAGGGTAACAAAGGGACAAGCAGGAAGGGTCTTGAATTCACGCATAGACTTTAGAGAAAGAAGGACTAGCGACTCGAGCGCGGGAACAAATAACTTTCCATCCCTTCGCCTTTTCCGGTTTCGCTTACACAGTGCGTCTCAGAGCTGTTGTTGTAGTTAATTTGACATGCCAGGCACTAGCTGTGCGATTGCAGGCTGCCCAGCATGCAAACGTTGACACAAAGTCTTATCATTTTTCAGCATACGACGACGACGAGAAAATCAAGACTGGGAAAAAGCTCTTGTGAGAGTGTGAATCGCACTACTAGACTCTTCCAATATCTCCAGGCAGACCTGATGAAACTAATTATGATTAAACAAATTTGTCTACAAGTTTAAGTAAAAATGTATCACAAAATAAATAATGGAAGAAAATAGCTACTTTTCTTACTCTAACCTCTATTTTTACCTATAGATCTGAAAGGCACCCAACTGAAACTAACGGGGGCAGATGAAGGAACATCGAAGTTTTCTTCGCCACTCATTTCAAGTGCATGTGTTTTATAACAAAATCGTTAAAAATCAATAAATAAGGAGCCAGGCTCGTTCCGTATACATTTCGTCAGAAGTTATAGAATGCAATCTATAAATATAGATTTCAAATGTATAGCTGGAATGCATTCTATAGCTAAAGAATTGAAACTTCTGAGTATAATAAATGAAACACTTCGGTTTTTTCTGAGATTTTTTCTGTCTAGCTATACATTGCAATGCATAATTACACATTAAGTATAGCTATAGAATGCAATGTATAGCTATAGAATTCAATCTATAAGTATTGAATGAATTGTATAAATATAAAATGCAATCTATAATTATACATTGAAATGTATAGCTAGAAATAGCAACTTTGAGAAAATTCCCCTCTTGGCGCCCCATACACAAGCTGCTGGCACGAAACAAAGGTAATGGTGAGGTAGAGTTTAGGAATGATGGATGCAAAAACAATCTGCGGCCTCATCCGCGCACTTTCTCGAGAGTTTCTCAAAATTCCTTGTTTTCGTAGTCTGTACCCGTTTCTCGAAAACTGTCTTACCTCCCCACCTTCAACAGAAATACTACGAACTTTTATTACGCCGGTGGTACTACTATATAAGTTCCACGATGTTCTATCGCCTCATACATCACTGGAACTCTCAACGACGACAGTCTCATCAGTTAGGTCTGTGATAACCACAGCCTACACCAGACGAAACCACCATCACCGAGATCGCAAAAGTAGGTATAGACATTTGTCTACTTTTACATTACAGTTCGTTGATATTCTTGTGTGTGTGTGTGTGTGTGTGTGTGCGTGTGCGTGTGCGTGCGTGTGTGCATGTGTTTGTGTGTATAAATTAGAAAGTAATATCTGTATTTTAATTAATCTTGATCACACCCTTTGTCACATCTGCACCGAAATGAGTCGCATTTTAAAAGGTCAGTAGAAAAACATGCGGGTTAGGAAACCCTAGTTATCTGCCCCTGGCGTAAATGAAAACTAAAAAGATCTTTCATGATTTTTCCACTTTAATTAGCTTGCTTCTGTTGCAAGCATACATTGTTTGCTTGACGATTGTTAACTATAACAACATTTTTATCTTTCGTAAAGGTCACTTCAAAAAGTATCATACCTTGTGAGTCCCATCTACCATGTTCAACAGTGCACCACTGGGGAGAGGGGGATCCTCTACACGTGTGACATCAACTGGAAAGCTCAGTACCCTTGTTCTTTGCCACAAAGTGAAGGATCTGCAGCAGGACACAGAATCCTATCTGTCGCACAAAACTGCAGAATTCAAAGATAAAATTAAAGAAAAATCTTCGGAAGAAATCAATGAGTTCATCGACGATGTGTTTGATGAGGCTCAAAATAAAGTGCTCCGATGTTTCGATGACATGAGAGCTGAAGTTAAGAGCCATGCTCCCAAGCCACCCACGCGCAAAGAAGGAGAAAGTGAATCTGAGTTCAAGGAAAGAGAAACTGAGTATCAGGAAGAAGCTCGAAACTACAGGGAGTACGTGGCAACTACAGCTTCCATCATGAGCAGCATCATGGAGGTGTTCAGAGAAGTCCTCAGAAAGGTCAAGGAGTTCTTCAACAAGCTGTGGACATGGATCAAACAACTTTTCAAAGACATTGCAGAAAAAATCGCCAGCTTCATTCGGGAGATCAGGGACAATATCAGCGAAGGTTTGTCTAGAATCTTCGGTTGGTAGATTCAGCAATCAACCTTCTTTGAATTCTTCCGTGAATTAAAGACCCTTCCTGCTTGTCCCTTTGTTACCCTGTGGGTTGACAAGTGTTGAACTCGACACGTGTACTTGCAAAACGTTTTCCTACTTTGCTGCTGTTGAGTGTAATTTTTATTTATTGCTGCTTTAGCTGATACAAGTGCTAATATGTTTGTTGCACAGCCCTCGTCATATAGTCTCTTTTCTCTCTCCTATACTTACAACTTTTGATCGTAAAGACGAATGTATACATATATACGCATTTATATATGGATCATAATCGAATGATATTATTCTTCCGGCAGCCTTGAATTCCTCCTCTTCTTAACTAGATATAGACACCTATACCAATAATCCATTTATCTGTACATAAAATAAAACACTTGGAGTCATCATCATCGTTTGTTTTTCCCTTATCTTGAAATGGGAGCGCAAGCTCTAATCTTTACCTGCTGAGTTTTTAAACTATTTATAGCAACTACGTCACTTAGGTACGCGGCTTAGTGCACAGAACAGCCTTTGTATTGCAATGCACACTAACGGCTAATTTAGTGACGACACAGGGAACGTGGCCAGCTTTTCCAAAATACTAAGGTGTCACATGCGATGTCCTTTCTTTCTATCTATGAAACGGAATTATGTTTGGAAATCAGAATATTTATGATGATCTAAGCCCACTTGCTTGAAAATGATCTGTGTGATAACTTGCCTTAACCTTTGAGAGAAATAAACAAGTGAACTGCTCACAGTGCTCAGTCTGTCAGTCTGTGTTCGATTGTTCGAGGTTTTGGTAAAGGAAATCTACTACAGGCACCAGCCACAAAATTTCATGGGAAGGGGTGGACCAATGGATTCAGTCATCATCCATCTTCCTCAGATGACAAACCTGATAATGCGCCTTCCTCTCTGACTTGCTGTCAACTCTCCACACCTGAGATCACTCATCAAAATGACTCCACACATCCTACTCATTACTATGTACAAATCATGCACACGGGTTTTGTGAGATGATGCAGAGGAAAAGTCCAGTGACTGGAAAAGACTTTGTGTCTGGCAGTAGCTGGAGGATTTGACTATTTTTAGACCTCTAACAGGTGACTCGAAGAATGGATGAAACATCAGTTAAACCTGAGTGGCGAGTCCTCACCATTGACGATTAGCTTCTTCGCTTACCACATTTGTCTGAAGGTTACCCCCCAGGATAAAATCCATTTTCGGCTGTTGTCTTTTGGTCTAAGCAAATAATAAATTACGATTATCTGAAGTCTCTTCTTAAGTAAGAGCTCTATGTATATATATTATAAAAAATAATACTCTTGTAGTAGTAATACTATTCAGAAGCGAGTGAACATGTTTGTAAAAACCAAAGCATGAAAACATTTTTAAATCAGCTTACCACAACTCTATATCTTTTATAATTTTGGCATCTTTAGGTGTCAGTATTTTTCAAATTATCCCTTGGCAAAGTACGAGCGAAAAATTGTTTCATTTTTGTTCGTTTTTCTTTGTTTGTTTGTTTGTTTGTTTGTTTTTGTGTTTTGTTTTGGTTTTTTTTTTTGGGGGGGGTGATTTTTTTTCTTTTTTCGTATTTCTTTTTTCGTGCGCGCGCGCGCGCACGCACGCACGCACGCACGCACGCACACGCACACACACACACACACACACACACACAGGTGGTTGCGTAAATATGACATCCCGCTCTTGTCTCCTCCTCACTATACCCCTTTCTCTATCACCATTACTGCCCACATTATCGTTATTATCCTTTATAATTATTATATTATTTCCTTAGGTACAGCTTTCTCCTTCCCGCCATCTGAGCCCACTGTAGTGACAGAACGAAGACGATAAGCAACCACTTATAGTTTATATCCACTTTCATGACTCGTGAAATAACGATTCTTGCTAACTCCTCGACACTGATGTCTGGAGCCTCATTCCTTCACCATCTGCATACTTAGATGAAATCTCACTGATGTAAGGCCGCCAGTTTCGGGATTTTCCGATTTCGTAGTCGCATCTTGCTGAGTGCTGCAGCATCACGAGGTGAAAACTGTTTCTGGGAAACAACCCTACTGACCGTGTCTGGTGCACATTCTTGCATTGGTTGCACCAAGCCGTGGACGGAAAATTTGACTAACATTCAAAACTCTCTGTTCGTGCTGTTGTCTTCTCTCTCTCTTTCCCTTATCTTTCGCGCATGTGTACGTGTGTACGAATAGATGTGTGAGCGCTCATATGTGCATGTACTTATCAGAACAGCAAATTTTTTTGTAAAACAGCCTTAAGCCTCATGCTCACACAGATTAGTAGAACCTCTCATACCATTGCTTTTCTGGTAGACTTCGTTTGCATCTTTCAGAACAAGATGCTCCTAATACAAATGGAAGAGACATGCGAGGTCACCAGTTTCAATCTTGTATACTGCTATGGTATATTTTTTTCTTCGCTGTCTTCAGAAGGGCAGAGTTTTAATAATGAAACTGTTTAGACCAGTTGATAAAACAGACTACCGCAATTCTGAGGAAGGTTTCTGTCATTATTACCATGTTTTTCTACATTTCCTTAGCAATATGTTGACAGCCGTCTATTCAATTGTCACAAAACAAGCATCTGGGCAGCTACACCCATCTGAAACTCATACACCACACCACGAACTTGTATTACATCCGTGATCATACTATATCCCCGTAATCGACAAAACAACCCAGATGGTGTTGGTGACCATTGCGCGTCTTCTTAGATCGTTTGAATAGAAAAATTCAAACATACCTGCACTTAAAAGTGATTATCGCAAGACACACACCTTTCAAGATACACTGTTCCCTAAGCCTAGCCCTAAATGTGGACCCGTCTATCATTGTGGTCACAGCACTGTCGACTCATTTCCAGACCACAGCTAACATGTCTGAGGAAGGAGGCAACATCCACACGCTGCCTCTAAACCATAGACTGAACCACGGCAGATCGAACGAGGCAGCCTGTTTCTGAGAAAAGACCTCGGGTCCACCTGAAGTTGTTCCTCTCCCACCGAAACACTCCAAACATTTGTTGATGATCAAAATGTTATTTTCATAAACTGCAAATGGCACACAGAGATATTTCACATGCTCCTTCTTATTGTTCATAGTGGACTTTACAAAAATAAGTCCCTTGGGAAGTCCAGTTTAAAGAAAGAAGACTAAAAATACAGGAGATATTTTCTAACACTACACCGTAGTTCTATGTTAATTCGCAAGGTGGCTGGTTCCAGTCATTGCTGACAGGATTCTTGACGACGACGGCCACAGCAAAGTCTGGACATCAAGACCAAACTGACCCACCAGTAGTCTGTAAAAGCAGGTAGGAGAATTGTTATTCTGCATTTCCTTTACGCCAAACAGACTATTTTCTCTTACTCTCTGGCCTTAAAATCACATAATAGATAATCATCGTAATCTGTAATGAACACGTATTTATAATGATCTGCCACCACAGAATGCATGGGTCTTGTCGGATTTTTGAGATTTACAAAATGTATATTTTAAAATATACAGGTTTGGACCTGTCTTTCGATAACAAAGTTGTTCTTCTAGTCCTAAAATTGAGTGAGTTAGAAAGGCTTGAAGTGTGCAAGTACGGTGCTGGCCATTTTGAGAAAAGCAGGTTCAAAGATTTTCAGCAATTCTACTACGGTTTCCTTACCAACGGGTACTTCTAAATGTTCAAACTGCACTGAATTTTGCATGGTGGTAAATTACAGCAAGCTACATCATTTCAAGTAGCAAAATGTACTTGCATATTTGCATGTTTTAGTGCCTTACCCTGTTAGTAAAATAAATGGAAATAGAAGAAAATTGTTACTGCATTCTAATCAGCATGCACACTCACAGAAACAGCAGAGTAATCAAAATTATCTACTAATGTAGCGATAATGAGTAGAGAAATAAAAAGAACTGAAGCAAACTGCGTGTTTTGGCATACCGAAAGACCTCGAAAACTGGCGAATTTGCTTTTCCTAAAACATTGCTGTGTAGGGACCTTATCCGAGCCTTCAGATTGGCCGCATGGTCATGTGACTTACTCTCCAACCCATACAGCTTTTCACACACATCGCATTGTTTTGGGTTGTCGTCTGCAGATAAGAGTCGCTGATGCTGACGAGCGACTGCTGCGCTTCAAAAAAGATGAAATTGTGTATTCACTGGGGTGTAGCTGTGTATGAAACACGGGCAGAACTGCGATGTGGGGTAACTCGCTGCGTCATAGGCCGGTCTATGCTATTTTGTCAGAGGGGAGAGCGGGTATGATCCATTTTTGAGACTGAAGCGCGGTGGACCGTGGCTTGGTGTTGTGTGTGATTTATGAACTGTCTTTAATGATAGGGAAATGGTTAGGTTATATGTTTAGGGTTAGGTTGAGGGGTTTAGGGTTAGCGTTATGGGTTAGGGTTAGGGTTTAGGGTTAGGATTAGGGTTAATGATAGGTTTAGGGTTGGGCTTTCGGGTTAAGGTTAGGGTTAGATTAGGTTTGGGTTAGGCCGTTAGGGTTAGGTGGATTTGGACAATTGAGTAGAGTGAGCAGACGACAGCGGTAGAGTGCAGGGAGTAGGCCGTAGGCGGGATTCTTTTTCCCACATGAGATAAGGGACGTTTACATAAGTAGTATACTAAAAAGTTTCTCATATCTCCAGACTTAACGCCGCTGTGTTGATCTGATTTAAAAAATCGTACAATTATCGCAGTGAACAGGTTTGGGTTGCACTGACCTTTTATGGCATATTTTGCGTGCACTCAGATTGGCTGAATTTCCGCCCCCCCCCCCTTATCTCATGTGGGAAAAAGAATCCCGCAGGCCGCAGAGCTCAAATGACGTCATAGTGATTGATATGGATGAATGTCAAGTGATTGGCTGTTTTCTTGTGTTGCTTTGAGTCGCGTTATATTTGGCGGGGAGAGACTGTTGGTTTGAGTTGAGGTTAGTAGAGATGAATTCGAGTTCAGACGACAGTGTGGCAAGAATTCGTGGTGTAGTTGTAGCTTTTAAAGTAAAGCATACCACAGACTTGAAGAACATGTATACACTCACTTGACTGCAAATCATAAATTAAATTCTGTGGATCCAGAAACGAAAGTACACACCAACAGAATTGAAGGAACGTGGCGCCATGTTAAATGATTTGTTACCGGATGTTCAACGCAGGGGTATTTTCAGCATGTGCTGGCTGACTTTTTATTTGCCAGACTTACCAAATTATCGGGGGAGGATAAATTTTATCCATTTCTGGATAATATTTCTCGAATAGACTGGAGAGAGGAGGCAAGAAAAGCCGAGCAGACGTCATCAGTTTTTGTGGGCTGCTTCAGCGGCCATGTTTATGCCCTAGCAGAGTAGAGCAAGGCATCCCACGCCCAATACTCTCTGGTCTTTTTGCACATCTGTAATTTTTGAATCAAAATCCACACAGATATTTCAGCTTAACGACCACTCGTACTGCTTCTGGTGTATTGAATAGTGAGATATTAGGCAGAATATCAAGAAACAACAAACTCTAGCACTCCTTTTCGTAACAGTTGTGATATAAAAACACAGAATTTTGATGCTAGTTTTCTTTTAACTTTTATGGACTACGACTTTCCCTTTCCTTTATACTTCACTTTAATCATAAATATGTAAATAATCATGATCTTTTTTTCTTGATCTATAGGTGATAGTATTTTATGTCTTTTATTTCTTGTTAATTTCTGTAGTCATCATCATGTGAAGTTTAAATAATTTACTGAGCAATTTAAGAGCGGCAAGATTAAAAACCGTCTCGTTAACAAAACAAGTTTCTAACAGTAAATTAAATGACTGTGACAGTATCCCTGGTCTTTCCACCAGAACGTGAATACTGGCCCCGGGGAATGGGCACGTGGGCACTAGTTACTCAACACTAGCCGCCCACGTCAACATTAACTGCAGGGGAAAACACACGATAATCACACGTCGGTCATTCAATTACTCAACTTGGCTCACGAGCCCCCACCCCTGCTCTTCCCCGAACACAATACTCAACGATGTGTGATTTCAATGGAACAATAAAGAAAAGATTTATTAATTACAAAAAACCATTTCAAACAAAACGCAATCAAATGGACTCGTCTAGGGGGGTCCCAATACTATCCGTGCTAGAGCGTACTTCTGATGTTACAGTGCTGTTGCCTCTTTTTACAAATACCATACACACTCGCAAGCGCACCAACTTAGGTCTGTTACAGCTGGTTTGTTGAGAGTCCGATACTTCGGCTGACTGCCACGACACACTGACGATTTCCCTTCGAAGTGATGTCTGATGGTCTGACGTCTTCCTCCCTCGAACTGTCACCACGTCAGAGAGCGGCGACTGCTTCTCCCGGTGACCCAGATTCGAGCCTTGTACCACTCGAGGTACACACGTGGGTTCTTCGACGGCTATAATGCCTCGTACAGCCGCCAAACGAACACCACCACAGACGGTCTCAGCCCTTGAGAACCGACGACTTCTAGCGGCCTCAACGTTGAGCCTCTACCTCTCACACCGGTAGAGCGAGCCCACAGTCACACAGCCCTTTCCTCTCCACGACGACAGCAGGCAGTCTTGACAGTACCTCGTCAATTACTTGCCTCCTTCTCTCAAGGTTCTCTAACCCGACTTCTTTCCTCCCGAGTTTTGCCCTCGTGGCTAAGACTTGGTCCGAGGCAGAAGTGTAGCTGGCGTTAAAAAGCTGAAGTCGCTTTGGCTGGTGACCCGTTGCTCCCCCCACTCAGACGTTCACCGAAAAGCAAGTGAAGTGTGTTTTTGTCTCTCTATTTATCTCTCTACATTCTCACAGATACATACATCGAGGGATGCCATTGGTCACTCACTCATCATCCAATCAGCTACAATTAGAGTCAGCAATCGACAGGAGGAGATCTCTCTCTGACCACAGGCCACGCCTACGGGGGGGCCGCTGTCACATGTACCTTAGCCTCCCTCCCCCTGTGTACTTACGTGGCTTGGCGCCAACCAGGTGTGCGCCTCTAGCTCTTTCTCTCCCTAGACGTTTGTTGACTTTTAGCCAGCCATCGGTCACGCATGGCGGCCGAAATCACTTAGCACCTTCTGTTCCATGCGTCCATACCAAAACATACGCCTCTACACTGGACACACGCCCCCCTCTTCCTTGCTAAAAGGGCCTCAGGCTTGTCAACAACCGCCCTAGACACTAAGTGGGCAGATTGTTACCTACCCCCTAGAGTTATCTCATGACAATGACAATGTGACCATTTATTGAATTTTCAATTAGTACAGACTGGTCTGAAAGTCCACGTAGTTCGCTTGCTCTATTTTCTTTTCTAATACCTAATATGTCCTAAAATCACTTCAAAACTGTTGTCTGGCAGGTTACCTTAATTTTACCATGAAAACGGAACCAAGATTGAGCAGATGGGAAACCGAGGCTATCCTACGAAAAAATTTCGAGAATCTGCAAAGGGAAACGGATTCATGCTTAAAAAAGGATGTCGAACAGTTCCAAGGGAATATTACAGGTAAATCTACACAGGAAATTTTGAGTTGCATCGACGAATTCTTTGACACGGCTGAGAAGAGAGTGGGTTCATTCTTGAAGAATGCGAAAGATGAAATGAAAAAGGAAGCTCCAGAAATGCCAGTGCACGAAGCAACAGAAAGCGAGGCCGACTTCCAAGTGAGAACCCAGCAGTATGAGAAAAAGAGGGCAAAGTATGAGAAATTTGTAAAAGTAATGGCTTCTTTGTTGAGTAATTTTACGATGATATTAATCCGGATCTGCTTAAAGATCAAGGAATTCTTCTTCAGCTTGTGGACGTGGATCAAGTCTGGGGCCAAAGACATTCAAGAAAGAATCTCCAGTTTCCTCGGATGGATAGATGCGAAATTTAAACGCGCTGTTTCCTACTTCGGCTAAAATGTTTTATTCTCTGGCAGTGGCAGACACCTACATTTCCTTACATTGTACCTTTATACTTGTCTGTCAAACACTGTGTTCTACTACACGTGTTGGTTTGATTTTTAACGCTTTTTATTTGTTATACTAGAATATTCTTATTAGGACGTTAGAGATGTGCAGACCAGCAGTTGCAAGAAACTCATTAGTGTCACTTCGTTATATTATATAAAGTTGCTTCTCGTTTGCTTTAAAAAGATTTAGTGCTCCAAACATTCATCTTTGGTCATCCCCTACACACTACATACTACGTTTCTGAAAATAACATTATACAACATACAAATAATGAACACAGAGCTAGATAATTGAATCTTCTTTACACTATAGTGCCTACAAACTTAAGTCATGAAGTGACCTAAATCCCAATACACTCAATACTATGAGCACAACACAAAACTCTAACGATACTAATAACATTGAACTAATAAAAACTACAGCTGCATCTTTGGCACAAAATACATGGGTAATTAATTTGTAAAGTACACCACCATTATTATCAAAAACTTATATCCTCTTAACACATAAGCAAAAACACATAGGGGAAAATATATCATGGGGGTATCACTAGTGGATGGCTCAATGGCGAGTGAAGGAAGAATCAAGCAGACAGCCTGCTAGGAAATAAGCAATAAGCACCAAGAATCAGGTACCCAAGCCAGCAAGCAACAACAGCAGGCAAACTGGTAAAATAAAAATACTTTTCTGAAGGCTGATGCTCGACACTTTGTTACACCTACGAGCATTTATTATAGAATAAAGAAGTGATGCATTCTAGACCAACTGCCCAAGAATTTTGCTCCAAAACTCCTACATGGAACATAAGACCAACCAGTATCTACAGATCATGGTCGCCACTATTGTGGGCTACCGAGACCATCTTCTAGTCATAGTGAAGAGGCGGAGACCTTTCATGTTAGTGGACGAAGCCGCGTTGGTGAAAAAAAATGGCTGGCAAGGACTGGAAAATTCATGCATGACTTGCTCAGGGCCTTTGAAGAGAGGCCTATCTGGCGAACATCATTTACTGCGTTTGTCCACCCCTCTACTTCCCAACGGACTAGTACAGGCAGGCAGGCATTGCTAATTATCAATTAGTGCAGGTCAAAGGTTGAATGATGATCAGCATTTTCCATCTCTTCCCATCTTATGCAGAACTGTTCTTACTATTTTACTAGATGTGCACTTTCATTCAACGTAAGCAGACATTACTAACAATGAAAAATGTACATGAACTATATGTTACTTGTTTACTGGTAAAAAATCTGTCAAATTAGAAAACACAGTGCTACATAAGTGTCAAGAACAATGTGAGTTCGTGAGTAAAAGTGTTCTGCTTGAGGCATCGGTTGAAAACAGTGATATTGGGATGCTGACATGGATCACTGACGCTGACATGGGGCCTAGTGGACAATTTGTGCGTTGTTTTGGTGGGGACTGATGATTCATGGATACATTCACCTCAATCTCTTCTCAAAACCTGTATGTATGGAAACTTGTTATTCACCCTCTCCCTACTTCTTATTTTACATAGTTTTTCTCACTCTTTTAATAAGGGCGGGGAGCAAAGAAGTGAAACAGTAGTCCATATGATGAAAGAGTGATATGGAATCTATTCCTGGTAGTATGTATACCCTCTTGGCATATTGACATCATCCACACACTTGTGGTAGTATTCCATCTCACCCACCCACCACCGAAATGTGAACGCAGTTTGTCCGCAGTTCTCTCCCCTTTCTCTTTCTCTCCCTCTGTTCCTTCTCTCTCCTAAAAGACGGTTCTTAGTATTCATTTGAATCCTAAACTAATTCTACACTTATCATTCATATCCCAGATCTACCTTTACACGAATGTTTGACGTATATACATACACAAGTAAAAAACTAACTCTAACACACAGGTGTGCAGTGGAACTTGCATTAACATCCCGCTCTGTAATAAATTGCATCGTCAACATAATTGGCTCGTCGCTGAATATCGCTCATGGCAAAATATGCCAGTCTCCCTTTTTGTTTTTACTTGCATTTATGTCTTTGTCTTTGCTACCTTTTTTCTGTCTTCGATACTGTGACTACTACTGTCCACATGTGCTCGACTTGATTTTGCCTTTTGTCACCAAGTATATTGTTCTTTGTTTACATGTAATAGCCAGACCAAGAATGGAGAGGTTAGCAATAAAATGGTATAATTTGACAACTGTACTGCTGCTTAGAAACAAAATTAAACATGACTAGCATTAAGATTTGCTCTGTTAATTGTCAGGGACTGGGTAACTTACAGAAAAGGAAAGATGTATTTGACTATATTAGACAAAAAAATTATTCAATATATTTCCTACAAGATACACATTTTGACCCTAAGCAAGAAAGGTATATTAGATCTGAATGGGGGTATACATGCCTTTTTGCATCCAATAATACCTCCTCCAGAGGTGTTGGAATTTTATTTAAAAATAATTTTGAATTTAAAGTTAAGAAAGTGTGTAAGGATGAGAAAGGGGATTATATTTTGGCAGTAAAAGAATTTATGAGCGAGAACTTCTTACTAGTCAACATTTATGGACCCAATAAAGATACCCCAGAATTTTATGTGAAATTAGAACGTTTAATTCAAGATATGCAGATTAGTAAAGTTATAATAGGGGGCGACTGGAATCTAGTTATGGACCCTAACATTGATTACCATAATTACAAACATATAAATAATCCGAAAGCCTGTGGAAAAGTAGAAACACTAATAGACAACTTAGAACTAATAGATATATGGAGACATCTTAATCCAGAAATAAAGCGATACACCTGGAGAAGAACCAACCCTTTACAACAAAGTAGGCTGGACTTTTTTCTTATTTCAGAATCTTTACTTCAATATGTAGCCGAGGCAGATATTGAATTTGGATATAGAACAGACCACTCAATGATTACTCTTACTCTTCAGTTTGGAGATAAAATAGCACATCACACTTTATGGAAGTTTAATTCCTCCCTCCTTAAGGATACTCACTATGTGAAGGAAGTACATGAGACTATTGACAGAGTTGTAGAACAATATGCTGCACTCCCTTATAATAGAAACAGTTTGTCTGAGGTTACAGTACAGGACCTACAATTAACAATACCAGACAAATTGTTTTTAGATGTACTACTTATGGAAATTAGAGGGAAAAGTATAGCCTATTCAACAATGAAAAAAAAAGCATCCGAGTTAGAAAGGAATTTAGAAAAGGAAATTAAAGAGCTAGAAAACGAACAAAATAAAAATAACTCAGTCCTGAAAAGGTTGGAGGAAAAAGAAAGGGAATTAAGATCCCTTAGAGAAAAGAAAATGGAGGGCATCATAGTACGGGCAAAGGCAAGATGGTTGGCAGAGGGAGAAAAAATTAGTAAATACTTTTGTAACCTCGAGAAAAGAAACTATGTCAATAAAAGAATTATGAAACTCACTAAATATGATGGAAGTTGTACCACAGATGCAGAGGAAATAAGGAATGAGACTAAATTATTTTTTGAAAGGCTATATCAAAAGGGAGAAGTAGACCAGTGTGAAATAGAGGATCTAGTTAACGGTATTCCTAGACTGCCCATCATGGTGGCAGAAGCTCTTGAAGGTGAAATAACCATAGAAGAAGCAGGAGATGTCCTCAAGAATATGAAAAATGGGAAAAGTCCAGGAACCGATGGGTTTACAGCAGAATTTGTTAAGTTTTTCTGGAAGAAATTAGGGTCATTTATCATAAGGTCACTCAACGAGGCCTTCAGAGATGGAGAACTTTCACATCCTCAGAAGGAAGGCCTCATTACTTGTTTACCTAAGGGAGACAAGGCTAGAGAATTTATTAAAAACTGGAGGCCGATATCGCTCTTAAACGTTGTCTATAAAATAGGTTCAAAATGTATAGCCACACGTATTAAAAAAGTATTACCATTACTGGTCGCGGATGACCAAACAGGATTTATGGCTAATAGATACATTGGGGACAATATTAGATTTATATATGACCTGATAGTATACCTCGACCACAAAAATTTACCAGGTTTACTGCTTAGTTTGGATTTTGAGAAAGCGTTCGATACCATAGACTGGTCCTTTATGCACAAAGTATTAAAGACATTTGGATTTGGGACTGATATCTGTAACTGGATAAAAACATTCTACCAAAACATCAAGTCAGCTGTTATGGTTAATGGAAGAATATCAGATTGGTTCGAAATAAAACGTGGATGTAGGCAAGGTGACCCAATATCGCCGTACCTATTCATACTTTGTGCTGAAGTCTTAGCAGTAATGATAAGGAAGAATGTTAGTATAAAAGGTATTAGAATAAATCAAAAGGAACACAAAATATTACAGTTTGCTGATGACACACAAATCTTTATGGAGGGTGACGAATCATCTTTTAACAACACTTTGGTTACATTGGATAAATACAGTAGAATGTCAGGACTGCAAATAAACTTTGAAAAAACAGAAGCTATCTGGTTAGGTAATAGGAAAAATTCCCCCATAAAATATGCCCCATACCTGAAGTTTAAATGGAACCCAGCAGAATTTAAAGTATTAGGGATATGGCTAAGCACTAAGTTAGAAACATGTTACACTCTTAACTTTAAGGAAAAATATGTTGAAACAAGAAATTTAATGAAATCCTGGCTTAAAAGAGCTATTACACCAATGGGAAGAGTGGCTGTGCTAAAATCATTAATACTATCTAAATTAATTTATTTATGGATACTGCTGCCCAACCCCCCTATCCAAGATATACAAGAACTGCAAAAGCAATGCTTTAACTTTGTGTGGGATGGAAAACCTGATCGAATAAACAGAACAGTTGTAGTGAAAACTGTTCGTAATGGTGGCTTAAGTATACCTCACATTTACCAGTATATAAAAGCGCTAAAGTTAATATGGATTAAAAAGCTAAATGTCACTAAACACCAATGGAAAGATGTTGTGATAGAAATATATCCAAAACTCATAAATCTAGATAAATATGGCCCAAATATGTACCATGACACACAACATAAAAATAACTTCTGGAAAGATGTATTAAATGCCTATAAGGAATTCTATTATTGTGTTAAGCCAGAAACAGCAGAGGAGGTGATGGCAGAACCAATACACTTTAACAGTAGATTTCAGCTTGACAAAAAGATTATTTTCTTCAAAAACTGGGATAGTAGGGGTTTATATAGCATTCAACATTTTTATAATGAATCTGGAGTACTTTTGTCCTTGGGTGAAATTAATGCCAAGTATGGAACCACAATAGACATAGTTACATACATGGGATGTGCTAAAATAATTAAAAAATTTATTCAGTCAATGGGCATTACAATAAGGAACAACACTGCCCTAGAAACACCAAAAACTATTAAACTAATCAATTCCATAAAGAAAGGTGCCAAATATTATTACGAAATATTGACAGAAAGCACAATCAGGCCCAAATGTTGTGATAAGTGGGAACACAAAATGGGTGTCCATTTACCCTGGAAAATAATCTTTTCAAAGGTTCAAGGAATAAAAGATATCAAACTGAGATGGTTTCAATGCAGAATTACCCATAGAATTCTAGGTACAAACTCCCTGGCAGAATATATGGGGCTAGAAGTTAGTAATAAATGCACTTTCTGTGGCAATGAAAGGGAGACAATTGAACATCTATTCTGGCGCTGTAAGGTAACCCAACTATTTTGGACAAGTCTAGAAAAGGCAATAAGGGAAAAATGCTCTAATAATAATAAATTAACACTTAACGAATCTGTAATACTATTCGGATATGAAGCAGAATGTCCATTGGATAAGACGTTAGAAAATATACTAATAGAAGCAAAGTTCTTTATCTATAAATGTAAACTAGAGAAGAAACAGCCAGACTTAAGAGTTTTTATTCTGCAACTAAATGGAAAATACAAGATTGAGAAATTCAATGCACTTGTTAACATGAAATTACAGGAATTTATAATGCACTGGTCTGATTATATGAATCTTATAAGTTTAGCTGGAACTATATAACTTCACATATTCTAGAAAACACATAAAGAAGGAAGGCGTCTCTCCATGTATGCAGATTATTTTTATGTTAACATATCAAAATGGTGGAAAGGATAATGAAGAATAAGTGGTTAAAACTGTTATATGTATGAAAATAAACTCACCACTTCCTGTGGATCAGGAACAATTGTACATTGTGTGCTTGTGGATCACAACTATATTACCAATGTAAGTAGGTACAGCGTTTTGTAATAGTACACGAGGGCATTGTCTTTCTTCCCTCCTCTAGTTTTTTTTTTTTTCCTCACATATTTAGAGGTTTTAATAGGTGTATGTTATATATATATGCCAATTTGATTTCATTTCCTCCAGTGTAAATGTGTAACTTATTGATCCTATAATTGTCATGCAAACCAGGAACAGTTGTGTGTTTGTGCAGCGTTTTTAGGTACAGCTTTGTGTAATGCTACATGTGGACACTTTCTTCTTGTCTCTCTCTCTTCTCTCTCTTTTTTCTCTAATTTTAAACATGGATATCAAACACTCTATATTCATACTTGTGTTCTGTGAAGTGTAATATGGAAAAAAAATGATGTATCCATGAAAAATGAAGATTAAACTGTAAAAAAAAAAGAAAAAAGAAAAAAAAAACACAGTTCTTCTGTACATATTCTAATTTTCCCTCTCTAATGCCTTTGTTTTATTGTTAAGTAGTTTCAGTTTCCTTTCCTTAGACCGAGAGCTAGATGTAAGAATCACAACTTTGCTTATACTGTTAACATCGGAAATAAAGATTTGTCATTTCTCTCTCTCTCTATTTCCCTGTGATGGTATGTGTGGGCTATATTGTGGTGTCACGTTTTATATCGTTTATGATATCTTTTAATGAAAACTATATGCTGCATTCTGTCGCCATTCCTCTTCATCCTGGCCATGGACTGGATCATGAAGAATTCCACCGACAGAGAGAGAAGAGGGATCAAATGGACCATGACTATGACAGCAATAACAACGCTAGAAGACTTGGACTTTGCTGATGACATTGCTCTGTTGTCACACCGCCACCAAGACATGCAGGAAAAAACAAATACCTTCTCAGAAACAGCTGGTAATCTAGGTTTGAAGGTCAGCGCAAAGAAAACGAAAAGTATGAGAGTGAACGCCAGAGTCCAAGAAAACATCAAACTAAATGGAGAAGATATTGAGGAAGTTGACAGTTTTACCAATCTTAGGTCCAAGATGTCAAATACCGGGGATGCGGAGGTGGAGATTCGAGCCCGACTGGCGAAAGCCAACCAAGCCTTCGCCTCACTCAGGAGCACATGGAAGGCAAAAACATCAGCCAGAAGACGAAGCTGAGAATCTTCAAGTCAAATGTGATCAGCACCCTCCTTTATGGATCAGAATCATGGAAGATGACCAAAAACATCGGTAACATGCTTGACGTCTTCCAAAACAGATGCCTAGGCGCATACTTAACATCTTTTGGCCAAACACCATCACCAATGAAGAACTCCACCGAAGAACTGAAACCGAGTCCATCACCACGCAGGTTCAACGAAGGCGTTGGCGATGGATTGGACATGTGCTCCGCCAGCAGACAGCAGACCTCTCCACAATCGTCCTATGATGCACTTACTTTACTCTTGATGTCCCCCCACCCTAACTTGTCAAAGGCGGCAGCTTTTTTTTAAACAGTATTGGGAAGGGGAGTGAAAGTTGTGGTGGTGCCTGCAGTGACAGTGTCCCTCACTGTACTTTGATCTTATCCTCCCTCCCCCGGCTTACCGTTAATGCATGGCTGGAAAAAATCTTCATCTGCAAACATTCAAATGAAAGTGATCAAAGTAGTATTGCTCAAACACAATATTCTGATTGCTTTTTACAACGAGTCCTGTTATTGGCAAACTACTTAGAATACATCAAAGGCATCTTCATTTCCGAAATTCAATTTTCTACGTTTTGACACTAATTTCTATGAAGGGTCCGAATTCAATTTTAATTCTCCTTGAACTAACTCAGCCCAATCTGAAGTTGTAAAATGATATCTGATAGAACAGTCTTTCATATCATACACGTTTTACTTGGTAATTTTATCATGCTCGTAAATAAATTGCGTGATTACACGATATTTATTGTGATTATATATGACAACATATTTTTGTAATCGCAGTGTATTTTGGTCCTGTCAATATGAACAATGTTTTCGTTTTTTAAACAAAAAGTCTATTTCAACGGAAATTTCCGTTTTTTAATAATAGCTCATATTATCTTTCGCAAGATTTCCCCCAAGGCAGTGAGGCCATTTCTCTTTGGCTATAGAAAAGAGAACGGTGATGGTCCCCTGAGTCGACCGCTTCCCTTGTAAAAATGGCGGCAGCGGTGACCACATATATGGTCTTCTAAACTTCTAAATTAGTCACGTGATCTTTAAACTAACCAATAAAGACATCAAATGCTCAGCTTATGGTCATATGCAAGCCTATCTCTGAGTTTGGAACATTTACAAAAAATTACAAGATGGATAGAAAATAGATGAACCTAATTCCCATTTTAAGACGTCCGAGTCGACCGCTGTGTCTACGAATGCTGTAGAATGCAATTGTGTAACGACCATTGTCAAGTTCTACACCTGAGCCAATCTTACTATCTCAGCTTTTTGCCCGGATAGTTATTCCAACATTACTACACATGCACAGGTCGACAACAAATACGCAGGCGCAGACTATCTTTAATGTCGCGCAACTCACGCGCGGCTACAGTCCCTCCGGCCTCCGGTGCTTTTTTCCCTTAAAGGTAGAGATGGTAGAACTTTTTTCTGCTTGTGTCTGTGTGTGATGACATATAAACAGTCATCAGAAAGTTTAATTTAACCTGTACGTCCGCCACATGGAACATATTTTCCAAAATATTAGTGGGTAACACTACTGCATCTTTTCTCGACCAAAGGCTCACGGATCAAACAGTTGTTCGTTTTCCTTCAGCAAAAAACCTCAAAACATTTTCTGGTGATAAAAGTATTATTCTTAAAAACTACAAACGTTACTTTAAAAAACGGATGTGTAGCATGACGCTTTACGCAATGTTTAGCTTTATAAAAGTGAGGGGGATTTTTTTTTTTTTTTTTTTTTTTTTTTTTTAGCAAAGATGAGTTGTTTTTTTTTTTAAAAGAAGAGAAAATTTGCATGAGATAGTTTCTAACTATACCCCATTTGTTTGACATCATTGTCTCAGGCCATTGCTGACAGGAACCCTCACTACGACAGAAAAGGGTGTACTAGCAAGCCCTGCCCTACACAAGGTTGATCCACTACAATAACATCTAAACAAAGTAGGTAGAAACATTGTTCCTCTACAGTAAGCTCGCTTACTTATATTTATATATCAACAAAGTCTTCTATTTAAAATGTCATTAGAAAAAACATGGCGGATTAAGATTATTTTCGCCACTTGGTTGTACTGCCAAATATTCACGAGATACTAAAGCGACTCACTTATTTTCTATTTGTTCATCTATGAAAGCATTCTTGTTTAGGTTTTACAATGACTCTTTTGTATTACTTACAACTTCCCATCTTTTATTCACACATTGTTCGCTTTGTCATTGTAAACTTAGACATCATATTTACATATTTTAAAGGGTCTACAAACGTATTGCAAGTCCTGTAAATTTTTCGATGGCGAAGGGTGCAGCAGCGAGCACAGTGGAATTATCTCGAGCTGCCTCGACAATGTCAACTGAAAAATCCAAGACCCTTGTTCTTCGCAAAAGAGTTAACCGTCTGCAGCACGACACAAAATCGCATCTCACGCATAAACTGGAAGAATTCAAAACAAATGTTAATGATAAATCTATGGAAGATATCGATGATTTCATCGACGAGGTATTCGACGAGTCACGGGAGAAAGTGGATGAATGTTTCAAAGATATGAAAAAAGAAGTTAAGAGCCACGCTCCCAAACGCCCAACACGCCAGGAAGGAGAGTCTGAAGCAAAGTTTAAGGAAAGAGAAAAGAAGTACGAGGAAGATTTTCGAGATTACTTGGATTATGTGGCAGCTACTGCTACTGTCATGAGCGGTATTATGGAGTTATTTACCGATGTACTTACAAGGATCAAGAGGTTCTTCAATGACCTATGGAACTGGATAAAGATATGCTTGAAAGATGTCGGCAGAAAAATCTCCGACTTCTTAAAAATGGTCAGTGACGCCATCAGCGACGGTTTAAAGAAGATCTTCAACTGAATTTATCCTGGGGTGGATTCAGCACATGCAAGCACCCATAAGAAACATCCGATTTTCAGGCATGATCATAAAAGATAATTTTGAAGCTTAAACATCAGTAAACAAGTTCACCTCCTTGACATCGCTGCTTCCAATATTTAACTATGATACTAATATTACTTGTTATTTCCTGTCTGTATCTAGTTCTTGACTGCATCGACTGTTGTATATACGAATAAACATAAACATATTTTTTGCTGCATGTGGATTTTTTCTTCTTGTCTTCTGCACTACTCATAGATTTCTGTGGACAGACAATAAATATTTGAAACTAATGACCTCCTAAGATTCGCCTTCCTGTTTACATGTGCGTGTAAGTCGATATACATGTTCCATCACTTACCTGCTGAGTCCATGTACTTCATCCAAGCACGGGCCTATACATCTTCGTGATAGTGTTTATTATTGTTGTAGCCGGACTGATCACAAGCGGATCCGAGTCATGGACCATTCATTTCTGTAGCCGAACTGATCCACTTTTCTTACTACAGGGGTAACTGCATACTGTGGCCGGACCTAAAGAGAATTTTCCACTTCCGCAATGAGACTGGCTTTGTGCAGCTGCTATCGATGTGCAGCTGCTATTGTCGTGTCACACTTAGTGACAGTATTTGCCTCAATACGGGGGATAGACAAGCCGCCCACGTGACTCCCATCACTAACAAACCTGATTTTCTTCTACTTCTGTCACTTTCGTCTCCGGAAGCGGTGTGCGTTCAATGGAAAAGAAAGAAAGAAAGAAAGAAAGAAAGAAAGAAAGAAAGAAAGAAAGAAAGAAAGAAAGAAAGAAAGAAAGAAAGAAAGAAAGAAAGAAAGAAAGAAACAATTTGCACCTGTCCATTTTTTTCTAATCCATTTATGTCTGCAAACCACTGACCTTTATTAAAATTAAATGAAGGTCCATGTCTCTTCGCAACAGCAAACCGGAACCGGAAACACGGGCTCGCTGATAAGAAAAGCCGAGACTTACACCGGATATAAACCTGAGACACGTATCCAGGAGATGAAGGTCCGTGCTTAATGTGAATAAACCGGAAGCTGTGTAGTCAAAAGCCTCGTTCTATAACAACTACAAAAAGATCGTCTGCAAGCAGTCCAGTAATACAAGTCCGTGGACACACGGTATGCACGCTCGTGGTCTGGTCAGGGTCACAGTAAATACAACTTTTCCTGCGCCCTCAGCTTCAAGAGTTAAGTTAAGACGAAGATTCCTGCTATTGAAACATTTAACTCACCAAACTGAGTTCACCATCTCAGCCTTGCCCAGTGATACACCGCACCTGCCAGGTGGAGTCAGAGACCTTGACCCCTGTTTTACACGTCGTAACATTCATTCTGTCAGCAACTAAATGAAGGCAACTAGTCTCTTACTCTTATTCTCTACTCACACAGCTGTTTATGCAAACTTGTACTGATCTGTCTCATCTTAACTGCTAGGGCAGCTTTTCAAGAAAAGACCACTGTTTTCTTGTGGTATCATCCTCCTTAATAAACAATTGTCGTTTCCACTCCGCCAAGTGAGAGAGACAGAGGGTAGGGAGAGATACTGTGTGTGTGTGTGTGTGTGTGTGTGTGTGTGTGTGTGTGTGTGTGTGTGTGTGTGTGTGTGTGTTTGAGAGAGAGAGAGAGAGAGAGACCTGTACATACGATGGAATCCCCTGTGAGGCCAGGATGCGGCTGAAGCACAGACGGCGAGTCTTTGTCATCTTCTCGGTGTGATAACCGTCACATTACACATTACAGCATCCGGGTATTTTCAGGACGGTTTACATGCATGTTTATGTATTGACCAAGTTGCTTGAGGTGACGGTAATTTATTTTGTGTATGAGTGAGTGTGAGCTGTACAAGTGAGCTCACCTGTTATATGCAAATGAGTACATGATTGTTGATGATTTAGTCTGTGTGTGATTTCTGAGAGTTGATTTATGTATGAGATTTATGTAAAGTGCTCTGAGGCAGTCTGGGGAAAGGCGCGATATACATCCTCATTATTGTTATTGTGTCAACAAATAGTACATACAGAAAGTAAAATTGTGACATTATTGTTATTATTAGACGAAGGGGGGAACATGTAACAGCAGGTTTTTGCAAATCGTATCTTTGCTGAGTGAAAGTGACCAGCGGTCTTGTTTGTGACAACATCTGGTGTAGTTGGTGTTATAGGGGAGGGATGTGAGGGACCATGGCCATATATGTAACAGTTTTATGTTTTTCCATTGTTTCTCGCACACTGACAGCGGCACAAATGCTGTCCGACATTAAAATACCTGCTTCTCGAGATGCAGTCACTTCTACAGGAATATCAGAAATGACTCTTTTCTTATCGCTTGAGTGTCAGTTGTGAATGAAAGTGTAAGAAACCTGTAGTGAAAGTCTCGTGCCTTTGCTGATCCGTTAAACTAAGCGGACGGCACGTGACTGGGGGCTGATTACTGCTCACCACGTGACTGAGGCCCGACTACTGCTCACCACGCACTGTTTTCATTAGTCGGGAAGGTTGGGTAAACCCTGTCATTGCATTCGTCGTTAGACGGGTAGATGTTAGTGCAGTGTCTGGAATAAGGTAAGCATTCTTGTATAAGCCTCACCTAGACAAACATTTTATGGAAGGGTACGGCGGCTGTTTTCTTTTTTTTTTTTTTTTTGGACAATTTCTGTTGCAGTTCATTTAATGGAGAAAAAATGGCGGTAGGAGATGTCCAGGTTCATTTGTTATAATTTAATATAATATCACTAACACCGAACTCGCAACTCCTCCTCCAGTGCCTGCCGCTGTTCTTCGGTCATACCTTCAAGGGCAGCAAAGAACTCTCCGAAATCGACATATGGCTTGATTCGCCCTTCCTCATCCAGGTCAAATGGTTCTGGCCGATGTTGAAACAGAAGTTCTGGTCTACTATCGGTTGAGTCGGTGGTGCAGCAGCTGATGCTCCTTTGTGATTGGCCCCCTACAGAGGGACATCACTACTGTTTTCGGACACACCTCCGATAGCACCCTCTGCACCACTCCCTTCCCCAGAAACTGCGTTCTCTTCCAGCACTTCCAACATTTTTTCTGTTTACTTCTGAAGATGAGTCAACGGTACATCCTCCTCAGTCGAGCGTTCTTCCCATATTCGGACATCCTCTTCGCTGGCACCTGGACAAATCAAGCTTTTGAAATGAAAACAACAGAGATGCTGAAATGGAACATAATAATGCTAATAACTCATGAGAGAACACGAAGAAAATAATAATACGATGAAGTAAGTAAAGCAGATGAGGAAAAAGAAAATACGATACCTCGCTACGGTGACGAGAAACACTCCGTCCGATACACAAGTCGATGACAGGAACGACAGACTGGAAGAAGAAATTGCTATTGCCAATGTAGATGAAGTCAATGCTGATAACGCCATCATAGAAGACAGAGAACACGAACAAAATAATATTACAGCTGAAGCAAGCGAAGCCGCTGGACATAACGAAGAAGAACTGACGATAGTAAGTGCCTTTCTCATCTCTTTGTATCAATAGATCGATCAATCAGCCAGCTAATCAATGAAATCTCTGTTTAACCTGTGCTCACATGCTGCTCTCTCCGGTCCTTTCAGAGAAGTAGCCACATGATGATGACCGGCGATGCGGCAATCAAACATATAAAAGATGTGTTGGTGTCATACGGTTGTGAGGGCCACCCCTGCCCCACCCTTTTGAAAATAACCATAAGTAGTCGGCACACTGGCCACCCTAGAGGAGGAACAAGAACCACTGATCCAATAAAGGGAAAGAATATACTAACAAAAAAGCAAATGAATAATCGGATGAGTCAAGCGGTGCACAAATTAATAAATAAGAAAATAAACGAAAACAGCAAGAAAAAAGATAATGAAGGCAGAGATTCAGGTACAAACTTTACTGTCCGCGAGGTCTTCATGCGAAGCTAAATGTCAAATAATGGCACCGCACTCGTGTGAGATGCGAGATTGTTAAGAAATCAAATTATCGTACATTTTTCACCAAGTATTGAAATAAAATGTTTTCATCGAAGGAAAATAAGGTAACGTAATTATGTTTGTTTGAAAAAGAAACAGAGAAAAAGAAGACAGGAAACACTAAGCAGTTCTAAATGACTGTTGTGCAGTGCCCGGCTCCTTCAGGTGTTCCAGATGCCAAAAGGATTTGAAGAAGACACGAAGAAAACCATCTGCCGGCCAAACATTTTGTGTGTCTGTTCTGCGCCAAGGGCTCTAATGTTTATGATCTAAAAAGACACACGAGGACACACACAGGTGAGTGGTCACTCTGTCCTGGGTTGTCTGTTAAACAAGTCATTTTTTGTAATTAAGGATTTACGTTTGGTTTTGCTAAACAAATAGTAAGCACCGGATTTTTGTTTTTGTTCTTAGGAAGCCTGCCGTTCTCTTGTCCCGATGACCATTCCAAAAAAAAAAAAAAGCTTTTGCGCAGCGAATCACCCTAGAAAATCACTTAGAAAAAAATCCACGGAGTAAAGATGGCGTACAGGAAGAATGAGCGCCGACCCTCTGTGTGTGTGTGTGTGTGTGTGTGTGTGCGTGTGCGTGCGTGCGTGCGTGCGTGCGCGCGCGAGCTCTGCCAGAAAACCCTACTCCAGTCGCCAGAAGGTGGAGCACAAGATGACCCCTCACCCTCATGACCCGTGCCTAAACCCCAAGGATTCGTTGGATGTTCAAAGAACTGACATAACATGTCTGTGCCAAAATAAGTTGATTTTGTTCTACTCGCGGCCAAGATTTTCCTTCACGGGTGTATCAACCATGACACCATATTGTGTTACCTGTAAGTTTGTCAACACAAGACTGCGACGATAGAGGAGGGTGAAATGTAATGTCACAGGGCATAAACTGTCAGGAACATGACAATACAAAGACAATACAAGAAAAGAATAAAAAAGGAGAAAGTAACAAAAAACAAAACCACTACTTCAATTTTTTTAAAGAGACGGGAATATATTTTTAAGCCATTTTGCTGGTTAACTAAAAAGTAATTTTTAAATCTCTTTAATTTTGAGCGCTCTTCCGAATTTTAACTTTAAATTCTTGCCTTCAACTCTACATTCCTCGATAATCGTGTGAATCGATCTGTAAATATATCTGTAAATATCTGTAAATATTTTGTTTCTTTCGTTCGTATTATGTTTGATTATTAAACTGTTTGCTTAATACCCAATATTGTCTCTTGTTTTTGTCTTTGGTAACCAGTCAGTCCATAGTGGCGGAATGTCTCTTATTTTTGGTTATAGACTATATTGAGGTCAATGTTAAGAGATACTCTTAAAAAAAAAGTCGAGATGAACGATCACTGCGAGATGTCGGTGAGAGACTGCAGTAAATAGTCCTTGAATATCGAACCATCATGTAGAACCACACTATAATATATAATAATATTTAAGACAAAAGTTTGTTGAAATATGTTAAAATATTTGTAGACTGAATTTGTCTGTTTTGTCTGCTGGTCTTTGCGAGAGTTAGTTTTTTCGAGCCTGAAACGCACCCAACGCACGGTCGGCAAGACAAACACGGTGTCCGAGCTGCCTGGCGACTGGCAACCAACACCTGTTTAAAAAAAGACAACAAACTTTTCACACGCTGACATGAATTCTTCAAACAAATGAGGACAAGCCACACAGAAAGTATTTCATCAGGTGCAGTGATTCCTTGACAGTCACAATACAACTACTTTACAAAAGTCATAAAATACGGAGGAGAAATGTTAACATCGAACAGAGCTGGTTGTTTACTCATATTTGAATGATGTTGTTTTACTTCAAGTAAGAACAAAACTGCGTGTGCCTGTGTGTGTGTGTGTGTGTGTGAGAGAGAGAGAGAGATTTGTATTTTTCTCCGGAAGGCAATATTCACGGCGAGAGAAGTAACTCTTGTTCACTAAAGAGAGGTAACTCTCGTTATTGATCTGATGATACTTGCGCAGTGTCCGGCACAGCCTGGTGCTCCGCGTGCAGGAAAGTCATAATATAAGTAAACAATATTTCTAAAAATAAGCGTTTGATATATAATTTGTTTCATTAAGTCTCGGGATTTTCTTTAACAGATATATCTTGAAATATAAAAATAGGTGCGGTTTCTGTGGGGGTTTTTTTTTCTCTCTCTCTCGCTAGACGGTCGAGTGTCGTCGCAATGCGACAGTTTCTTATCTGGAATCTGGCTGTTTGACTGACTGAGGCACGGCATTCTATTTGTACACACTTTCTGCACGCCAGAATTGAAATTTTGTTTGTTTGTTTCATTTTGTGATTTTATTCCCTTCTGATAGGCCTATTCAGGGGAAAAAACCTATAGTTTACGAGTCCTAGAGCAGCAGTTACCTATCTCCCCTAGCTCGCTCTATACATTGTCGTACAAAATAAAATTCAAATTATTTTACTACTTCTGCACTACTAGAACTGATTTACTATTGCATTGTTACTGGAAACTGGTGAAAATTTCAGACTAGGACGATGGGAAATCGGTCATTACCGGGTTTGTTTTTGTCATTTATACCAAAACTTCAAATGAGAGGTTGCTGTGATTTGTTTCCCTCTCATTGCCATTTCAGGTTTTCCTTGTCTTCTTTGTGCACCTCGAACGTTTTATAAATTTTTGTTTCATTATATTTTGCTTTATTCATTTTTCCATGAAAAAGTTTTTATTGAGATTTTTTCCTTCGCTTTTTGTTTTGTTTCGTTTCGTTTCATTTTGGCTGGTAGCGGTTCCAGACCAACTTTTCCACTACATCGCCACGAGTTGGTTGAGCGCACACGGAACACCCATCCGCGCAACACTAGCCTTCAGAGGCTGCACGTTCACCGCCATTTTGGCGCCGTGGAGACCTCGAGCAGCTCCGAAAACTTGCAAGTCTCGCCACTGAACGGCTCGGCAGAAAAAATGCAGACGACAAATTAAGGTTGACAGAACTCCACTCCCTCCTTCGGTGTTTGTGAAAGTGCCGTAGGTAAAAACTGTTAACTTTGCCTTGGTGGGACATTTTCAGACATCAGTACAATAAAAAGGAAAGTATTTTCGAGACACAAACTATAAAAGCTGGATGTACAAAATGCATTAAGCTAGTGTCAGGTATCATAGTTATTTGCTGTATTGTTTGATTAAGTTTAAATTTTATAAGGTCTAGTGTGGAAGAACGAGAGAGCGTGAATGACGTCAGTTGTTGGGAAGACGTGTATGAGTGATGTAAAAATGAAGGAAATGACGTGAGGGAGAGCGCGAACGGGGGGGGGGTCAGTAGTCAGTTAGGAGAAGGAAGGGCTTTAGGGAAGAGAAACAGAGCGTAGGGTAGGGATTAGGAAGAAGAATTAGTAGAGGGAATTTTTGTAGTTTACACGAGTTGCTGCTCTTCATACTTGTAAAACGTGCCATTTGTTTTTACGGGTAGGACTTTAAACATAGTGTTCATTCTCATTATCATCGGCGAGCACTGTACATAAAGCTTGACCATGTGGTCATCATCGCCATGATGTTTTAAATTATTGCGTTCTAGAGAATTCCATGCAGAAATCCATGCAGCCAAGATTATCTTGCTGCCTTCAAATCTGCATTTCTCAAAGAGTGTTTCACTTCTTATCAATGTATCGGTATATCTTTACATTTCGGAATATTTGCATAGATTTTTCTTAACCATGTAAATCACGTTCAGATTTTGTTTCTGTTGTTGGAATTAAATTTTGACATGAAACTCAATCTATTGTCATTGCATGATATTATTATCCATAATTTTATAAAAGCTCCATATGTTTAGGGAGCAGGTTTAGTGGTTTCAGTCTCTTTGGTTGCTGAACGGCTTGTGGTGGTGGAGGGTTGCTAGTTTGTAATAATTCTTCACTCCGACATTGCTGACTTCCCACTTAAAAGCACCCACACAATGTTAGTCACACTCACTGATTAATTTATTATTTCGTGAACCTGAGGCGGACTAACAACCAGTCCAGCCATTAAGAGCGAGCGGAACAAGCGGACAAACAGCAGCATCAAAGAATCAGACAATAATTTTGTAAGAGAAACATGACCAGTACAAAGCTGTTGGGTCACCAACTGGCACACAGATTGTAAAAATTACAAAATGTGCAATTTAAAAAATATTGAAGATACAGCCATGTAGCGACATCGAACTCGGCAGAGGTCAGTTCGACACTTAGTGTGAAGGCCACATAATGAGGGCACTTCCTCAATTATTCAGCGCATGCGCAGTACACACTAGTCAGTGGTTAAAGCGAAGGCAGGGATTGAAAGTCTGAGACTTTTAGTCACTCGGTTAACTCGGTGACCGAGTCTGTTGCAAGATTCATAAAATATATATATGCACAAAGCTGAAGAACTAAAAAACCACATTTTCATTACAGGAACACAAGTTCTCACAGAAACAGACAAAAATACTCTGTGTCATGCTTTGCCTAGTGCCTTTAAATCATGATGTGTTACTAATCTCTCTCTAAGGCGGCAAACAAAATTTTTTCTATCTATGACAATGACAATGATAATGAAAATGACCAACTTTATTTGTCCCATTGGGCAATTTGAATATGGGAATGTGCTTTAGTTCAACAGTGAAAAAAATGAAAAATGAAAAAATAAGTGGGCAAGTAACAGAAGTGGGGTATGTTACCGTAGACTTACATGCATGTGATGAAGATTACAGGTTTTTACAATTTTTAAAAACTGAAAAGTGTTTGTGATTATGGGAGTGCAGCACAGTTGTGTGGGTACTGGGTAGTCTCCACAACTAAGAAATGAAGATTCGTCACACAAGAAAAGTGTATCCATCAAAATGAACTCACAATGTTAACATCATCAAGATACTGATTACTCTGTTACAGAGAAATGTCACACTGCTGGCACAGTAGTTTAAGTACTTGAGTATTAAATTATTTCAAATGTTTTCAAACCCTTATTGTCTATCCAGCCAACAACTAACACACAGTCTAAGACTTCCTTTAGTCTCGGAAAAACATATATTTTTTCTTTAGAGTAGATTGAAAGTTTAGATAAGAAGACCATACTGGCTGGAAAATGGTACCGGCCAGGGAAAAATCATGGGAATTATTTGTGTCAAAGTAATATTATCCTAAAAGGGGCTCAAATAGTATCTGCGCATATTGCTGAATACTACTGACATTATTACAATATTTTCTCCTTCAGTTGCCAGCCAATTCATTCCTAAGTGATCATCTTGTTACTATGTCTGCAATGGATGTGAAAGTTAAAACAGGTTAAATAGAGAAGAACGAGAGATTTGGACAAAATATGGAAAATGTCAACAATTTTGTTCGTCAGTTGTGTTATTGCTTCAGCAAACAGAAAGTAAACTTTGATCACAAATTTGCTTGTTTTCTTGTTTTTTCGTCTGTTTACCTCTTGATAGACGATTTTACTGACTCATCATAAAGGCGAAGCCTGACCATCAGTGTAGATGTTATCGCACGTGTTTCTCACCTTTCTCCTCTGGTCAAAAAACCATTTTTTATGCCGTAAGGAAGAGGTTCGCCTTCAAGATGCGTTGCTATGTCATCTGTCGAGGCTGGCTGCTCGAGGGCAGTGTTTAGAATTAAACATTTGATTGGACAGTCGTCATAACACTAGACTAGGATTAAGGAACGGCAACTAAACAAACAATCAAACAATCAATCAATCAAATAAAGAATTGACAGATAAAGGAGTTCTATGGCGGTGAGAATATAGTGTGCTTTATGGACAACTTTGGGAGAAAAGTCGGTTTTGTCATCCTCTCCACTCAGCATCTCAGGCGGCGGCGACAACGACGACGACGATGATAATGATGGCAAATACGGAGAAGATACAGAAATATTTTGAAGGACATTTTGATCAGCACATTATGCTGTAAGAAAAAATACATTTCGGGGAGCGCATAAGCATGACCGGCATTGTGACCAGTAAGTACATTTCGCTATAAGAAGTAAATGTTTGGTGTGTTTTTCTAGCTGAAAAGTGACTTAACCACTTGTTTCGGCTTTGATATGAGTTGTTTTATAAACTGTCTGTAAGGTTTGTGTCCATGGGACCTAACTTGTCTCCCTGTGATGTAACCTTGACACGACAGTCATGTGACTCAGGATAAGAACCGTCTGTCTAGGGGAAGATTGGGGCAGTTAGAACTACCTTTAAGGACGGGAGCGGTTATAAGTACGGGTGTAAGGACGGAAGCAGCTTCAACTACGGGCAGAAGGTTGTGAGCAGTTATCACTAGGGGCAAGCCTCCTTTTTTTCAAAGTGTAAATCACAGTATATATCTTAGAAATGTTCTCAGCACTGTGGTGTGTAACAAACTCATGCTTCCATGCGAGGCTTAATATAAAAAATATTATATTTATATAGCATATTTTCCCCCAAACAAGTAAACTGACGATGATAGGAACGGGCAGGAGAAGGTCGCCGCTCTCTTCAAGAATTCAGATTCCCAGAAATGCTCCCCAAATTATCTTGAAAACGAAAAGGTTTCAGACGACCTTTACCCTTTATCTCACTGTTGGCGTTGGTGTAAGGAGACAATAATGGAAGGAGATAATGTATAGCTAGTACTGTTTCTTATCAACAATTTCGTACCAGTTAGATCTTAAGGTTCTGATTCTTTGCTGTTGTTCATCAGACTGTCCCGCTTATTCGTTATTTTTAAAAGCTTGTGTGGTCAGTTGGATTGATTGCTAATCTGTCTCAGGATAATAATGCATTGATCAGTGGCTGATTGTAAGTTGAACAAAACCAGACCGCGGCTACGATTAGTATAAAGGACTACAGTTATCTCTTTCCCCATCGCCGTTTCGATAATTCGTAGGTCGGAAGAAGGATTTGAGAAATGGGAAGTGGGGAGCGATTTTGTGGAAGTTGCAGACATCTCGCAAAGACCACCAGACAAAACAGAGACACGTTTAGTCTACAGAGAGGGAAACTTCTGCAACATATTTCAACAAACTTTTGTCTTAAATTTTATTATCTATTATAATGTGGTTCTACATGCTGGTTCGAGATTCAAGGACTGTTTACTGCAGTCTCTCACTGACATCTCGCAGTGACCTCGCAGTGATCTGTCATCTCGACTTTTGTTTTAAATATCCCTGGTTTCACTCAGTAGGTTTTTAGCATTTACCTTATTATAATCTATTACCAAAACCAAGAGACATTCCACCACCATGAACTGACTGGTTACCAAAGACATAAGCAAGAGACAATATTGTGTATAAAGCAAACAGTTTATTTATCAAACATAATTCGAACGAAAAAAACAACAACAAGGGAACAATAACGACAGATGTTTACCGATAAAATCGCACGATCTTCGAGGAATGTAGAGATGAAGGCAAGAATTCAAAGTTAAAATTCAGAACAGTGTCCAGAATAAAAGAGTAGATTTCTTAAAGCTTATTCGGAAAATGGCTTTGAAATGAGATGCCATCCTCTTTAAAAAATTGAAGTTGTTGTTTTATTTTTTTTTATTACTTTCTGTTTTAATCTTTTCTTGTATTTTCTTTCTTTGTATTTTCATGTTCTTTGAATATCAGACTGGTGTCGCTTGCGTGTTCCCATCTTTAGGCGTGGGTCATGAGGGGTCATCTTGTGCTCCTCAAGCTCCTGTCGACTTGTAAAGGTCTTCTCACAGAGCTCACAGACACACAGACATGGCCGCCGCTCATTCTTTCCGTAGGGTATCTGTACTCCATGCACTTTTGCCATGTGATTCTCCATCGTGATTCTCTGGGCGAAGGCTTTAATGCACGGGACCACAGGACACGTGAACGGCAGGCTTCCTAACAACAAAAACAACAAAAATCCGGTGTTTACTATTTTTGAAACAAAACCAAAGGTAAAATGTCAACTTTAAAAATGACTTTCGTGGAAAAGCAAAAAAATATTCGTGCAAAACTAAAATAGTTAAAATGACTCGAATTTCAGCAGGAAAACGTGAAATGACTGGGAAAAGCACAAGAAAGCAAACCTCTCACACGACTTGTTGTTCAACAGACAACCCAGGACAGAGTGACCACTCACCTGTGTGTGTTCTTGTGTGGCGCTTCAGGTCATACACATCGTTAAACCCTTTGCCGCAGAAAAGACACACAAAATGTTTGAGCGGCAGATGATTTTCTTCATGCCTCCTTAAACATTTTGCATTTTTCAAATCCTTTTGGCACCTCGAGCACCTGAAGGAGCCGGGCACTGCACAACAGGAAAAGGTCATTAACAACTGTCTACTGTTTCCTCTTTCTCTCTCTCTCTCTCTCGCTTTGCCGTTTTTTGAAACAAATTATAGTCGCTTCTCATGTTTTTCTTAGATAAGAACATTATTTTATTTCAATACTTGATCCAAAATTTGCTTTCCTCACAATCCTGTAAATAAGTAGCTGTTCTTGTCACTACACCACACTTTAACTCACCTTCCGATGGAGGAATGACCATTGTCCTGAAGGCGGGGTTTATCAACCCCATTCCATGGTTGATGAATATGAGTTCTTCATTTTCTGCGCTCTGAAAATAACAGTCAGAGACATTGAGCTGGCATCTCACACGAGTGTTTGTTTGTTTGTTTTGTTGTTGTTTTTTTGTTTTTGGTTGGGGGTTTTTTTTTTGTTTGTTTTTTAACATTTAGCTTCGTATGAAGACATTACGGACTGCAATGTTTGTAGCTGAATGTTTGCTTTTATTATCTTTTTTCTTACTGTTTCCATTTATTTTCTTATATATTCATTCATGCACTTCATCACTCATGTGATTACTCATTTGCTTCTTTGTTAGTATATTTTTTCTTTCAACTTTTATTCCTTTTATTGGGTGAGTGGTTATTGTTCCTTCTCTAGGGTGGCCAGTCTACTGACTACTTACGTTTATTATTTCCAGAATGCTTGGGCAGGGGTCGCCCTCCTCACCGTATGATGCCAACACCTGCTTGATGTGTGTTATCGCCGCATCGGCGGGCATCCTCCTCTGGCTTCTGATCTGAAAAGACCGCAGAGAGCAGCATGTGAGCACAGGTTCAACAGAGATTTGATTGATTAGCTGGCTGATTGATCGATCTATTGATACAAGCAGATGAGAAAGGCACTTACTATCGTCAGTTCTTCTTCGTTATGTCCAGCGGCTTCGCTTGCTTCAGCCGTAATATTATTTTCTTCGTGTTCTCTGTCTTCTCTGATGGCGTTTTCAGCATTATTATGTTCCATTTGTCCATCCCTGTTGTCTTCTTCATCTACAGTGACAAGATCAATTTCTTCTTCCCCTTCATCTACATTGGCAATAGCAATTCCTTCTTCCAGTCTGTCGTTCCTGTCATCGACTTGTGTATCGGACGGAGTGTTGCTCGTCACCGTCGCTTCGTCCAAAGGGATTGATTGCAGGCGGGGGTATTCAGGCCACAAGCTCGATGTCATCGTAAGAGGAAACTGATATGAGGGTCTTGGTAGAGTTGATACATCCGGCCCCAGGTACCTTTGAAAACCTTTAAACGGATGGCTCACATCATAGTAGGGAGTGTAGTATGCTGGCCTCTCAGGTGTGAGTGGGATCACGGGAAGGGGTGGCGACAATGGTGGGAGACCCATAGGAACAAGGCGTCTCTTATCATCCAAGTAATACCAGGTATCTGCAAAGAAACCCAAACGAAAAACATAAAAGTAGACTACAGCCGCCTCAAGACACCACTCATCCTTAGGACATACATCGCCGTTCTACTCACTCGTCTCAAACATGTTAGTCACGTGACTTTCAATGACACCTGTTATTAGCTTTTTGTATGGACAACATTAGCTGGCATCAGCAACATATGGATGTAAATAAAGTCTTTAACATCTCAGGCCTGTCGAAATGTAATCACCACAAGGGGAGAGATTGTAACCTGTCCCCCTACAGCTGTGCAATGAACAATAAGGCTAAGAAGCATTACGAGAATTTGAAACAAGAGCAGAAGGCACCGATTCAGTCACACAGAGCGGTTAACTCGCGCAACATGGAGAACACCGGGAAAATACTGGAGAACGGGGTCGTCGTTATCGAGTTTTTTTTCTTAATCTTAAAGATAACGAGGCTGTTATACATGAACAATGCAGGTGCGTTGGGTTGTGCGTATTCCGAGTCTTTACTAAAAGACTATCATCGCCTGTTGCGACCGGACACACATCAATGTTTACACGAGGCTGCGGTGTTTACAGATTTCTTTCTGCATCAGCTTACATCCCCACAGAGTGTGAAGAAGTTACAAGTGGTTCTCTCGCTACTTTAATGCAGATTATTGATAGGATATGTAGGACGTGTAATGAATTTTGTTAAGAACAATTTAGACTAGATTTGAGTTGTTGGAAATTCGAAAAAAAAGCCACACAGGAGACTGGGAAATATTTTAAACGTGACATAAAGAAATGAATTCCTGTGAATGGAAATAAAAAGTCTGAGAAATGTTGGCGCATGCTTTGAAGAAATGATGTAGAAAGTCTTACACACAGACTATTCACTGTTTAGAGACAGACCGACAGACAGGCTGTTACAACAATCTTCTTACTTTCCAAACGCTGTCGAAAGGATGACATTCTCGAACACTTGGGTATCACTGGGTACAGCAGTAGAATCTCTGTTGTCGTGTTTCTGTGTCGCGAGCTGATCACAAACTGTCCTGGTAAGTGTACCAACTTCCAATATACATGAACCCGTTTTTGTCTTTTGCTAATCAAACATAATCAAGACAGAGACGTCCATAGGTAGATGACTGACAATGATGGGATGGGCTTGAGGTGATTGAGGGCGGGCCAAGCGCCAAGTCTCCACCAATCGGACGACGGGAAGCGGTTGCGAAGAGCGAGCCACGAGCAGTTACGAGAGAGGGGGCGGAGCAGTAATCGCCGCTGACTCATGATTGGTCGCTTGTGCTGTTGGCCCAGTTCACCACACCCCTATCTCCCTACCTGGACTGCTGTTAGTCTGTTCTTAACTCCCACCCGTCTTCCCTCCCCTCCACCCCAATCTAACCCACACCCATTATGTCATCGTCAAGAATATTGTAGAGATCGTGTTGCTGTTTACTCGACGAGAATATTCCTAATGACTGACCCTGTCAAGGCCGCCAGACTGAGTGACTTCGTCTTGTAGAGATTCTTGGAATTCTTCGTACTTGTGGCTGCACAAAGATCGATGGAGGGAATGAAAGTGAAAATAAGGAAAGTCTGATGATGTCTCGTGTAATGTCTTCCTACTTTGTACTTAAGACGGTTCAGTCAACAACAAAACAACAAACAATCAAAACAAAACAAAATCCCGCCAGCTACAGGTTAAGATCCTTTAATACTGAGCTTCTATCAGTGGACCCCTGACGCTGATGACGACTATAGGGATGTCAACAGCAGGAGGGCGAGTAAGCCGTTTACGATCACACCTCGTTCAGGTGTAAATGGACTCTTGACTGTAGCGACACCTGGGGTGGTAGCCTCCCGTACCTAATCTGCCGCATTCAGGGTGGGTGCGGGGTTAATTTGTACCCGAGAAACACGCTGCGGCCCTCGCACCCCTCCCCACCCCTTTTTCCAAGTCAACCAGAGATAAGCATTTAATAATATTTTTTTCATTATTTCTGACCTTAGAATGAAATTGTTTTTGTTTTGCCTTCAGAAGATATTTTAGATGTGACGGTATCATTAAAATTCTCAGGGATACTGCACGTGCATGTAAATCTTTCGCTCTCTCTCTCTCTATCTTAGTCTCTTGGCGCGCGTGCGTAACAAACCCTCTCGTATGATGAGACAGTTGAGTAACAGGCCCTTTGGTATCACGACAATGATCAACTTCATTAATCCCATTCAGCAACATGAACATGGGAAATGAGCTCAGTTACTATATATATATATAAATGTCTAGTTAAGTTAACGATATGAGCAAGTGACACAATCTAAAGAATAAAACGAATAAAACACATTCTTACATCTAGACCATATATATGAACACCTACAGCGTTCCTATCTCTCGCTCACACACACACACACACACACACACACACACACACACACACACCACTGACAATGATGATTGTAGCCAGAGTATCCACTGATCAAACACATTATTACCTCACCTTCTCTCTCGAGATAGTTGATCAGACCATGTCCCCCTCCTAAGTGAGCGAACAATAGGTTCATTAATTCTACAGGAGCCGCTTGAAGTCAAAAGAGCGTGGTACAGCCCTTGTGGGAATGGATTAACTAATAAAAAAATCAAAGACTGATAAACACTCGCTAAAAGGAATCATCTTTGAGCCCTGAAGCCTCACCAGTCTCCCCCACCACCAACCTAAAAGGATCGTTAAGACCCGTAGAGCTCCGGGGGAAAATTTCTGTTGCACGGAAGTCGGGGGGGGGGGAGCTGAGCATTCAACATGAGTTGGTTCTCACTCCCAGGTGCGCCGGTGTCTGTCGTGTCAAGGTTACAGTGAAACAAATTAGGTCCCACTGAAACAATTCTTATAACAACTCAAATAAAAGCCGATACAAAAGTTTGGTTTTTTTACTTATCAGCCACAAAACACACTAAATATTTATTTCTGGTAGCGAAATGTTCTGCTTAAAATGCCGTCAAAGCGCACGCGCTCGCCAAAATGTCGTTATGTCGTAACATGCTGATCAAAATGTCTTTCAAAATATTTCTTTTTTCTGTATTCGTCATCATTATCGTTGTCGTCGACTTTGCGCCTCAGCTGCTCTTGCCACTGCCACCACTTTGGAGGTTGAAGATTTGTATCCCTTCAGTTGCTCTCGCCAACCCTCCAATCCTCCCTTGAGCCCTCCCACACAAACACTCGTGACAACACAAAGCACGTAAAGCAAACTTGCAGTACTCCACCGTATTCAACTGCTTGGTGATTTCTGTGCAAACAGAGAAGCGAACAACCATGAAACACTTTCTACAACTATTGGTACTCATCAGCAGCCCTCGCTTACATAAAATATTATCGAGTTATCAAGCTGTTATTGACTCAAACCTCTATGTTCTTTTTAATCAGGCGATAGTTTTTGTTGTTATTGTTGTTTATTTTATTTTATTTTATTCTATTTCGGGGCTTGTCTAGTGGGTAAAGACAAGTTCTTGTGTTAGACGACTGTATCGAAGTAATAACTAACGCTCAACTCTAAACACTGCCCTCGAGCACTGCGAGCACCACCCTCGTGAAAGATGACCGAACAACGCGTTTCAAATGCGAACTTCCTTCGACCAGATAGACAAAAGTGATGACCCAACTATTGACTTACCAGTCAAAGATGTGGCGAAGGAAAGACCTTGTCACAAACAGCTGGCCCCGAGGAAATAAGCGGTCTCACACCTTCCTCCTTAACGCCTGACAGGCTAGAGGTCACCTGGTGAGTTGACACCCGCTCCTTAGACTGCACAGTGTCAACCAAGCCAATTAAGTTGTCAAACTAGTGGACCAGCACCTCACTGGTCAGACCTCTACAACAATGCATCATTACAGACTTATCAGTGAATAGAAATGTAGCCTAGAGACAGACAGACAGACAGACAGACAGACAGACAGACAGACAGACAGACAGACAGACTGAATCGTAAGTGTAATGGATATTCACCAATAGTTATTTGTTTGTTTCTTGGTGTAAGCACAGTAAATTTAATGTGATTTATTAATGTACGAACAGACTTTTCTCAATGCTAGGGAAATGTTACCCTGTGTGTGTTCGGTGCGTACGCTGGTTAGGGCTGGTTACCAAAACTGTGATAACAAGTGAAAAAAACATTCTCTCGTATTTGTTGCCTTATATATATTATAGATGATTTAGTAACACATCACAATGAAATATAAAGGCACTAGACAAACTATCACTGTACATTTCTATATTTGTGCGAGGACTTGTGTTCCTATAATGAAGTGGGTGGTCCGGTGGCACAGCGGTTAGCGCCTGTCACAATACAGTGAGGGTTGGCTGTCCTGGGTTCAGCTCTCGTCTCGGGCATGGTGTTCTTTCTCTGCACGTGGCATCTGTTTACAGGGCTGGCTGCCTTGCCGTGGTATCGCCTTAGTTGCTGGCTCGGCGTAAAACAACAACTTCCCCTCCCCTCCATCTGTAATGAAAATAGTTTCTTTAGTTATACAGCGTTCCGCATATTTATTAATCTTGCAACAGTTTTATAATTCTCAGACTTATAAGGTTCTCGCCACCAACTGTTATTTCGGAATCAATGTCTGATGCTGCAACACCATCTTTCACTCTACTTTCTCCAAGTCTGGTAAAGATGTTGCAGCCTACACTGTCAGCTCGCCGCGGTGACACTTGTATACTTCCACTGACTTTCATCCCCTCGATGTCATGTGAGGATCTGTCTGTTTAATATGCAATTATGGCACAAAATGTCGACCGCATGCTGCATGAAATTCTCCCAGCCACAATTTTCGTTTATCGAGTTTTTAGACATGTCATCGGCAGAGCAAATAAAACTAATTTTTCTCCTCCTTTTTAAAAAGTTAATCAGTTTTTAACACAACAGACATTTATTCCACCATCTCTTTTCTCTTGCCGCCCGTGTGTCGCCTGCGTCTCCGGCTGGAAAAGTTCACTCACGTGACCAGCTCGCAAGACAGTATTTCGAACTCCTTGCTATTGATATTTAAACAACTAGACTCGTACAGGTGACATGCTGTCACTCGAGTCTCTAAGTCAAGTGTGCAATCTTTTACCGATACAAAGATGAAAGAATTTTGTTATAGACAATGGTCTTGCTGTCTATTCTCTTTTCAGCTTCTTTATTTTTTCTTTCCAAAGCAATACTAGTTGTTTCGATAATCTTAAGAGTTTATGGTAGTAGGGGGAGTAGAACTGGCACGTGAGGCCTACAACCGCCAGAACTGTTGGACCGCGTGACCTGCCCCACTGAACCACTCTCGTTTCGGATTCCGTACAGACTGCATGCCACGGACATCCTTTACGGTAGGCAGTAGTAGGTAACTGTGGTAAAGTCTTTCAAAATCCCCTCTAAAAGCCATCAAGAAACGAAGATTGAAGGCAGCAAGTTGATCTGAAGATCCGCAGACTTCTACATGGACACATCAGCCACTAACACAAAACAGAAAAACCTGCACACGAAGTATGTCACAGGAGCTCAGCATCAAAATAAAAATAAAAGGGGAAAGACTGGCATTCAGTGTAAGGTTGGGAGCAGTTATAACTATAAGTGTAAGGTTGGGAGCACTTATAACTATAAGTGTAAGGTTGGGAGCACTTATAACTATAAGTGTAAGGTTGGGAGCAGTTATAACTATAAGTAAAAGGTATATAGAGCAGTTATAACTATAAGTGTAAGATTGGGAGCAGTTATAACTATAAGTAAAAGGTATATAGAGCAGTTATAACTATAAGTGTAAGATTGGGAGCGGTGATAACTATCGGCGGAAGGTTCAGAGCAGTTCTTACTAAGAGCAGGTCACCTTTTTTTCTCGACGAGTATATCACAGTATATGTCCTAGAAACATTATCAGCACTGCGACGATATCGACGACGACGACGATCATGAAGACGAATACGGAAAAATATTTTGAAAAACATTTTTATCAGCATATTACGGTCTAAGAAATAACGACATGTCGGCTTTTATATGAGTTGTTGTATAAACTGTCTGTAAGGTTTGTGTCCATGGGACCTAACTTGTCTCCCTGTGCTGTAACCTTGACACGACAGTCGTGTGACTCGGGATAAGAACCGTCTGTGTTTCTACGCTGTAAAAATTAGTCCTGATCGTTAACCTTCCTTCATCGCTGACACTTCACAGCATCGCACGTCCTGACACATCAGTGGTGATGTCGGGTCTGACAGTCAGAAGGCGATGTGTGATGTAACAGTTCAAGTGACACCAGTGCACCTGAGAGTGAGAACAACTGATGCTGAATAACTGCTTAGCTCCCCCCGACTTCCCGAAGACAGGGCCGGGGAACTGATTAATTGCCCGCCGGAGCTCTACTGGTTTTAACGAGCCGTTTAGGTTGGTGGTGGTGGGGGGGTGGGAGACTGGTGAGGTTTTAGTGCTCAAAGATGATCCATTTTAGCCGAGTGGTTGCAGTTTCTTTGATTTTTAATTCAGTCCCCAAGGGCTGTACGACACTTTTTTGACTTCAAGCGGCTTCTGTAGAATTAATGAACACATTGTTCGCTCACTTAGGAGGGGGACAAGGTCTGACCGACTATCTCGAGAGGAAAGGTGAGGTAATAATGTTCGCCTGGGAGTGAGAACAACTCATGTTGAATGCTTAGCTCTCCCCGACTTCCCGAAGACAGGGCCGGGGAACCGATTAATTGTCCGCCGGAGCTCTACGGGTGTGAATTCATTCCCACAAGGACTGTACTTAACCTCAAGCGGCTTCTGTAGGATTAATGAACCTATTCTTCGCTCACTTAGGAGGGGGACATGGTCTGGCTGACTATCTCGAGAGGTAGGGTGAGGTAATAATGTGTTTGATCAGTGGATACACTGGCTACAATCATCAACATTTTTGAAGCCATGACATAATGGTGGACACAGGGATGTGGTGCTCGCTTACAGATCGTCACTGACACTGTTTCTCAAACAAATGTGTTTTATGATCACAAATAATCAGGAAAACTCGCCTAAACATGTACTAAAGAGAGAATCTGTGTTATTAAGTTCAGGTAAAGGTTAGGCCAGGCCTGTATGTAGAAATAATAGGCACCTGAACTCCTTTGTGACATCTGAAGTCCAGCTGCACAATCACAGATGAATTGTCAGTGGTGTGTGTGTGTGTGTGAGAGAGAGAGATGCTGTAGGTGTGCATATCAATGGTGTAGATGTAAGATTGTGTTTTATTCTTTAGATTGTGTCCCTTGCTCATATCGTTAACTTAAACTCATTATGTATCTAGACATTTATATATATATATATTTATATAGTAACTGAGCTCGTTTCCCATATTCATGCTGCCGAATGGGATTAATAAAGTTGGTCATTGTCGTGATACCAAAGGGCCTGCTACTCAACTGTCTCATCATACGAGAGGGTCTGTTACTCAGCTTTCTTATTGTCAGGTATCATTGTTATTTGCGGTATCGTTTGATTAAGCTGACATTTTATAAGGATTAATGTGCAAGAACGAAAGAGCGTGAATGACGTGACATAATGATGGACACGGGGAAGTGGTGCTCGCTTACAAATCATCACTGACACTGTTTCGTCTCACGGGATGTCGATTAGGGCTGCTACTCAAACTTTGAGACTGATTTCTTATTTTGATCTTCCATATCAAGTGGTATTGAGGATGGTGGATTTTTTTTTCGACTTGCACACAGCAGCGGACTTATGTAAATAGTCATTAGTCATTATTCTGATATTGTTGTTACAAACACCGGATCCCCGCAAGGATGTTGTCTATCACCCATGCTGTTTATCTTATACACTGACACCTGCAGAAGTACGGAGGAGAAGAGCGGTTACCGGTAGTTAACGGTCGAGTCATCTATAGGACGCATGAAATGGAACAAAATGAAGTGATTTGAATGTTAATAAACGATTTAAATCTATTATGCAAATAGTGGTAATTGTCGCGTTAAGCAATGGGGCTCCACACGTTCCATTCTCGCATGCTCGCTCTCAACCACACAGACTCAACAAGCACTCACACGCCGAGAACTTTCTGAAGTGCAATGTAGATAAAAAGAAATGAACATTAAGTTCAGGTAAAGGTTAGGCTAGGCCGGTATGTAGAAATAATAGGCACCTGAACTCCTTTGTGACATCTGCAGTCCAGCTTCACAATCACAGATGAATTGTCAGTGGTGTGTGTGTGTGTGAGAGAGAGAGAGAGAGAGATTCTGCAGGTGAGCATATCAATGGTCTGGATGTAAGATTGTGTTTTAGTCGTTTTATTCTTTAGATTGTGTCACTTGCTCTCCCTCTCTCTCTCTCTCACACACACACACACACACACGCACGCACGCACGCACGCACGCACGCACATGCACACACACACACGCTCGCGCGCGCGAGCAAGACAGAGGGAGAGTGCGAGAGTATCAGGATGTCGGGTGGAATGTTGGTGGTTCCAGTCTGGACACAGCCGTTTTGACATAAGCTATCGACAAGTGTCACCTGTCGTCCGTCAGCTACTTTCTATCTGAGAGCTTTTTCGATCTGTACAATATTCTTGATGATGACATAATGCGTGTGGGGTAGATTGGGGTGGAAGACGGGTGGGAATAAAGAACAGAGTAACAGCAATCCAGGTGGGGAGATAGGGGTGTTGTGAACTTGGCCAACAGCACAAGCGACCAATCAGGAGTCAGCGGCGATTACTGCTCCGCCCCCTCTCTCGCGACAACTGCTCGTGGCTCGCTCCTCGCCAACGCTTCCCGTCATCCGATTGGTGGAGACTTGGCGCTTGGCCCACCCTCAAGCACCTCAAGACCACCCCATCATTGTCAGTCATCTACCTATGGATGTCTCTGTCTTGATTATGTTTGATTAGCAAAAGACAGGTACCATCGATATAAACGGGTATATTGGAAGTTGGTACACTTACCAGGACAGTTTGTGATCAGCTCGCGACACAGAAACACGACAACAGAGATTCTACTGCTGTACCCAGTGATACCCGAGTCAACTTGCAAGTGATCGAGAATGTCATTCTTTGGACAGCGTTTGGAAGGTAAGAAGATTGTTGTAACAACCTGTCTGTCGGTCTGTCTCTAAATAGTGAATAGTCTGTGTGTAAGACTTTCTACATCATTTTTTCAAAGCATGCAGACTTCTTTATTTCTCAGACTTTTTATTTCCATTTTCGAATTTCCAACAACTCAAATCTAGTCTAAAATTTTCTTAACAAAATTCATTACACGTCCTACATATCCTATCAATAATCAGCATGAAAGTAGCGAGAGAACCACTTGTAACTTCTTCACACTCTGTGGGGATGTAAGCTGATGCAGAAAGAAATCTGTAAACACAGCAGCCTTGGGTAAACATTGATGTGTGTCCGGTCGCAACAGGCGATGGTAGTCTTTTAGTAAAGACTCGGAATACGCACAACCCAACGCACCTGCATTGTTCATGTACAGCCTCGTTGTCTTTAAGATTAAGAAAACAACTCCATAAAGACAACCCCATTCTCCAGTATCAAACGTGGCTATCAAGCATCGTAAACGTTTCACTGTCGCTCCAACCCCGTCTGCACCGCAGTAAACGAGGCTGAAAAAAACAAACCTCTCACACGACTTGTTGTTCAACAGACAACCCAGGACAGAGTGACCACTCACCTGTGTGTGTTCTTGTATGGCGCTTCAGGTCATACACATCGTTAAACCTTTGCCGCAAAAAAAAAACACACAAAATGTTTGAGCGGCAGGTGATTTTCTTCGTGGAGCAGGCAGGAAGATGTCAACACATCGGAAAACATATTGTATTTGTTCTGTGGTTTAATGCCGGTTTGTCGACGTGTGAAGAGTTATAACCATTCATTTTAACAAACCCTCTTGTTTATTTGAGGTAGAGCGTATATTTTATACGATATTAGCAGTATATGTGGACAATGTCCCTTTTCTTAAAAGACAAGAATTTCTTTTTGTAAAATTCGAGAAATTCGCCGTCGTCCGAATAATGCTTTGTAAACTATACAACCTACCTCCATAAAATAACCCCGTTCATATTTTTCGTCATAAGTTTTTCGTTCCTTTCAAGAATTTTGTTTTACCTTATCGTAAAGCTTCTTAGCCTTGTTCATTGCACAGCTGTAGGGGGACAGGTATCACTCCGCCACCTCCCTGAAATGTACCTTGTTATGTGGTGATTACATTTCGACAGGCCTGAGATGTTGAAGACTTTATTTACATCCATATGTTGCCGATGCCAGCTAATGTTGTCCATACAAAAAGCTAATAACAGCTGTCATTGAAAGTCACGTGACTAACATGTTTGAGACGAGTGAGTAGAACGGCGATGTATGTCCTAAGGATCAGTGGTGTCTTGAGGCGGCTGTAGTTTACTTTTATGTTTTTCGTTTGGGTTTCTTTGCAGATACCTGGTATTACTTGGATTATACGGGACGCCTTGTTCCTATGGGTCTCTCACCATTACCGCCACCCCGTCCACAGACCCCACCCCCTCCACAGATCCCACACCCTGCTGCGTTGCCCCCGATTTACCCTCACAACGTTGATTTGAGGCCCCCGGTTACCACGGACCTGCATTCTGTGGTTCCGGCTTTTGACAGGTATCACGTGCCAGACTTACAAACGGCACAGAGACCCGCATTACCACCTCCTCTTCTGATGCCACGAAACTTAGGGAATGAAAACAACAGAGATGCTGAAATGGAACACAAAGCTGATAACACCATCAGGATGCCCGCCGATGCGGCGTTAACACACATCAAGCAGGTGTTGGCATCATACGGCGAGGAGGGTGACCCCTGCCCAAGCATTCTGGAAATAATAAACGTAAGTAGTCAGTAGACTGGCCACTCTAGAGAAAGAACAATAACCACTGAACCAATAAAAAGAATAAAAGTTGAAAGAAAAAATATACTAACAAAGAAGCAAATGAGTAATCACATGAGTGATGAAGTGCATGAATGAATAAATAAGAAAATAAATGAAAACTGTAAGAAAAAAGATAACGAAGGCAAAGATTCAGCTACAAACTTTGCAGTCCGTGAGGTCTTTCTGTGAAGCTAAATATCAAATAATGGCCAAACACTCGTGTGAGATGGCAGCTCATGGTCTTTGAATGTTTTTTTCAGAGCGCCGACAAGGAAGAACTTCTTGTCATAATCAACCATGGAATGGGGATAGTAAACCCCGCCTTCAGGAAAATGGTCATTCCTCCTTTGGAGGGTGAGTGTAGTGACAAAAACATTTTTCATCAAGTATTGAAATAAAATAATATTCTCATCTAAAGAAAATATGGAAAGCAACTATTTTTTTTAAAGGCAAAGAAAGAGAGAGAGGAAACAGTAGACAGTTATTAATGACCTTTTCCTGTTGTGCAGTGCCCGGCTCCTTCAGGTGCTCGAGGTGCCGAAAGGATTTGAAAAGTGCAAAATGTTTAAGGAGACACGAAGAAAATCACCTGCCGCTCAAACATTTTGTGTGTCTTTTCTGCGGCAAAGGGTTTAACGATGTGTATGACCTGAAGCGCCATACAAGAACACACACAGGTGAGTGGTCACTCTGTCCTGGGTTGTCTGTTGAACAACAAGTCGTGTGAGAGGTTTGCTTTCTTGTGCTTTTCCCAGTCATTTCAAGTTTTCTTGCTGAAATTCGAGTCATTTTAACTATTTATTTTTTCACGAGTGTTTTTTGCTTTTCCACGAAAGTCATTTTTGAAGTTGACATTTTACCTTTCGTTTTGTTTCAAAAATAGTAAACACCGGATTTTTGTTGTTTTTGTTGTTAGGAAGCCTACCGTTCACGTGTCCTGTGGTCCCGTGCATTAAAGCCTTCGCCCAGAGAATCACGATGGAGAATCACATGGCAAAAGTGCATGGAGTACAGATACCCTACGGAAAGAATGAGCGGCGGCCATGTCTGTGTGTCTGTGAGCTCTGTCAACAGACCTTTACAAGTCGACAGGAGCTTGAGCAGCACAAGATGACCCCTCATGACCCGTGCCTAACGATGCAGAGACGCAAGCGACACCACTCTGATACTCAAAGTACATAAGTACAAGTCTTCGCTGGATGTTCAATTCACCATCAACTGACATGTCTGTGCCAGCATAACTTGACTTTGTTCTACTCGCTGGCCAAGATTTTCCTTCACGGGTTTCACGAACATGACAATACAAAGACAAAGACAATAAAAAAATTAAAACAAAGAGAAAGTAATAAAAAATAAATCCACAACTTCAATTTTTTTTTAAAACAAGATGGTATCTAATTTCAAAGCTCTTTTTCGGATAAGCTTTAAAAAATCTACTCTTTTATTCTGGACACTGTTCTAAATTTAAACTTTAAATTCTTGCCTTCAACTCTACATTCCTCGAAGATCGTGTGATTTTATTAGTAAACATCTGTCATTATTGTTCCTTTGTTTTTTTTTTTCGTTCGAGTTATGTTCGATTAATAAACTGTTTGCTTCAAACGCAAAATTGTCTCTTGTTTATGTCTTTGGTAACCAGTCAGTCCATACTGGCGAAATGTCTCTTATTTTTGTTTACAGACTATGTTGAGGTCAAAGTTTTAAAAGAATATTGTGTGAAACAAGAGATACTTAAAACAAAAGTCGAGATGACAGGTCACTGCGAGATCACTGCGAGATATTACTGGTACGAAATTGTTGATAAGAAACAGTGTCACGACCACCGCGCATTGTATCAGTCACTCAATCCTTTCAACACATACACGGAGCCTGACAAGTACGTGTTCTTTCACACAAATTGAAAGAAAAGAATGATTTTTCTAACGAATCTCTCTGCTTTACTAAATATGAATAAAAGAAGAAAACAAGAAAAATACGCAAATGAAAAGTCAGTTAAAAACGATTCCTACATCCAGATTACTTTAAAATAATAAAATCCCTAACCTTTGAGTCCTGCCTTTCTGAATATCTACAAGAATACCTAAAGCCCTACTCAACAAATTCGCTCTAAACAATTCCTACTCGCCCTACTTTACAATTTCTTCTTTCTAATCCCCACCCTACGCTTTGTTTCCTCTTCCTCAACCTCTTTCTTCCCCTAACTGACCACTCACTCCTTGCTCGCGCTCTCCCTCACGTCATTTCCTTCACTTTTTTTTTTACATCACCCATACACGTCTTCCGAACAACTGACGTCATTCACGCTCTTTCGTTCTTCCACATTAATCCTTAGAATGTAAGCTTAATCACGATACAATCAATAACTAATAACAATGATGCCTGACATTCAGCACTAGCTATACATTATCTCCTTCCATTATTGTCTCTTTACACTCACGCCAACAGGGACATAAAGGGTAAAGGTCCTCTCAACGATAATTTGGGGAGCAGTTCTGGGAACCGGAATTCTTTGAGAGGGCGGCGACCTTCTCCTGTCCCACACCCTACTTCTCATTACTAAATCATTTAAGTAATCTTGTTCCTATCATCGTCAGTTGACTTGCATGGGGAAAAATATGCTGCGCCATATGGGTATCGAACCTGAGCGGATCAGCGTTTGGATGCCAGTGCTCTAGCCACAGGACTGTCCGCTTCTCACGACACTCACACTGCTTTAGTTCTTGCATCGCTTTGATTTTAAATCGATGTCAGGAGTCCACCTGTTCCATAAAGGGTTATATGAGAATCTTTTTGTGAAGATGTATGTATACTTATATTAAGCCGCGTGTGCTGATTTATTTTTTATATTAAGCCTCGCCTTGAAGCATGGGTTTGTTACGCGCCACAGTGCTGAGAACATTTCTAAGACGTATACTGTGATTTACACTTTGAAAAAAAGGAGGCTTCCCCTAATTATAACTGTTCACAACCTTGCCCCTAGTTAACTGCTCTCCTCCTTATCCCCCTAGTGATAACTGCTCTCCTCCTTATGCCCCTAGTTATAACCGCTCTCCTCCTTATGCCCCTAGTTAACTGCTCTCCTCCTTATGCCCCTAGTTATAACTGCTCTCTTCCTTATGCCCCTAGTTAACTGCTCTCCTCCTTATGCCCCTAGTTATAACTGCTCTCTTCCTTATGCCCCTAGTTACAACTGCTCTCCTCCTTATGCCTTCCTTATGCCCCTAGTTATAACTGCTCTCCTCCTTATGCCTTCCTTATGCCCCTAGTTATAACTGCTCTCCTCCTTATGCCTTCCTTATGCCCCTAGTTATAACTGCTCTCCTCCTTATGCCCCTAGTTATAACTGCTCTCCTCCTTATGCCCCTAGTTATAACTGCTCTCCTCCTTATGCCGCTAATTAGAACTGCTCCCGTCCTTTTGCCCCTAATTATAACTGCTCCTCCCCTTATGCCCCTAGTTATAACTGCTCTCTTCCTTATGTTCCTAGTTATAACTGCTCCCGTCCTTTTGCAGGCTCCATGCGCTGCCGGCGACTCGCCTTCTTTGCTCGCCAGTCTTTCCCCCTTTTTTTCTATTTTACGACAATTACCTACTACTGCCTACCGTAAGGTAGGCCCGTGGCATGCAGTCTGTACAGAATCAGAGACGAGAGTGGCTCACTGGGGCAGGTTACTGCTACATTAGTCACATACTTTTAGTTTGCACTGGCAAACTGCCGTGAAACAGTTGGGCATTTGAAACTAACTGGGGTTTGATGCAGTTCGCTTTAGATTGTTTCGACATTTATTTTTTAGTAAGCACAAACGTTGTTTTGACATTTCTCAGTAACAGCTTGATAACTAAGTAGCTATATGTAAAAGCCTGATAACTTGCGAGGGCAGCTGATGAATACCAATAGTTGTAGAAGTTGACAGATATTGTAGTAAGAACATGTTTCATGATCCGCTTCTCTGTCTGCACAGAAATCACCAAGCAGTTGAATACAGTGGAGTACTGCAAGTTTGCTCCACGTGCTTTGTGCTGTCGCGAGTGTTTGTCGGGTGGATTGGAGTGTTGGCGAGAGCAATTAAAGAGTTAAAAATCTTCAACCTCCAAAGTGGCAGCAGGAGGTGTGGCGACGACGATAATGGTGACGAATACAAAGAAAAAAAAATTTTAATCAGCATATTACTACATAACGACAGTTTGGCGAGTGCATACGATTTAACGGCATTTTGACCAGAACATTTCGCTACCAGAAATAAATGTTTGGTGTGTTTTTGTGGCTGATAAGTGACAGAAAGTACAACCATTTGTTTCTGTCTTTATATTCTGTAAGGTTTGTATCAATGGGACCCAATTTGTACCAGTGTAGCTTGACTGCTGTTTTAAACATTAACTCTGTCAGTAACTCAATGAAGGCCAATAGTCTCTACTCTTAACCTGCATGTAAACAGTTCTCATAATACCCGGATGCTGTATTGTGTCATGTGACAGTTACCACAGCGAGAAGATGATAAACAAAGACTTGCCGACAACTACACCAGATGTTGTCACAAACAAGACCGCTGGTCACTTTCACTCAGCAAAGATACGATTTACAAAGACCTGCTGTTACATGTTCCCCCCTTCGTCTAATAATAACAATAATGTCACAATTTTACTTTCTGTATTTACTATTTGTTTACACAATAACAATAATGAGGATGTATATCGCGCCTTCCCACAGACTGGGTCAGAGCACTTGACATAAATCTCATACATAAATCAACTCTCATAAATCACACACAGACTAGATCATCAACAATCATATACACACTGGCATATAACAGGTGCACTCACTCGTACAGCTCACAGTAAGTGAAAATCTCGTGCCTTTGCTGATCCGTTGAACTAAGCGGACGGCACGTGACTGGGGCCTGACTACTGCTCACCTCGCACTGTTTTCATTAATCGGGAAGGTTGGGTAAACCCTGTCATAGCATTCGTCGACAGACGGGTAGATGTTAGTGCAGTGTCTGGAATAAGGTAAGCATTCTTTTAAGGTAAGCCTCACCTAGACAAAATTAATTTTATGAAAGAGTAAGGTGGTTGTTTTTTTAATAACTTCAGTTCACTTTATGGAGAATAAATGGCGGCGAGGAGACGTTGAGGTTCATTTGTTGTAACTTTATTTTATTTTACTTTATGTCGTCTCCTTTGCTTTCTTGTCAGGCAAGCTGAAGGAGAATGTCCATTAATCTGCAAAAGTCTGTTTCTGAGAAGACGTTTTGCTGACGGTGAATCTTTCAAGTCTTGTGGTTAAATCGTATTACATATTTACACCAATTAAATCTTGCAAGTTGCCTTTCAAAATTTAAATCTTACTCTTAACTGACGTGCCGATCATTAGGTTAATTTCAAAAATAATCATGGTTGATCTGTTGAAATGTTTTGAGTTTTAACATTAAAGAAAACTCTTGGCAAATGCATACCATAACCTCGTATTTAGTCGAGGTAGACCGTATATAATATACGACATGTATTAGAACTATGTTGATAGTGTCCCTTTTCTTAAAAGACAACATTTTCTTTTGGTAAAAATCGAGAAAGTCGTCATCCAAATACTGCTTTGTAAACTATACAACCTACCTCCATAAAATAACCCCGTTCATATTTTTCGTCTAAGTTTTTTTTTTCCTTTCAAGAATTTTGTTTTAACCTCTCGTAATGCTTCTTAGCCTTATTGTTCATTGCACAGCTGTAGGACAGGTTACAATCGCCTCCCCATCCACACTTCCCTGACATGTACCTTGTTATGTGGTGATTACATTTCAACAGGTCTGAGATGTTAAAGACTTACATCCATATGTTGCTGATGCCAGTGAATGTCACGTGACCAACATGTTTGAGACGAGTAGAGCTGCGATGTATGCCCTTAGGATGAGTGGTGCCTTGAGGCTGCTGTAGTCAACTCATCGACTTCTGTGTCGGACGCAGGTTTGCTCTTCACAACCGCATCGTCGACAGGGACTGACTGGAGGCTGGGGTTGTCAGGCTAAAAGCTTGGTGGCATCATAAGGGGCATCGGAAATACGCCATCGTCAGAGACACCTTTCTGCTTCAGATGTCCCATTACCTTCACTTTCTCTTCTGATGCCACTCCATCCCAGGTGGCCAACCTACTACCCTCCCTATTATTTTGAGCCATCCGTGTATCATAGACTTGTATACTGTGGCTCCGGCTTTGCAGAGAGATATCTGCAACCGGACTTACAAACGTTACTGAGGTCCGGAGGAATCCGAGGAAGCTGCAAAGATACCCAAACGAAGAACTTAAAAGTAGGACAGCGTGGAAGAAATTGATGTTAGTGTAAATGAAGACAACAGGGATGGACACATAGAGGATAATATAATGGTGATAATGCCATCAGAAGATGAAGAACGCGAAGTGAATAATGCAAATGAATGAACTGAAGCTGATGCGGATGACGTAGAAGAAAAGACGATAGTAAGTGTTTTTCTCATCTGTTTGTATCAATAGATCGATCAATCACCTAGCTAATCAATGCAAGCTGTTTAACCTGTGCTCACATGCTGCTCTCAGGTCTTTTCAGGAAAGTAGCCACATGAGGATGACGCCCGATGCGGCAATCAAACATTAAAGAAGTGTTGGCGACTTACGGGATGGAGGGCGACCCCTGCCCCAGTCTTCTGGAAATAATCAACGTAAGTAGTCGGTAGACTGGTAACCCTAGAGGAGGAACAATAACCACTGACCCAATAAAAGGAATGATAGTTAAAAGAAAGAATATACTAACGAAGAATCAAATGATTAATCGAATGAGCGAAGAAGTGCAGGAATTAATAAAAACGACAATAAATGGAAACAGGAAGAGAAAAGATAATGAAGGCAAAAGTTTCAGATAAACTTTACTGTCCGTGAAGTGTTTATGCGAAGCTAAATGTCAAATAATGGCCAAGCACTCAGTGAGATGGCAGCTCATGGTCGTTGAATTTTATTTTCAGATTGTCGACAATGAAGAACTCGTATTAATAAACCATGGAATGTGGAGGATAAACCCAGCATTCTAGAGAATCGCCATTCCTCCCTCGGAGGGTGAGTTAAAGTGTGGTGTAGTGATAAGAACAGTTACTTATTTACAAGATTGTGAGAAAAGCAAATTAAATTATCGTGTATTTTGCATCAAGTATTAAAATAAAATAATGTTCCAATCGAAGGAAAATATGAAAAGGAACAATAAAAAAAAACAGGAAACCGTAAGTAGTTGTTAATGACCTTCTCCTGACTGTTGTGCAATGCCCTGCTCTTTCAGTTGCTCCAGGTGTCAAAAGGATTTGAAACTCACCTGTGTGCGTCCTCGTGTGTCTCTTTAAATCGTAAACATCATTAAACCCTTGGGACAGAAAAGGCAGAGAAAATGGTTTACCGGCAGATGTTTCCTGGGTTGCCTGTTTCACAACAAGTCGACAGGTTTGCTTTGTTGTTTTTCCCAGTCATTTCAGGTTTTCCTGATGAAATTTGAATCATTTTAACTATTTCACTTTTGCCGGAATAATTGTTTGCTTTCCCAGTTATTTTCGAAGTTGACCTTTTTTTACCTTTCGTTTTGTTTCATAAATAGTAAGCACAGGATTTTTGTGGTTTTATTAGCCTGCCGTGTCCCGGGGATTCTTGCAAAAAAGCTTTCGCCCAGTTCATCACACTAGAGAATCACCTGGAAAATACCCACGGAGTAAAGATGGAGTACAGGAAGAATGAGCGCCGCCCCTGTTTGTGTCTGTGTGCGAGTTCTGCCAGAAAACCTACTCCAGTCGCCAGGAGTTTGATGAGCACAAGATGACCCCTCACCCTCGTGACCCCTCACCCTCACCCTCGTGACCCCTCACCCTCACCCTCGTGACCCTCACCCTCATGACCCTCACCCCCATGACCCGTGCAGATGGGAAGACGCAAGCGCCACAGCTCTGCTCCTCAAAGCTCACGTCCAAGGCTTCGTTGGATGTTCAAAGGACCAATAGACCACATTCACCACCAACTGACATAACATGTCTGTGCCAGAATAAGTTTTGTAATCAATGGTAGGGCAAACACACATTCCCTCTCCCCCCAATTAATTCTGCTAAGTCAGTTTGGCATTTGCACTTCTTTATTTCAATCAATAAGCATCAATCAATAGCGTGCGCAATTAGTATTTAGCGGGTACAGCAGTCAAGCGTTACAAACTGGGCAAGGGGCCAAATGTGTGACAAAGTGCCCCCATCAGGGTAATACTATGCTTCAGTCGGCACAGTATACACGACCACACGGTCATGGCTCAGGGTACAATACCCAGGGGCGTGGTTTGTAAACACCACCACCTTACTGCCGCTCCAAATTATCTTGCGGCTTTGGTATTTGGCCACCATCAAGACTTTTTTCTACTCGCCGGCCAAGATTTTCTTTCACGAGTGTATCAACCCTGACACCATATTGTGTTAACTGTAAGTTTGTCAACACAAGACTGCGACGATACTGGAGCGTGACATGTAATGTCACAGGGCATAAACTGTTTATAAACTGTCACGAACATGACAATACAAAAACAATACAAGAAAAGAGACATACTAACAAAAAACATTTTTTTCAAGAGACGGGTATGTATTTTCAAAGCCATTTTCCGGACAAGCTATAAAGTAATCTTTAAGTCTGCTCTGTAAATCTGGACGCTGTTCTAAATTTTAACTAAATTCTTGCCTTCAACTCTATATTACTCGAAGATCGTGTGATTTTATCTGTAAATATCTGTAAATATTATTCCGTTGTTTCTTTCGTTTGTATTGTTTGCTTATAAAACTGTTTGCTTAATACCCAATATTGTTTCTTGTTTTTGTCTTTGGTAACCAGTCAGTCCATAGTGGCGGAATGTCTCTTGTTTTTGGTTATACACTATATTGAGATCAATGTTAAAAATGTTAAGAGATACTGTCGAGATGACGATCGAATCACTGCGAGGTCACTGCGAGATGTCAGTGAGAGACTGCAGTAAACAGTCCTTAAATCTCGAACCAGCACATTATAATTACTAAAAATGTCAGACAAATTCGTTGAAATATGTTAAAATGTTGCCGTATTTGTAGACTAAATTTGTCTGTTTTGTCTGCTTCCACAAAATTGGTCCCCACCCCGTCCCATTTCCCAAAACCTTCCGACCTGTGATTTATCCAAAAAGGTTATGGAGAAAGAGAAAACTGTAGCCCTTTATACTAATCGTAGCCGCGCTCTGGTTTTATTCAACTGACAATCAGTATCTGTTTCTCCACTGATCAATGTGCTATTAACCTGAGAGATTAGCAACCAATCCAACTGACCACTCAAGCTGTAAAAAATAACTAATAATCAGGACAGCCTGATGAACAACAGCAAAGAATCAGGACATCGAAGCCTAACTTGTACGAAATTATATCTCCTTCCATTGTTGTCTCTTTGCACCAACGCCAACAATGGGATCATGAATGTTGATCAACGTTCATGGTTTTAAAGACAGTTTGGGAAGCATTTCTGGGAGCCGGAATTCTTTGAGAGGGCGGCAACCTTCTCCTCTCTCACACCCTACTTCACATTTATCATCAGATGAGTTGTCTGTGATCGCGTCTTACACATGTAAAGAGATGAATGGAAAAGATCACCGCTGTGTTGAAAACTGCCGCAATTAAAACTTCTATTTTAATCAGGCGATAGTGTAATTTTTTGTTGTTATTGTTCTTTATTTTATTTTATGCCATTTCCGGGGCTTGTCTAGTGGGTAAAGACACGTTCTTGTATTAGACGACTGTATCGAAGTAATAACTAACGCTCAAGTCTAAACACTGCCCTCAAACACTAGCCCTTCGCCTTAGAACATATAAGGGAGATAGCTCAAACACTTTCCCTGGGCATATAAGGGAAATAACTCCAGTTCCTAGTCCTACACTGTCACGTGACAGTAGGTTTTCAACAGCCGTCCATGGTGTTGTCGTTGACTGAAGAAATGAGAGGAGTATGTCCCAGCTGCACGACACACTCGTTGTAACAGGCTGTAAGCTGGACAATTCTAGCCACAACCGAATGAGGTGTGAGTCTACAGACTGCATTGTACAAAATGACCACTGGCGAGCTTTCTAACACCTGAATAGATCCCAGGATCCATCCGACTGTAAAAACTATCGTCCAGTGTCAAATTTATCATATATTTCCAAGTTACTTGAAAGGGTGGTCGCAGAGTAGCTTATGAACCATTTTATTACTTATAGCTGCCTAGATAAATTTCAGTCAGCGTATCGTCCTGGCTTCAGCACAGAAACTGCTCTTCTTCGTGTGACTAATGACATTCTTATTTTTTCTTCTTATTTATTTTATTATTTTTTCTTTTTTTGCTGCGCAATGAGCATTCTTCTGAATGGATACCTGCGCATTACAAATGGACATCATCATCATCTTTGTGGTGTTAACTCTGGCAACTTAGTGCTTTTAGTACTACTTGACCTGAGTAGTGCGTTTGACACCATCAACCACCGCCTGCTGCTCCAGAGACTGTCGTATCCAGGGCTGTGCGCTGCAGTGGATTGACTCTTATCTTGCTGATAGATCTCAGAGAGTGATTGTCGGCTCTGCAAGCTCTGAGGCAGTTCCTCTGGTGTGTGGCGTACCACAGAGATCCATTCTGGGTCCATTATTATTTTCGGTATATACTTCACAGCTTGGACGGGTCATTGAACGCTTTCAGATGGGACGTGAGTTCTTTGCTGATGATACACAGATTCTGAACAGTTTTCCCCCCGACCCAGCAGTGGCTAGGAATGCGCTTCAACAACTTTAATCTTGTTGTGTTGAGGTGAAGGCCTGGATGACCAGGAATCGTCTTAAACTCAACGACGACAAGACAGAAACGTTACTGTGCGGCCCCAAGGCCAGAAGGGAGCAGATCGGCATTAGTGATGTGCAGGTCGGTGATGCCTCCATAGCCTTTGCTGACTGTTACGGGACCTTGGGCTGTTTATTGATGCAGAGCTCTCCATGTGTAACCATGTTAGTTATGTTGTGGCATAACTACTTTTTTTGAGGACTTTAGGTAGACTACGGCCCATGCTGACTCAAGCTGCTGCCAACTCACTTGCTGTGGCTGCCATCATATCCAGATTAGACTACTGTAATAGTGCATTGTGGGGTATACCTGCTACGCAGTTGGATCGACTCCAAAGAGTTCAAAACACAGCCGCCAGGATTGTCACCCGTGCAATGTCGTCCAGTGAGCACATCACCCCTATCCTACAGAGCCTTCACTGGCTCCCAGTGAACAAGCGCATTGACCACAAAGTGCTTTCGATTGCACAGTCCTGCATGTTTAAAACTGTTCCTGACTATTTGCAAGAGATAGTTCCTCCTTACCAGCCGTCACAAAGCCTGCGCTCTGGCTCCCAGTCACGCTTCTGTGTCCCTGCAGTGGAAGACACAAACAAGAAGCGCACTGGAGCCAGGGCCTTCAAAAACGTGGCACCTAAACTGTGGAATGGTCTGCCATCGTCACTGTCCACCATCATCTCACCAACCACGTTTCGAAAAAGACTGAAGACCCATCTGTTTATTTAAGACGGACTTAAACTTAAACAACCAAGCAACACTACTGTCTTTATTTTTTACTTTCCTGGTGTTTTATCTATTTATTTACTTTATTTTGTTTTCTTATTTTTTGTATTTATTTTGTTTTTGCTGCGCAATGAGCATTCTTCTGAATGGATACCTGTGCATTACAAATGGACATCATCAACAGCACATTGTGTTCTGGTCTGTTTTCTTTTACCGAGGATTGCATCTTTTTTTTCGAATTCAGCTCATGCAGACCGGAATATGTATTTGTGATACTGACCTGACAATGCGCGTCCCCTTCATCCGTCATCTCCTCCTACTTCTCAGGAAATACTTTGAAATGTCTACATCTGCCATTCCAAAAAAGACATATGGCAACATTTTTTTGACAAAAGACTTTATTTTTACTCTACAGATGTTTTTTACAGTACTCCCTATCCTACAAAGAAGTCGATGTTGAAAGTTAAATCCCTTAGCGGCACACAATGCCGAAAACGGGTGTGTCCCATAGAAGGTATATGGAACCAATGTTCTTCACCAGCGCACAGTTTTTTTTTGCATTGTGCTGCTAGGAATGGTACATACATTTAAACAATGAATAACAATAACTTAAAATTATTATTAAAGACCTAATAACACCCATGCTGAAAACAGAAACAATATTGTATTTGACACAAAGCATGAACAGTGTCCGGTTTGTCCTTGAGCAATAGACTAACGTTCCTTCTGAAAGACTATTTTACAAAAATGCTTAAACGGACAAAATGCAGGCGGGTTTTAAAATAACAAAACAGATACTTTACAATACCAAATTTGAATTAAGGAATGATTAACATTCAAAACTCTGTCTCAATTATCACTAGCTGTAAGGACTGACTTCATCACTGTAATATGTGCACATGGATGCACACACACACACACACACACACACACACACAAAGTTTGTATTGCCCATAAACTGGGGACACACTTGTAAAGTACAGATGCAAGCTTGGGACAGTCCTCAGGTTCTGAAAGTCAAATTTCTTACAAAATCAGCATTCTTTTGTTTTTACACCTGGACACAGCCCACCATTTGTGCACACCAGAGTTTCCCTAACACTGAAGTCAATATAAAACTCATTTTTTCACAAAGAAACGCACCAAAATCCCCTGTTTATCCTGATCCAACAAACCACACTGTCAACACTCTCCCCTCTACACACACACTCTCTCTCACTCGCACATATACACTGTAATCCTAACTCAACCTCGCATGTAACACTAACCAAATCCTTATCCCAGAGGACTGTTGTTCCCGATTTCTATAATACATGCAAAGAATGTTTTTATGCAGATAGAATACAAAATGTCCTTACAACCACAGAGTTCAACAACTCATAAAGGTGTTCGGTAACAAATATGTGTCTCAAACAATAAATACAGTAATGATACATGTTTGTTTCAAAAACCTTCAAAAAGGTGTCATTCATACTCCATGAGAAGCCACAGATTCTCATTCACCTTGATTGTGTAAGAGTTAAATATTATTATGGACGCCACTCTTTCCACATAACAGCATTTAAGATAAATTTACATAATGGGATTTAAAAATAAATCCTCAGGGAAAAATCGATGACCTCAAACAAACGCATTGCAAACTATTAACATGAGATATTTTAGGACCTGACTGAAGAGTACTGTGAATAGCAAGTATTTCATGTACTGCAAAGTATACCTATACTTCAATTTACAGACTCAATCAGTTTCTAAAAGCTTTTCAAAATAGAAAGTTCATAAACCCTTTGATTCATTCCATAAACCACCCTTTCAAAAAACATTTTAAACACACTAAAATATTTGCTTAAGTGTCAGTTAATGCTTAAGAATGCATTAAAAGGTATTTTGCACACCATGAAGAATTAAAACGATTAATCCTGAGTAGTTTTAAACACTGGATATTGTGTTTTTCTTACAAAGTTAGCCAGCTCCAGCAACAGATGCTGACCACACTAAGACTATGGTCACTTTCTTCCTTTAGCTGCTTTTTTTCAAAAGTTCTAAAGTGTTTATGAAAACAAGTTCAAAATATTTTAAAATCTCCAAAACACTTTCAGTGTAAAAGAATAATGGCGCATATTTTGTCTTCTTAATGTAATTATACCCCAAGTAAACCTTTAAGCATTATTTTCTCCTAAGTGTATGCTATAGATGGCAGGTAAATATCTGAACTGTAGATGTAAAATGACCATATTCATCTTATACATTACTATATACAAATCATGATAGAAATCAGCAAGATATATATTTTTTTTCTTTCTGCCTTTTATTAATAGTCTTCAGAAGACAAATGATGGGCAAAGAAACAGATGTGCCTGTGAATCCACATCTATGAAAAGGAGAATAAAATTGAAAATATATTTTTAGCTGACAAAAGACAAGGTTAAAACTATATGGATCCTTAAACAAAACTTTACATCAACAAATCTTAAGTTTTCTTTAAAACAACAAGACAAAAAAATTTGTAAGAAAGTGTATTGCATACAATTCCGATTGAAAAGGTAGATAAATGCTGCCGTTTAAATTTGTTAAAATAATTCCTTACTAATACACTAACCAAAAAGTTTGATCACTCTGGTTGAGGTGGAGGGACTAAAAATTGTACTATTTTCTTTTTAGGGTTGGAGTAAACAGCCCAGTGAATGCATATGTAATTTTTTTGCCACCTGATGACCATTTAAATCTGACATCTGTGAAAGAACACCACCAGGCTCTGGTGTCCTTTCACTCCACATGACAATATCTGTTTCTTCCATTTAATGTCTCTTGTGTCGTTTTCTTTTCTGAACTGCACTGAGCTCATACTCCTGTGAGGAAATGTGCTGTATAAGTGCTCACAATTATTATTATTATTGTCTGCATATAATCATGTACAGAATTGTTCAGATATAAACATCCAATAAAATATTGTACAAAACAGCAGTGAACACAGGCTTGGATGGCTACAGAGTAAGATAAACTATTTGCATGAGATGGTAGGTATGGCAGCACACATGTTGGTGCTCTGTCACTGGAGGTGAAGAGATGCTTTTTGGGGCTGGATCCATCTCATCTATCACGAGATATGTAATGTGCTCTGAATGCATAGCGATACATTGAGAATTGGCACCAAGGGATAACTTGTGCCAATACTCAAAAATGAATTCAGTTAATCTTGCCATTCCCACAATAAATTCACACGGCTGCATACTTCAAAAGTGAACCTTCATACAGTACAAAAAATATTATACAAAATATCTACAGACAGTTTATTCAGTGTTACATTATTTTTGGTAATTAATCTGTGCATCTTCAGTCAGTTTCTTATTGATCCCTTGAGGCAATATTCTCATATTTCTGGATTTTTTCTATGTGTGTGCTTACAAAACAAATACGCTATTGCACTCTTAAGTTTATACAATTTTAATTCAGCCAGCCAAACATTTAGCACCATGGCGGTTGCAGACTGTATGAGATATGGGAATAGACAATGTCTTTGCAGTCTAAAATTGTTTCAGAAAGAAACAACTCTGCTCTTTTTCCAATCAGTACCAAGCATTTCACATTACAGTAAAAAAAAAAAATCAAAGACTTTTAGAAATAAAAAGTAAGGTAAATGTAGCTTGCATCCTCCTATTCCTACCTGAGTTTGGACCATCATAAAAATAGCCAAAATTGGAAAGAAACATTCAAAAACCAACTAGTAAGAAAAATGAGCCCAGCACTAGACTTAAAATCGTTAAGAACAAAGTTTTAGTACTAATAATACAGTGCACCAAAGCCAGGATTATATACTGATGCACAACATATGAAGAAACAGATCTTTTTTAAGTTAGGCATCAAACACACTTTCATGTGCAAACATACAAGCATGCACACATCCACATCCACGCATGCATGCACACACACTACCAGAAAAAGGTATGGTGAGTTTTGAACTCATGACTTCCAGTTCTCACAATCATTGTAATGAGGGCTTTGGCCACTGCACCACCACCTTACAAAGTTCTCAGTGTGCATGATATACAAAACTGTGACCTTAAATATAATGTACCCTTAACATCTGCTTCTCCTACACCTTATCTTCACAACTGTGAACCGGTTTATGTTTGCTGTACCAGTTCTGCCTGTAGTTCCGAAGAAGTTCTATTGCATTACGTTGATTAGTTGTTTTCAGGCAGGATTGGTGACACTCAAGAAAATCAATAAGTTCTTCAATTCCTTTGCCCTCATGAGTCAGATTTTGCAGAATTTTGTAAGTTGGGCTGTCATTGAAACAAGCAGATGAATGCCTGCAACTGAAATTAGTAAAGCATGGATAATCATACTTTGCTTCCCTTCCAATGTAACACTATGTATTACTACCACCACTCACCAAAAATTTACATGCATCTTGAACAAAGACTTTTTAAACAAATATGTATGTACTAAGCACACGTGGCTTCATTGTTATGCAACACTTGTGTGAGCACTATACACCTCTGCATTTGTGTGTGTGCTTGTGCATATGCAGAGACCAGTTTTACTAAAAGGCAAACAAGAGATTGTGTAGAACTGTTGCAGTACACAGAAGGGCTTCAATATATCTGCATATATATACATTTTTTTTCGTTTAAGCTACAAAGCATGTGAAAAAAAAACAGTTTAAACAATTTAGAGGTAGGGGTGCTTTACCATTACACTTGCGTAAAGTGTATGTGCTGACAGGTCCAGCAGCAGCATTGACAAGTCAAAACATATGTCTATTTCTTTGTATGGCCCCCTTTCCCACTATCAGTGCACTTTACATGAACACACATGAAGGTGCACTAGCACAAACCTTAAGCAGGCATCCGATGTACCTATTGTTCCCCACAAATCCCTGCTCTTTCACACCAAACACAGACACTCTCACACGCTGTCTCTTACATTTTCTCACAAACACACTCACACATTGTCTCTTTCTCTTGCTCTCTCTTCTGCATATATTCTCACTCTCAACTATACACATATACCCACACACACACACACACACACACATGCATGCATATACATATACACGTTTGGAATTGCCCTTAGGGATAAATTAAGTGGTATTGTATTTTACATGCAGGGTAGATGAAACAAGATTACCCAGAAAAAAACCACTGAGCCGTCAGCCCCACAAAGAGGTCACAAGGAGGAGCATAAGAGCCGAGATCCAAGCCCAACACCCAATAATCATTGTTATAGTGACAGATGCTTTAGCCACTGCTTCACATTCCTGAAGTGGCACCAAAACTCAAGAAAAAGTTTTGGAAAATCAATACATTTCCATTAATTGTGGTCCTGTTTGCAAGTTGCGAGACGAACCCGATTCAGAAATGTTCTGGTAAAACTATGATCATGTTTTGGCCCATTGCACACATCACGCTTTTATGTAATAATTAAAACATATTGTGTACAGTATACTGAGATCAGGCTTCAAGTTGCATACACCATGCAGGCACAGTGTTCTGAACGTTGGGAAGTAAAAGGAATGGGACCACAAGATGTGTTTTGGCCTGAGGGGTACAATATAAACACCACCCCTGTGTTTATTTATGTGGGGGTGGGAGGGATGGGGTTATCATGTGCCTGCATACAGGTGTGCCAGCTGTGGATGTGAAGTCACATAATGAGGCTCTAGCTGGAAATATTTTTACTTACTGATATTCATGATAGTTAACCTTCTCTGTTGTCCAGCCAAGCAGGTGCAAAGCAATCACATGCCAAGTTATCTTGCTGAAACTGAAATACAGAAGATACAAATAATGAGAATAATCATATCTCATGATACACCTGATGTCACTTAAGTAAATAATAGCTTGTATAAAGTATATTCATTCACTGATACATTCCTTGATTTCTTGTTGTCAGAGGAACAACTGTTATAAAGTTTGCTTATCCAGATAAATTCTTAGTTGGGTGATTTATGTGAAAAAGGTTTAAGTACAGATACAACATACAAGGAGAGCTAGTGGGTGGGAAATATTGCATGTATCCACTTTTCATTCATATCACCCTTACATTCATTAAACTGCCTATAACTCTATCAACAACTAACTTGTCTTCTATTAATGGAAGTGGTGAATCAAAAGTTTATGCAATGTACACGAAAAAAGTAAAGAAACACAAAAGGCTGTTCATTCTCAGAAAAATGAAGTCTCATTCAAAATTGAACATGATGACAACACTACAATCACAAAGTAGACAAATCAATATCTAAAACATATTGGCAAACATCATGCTTACATAATAAAGACATCAAATGTAAATGTGAAGCAGTTTCACCGCCTAACGCAGTTCTGTGAGAAGTTATGTCTGCTTCTCAAAAAAAAAAAAAAAAAAAAAAAAAAAAACTAAAGGGAAATGCATAACCTAAGGTCCCATAGCCTAGTGATCTGACCATCTGGAAAGTAAGTGTCTAAGGCACACCACTTGACCCAAGCTCTCATTTTGTCACCTTTTTTCAATTTGCTAATAAATCAGATACCAATCACTAGATTTGTTCAGTGACTGATCAGATCAATCATTAAGAAATATCTTGGATAAGCAAGAATAATGTACTGCCACCTCCTTACTGCTTCTTTCATGCACTTAGTTCATGTTTTTGTCATGGTGTCATCTGTTTACTGACACTTGTATGGTTGACTTGTCAGTTTATTTGAGGTCTTTTGTGTGCAGTGCACTGTACTGCACTCGTATCCCCACACACAGGGAAGAGTGCTTTACAAATTCAGTCATTATTATTATAGTTACACAGTTTATTATTTCTAGCTTTTCTAGCAATTATTATTACATCTCAAACTGGTATACTGCTCTGAAGCCAAGCACACTAATGACAAATCAACAGATTCTCCTTTGTGAAAAGACTTGGTGACAAAATATTTATCATTACAACATGATCTCCATACCAGCTCTGCTGATCAAACAACTCCTCCAGGGTCTTGGCTGAGGTCCTGTCGTTCAAGAGATCAGTAAGAATTTTCCGACTCTTCATGGAATCAGTCTTTTCTGTTGTTTTATCCATAGACGCTAAAGGTAAATAATAAACCTCAAATGAATATATAAGTAAGCAAACACTGAAGGCAACAAATAATTTCTATTTCATTAATATTCAAGATGTGCTTTTTACAGAAACCTGATAAAACTGCAGTACAATTTTTCATTTTGTGACTTCTTCAGCAAAAACCTTTTATTTAGCTTTCTAAGAAATTATCTTCAAGTTATAATTAGTAATCAAGATGTTAATCATGGTGCAGTTTTCTGTTTCTGTGATAGGTGTCTCTGTTTAATGACCTCACTGCCTGCTTGTTTACCATTAACTGAAATGCAGCTATAACATCTTGATGACTTCCATGCCAGAAGGACTCCAGGCCAGCCCCAAATTCTAAAAAATCCCCTCCCAAAACAAAAACAATGAGAAAAAGTAAAAAGATACACCTTTAGATGCCTTTAACAAGTCTGTGTGGTTTTTTCAGAAATCAGAGAAGACTGTTATAAAATGATGGCGCAGTAGATTTAAGATCACAATACCTATTCACTATGTGCAGAACAAACCAAAACTGAATGGCAGAAATGGACTTATGGCAAGGAAACAGTTTGCTGGGATATTTAAGTGATTTTTTTATCTACTGTTTGTAAAACATTTTTTTTATTGCCTATGGTTTTCTACTTAACATTTTTTTCTATGTTTGATCTACTTCCTTTTGATTTTTTTCATTCTGACAAGGTATTGCTGCAAACCAAACAAGCAACTTGCTTAACAACTGTCATACTGTACTACAGGAACTCTTATATTTTATTATTATATATGGTATTTCAAACTTGAAAGTAAAGCTCAAACTCAACACAAAAGTTCAGTGGCTGTAAAGTTCCCTTAAAATGGAAGTTGTGAAATTTCCCAGACACATTTACAAGATGGTTTATTAAATGTTACTGACAATAGCTACAGTAACAAAACAGGAATCTTCTTTCATTCCTTATGCTACACAACAGTAATCTTATACTGCAGAGTATACCATAATGGTTTTGAACCAACAACTGCTCAACATTTACACCCATATGGAATGTCAGTTTCCTACATTGTCAAGCTTGCCTTCACGTATTTCAATTGATTCATACTGCAAGACTTACATTCACGAGGACAAGGAATGACTCCTGGAACTACGGATTCACACTGCAACAGCAGCTCATTCTCCACACGGTGAGATTCCGATAAAGATTCCTCTATACAGATAGTAGAAATTGTACAATAGATTATTATTACTATGTAACCTTGCTATATTTTTTACTGAGAAAAGAAATACTACTATACACTAGAAGATGTTCCTTATCTGTTGTGTAGTATATATTTTACTTTCCCTTTAATATGTTGTATGCTAATCTTTTTGAATGGAACCAAAGGCTTAACAAAAAAAGGAAATTTGTATTCTCTCTCTCTCACACACACAACCACACAAAATTTACATATGCACATGTACACATCTCAATTTGATGCAGATTTTGAATGATAAGGTTATTTAGAAAGGGTACAAAACCTTAACAATAAAACAGGTCTGTTCTCTCTTTTGTGCTACTACATCAGTTAAAATATGTTTATATGTTTTAGCATCCCTTCACACTCTTTCACAAATTCTCACTCTTGGGAGGATCGTCTCCAGGAGGCAGCAGCGTGTCTCCATCTCCAACAGATTCTCCTGAAGACAGTAGTATGTTAAAATTAGTGCATATGGAAATACTTTTCCAGTTTCAAAACTATGCTAAATTTGTTTCATTCAAGCAAAGAATGTCACATTTTGCATAAATACATAAGCATGCAAGTACACACACACACATCTCACACACAACTGTGTTTTATAATAACTCAATGGATACTTTAAACATAGCAAGTCAAGCTGCAAGAGATAGTGGCTTAGTTACACTGACACTCGAAACCGAAACTCTGCCTTACCTGCCCCTGTAACAGTTACACCTCTAAATGAAGTTTTGAAGACAAAAGTGGTAAAACACCAGATACACAATGCTACCTTAATGTACATGCACAGTGCCTTCTAAATCACAGTTACCAATAATGTGGTCACATTTGCCCATTCTTATTCTTATTCTTTGCCACATAAATTCTTCACAAACCTAGTGAGTCACTTGTTGTTGAAGATCCTCTGCTGGTACTTTTTTGGCATTTGAATTTGATGAAGAGAACTATACACGTAATGACCACAGCTGCAACTGAGATATGCAGGGTCATATTAACAAATGCTCTCCACCTACTAATTTCACAGCTCTCTCTCTCTCTCTCACACAAACTCATACACACAAACACCACACACACACACCTCTTCCCCACCACACACACACACACACAAACTAGATTACATTACAGTGTTTCACCCACCCTCTTCTCAATGAAAGATCCAGTTAAGTGACCTGCCAATGACTAGGCCATGAGACAAAGTACTTCATATATTGGTTCCAAATTAAAAGCATGCTCAAATAGTCAAACAGCAGTTTTATCTTCAATATTTTTGTTAAGTGACACTTACTGCAAAATACTGATGATGCAATAATGATGGTCGTTAAGTCACTGGATTTTGGCATTGGTTCTGCAAAACATCACATCATTAAGTGATTGCCTCCCTTCCTTGGAAAATGTCTTCTATAAGTCCCTGTATCTTGACCATTCACCCCTCCACCCCAACCCCAAAAAACAAAATGACTATATGTCACAAACATATAATTTTGAATAAGATTTTCCTATCAAGCTAAGCTGAAATTAAAGGGGTTTTTTGTTATGCATCGGCATGTTTTGTTCTTTTAGAAAATACAATACTATTCATCCACAAGAACCATTGCTAGCAATAAATATACCTGAATGCACACCTGTTAAATATAGCAAATAGATTTTCTTAAAGATATATTTCCATGTACATACACACAACAACAACAGGTACTGTTGGTATATTACATTAGGTTGACACAAACATCACAGCCACAGGAACTGATCAAGTGTATGGTACATGGAATAAACGAGTTGCAGTGGCAATTTGATCTTCTCATCTGCATCACATACTGTGGCTGGACTATAAGATTGAGAACTAACATGCCACCATATGATCAGGAATGGGAATGATGCAGGAAAATTCAGATATATCAGTTCATCCAGCTTTTCAAATTTGTGTTTCCAAAGTAGATATCAATGAAAACTTAGCATATATGTAAAAATTCCAGTGTCATCACTTGAGTAAGCTTAAATCATTCTTGAGTGGATGAAGAGTATCACAAATGAAGAAAATCATAAGATATATAGCAATTCTGATAACCTTACCAGAAAAACATTGAATATTACCCCCATAGATATGTCTTATTCACTCTGCCTTAAAGGAATAACACCTGGAAAAAAATCCTTTTGAGTACTTTTAAGTAAGAGAAGTAACTTGTAGAGAGACCATTCAGCTTTAAATTATGCATCTACATCCCTTTTACCAGTCAGTCAGTCAGTCGTCCCTTGCCTGGCACCTGGCGTTGAGGGGAGCACATGGATAGACGTGACAGCTGACAGGGCCCGCCACTCTTGCCTATTGTGGGCGATAGTCATCAGGTCCTGTACAGGACGACCAGTCCAGTCTTTGACATTCGTAAATCAGTTCTTTCTCTGGCCACCTTGGTGTCAGCCACCCTTCAAGGTGCCTTGAAGGATAGTCTTCGACAAGGTGTTGTGCCGGGTCACATGGCCTAAGAAGACCAGCTTAAGTCGCTTGACTGTTGATAGCAGAGGTTCCTGGTGTCCTACGAGTCTGGCAATCTTGTTTCTTACAAAGTTGTCGGTTTTATGTAATTTGTATGAGATCCAGAGCAGCCTCCTAAGGCACTTGTTCTCAGATGCTTGGATTCTCCTTTCTGTTTCGGTGAGCAGAGTCCAAGTGTTGCATCCATAGAGCAGGATCGGCACTACCAGGGATTTGTACAGCTTGTACTTAGTAGTGAACCTTATCTTATGGCTATGCCAGATCCTATCTAGACTAGCCATTGCTGCTGTTGCTGTTGCGATCCTAATGCTGTTCAGCAGTACTGTACTCGTTGAGCTATTATACAGTGATCCAACGACTTGGACGAGGCCTTCTTCGATGTTGAATTTCTTTCTGGCATGTTCTATCTGGATGTTCTACCTTGGGATCTAGCATCTAAAATACACAGGTTTTACAATGCTTTAGGTCTGTTAAAACTGAGGTCTGAGATAACAACAGATTTGATACACCGATATCTTATAACTAAGGATTACATGTGCTTTTGTTAAAAATATGTTGTGACTTTGAATACATTTATTTTTCACATCTATCCTCACCAATTTTCTTTTAAATTATGCTAATACTGAAAATGGCTCATGTTTGAGCCTTGATCACATACATTGCCCAACATGTTGTATAGAACGTAAATTGGCATGCTGTCCCCCAGGTTGCCCCATGAATCAAGTCCCTAAGCTATAACTACTCACAAAACTACATTTATTTCCAGGTTTCTGGTTTAAATACGAATGATATGTGTTCTCCAGTGTACGTTAAAATCCAAGCAAAAGCAATTGTGACAGACACTTGATGGCACCCAAGAAGTCATCGGTCATCAAAAACAACACACTGAAGAGTACGCTCTTTTGAGATAAGGCAGAGTGGGGTTTTTTTGGAATCTAATGTTGACTAGGACACTGGGGAAACAAAAATGTGAAAAACTGGTAAAACCAGACAGGAAGTACACCCAACACTAGAGAGCCAAAAGTTTCCTTAGGATTGATGTTAGTCCAGCTAGTTAGTTTTAGGTGCTATGAATAGCCTCAGCATGGCTATATTTTTTCATTATTTTTAATTCTGAAATATCAATCCTTGTTTTGCCTATTAGTTGCTCACTGTGAACATTTCTTGACCCCCCACTCCTCTCCCGTCAACTTTCTTGTAAATAAATAAAAAAAAACCGCTGATGTTTCTCTACCCTTGTTACCATTGTATTTGTTTTCAAAACATTACATTTTAATAATTAAAAGAAAGGCTAATTTTAAGAGAAAATGTGTTCAAATATAGAACACTTCTAAAAACATGAAAGGCTTACTTCAATTAATTGTATTAAGTGTATGTGAATAAAGAACTTCAAAGATGAAAAAGTCACTGCATTCTCTTCTAAATGAAATGATGAAGGCTTAATATATCACCTTGATTCTGGTTACACTGGCGTTCATCAGGTATGGTGTCATTCCATTCAAGATTGTCTGTACATGTCACTGTGACAATCTTATCAGGGCACACAATGGTACAAACGTCTCCACATACCATGTGATATCTCTTTCCTAGCTGTTCATTCTGACACTTCACTTTCAGAGGGATGTTTTGACACCCTACACAGAATGAGACATGAAGTGCACTCGTAAAATGGTATCATTAAGATTATTACTAGTATTCTGATAATACATATATCACTTGACTGTTACCATCTGACAAGTGGTTATGCTGGTCTATTGATATTGATCATCAGGGGAGTTCAGCTGGATAGATGCAGCAGTTAGTGTTAGGTGAATAAAACATGGGTGTTACAGCTTGAATGATATATTCCACACGAAGGACGTTAAAGTCAACTGAAATCTTTTTTTTCATTTTGCATTTTCATTGCAACTAATCACTATAAAAATGTATTACATCTTTGCTGGTGTCATGTGGTAATCTTAATGGGGAAGTAACAATCACCCCAATTAGGGTCTAGGGTGGCTTGTTGACAAGCTTGAGGCTCCTCATGCAAGATTGGGAGGCGTATGTGCCAGTGTACAGGTGTTGTGTTGGGTAGAAACGTAAAGGTGTTATAAGAGATAGACAGCCTTAAGTAGTCACAGCATGCCAGGCATGACCGGCTGGCTAGCAGAGGCGTCAATGACGTCTAGGGAGAAAGGACACTTCAGGGTCTCACACACCTGTCTGCCAGGTGGACTCACAAATACAAGAAGAGCTGTGAAAGCAGAGCTAAGTTGATGTGCGGATGAATGTGGGAGTGTATGGTAGTAATAACGATTGAGATAGAGGAAGTACATTCTAGCATGGATAATACTGGGACTCCCCTAGACCTAGAGTCCTTTTATTTGTATGTATTTTTATGTTTTGTGTTAAATAATTATCTTTTATTGTTGTATGTTGAATCACACGTCATTGAGTCTTGTGTTCGGGGAACAGCAGGGGTGGGGGCTCGTGAGCCACGTAGTGGAAACTGAGAGATCGACGTGTGATTATCGTATGTTTGGTTCCCTTGCAAGTTTATGTTGACATGGGCAGCTAGAGTTGAGCCTATTGCCCACGTGCCTGGTTCCCTGGGGCCAGTATTCACGTTCTGGCTTAAAAACCAAGAATACTTTAACAGCTGGTCTGTTTTACAGAAGCCATGTCACTCCTCAACTTCCTGCTCAAATTATAATCTTGCTAGATTCCTAGACATCCATTGCCATATTAAGCCCCCATTCATGAATTTTATTTGTGCCTTCACAAAGTTTTTTAAAAAAGTGGATAACAAACTTCTGCTTCTCTTTTGTAAGAACTCTACAAAATTTAATAATAACAGAGCACTGTTGTTTAATTTTTTTCTTCTCTTTTGTTTTTGCTGCGCAATGAGCATTCTTCTGAATGGATACCTGCGCATTATAAATGGACATCATCATCATCATCACTTAAATAGCATATTCCCATATTTGGCAGTGAGTTCAGTGTGCTTGAACAAACAGGAGCAGAGTTTGCAAAATAAAAAAACAAAAAGTGGGAAGGAAGATGGAGAGAAAAAGACCAGCAACTGAGGTGTTCACAAAAACAGGTGTCAAGGCCAGCAACCCAGCAATGACAGGTTTAAGGCAAAATAATAGCAGCAAGGCATTCCAGATACTGAGGCCAGAGAAAAAAAACCAAATTTCTCTCATCTGTGAAAGGCACGTAGAGTAAGGCTACATATGGAGACCAGAGCAGTGTGACCAGGGTGAATGGTATCTACCACTACTGGTAGGGCACCAAAAACAGTTATCTGGGTATCCTCAGACCATGATGGCAGCTATGGAACAGCATGGCCACTTTGTAGTTCAGGAAGCTAGAACTGGCAGCCAGCACCATAGAGAACAATGGTGTAGTCTGGTCAGCTTTGTGTTTATGGAAAACATTTGCAAGTAATGCTGTTTTCAGCTGAGATTGTACAGTGTTATCATGTGATGTATATGATCAAATGATCCATATTGCTGCCTGCAAGATGTTACGCATGACTTATCATGAATCAGGTAAACTACATTTACACAATTAAGGTTTTTATTTGACTCTCAATCAAGCTAAATAAATAACAAACAGTACCACTTGTGCCATTTAGCAAATTTACAACTTAGGATAATAGAAATCAGAAAAAGTTTATGTGCAATAATTTTGCAATGTGTCATGGATCTATCATTCTCTAATCATGTCTCCAAAAGAAAGCAGACCTGAAAAGGTTTCTCTTCATTAAGAAAGCATACACTAGTAGTTAATACGTTATAATAATGTTGATTTATATAGGGTCTTAGCCCTATCCACCCCCTCCCCATCAAAGGCAGGCTTAAAATGCTTAGGAAACCAAAAAACACATGCATCATCATCATCATCATGACAACTTCTAGGAGCCCATGGCCATTGATTTCTGGTACCAAGGAAATACAGTGCCAAAGAAACCGGGGGTGGGGGTGGGGAACAAAGGGGGCAGCTGCCCCCTCAAAAAAGAAACTGAGGCAAGAATGTGAACCTCGTTCACTGTGAGCATGGAGTTTGCCACCAAAAGCTGAGCATCTTCCTACACCACTAAAATATAAAGTAGTCTAGAAACTTCGTGGCACAAGAGGCAGGATAAACACACTAAGACAGTGATGCTTAGGTAATAAAAAATTTCTGCATCAATTTTCTAAAAAATAATTTACAATTTCCACAATTTTATGTTCAAATATTTTTGGGGGCTTTTTAATTTTTGCTTTATAGGCCAGGTTAAACTTTTTACTTACACTTATAATTATTAATAGTAACAATGCTCTTTGTTATCATAGTTTGTAATGCATTTTACTTGTAACTGTTATTTTGGAGGTCATTTCAACCTACTTATGCGAGTCTTTTTTTTTAATATTTAGCAGATTTGACTATTGTGTCTGCTGACCATACAAGATGCTATAAATCTAAAGAAATGTCTGTTTTTGCTATTTTAAAAATGACATTTTCTCTGCTCTTTATTACTACTGCTACCACATACCATCATAGGCTAAAAATAAAACATTTCATACTTGGTAGAGGATTATATTCGAAGTCACATTTGATCTCACGTTGCCATGGAAGCGTCTTCATGTGATCACAATGATGAGTAAATGATCTGTTGTTCTCTACTTCAGATTCTGTGCATTCAGTGCACGGTAACAGAGATCTATGGCGACTTTCAAAGCACCTGAAAGCAAGCAAATTTACATCAAGCTTTTCCATGCCAAGTTTTTCAAAGCAAATGCAGCATGAATGACAAAATATAGTTTAGATATATCTTTTCACTATTTGTGCTTAAAATATCAGAAATATTTGTGGTTAACATTCAACATATCTGTAAAAACAAATTTGAATTTTGTGATGCTTTTGAGTATCTGCACACATGTGCTGCATGTTTTACTAACAACACAGTTTGCTTGTAAGATAGTCATGTAGAAAGTTCCTTAAAAAATGAATAGATTATCAAGTGTTATCAATGGCTAACTAACAATTATGGCAATGTGATAACATATGATAATCATGTAAAGAAAAACTTAAAATACATGTAGATATTCTGTTACTAATGCACTGAATCTTCTCCCACATACATATACACACACATACACACACACATTAATCAATTCAATCAATCTTCTTCGTGCTAGTTGCACATAAGGCCTCAACCAGAGCCCACCACTGATGTCGATCGGCTGAAACTCGCTCCAGGCGACCCCATGTCCAGCCCTTTCCTTACATCTCCCTTTCCACTGTTCTTCTCCAAGTTTCCTTTGGTCGGCCTCGTTTTCTTCGGCCGTCTGGAGTCCATCGTAGGGCGATTCTGGAAAGGTCTGCTGTCTGCTGGCGAAGCACGTCCAATCCGCCAACGCCTTCGTTGAACCAGTGTGGTGATGGTTTCAGTTCTTCGGTGGAGTTCTTCATTGGTGATGGTGTTTGGCCAAAAGATTTTAAGTATGCGCCTGAGGTATCTGTTTTGGAAGACGTCAAGCCTGTTACCGATGTCTTTGGTCATCTTCCATGATTCTGATCCATAAAGGAGGGTGCTGATCACATTTGACTTGAGGATTCTGAGCTTGGTCTTCTAACTGATGTTTTTTGCCTTCCATGTGCTCCCGAGTGAGGCGATGGCCTGGCTGGCTTTCGCCAGTCGGCCTCGAATCTCCACTCTCTGCTGACGTACCTGTTTTCCTCGCGATCGACGTAGCGTCAGAGAAACTGCGGCTATCACAATAGTGTGGTGACTGGCAATGTCTGCTTCTCTGTAGGCTCTGACATCTTGAATTGAGCTCCTCCATCTTCGGTTGACGATGACATGGTCTATCTGGTTCTTTGTGATCCCAATTGGTGATGTCCACGTTTCCTTGTGGATGTCTTTGTGTTGGAAGAGTGTGCCTCCAATCAGTAGATTGTTTTCTTCACAAAAGTCTGCCAGTCTCTCTCCGTTGTCATTGATGGTTCCAATTCCATGCTTGCCCATAATATGCTCCCTGCACGTGTTGTCACTTCCCACCTTGGCACTGAGATCGCCGGCAATGAGCAACATATCATGGGCTCGGACGCTCTCCGTGGCTGCCTGGAGCTGATCGTAAAAAGCATCCTTGTCTTCTGCCTCGGAGTCTTCTGTTGGTGCATCGCAAACTAGCACTGTCAGCTTGGTGTACTTTGAATGGAATCTTGCTTTCAGAAGCCTGGGTCCATAAGGCTTCTATTCCAGCAGTGTCTTTTCAGTTTTCCTATTGAGGAGTAGTGCTACTCCTTCAGAGTGTTGGTCATCTGATCTTCCTGAGAACAAGATAGCATGTCCTGACGCTAGTCTCCTCTTTCCCGTGCCGGTCCATCTGACCATGCTGACTCCCAGGATGTCCAAGTTGTAATTGTCAAACTCCTTGACTAGTTGGGGCAACCTGCCAGTCTGATACAAGGTCTGGACGTTCCAGCACCCCACCCTCAACTTCTGCTTCGGCTTCAGTAAATCCACCATCGGGGCGCCAGCTCCCTCTTGGGTTTGACTGTCGTCCGTCATAAGTACAGTTCCCTAGTATGTTTCATTACCTTTTCCATCCGTGACGAGTGCTCTAGTGTTGGTTTCTGTAACCTGCTTTTTGTATATGGTGGGGTTGTTAGCCCTACCACAACCTAATTTACCTCTAGGTGAGGTGTCCACCTTAGTCGCCTCTTACGACATGCCTGGCTGGACAGCAGGGACCCTATTCTTACAATGCTCGCTAGGCAAGCATACCCCGGGGTCCCACGGGGGACACACACACACATCACCCACCCATATACTCACAGGGAACGACAACTCTTGCAATATTCGGCATCATCAGCTTCGCTTGCTGCTGTCCACTGTAACACATCATTTTAATTTTTTTTAAGTCAATATACACACTATCAAAAGCATTAAGCACATTAACAAGCATAACCATACTTCTAAGAATAAATTTTGTTTTCTATACTGTAAAGGCATCTGCTCACATAAAACTCCAATACCTTATTAGTTCCACTGGAGATGATAAAAACAGCAAGAAAGAAAAGTCCCTCTGCCATTCTACGATCCAGACAGTTCTTCTTTAGGTTTGAAATGGTCTGTAAAAATAAGTTCCACACTGTTAGTCAACACAAGTATCTAAGAACAATACATGTATTCAAAAGTGTTCACACTGTGGTAAGAACATATACATAAAAGTAACACATGCAAATGTTTTAAAACTCTATATGCTAAATCTACTATAAAATATTCTCCCAGCACTTGTATTTAAAATCCAACCCTGTGATATTATTGTTCCAATATGACTTCCTAAAAGCTTTCCAGAAAAGAAACAGACTTGTGTCGAACTGAAATATGCATCTAAAAGAATAGATAAGAACTAAGAACACAGGGAAAAGGGAGGAAAATCTGTCAGACCTTGTGAAAGCAAAGCAATTATAATGCTAACTCAGCAGCTATTGCTTTACAAATATAATACAAAACACAGGAACAACACAAGACTTGAAGGTCCATCCAAATCTGAACTTTTCTCAAAGCTGTCAAAAAAGTCCTTAAATAGATGTAGTTTGTTGTTTCTCAGAAAAGCAGAGGTCTGTAGCTCATCCAGAGTACTCATTTCCCTATATATGACTACAAGTCATAATCTATTTTCTTGCTTTAGGAAAATGAAACCTAATTGTGATGTGCAAAGAAACAAGGAACATACTATTATAAGGGTAAACTGTAATTCATAACCATATAATTGTAATGCATGCATATGTACACACACAAATTTACATGCATGCATCCACATATGCCTATATACACCTACATCCCAAAACACAAAATTCATTAAAATCAAGTGCATGTGTGTGTGTAAGCAAACGCTTGCATAGCAGCAGCTGAGATCTATTAAATTTACACTGTTTGTCCAATCTTCTCCAAATTAGGCAGGGATATTCTTTTTGCCTATGTTAATATGTTGTAGGCTATGTTAAGTTGCATATGTTGCCCTGGATGACGTTATTTTCTTTGTTCTTAAAATACTGGTGGCTCCAAAAAAAAAAATGAAAAGCAAACCACAACCCAGTATTTACCAGCCATAAAATATCAGAGGCTTTCAGACATCCACAAAATTACCTCCCCCAACCCTCCCAGGAACAAGTTTTATCGACCAGTTGCAGAAAACATTGCACTCAAATGATGTCAAGAAACTGCTTTTTTAAAGTCATTTTTATGCATATAAATCTAAATCGATAACCAGGAATGAAAAGATATCTGTTTTCGTGTCTGATTTATTATAAGATAATTTACACAGTGACCTAAATTTTTACATTTCAGACGCAATCAGCAAATGTTCTTTACATGGCTTGGAACTCTTGATTTACACGTGTTTCTATCATGTTTTATGATAGGAAATTCTGACAATGCCATAATTTAAGAGTGTCACCTATGAGAGAGCCAAAATCAGAGATGAGGGTAAAGAATAAAGGTGAACATTTAAGCAAGTTGTATGGTGGGTTGCACCCTTGCAATTTTTATTTTACTGTGAAGCATCTCTCATTCCCCAGCCCCTGTTCTTTGATGTGATTTCCCCCTACAGCAAAATTCTATTTTTATAAAATAAATATAAAACTAATGGCAACACCTTCAACAATTTAGTTGAACTTCATTTGCAAAACATTAACAAATTTGTTTCATTTAATGTCCCCAACCTCAAGCACGTCTTTTCCAGAAGTTTTACAGTTTTACTTCCTTGAAGAAATAAAGGTTTGAGAATTACAAGAATGCTTCAATAAGTAAAAAATTATTGAATGCAATATGTCTGGTGAAATCAAAATTGTTTCAATACTAATGTGAAATGTGTGATATATAAAATTAATATAAGTACAGTTAAAGTACTCCAATATGCGAGGGTTTAGTATTTGTTGTTTTTTTTTTTTGGGGGGGTAACTAACTTTTCATCCTAAAACTCCTTATCTTCATTCTACGCTACAAAATGTTTTTATTGACTTACATGGGTGACAATCACTGCACGGTATGTCTTGCAAGGGTTTACTGAATACTGAGATTTCTTCAATAATTCAATGGCAGTCCTATAAACGGAAGGAAAACGTCTTACATCCCTAACGGCAGCTCGTCTCACAAGAGAAATTCCTTTTTTAGCAGTAATTTTGATGTTGGTGATCATCTAATTTGTAAGTATGCTCGCTATTATTCCTGTAAGTGAGCCATTTAAGTGAAAACACTTATATAGGGCCTACGGTTTTATATTTAATATCGAGGCACCGAAGTTTGGCCAAAGAGTTTAACCAGGAAGTTCGTAGCTATAGGTCACGACTTAAACTACTAATTCTACTTTCTCCAGCTACTCACACTTTCCAAGAAAAAAAACTTAAGATTTTTCCCGGCAAAAGTCGTTCACGCTCCGTCTCTGGCAACCTCGCACCCAGATTTTGTAGATAATACTTACCTGTCTGTGGGGTTTTCCCAAAGTCGTGTTTACAAACGCGCCTAGCGATTGGTCGATGTTGTTTCACTGCCCGCAAATAGCCGTTCAGTTTTGGTCGCGCTTGTTTACTCCAAGTAAGGGCACGTCACTCTGTTCGTGGAACCGCTCGCCGCGGAGGAAAAAAAAAAAAGAGGTCTGCGCATGTGCTTTCTGCTTTTCAGGGTCATTTCCTCCCGGGGTCTTTGAAAGACCGAACTTTCGTAACAACCCATAGCAATAGTCATATACACGTGGATTGTTGCACATTGATTTTTGTTATATTGCGCACGTGGTCTTGCCAGTCCTTTAGACGCAGATACTCTTCAGTTGTACCTGTATTTGTAATCAGTCTCACCGCGCTCGTATATGTAATTAGGTTCTGTGTAGTTAATCAGCATTAGTGGCAATTTTTTAAGTGTTGGTTAAAAGAAATGGATGCCAGTAGAATGGAAACTCTTCGACTTCAAATGGAACGACTGCGCACATATATTACTACTGGTAAATATTGGACGGGTGCCACGGCAACTGAAAAAAAGAGAATACGGAACCAGTCAAAAAGACATATTTTGGAAAGTAAGTACTTAAATTAATTTGATATTCTTAATGTTGTCTGTTAATATGTCCCAGTAAACTCAATGTCACTATTCATTACTAATTTGCAATATTTTCCCCTGCAACATGCTGTGGGTGCTTGAAGAAACAATGTCCATTTTTGTGTTTAGTTTTTCATGTCTGACGCCATAAAAAGTTAATGTTATCTGTATTTTTCAGATGATAGTCTGTTCTATGTTGGTGTTGATGGACAGAAGAGGGAAGTGGTCACAAGCCTAGAAAGGGTGAAGGAGATAATAGAAAACTTTCACAGTATTTCAGGACGCCATAGTGGCATAGACGCCACTGTGCACAAGATTACCACTTGGTATTGGTGGGGATCAGTTAAAGATGATGTAATCCATTTTGTAAGTTATTTTGTCAGAAGTGTTGTGAAAGTTATGGATAAATATGCAGCATTAATTTAGTCATCAGCTGTTGCATTTCTTGAAGAGATTATTTTAGGATGCAGCCTTAGAGGATTTATATAGTGCATTTACCTATTTAAGTCAATAGGTTTAGTGCACAAAAGCAAGGCTAATACAGGAAAGAAAAATGCAAAACGCACATAACACACTGATAGAGATCAAAACATGGCAGCAAACAAACTACCAAAAACACAAAAAACCTGCACACACAACATGCCATGATAATATCACAAGGACTTGCAGACAGTGCAAGTGTAAAAGGTGAGTTTGAATCTCAGCAGGATTCTCATATACGTTGAATGCACAGGAAAATATAGTGTGCATATACATTCAAAGGTTTCATCATTGAGAAGACAATGGATCAACTTCCTTCATGTGTGTAGAACTGATTTCAGTGTGCCTACGCAATACTCTGCCGTGTGCAAACATCACTTTGCTTCTGAATGTTACCCAGGGGCCAGTTGCACAACACATTTCTAATTTTAAACACTTTTAGGCCTTAAATATATTTAGATAATTAGTTTAAAGTGCACACCACAATTTTAGAATTTTTAAAACTAAAACTGCTTTAAGTAAGATAAAGTTGTTTAAGTCTGACTTTCCGTCCTGTCAGTACAATTTTTTGTATGTTTTACTGCAATCCATCAAAATGGCTAAGAAGAGATTTTGCTTCTTTAGAACAGTTTTAAGGTTTAGAAACGTGTTGTGCAACTGGCCCCAGGAATGTATAGGCTGCAGAAGCAAGAGGATTTTGAGGTACCTCAAAAGCATCTTCTTCAAGGGTCTGTGCCTATTATATGGAAGCATCCTTCCTCTTGTCCAATGACACAGAGTATCCTGCACAAACACCTGAAGTTATTTCGATAAATGTACTTGAAATTCAACTTTTCAAGCCACAGTGTTATAGCTGTGACTGGTGACAGTATGCTATTAATACCACATACAGTAAATGGTAAGGAATATCTGCAACAGCATTCTCATAAATATGTTTCTGCTTTTCCATTTCCTCTTTTTCTTATTGTTCAACGACGTATGAACAGCTATGTCCATATAAACATGCAAATCAGTCCCAGTAGTAACTTCTCACACATAAGACTTTTGTGACAAACATAAATTGTAAAGGTCACCAGCAGCTTGCAAAATTTGATGAACATCAACAGTGCTTACCATATGATATTGTGAAGTCATTCTTCATCATCTGCTGCCTCAGCATATTGTGTTTGGGGTTTTTGAACCTTCAGAATCACAATTCAAATGAGTCAGCACAGTCAGAAATCCACATAATCTATCATATTTCAGACAGCTCTTGTTGATCCAATAACTTTTTTATTTCAAAATTCTTACTAATCTCTTTAATATTCTATCAGAGATCACCTCCTATTGTTGGAAGGAAATGGATATACCAGTTTACCACTTTTTTGTTGTTTATTTTAAGATTATTAAAGTATTTTGCACTGTTCTCTGTTAAGCATCAAATATATTTCAAATATAAACTAGCGAAAGAGGTAAAAATGCTCTTGTTTCAATGGTCCCAGTCTTTTTGAAATCCTAAAATAATCTCTAACTTGTAACCACCCACCTGGAAGAACTGCAGATAACCGGCATGCTACTTAAGTCCTATGTAACAATATTTGATAGAATAATCATTGCTGAGATTCAAGACACCTAGGTAGAAGAATTGAAAAATGATAATTGAATTGATATTCTGCTATATGAAAATGTGTTGTCTTTGCTGCATGTTATTGATACAAGTGAAAATTTTGATGTTTCAGATAAAGAGCTGTTCAATCTGCCAGAAGCAGAAAAAAGGAAATCAGAAACCTAAAAGGATAAGGAAACAGGGTTCTGTCATAAGACCCATTAAAGTCAAAGAACCTCTTGAACTTGTTGTAATGGATCTTATGGGTATGGGCATTCTGGAAATGTAAATAGAGGGTTTGGATGGTGCAATGTAATGATGTACATTTGTTGTAATAGTTCTGTGATAATTTTTCTATTGCTTCATTGCAAGGAACCTATGTGTTGCCAATAGGCTGCTCATTGATTTTCATTATTTCCACTTCTTGTTCCCTAATTTCATACTGACCATCCAAATCAAATGAATGAGTAAAAATTCCTCACATGGATTAAGTTTTACGTGTTTCTCATCATAGAAGTGTGGAATGCAGATAGTACAATCACCAATATTATGTACTTCATAGATGTGGTCAGCATGTAGAATAACTGAAATCCACTAAAGTAATGAGCATGCAACGTGCAGAAATAAAAAATTTTCTTCATAGGATAAATTTGCTGTCGCTTCACCATTATGTAACTTACATTACTACTTTTCTGTTACCCATGTTTTTGTTTTTTTTCTGTGCAGGGCCTTTGCAGCAAACAGCTAAAGGCAACACTTACATATTAACTTTGGTTGACTATTTCACAAAGTTCATAGAAGTATTTGCGCTGAAGTCAAACAGCCCAGAAAAAGTATGCCGTAAAATCAGATCATTTATCTATAGGTAAGTTCAGCAGGTTTACCATATTTAAGAGATCTAAACAAAGAATTTTGACAGAAAATCAGGCTGGCAAAGACTGAATATAAAAACAAGGCAAAGATAAAACTAAAGAGCGATAGTGCATGTGAAGTATGGCTGGGATTAAACAAAATGATGGGTTGTGTGATAAAAAGGCAGGGTTTGCTGCTGTGGGCTTTGCTAATGACTTAAACAAATTTTATTCCAGTTGCAACATCCATGACTTTTCATGAGAATGTAAATGGTTTGTTCTTTCCTGTACCCATACGATATTTTAGTGAATGAGGACACTAACATCTTGCCTCTCCAAGATAAATCTCTTCAAAGCTTCCAGATCAGACAGTCTGAAAGGACAGGTGCTTAGGTCCCGTGCCCAGCAGCTGAGCCTAGTGGTCACATTTGTTTCATCTGTTCCTGAACTGTCAGTTCTTTCCTAAGTTATGGACCACTCCAGACCAGTGGCCTTGATCCCTATCTTTGCTAAGCGCATAAAGAGGGTTGGGTGCAGCCAGTTAGTCATTGCCATTATTGATCAGTTAGATCACTTTCAGTTTGCATACAAAGCAAAAAGAGGAGTGGATGATGCCTGCTTGATTCTCCATAATCATATATATGCTCGATTCCTTTTCATGGACTTTTTATCTGCGTCTAATACCATTCAGCCACACTTGCTATTATGACTTCTCTTAGCACTAAACATTAACACAACCCTAAATCTGTGTGGTTCAGCATTGTATCCATTAGATAAAGCTTGTTTGATGAGGACGGTCAAAATTCTCAGTAGATCATTGACTTTCCACAAAAGCCATTAAGGGATCTATGCACCAGGGCTGTGCGGTTAAAAGCTGTTGGCCTCATGACAGACCTCTGTCACCCACTACACCACCATTTGCAAATGCTACCTTCTGACAGTAGACAACTGGTCAACAGGAAAAGCGCTTTTACCATTAATTGCAATAGCACTCTTGAACAAGACTAACACGTCTGGTTTGTGTGTGTGTGTGTGCATGCTTTGCACACGTGTGCTCCTGACAATCATCACTAGGGGTGGGGTGGGGGTTAAGTGTGAGTATAACTGTTTGGGTGTGAGAGATATGACCGTATTTTGCTTATTATTGATGGGATCTCCCAACAGATGGTGTCGGCTTCAGGACTAGAGTGAGAAGTAAGCATACACTGCATTTAATTAAAGACAGCTGAAAACTTATTATTATTGTGTATTCAGGACACATACATATAAGTCATCTCTAAAGATGTAAATCATCTACAAGTGTAAATGTTTGCTTTTTTGACAAAAATTCTCATTTGTAACTAACAGGTATGGAGCACCAAAATGGCTGGTATCTTATACAGGACGAGACTTTGTTGATGAGGTATGAAAATATTTCTTTTCCATTGCAGCAACCCTTACCTATTTACCGAAAGATCAATATATGATTTCAAATAATGAAATACAAGGACTACTTGTTTCCTGAAGGCACTGGTTCTTTCTCGTGTTGTACATTTTCCAACAGGTCAACGATCAGTTGTGCAAGATGCTGAAAATAAAGCGTAGTGTGTCGTATGCATTTCATCCGCAATCAAATGGACTTGTGAAGAGCATGAACAGGACAGTGAAGACCAGACTTTCTAAAGTGACAACACAACACAGATGTGACTGGGATGAAGTCCTTCAAAGTGTTGCTTTGTCAATTAGATGTCAGAAGCAAGCTTCGACAAAGTACACACCATTTTTTCTCATGTATGGACGTCACCCAAGATATGCATTCCAGGTGGGGTGTAACGCATGACTTTTTTTTTTCCTTTGTCTGTTATATATAACACGTAGATTAAACAAAAACTTTGTACTGCATTAAGCTTCTGTGTTACTGACTTGCAGATGGAAGAGGCCACTGATATGGTTATTCAACCCAATGGCGACGAAGAACCTGAATCAGATGAGTCTGAGATGCCTACAGCATCTGCTGTAGAAGAATCTGAAATGGAGACAGATGAAGAGGCTATTAGTAACAAGATATAGTCTAGCATGAAGATTCAAATGCTCACCAACAGCAAACAAGATTATAAAACTCAAGGACTTTAATTGGAAAATTTTGCCGAACCAGAAAAATAATAATGTGGGAAGAGAAATGAAAGCGTATCAACTTGGAAACTAATAAATGACTAGCATAGCAATACTCTGCTTTTCTACACTTAAAATCTAATCAGTCCAAAGCTAGAATGAGACGTACAAAAGCAATAGTGTACTAATATGTATATGCTTATCTACATCTTGACCATCTCGTTTCTTTCACTGAATAAGTCGATCAGTGCATCGGAGTGTACCGACTGCATACACAAGGGCTTTTGTAAGACTTGCTATGACTGCAGAATCATCATGAAAGGGGATAAGACACCAAGGCCATTTCTTGAAGGAGAGTTATCTTCGTGCATGAGTATTACCCCTGAGCAATCACCAGTAAAACGTGTTGGACACTTGGCACTGCCCTGTGCAAGGATCTCATTACTCCATTCATGTGGCTATATGATGATGATGATGATGTCCATTTTTAATGCGCAGGTATCCATTCAGAAGAATGCTCATTGTGCAGCAAAAACAAAAAAATAAAGAAATATAATAAAAAAGTAAATAAATAGATAAAACACCAGGAAAGTAAAAAATAAAGACAGAAGTGTTGCTTGGTTGTTTAAGTTCGTCTTAAATAAACAGATGGGTCTTCAGTCTTTTGCGAAACGTGGTTGGTGAGGTGATGGTGGACAGTGACGATGGCAGAGCATTCCACAGTTTAGGTGCAGCGTTTGTGAAGGCCCTGGCTCCAGTGCGCTTCTTGTTTGTGTCTTCCACTGCAGGCAGACAGAAGCCTGACTGGGAGCCAGAGCGCAGACCACATGACGGCTGCTAAGGAGGAACTACCTCTTGTAAATAGTCAGGAGCAGTTTTAAACATGCAGGACTGTGCAATCGAAAGCACTTTGTGGTCATTGCACTTGTACACTGGGAGCCAGTGAAGGCTCTGTAGGATAGGGGTGATGTGCTCAGTGGACGACTTTGCACGGGTGACAATCCTGGCGGCTGTGTTTTGAACTCTTTGGAGTCGATCCAACTGCGTAGCAGGTATACCCCACAATGCACTATTACAGTAGTCTAATCTTGATATGATGGTAGCCACAGCAAGTGAGTTGGCAGCAGCTTGAGTCAGCATGGGCCGTAGTCTACCTAAAGTCCTCAAAAGTAGTAGGATTTTGCCACAACAGAACTAACATGGTTACACATGGAGAGCTCTGCATCAATAAAGAGCCCTATAGGTCCCGTACACAGCAAAGGCTATGGAGGCGTCACCGACCTGCACATCACTAATGCCGATCTGCTCCCGTCTGGCCCTGGGGCCGCACAGTAACGCTTCTGTCTTGTCGTCGTTGAGTTTAAGACGATTCCTGGTCATCCACGCCTTCACCGCAACACAACAAGATTCAAGTCGTTGAAGCGCATTCCTAGCCACTGCTGGGTCGGGGGAAAACTGTATATATAGTAGATGTCTTCCGGACACTCTGAAACAGGAGATGGATAATGTCACTATTCTTGACCACAAGGACTGGTGGTTCTAGAGAGGGGTGATGGAAGTCAATTACATCACAATTACAAAATCCACCTTCGGCAGAGACTGAGGGAGATACCAATTGCCAGAAGTGTACAACAGCCTTATTCGGCCACATGCCATGTGTTCATCTCACACGGGGATGTAATTAGTGGACATCGGTCACAGGTTACGGATGCTGGCAAAGGCATATGAAGGTATGTCGAAAGCTTCAAGTGAGTGGTTAAATATTATTTAGATATTATTTTCTTGAATGGAAAGATTTATATTTCCTCCTACCATCCTCATACATGTATTTGCAGAGATAGATTTAGCATCTCACTTGTGCTGTAAGTGTAATGAAAACAGACAAGAAAGAGAAATTCATAAAGTCTTACAGGTACTTTAAACATAAATAGCTCTCTCATCCCACCTACAAAAAGAGGCATGCTATACTTTCATTTGGTAAGGATGGTGACAAGTCATCCCAATTCTAGATTTATATAGATTAAGGAGGAAAAGGGAACCGCCAAGACAACTCACCTCCCCATCAAACTGGCTAAAAATACAAAATCTGAAATCGATATTAATACCTTAAAATAAAGCTACAATGAAAATACAACCATTAATTTTAAGGATTAAAAAATGTGCTTCCCCTAACATTTATGCCAAAAGTAATAAACAAGTATAACTTAAATGTTCAAATAGGGGAAATAAACTACAAAATGACTAGTACATCCACATTATAAACAATATAGATAAATATAAAAGAACTCAAGAAATAAAGTAAGAACCCAAACCCAATCTAGATACAGGGATCTGGCGACCAGCATGGTGCACCACCACTGCGAATCTTGCAGGCCTCCTGGACCAAAAATCAATGAATAACAGTAACCTGCCTTTGTTGCATCATGGAACAGTGACTCGCCCTCCAGCCATAACCCCTTCTCCTCTTTGCTTCTTTCATCCTTTTCCCAAAACACCTACACACAATGGTTAGTGCCTGTCACCAATGCTGTCCTAGGTTCATATCTTATCTTGGGCATGTTATCACTTCTCTGCTTGTGGTATCTTTTTACAAGTTCAGCTGTTTAGTTGCTGGCGTTGTGTAAAACGCCGATTATCTCCTTTTCTATACACCTCAGGTCCCCAGTTTTACCTCCACTCCCAATGTGAAATTGCCTTTAGACTAAAGCTCTTTTTCCTCTGGACATCCCAGAGGTCTGTAGGTGCTTATGTGCTTGGTTGTTAGATAATGATCTTATTCCATTATGATCTTAATGTTTTTTGTAAAGCGCTGTGAACCATTAGGGAACAGCGCTTTATAATAAATCATTCTTTTTTTTTTTTTGCAGGTGTCTCTTTCATGCCTGATGGGCTTGATGTGGTTCTAATGTGGGTTTTATTTGGCAAAGGCCCTTCCGCATGGCATCTCTTGTGGCTGTGCAAGTGTTTGATGTCCGACAGGCTGCGTGATGGTTTAGGAGGGTCCTTTGTTATATCGTGCTTTGGAAAATGAACTTTTGCGACTCCCTTGCAGATAATGCTGCGTTTCTGTGAAATACACAGTAGTCCTATTTTTTCTTTTTCATGTGTGGCAGACAGTGGATAAATCGCTAAGTAGATGTTTTATTTTAGTGTGTTAATTTATTTTTTTTTTTTGGGGGGGGGAGATGTGCGGTGGGGGGGGGGAAGGGTTGGGCTATAGAAACATAGTTTTCATCTCTTTCAGGAGGATCCTTCTTGTGGCATTGCATGTGATTGCTCAGTAATCTCTGTCTGGTAGTCTCTGTGATGTTACGCATGGTTTCTGGAGCTGATAATATGAAGATCCAGTTTACCAAGCAAAGTCAATGGCCAGGGTACTGAACTACGATCTTGTGAATGTCATCAAGACAACAATGTGCAGAACACTGTCCTAATTAAATGAAGAAGAGGCAGTCCACAAATTAAAATTAGAAATCATTTAAAGCTGATGACATTCCATAAGAAGTAGAATTTTTACTAAGCAGCACACTTAGTATGTTTTTATCAAAATGTTTAATTCTGTTCAGACTGATTTCACAAAGGGCATAGCAGGTTCTGAGCTATGCTCTTTTTTGAAGCTTAATCCTCAAGAAAGAGGGCTTATAACACCAATATTTGTTTCTTATTCAGGACCTTGCTTTTAATATCTTGCTTTTCCTAAATTTAAAACGATCTGGATTGTGTTTGCAGATACTTTTATTCACGACAGAATATGTTGGGTTGAAATGGCATGAAGTAATCAGAACCTGCTTTACCTGAAAAAAGAATGCTATGCAATTATTAATAGGCCCTTCTGTACGTTATAATATTTAATGTGCATATTATGATCCGACAAGAAGAGGTCTTGACATTAATAAATTTTGAGCTGCTTTGCTCATTTTATGTATTTTATCATGAATGTATGGAATACAAGATTTAAAAGACCTGCTGTGTGATTGGTGGAGAGCTGGTGATCATTATGTGGATGTACCATCCAATCTTTGACGTCGCCAATGCAGGCTTCTATAGTGCTGATAGCATGCAGACAGCAGGGTGGAGCAATACAGTTGCATGTCATCAGCACATGACTGATGAGAAACATAGTGAGACTGGATACATAATGAAAGTGCTTTAATGTACAAATTAACAGAATGGGGCCAAGTACTAAACCCTGGGGGACATAAACATATATACACTGCACAACCCAAACCATCTCCCACAAGGCAGAGGATGCAGAAGAAAACCACTGATGGTCAGTCCTCCCAGTATGCAGGTGTCTGGTAATAGGTAAGATACAAAACTATACACCCAGTTCTCATGGTGATGGGCAGTTCCTTTGAGGTGGGGGGAGGGGATAATTGGTGTTTAACACCGAGCCAGCAACTAAGGCTATATCATGTTAAGGCAACCAGCCCGATAAACAGATGCTACATGCAGAGAAAAAAAAGCCTGCCCGAGAAGAGAGCTTAACCCAGGACAGCTAACATTCACTGTACTGGTGACAGGCAGTCCTTTGAGAGGATAATGGCACAGTAAAGTGTTAATCCATAAAGGGAGTCAATGATGCCCTTCTGATCATAGGATGCTAAACAATCTTTTTTTAAAGAAAATAATATAGAAAAGTCATTTTTTAAGTAGCAAATAATATATATCTTTACAGCAACACAGCTGACAATTTTAGTTCAACTTTATTATTACTTATACAGTTTTGTAGCATTTTGAAATGACAGAAATTTACATGACCTCGAAAAACATCTTAGTGCATGATCTCTTAAAGTGAAGGTATAGAGGCAAATTAATGATGCTCAGGTAATTATAGCACAAGCAAAAATCATCTAATAAACACCATTTAGCTTCCTTCACCCTCTAAATTTGAGAGATTTCTGATCTGTTTTCCACTGTGCTTATGTCATTAACTACAGTTATCAGTCATTTTTACTGCTAGTGCTGACAATGAAAGAGATGAAGAGAAAAATTCAGCAGATCATTCTACATCCTCACTGTCTGAAATTCTCTATCCCTATCTCTGTAAACCACATTTATGTTTCAGTCCAGCCTTAAATCTCTTTTGGAACAAAACTTTTGTAATTTATCAAACTCTTCTGCTCACTCAATCATTTATCTTCATGCACTTCCTTTTTGTATGCTGCTGTTTGAGGGTGTTTTTTTTTCTTTGTATGGTAAACTAGGTTTGTTGGTAGATTTGTATGAACAGCACATTCAGCTTGGCTCCACCCCAGGAAATGTGCTCCACAAATTCTATTATGATTACTTGGAGATGAACACAATGTAAAAATCCCACTTCAACAGCTGGACACTGGACTCACTTGATTGTTTTAAAGTGACATTTCCATATATATATTTATATTTATCAAAACATTAAGTAGATAATACATTGACATTAGTGGCAAGCAGAGAAACTGATTCAGTTAATTGATGACCTGAATTATGAAAAATACATGAACATACATTTTTGTTCACATAATTTTACCTGCATCCATACAGAGCATCAGCACACATTTTTCACCATGGTAGTTACAAGTCTGTTTTTCATTTATCATATCAATGATATTGATACACTATTGACATATGTACTGCCAACATTACCATGAAATTATTTTCATTTTAAATCCTATCAATATCTGCAAACTCTCAGCTACATTTTCACAACATAATATAGAAACATTGCTTCTATTTTATTGTACATGCTGCAGAAAAATGTTATAGAATAATGAAGATCACATCCACAGCCCACACATTAGATCCAAAATAACATCCCAGTATTGTCAGTATCCCCGTTTTCCTCGAAATCTTTGTCGCATGTCCAGCTAGTGTATTTAAAGAAAATAAAATAATAATCATCTTGATGTAAACAACAATAAGTCTAAGCTAATTAAAAGCAGCAATCAGATTATTTAGATAAAGTTAGCTTTGAAAGTTTTAAACAAGTACATAAACTTTACAAATGAAGATGACCTTTGAAGCCTACATTTTTAATGAAAGTTTCTCTATCAATTTCAAAATGAAGTCACATTTCTACAGTTAGAAAAGTGATATTGTCCATATACATTAAGGTTCAAAAAAACAAGTTAGTAAACTAAACTGGGCATACTTTATCAATCCAGAATCTGATACGATAGTAAGCATAGTTTATTACTTAAAATATTGACTTTAAAGTCCACTGCAAATGCCAGGTACCTTATATGGCATGTTTCCAACTATTAAACATTTTTATAGACAAAATGCTACTTTTAAGACAAAATTATAAATGCTACTTACAAGCGACCTCTTGCATTCAAAGAAAGCTACCCTTAAGCTCTGGCATTCAGTTGGAATACTTGGGTCATTTCTCAGCTGTAAGCATTCTTTGGGTGTTTTTCCATTCTAAAACCATAAAATTGAAGCATTTCATTTGAAGCATGTGTGTGTGTGTGTGTGAGTTAGAATGTGTGTGCATGCATGTCATTAAATTTTGCTAAAATTAGTCTCATTAAAATCTTGAGATAAATAACAAAACATTCTACTGGAATGTTATGGAATTCTTACTGCATTTTACAGAAACAATATTTTATGTCTGCACTTTAAACAAAATATATTATTTGGTAAATGATATTTGTATGAACAGCTACTGCTAGGTCATGATATAAGGAGATAAATCTGTCAACATCAGTGATGCATAACTTCACTGTCGCGATGACCATCCCCCTTCCCTTTTCTAAGAATGAGGTATCAGGAAGGCAATTTATGCGTAACATACTTTCCTAACACAATCACTTTTAAGCAAACACTCCTTAAGATCCTCTCTCAACCCCATACAGGCAGGCTTGGCCTTTCCGTCATCTTCATGTTCATCTGGGCCGTACTTTGGCATCGTGTAATTGTAAATCTAATGAAAAGATGACAGATATGCATTAGACAAAACTTTGGATGCGATCTTTAATTGCGTGAAATTTCTTACTTAACTGCAAATAGTTTGTGTTAATAGCTAAACCTGAATCTTCCATTTTAATAATAGCTTAAATTTTGAGCAGCTGAATTTGAAAATGTTCATTTTACTTATTTACAAATCTTACCTAAATGTCTTTATTATTATCATTAGTAGTCGTAGTTTCTTGTAAATGCATCCATCACTGTGAAAGAAACCCAAGAATTTTATTTTAGTAGTTGCCAACTTACTCCGCAAACAAAGCACTCTTTCGCCTTAAATTCTTGAGCTTTCTTCACACTAACAGATGCAGTTACAAGACAGCTAAAACGATAAACACCACTGCAGTAAGGTATGTTGAATGTGAAGAAACAATGGGCCAAGAACAGTGAGAGTATTTACCCTAAGTCGGAGCAAACAAAAATGACTTTGATACCGACAAAGTTTTAAGCGTTAGATTGCTCTCCCATGCGAGAACTCTCTAATGATCATGAGGAACGTGTCATAGACGAGACTTCCGGTTTGTTGGCATCGTTATGCCACAAACTAGACACGTTCGAAAGTTATTGTGCCTAGATTGGGTATATGCAATTATTGCATTGAATGATATTGATTTGGTCTAGTAAGTTCGAAATAAGTCTATTTCAGTCAGCTTTGCTTAGATCACCTACTTGAAAGGACGTTTTTTTCGTATATCGAAATGTTGATTGAGTGATTGCAATGGCAATGCTGTTATTGCGATTGAACATCAGATCATGTACTTTGTAGTTGTCATTTATTATACAGTATTTTTACCTTATATTTGACTGATTGATCCTGCCAGGGATATATATGATTAGTACTGTTGATTGTGGTTTAGCAGAAACTATACTTTTTTCGTCTTTTACTTTACTACGACTGCTAACTATAAACATTGCACTGTTCAACAAGCTCGAAAGCGAAGGCATACTATTTAGGAATTAATCCCATGCTGCAGGTGTCAAAGAGCGACAGTCATGAACAGCTTTGCAAAAGTATCACCACCGGTATCACCTACATATTCAACAACGTATTCTCCCTTGGCTGACAGCAGGAGACAGGAAGACAACAAGAAGAATGACACTCGACTGACAGCAAATGCTAAGCGCCAAAAGTTTTTCAGGCGCCTGCTCAAATTCAGACAGATGGATTTTGAATATGCATTTTGGCAGATGATATACCTGTTTGTCTCACCACAAAAGGTGTAAGTGTGACTAGGATTGTTTTGAAAGTTAATTACATACTACTTTGTTTACCCATCAAAGTACACCAGATGTTTGTTGAAAGTATATGCAATTAGATCTTAGTGCACTGTCATATCTTAAGACATTAGAGTTAAACCATGATATATTTCTTTTAGTTGTCAAAAGCCCATATTAACATTAACTTCAGAGCTATTTAAATTCATTTTCAGTCTTAATATCTTTAGGGATTTTTTTTTACATTTGTCTTAACTTATTGTCTTAATGCTCAGACTATGTGCTTGTCTGTTGTATAAGTGCATGTTGGTATGGATGTAAGAATGTAGTTTTATTTAGAATTGATCTGTTTGTAGTTTCTCTCATTTGTGACATGTTATGAGCAAACTATTTTGGAAATGTGCTATATAAGTGTTCATTATTATTTATTATTATCATTATTATAGCTTGCATTCCTTTGATAGCACCTGTTAACATTTGCAGTTTTTTAAAAGGTTAAGCTTAACTTTTCCTAAAGTTTTTTCGTTCCTTTTGCAGATACAGAAACTTCCAATACAGAAAACGTAAGTATATTTAGATCAAATACAGTTGTTACTTCTGTCAGGAAGTGTTCATGTATGTTTGGGTATGTGCATGCATATCAATTGAAAGGGAAGGTGAGCATGAAGAAGAGGATTTTACTTTTTATTTTTTTTGTACATTTGTTTCTGATACAAGTCAAAGATGAGAGAGAGAAAGAAAGAGAGAGTGTGTGTGAGTGTGTAAAAATTGTTACTTTTCACAAAAGATCAGTGGAATGTAAATGTCAAGAACTTAACTAAAAATATGCAACAGTGATTGATTTTAGTATGTTGGTGCATAGTTAGTGAGGAAAATAATCCAAATAAAGTGCTTCACAGTTCGTAAGTAGGTTAGCAAATGTATTTTATGTTGATTTATATGCATATGTAATGTGTTTATAGACAGGAAACTTCAGTGGCAATAGATTCATTCTAATTAAGAATATTTATCAAATGCTGATGAAATACATTGTAATGAATTATTATATTTTAATGCAAAAATTACAATTAAGACACATTTTGCATTATGGGATTTTGTGTTAGCAGTTAGCTGATAATTAAAGCTTAATTAAAAAAAATCAAGGTTTTGTTCAATTCATTTAAAAGTAAAGTGCATCAGTTTTATGACGAACAGTTGATTTTAAGTTGCTGTAGCAATTAATATTCTGCCAGAAAGATCAGTAAACTAAGAGAGAAAAGGAAATAATTATCTAGAGGAACTGACAGAATCATGATGTAAACTTGGTAGGAAGAGGTTGCAATTTTTGTGAGTGTGCTGTACATTCGTTATGAATACTTGCATAGCAGTAGAGTCAGTACATACCAATTTCATTGAGAAATGCATTTTAGATTTTTACAGGCAGATCTAGTTTGTCACTTAGAACTAGGATAACATTTTGGATAACACATGCACCCTGAGACTTTATTAGTGATGTTAGATGTCAGTCGTATTTATATTTTTGCTCTAAGTAGAATACGTGGAGTCATTAGCATTACAAGTTGTTTGTTTGTTTGTTTTTGGGCTTTGTTGCTATTATTCTTATTTTGCTTTTCAGAAACAAAAGACCAATGGGCAAGAGATGACCCAGCATTTTTGGTGTTGTTGTCATTTTGGCTGTGTGGTAAGTTTTGATGAAATTAAAATAAATGAAATAAACATATAAAATGTTAGCAGTACTTTTAATATCATCTTGGACTGAAAGTCAATGCCTATTTTAGTATAAATTATTGGAAGAGGTTTATTATTTTATTCAGAAAGGTTGAAAACTTTTTAAAATCAATGATCAACTAAACATGAAATAAGATTTAAAAACTAAAGTAGACACTGCCAGGAGAGACTAAAATGGTATCATCTGAAACTAATTAAAGTAATAATTAAATTTGTTGAATGTATTTCCACATGTGGATGCAATCTCAATGCGCTGTACACAATAGACTATAAACAAACCGAGAGTCAACCATTCAAGAAACACCAGCATCTGCATACAGATGACATGGGGACAGATAGGAACTACATGACGAGGAAGAACTGAGGAGTGAGCAGAATACATGTAGTGAGATGTATTATGCAAGATAGTTTGTAAAGAAATGGATTTTTAGCTCAGACTTGAAAGCTTCAAATGCAGACATGGTTTAAAGAGAAATGGACAGAAAATTTCAAACAGCGTAGCCTGAGAAGATGCACAGAACAGAGAGGAAGGCAACACAAGGCGACCAAAGCGACCATCTCAGGTGGAAAAGTGTCAGTAGCTCAGACAGGTATTGTAGGGTTGAGATTTTGAAAACAGTTGTAGTATAGTGTAACCAATGTAAACTCAAGCTGGGAGCCAGTGAGGCTCAAAGAGGTGGGGTGAATCATGATCTACTGCCTCCAGAGGGCAATATTAGCATCATTATTCTGAGCCCTTTGAGGTTTGTCCCCGTAGTCAGTTAAAAAGATCAATGAGTGTATGACTTTTTAATGTGATTTAGTGAAATTACTAACTTACCTAGTCCTCTTTATACCTAAGGTGGTACATAAGGCATCCACTAGAGACCTCCATTATGGCCTGTTAGCAGGAATTTTAGCCATCCTGTTCCTGGAGAGTTTTTAGTCCTTTAGTTCTCTCTCTCTTTACTGTCTTTACTGACCTTTGCCTTTTTTTTTTTTTTTTTTTGGTTTACCACACTTACTCTTGCCATCAGCTGTCCAATGAAGGGCTATTTTGGGTGGTCCCTTAGCCATTTTGATCTTTTTGGACTATGGTGATCTTTAATGATATTAGCTCTTACTCAAATAGTTTTTCATTTTTTCAAATTATAAGTGGAAAAGACAGCAAGATGAACATGCCTTCTTTTTCTTTGTAATTGGCTGAATATACTGCATGAGGAAACAACCATGAGACCGTGTACATCCAACAGCTTTGACTTTCTTGCTGTGTTTTCTGTTATTTTACTGTATGCCTATAAATCTGATTATTCCCTGAACCTAGATTTGTAGATGCATGTAGAATGTATGTTACCCTGTTAACATAGTTAAAACCCTGAAGCCCAGTAACTATGACCAACACTAAGATGTTCTGGCTATTTTTTTTTTTTTTTTTTTGCCCAAAACACATCACCAAGGGGTTGACAGGCCTGCAAGGCTTGCATGGTGATTGTGTTAAAGATTTTCTTTTTAATATTTTCAAATATATTCTAATAGTGATAGCTGTGTTTTGAAATACATTTCATGTGGTTAATATTTATGTTAAAAAAACATTTTCTTGCATGTGTTTGTACTATGAATTTAAGGTACAGCCACAGAGTTTATGCCATACGCATGTGAAAGAATCAGAATAAGTTAAACATCTAGATAAAAATTAGTCACAAAGCACACATTACAAAAATTCTCACACTTTCAAAAACTCTGAAATAATAAATATTTTCTAAAAATTGAAAATATGAATGATACTTATTTTGATGCTGCAATTTTTCTGTTTTATAAATGGATTCTCTATTCTCTGATATAACTTTGTTAGAAAATCCTGAACCAGAAAAATCTCCATCATATCCCTGCAATATAGAGCAGGTCTTTATATTCATTGGAAAAAGAAAAGTTTAGCATGCCTAATATTATAATATTATAATGTAGCAGTTGAATACTTAAAGGGAGAGAATTATACGAAAGACATAGTCCTTGCTTAACAGTAGCGATTCTAACAACTGGCTTTTGTCTGTGCAAGCTGTGAAGTGAATCTAACTCTTGGGAAACTGGTATCCCGCAGTCTTTTGAGCTAAGGACTTTGACTAATTCAATTATGTTAATGTTCATTTCTTCCTTTGGAAAGCATGAAGTGGTGATCTACTTCTGTAGTATTTATTACTGTTATTTTTTTCCCCCTTTGATGATGACGATGATGATGTCCATTTGTAATGCGCAGGTATCTATTCGGAAGAATGCTTTGGAAAGCATCTAATGCTGGCATTGATTACTGTTTTATTTTTTCAGCATCATCAGTGGGATTCTCTCTGACTCTGGGTTTGGGTTTTGTTGGCTTCATTAAATTTCTTCTGTGGGTAATCTTCGTTGACTGCATAGGTGTTGGACTATTAATTGCAATCTTGTCATGGTAAGTCTCCTATGGTGTATTTTACTTCTGCTTAACATTTTAAAGTTATGAGTACAATATAGATCAATCTGTCAGTTTTTAAGAGTTATCAGACGTTATAAATTTAATTATGCTTTTGTACCTTTTAATTTTTACAGTATTTTATGAGTTTTTTCAGTAATATATTTAAATAGATTTTAGGTTACTTAGCTTTATTTGAACAAAAGGTAATTTATTCATATTTTAATTTATTAATATTTTTTGACTCTGAGGATGTTTTCAACTGCTGATACTTTGTCATTTAAAACAGTGAACCATAGTATTGTGTAAGGGAATAAAGCAGTTATGTGAATATAATGAGTGTGTTTGTGTGTTTGACATCTGTTCAAGATATTTTCAACTGCTGATGCTTTGTAATTTAAAACACTGACCCCTCTGTTCAGGATAGTGACAAACAAATACATGGTGGTAAACCCACCAAGGGGACAGGATGTTGAGTGGGCCTATGCCTTTGATGTCCATCTCAATGCATTCTTTCCACTCTTGATGATACTCCACTTTTTCCAGCTGCCACTGCTGAACCGTAAGTTTTTTTGTTATTTTTTTAAATATATGAACAAAGTGATTCATGTTGACCTTCTTAATGATATCTACGGATTGGTGTTTATCTGCTTATCTCTTGCACACTAGTAGTGAAATGTACAGAAAAGCATTACAGTAATTTTTAGAGGCTGCTGCAGTAATGTACAACAAATTTTTATTCTTTATCCTTTGTTTCAGATGTAATCAATGCTGACCTTATTATTTCCTGTCTGTTTGGAAACACATTTTGGTTGGTAGCTATAGGCTACTACATCTACATCACATTTCTGGGCTATAGTGGTGAGTAATAATTTTTGTTTTGTTTTCTCTCTGTATATGTATTCTTCTGTCCACAGCTAATTATCAGTATTACAATGAAATGTCTAGACACTGGATGAGCATATTGTCAAAGGAAGAAAATAATGAAGATCATCAGCATAGATTGTACTTGAATTTGTCAGCTGGATTTTGCTGTAGCACAGATATCCTTCATAGCAAAAGACTGTTGCTAATAAGTTTTCTTATTATTATTATTTATTTGCTTCCTTCAATAGTCTTTGTTTTTGCTTGTTCTTTCTTTATTTTGTTGAGGTTGAAATTTGAATTAAAAATACCTTTCAGGCAAGGGATCATTTTTTTTTTCTGTCCAGTATCAAACCATAAGTGCAGAGAGCTGGCATTTTAGCATCTTCTGCTGGGTAGAAATATGTATGTTTATTTATTGGGTACAGCCCAGAAAACTTTTATCGAGATCTTCTTATACTTCATCCCATTGACTGTTGCAGCTTTGCCATTTCTGAAGAATACACGAGCCTTTCTGTTTCCTATGATGGGGATTTTACTTGTATACATATTATCCCTCATATTTGGCATCAACTTCACAAAACACTTATGCACCTTTTACAAATTTCGTGTCAACTGATCCACACGACTGGAGATACTTGAGGAATTGCACTGAAAAGCCCACGGAAAACATAAGGGCCTACATCCACTTCGTTTGTGAGAAAATTCCTTTCACCAGAGTTTGTTGATGCTGTAGAGATTTTATTCTATGGAAAGCTTATCATCTCAGCTTGAGGGTTTAAAAGCTGTGCAGTCATTTGCTTTCAGATGAGTGATGGATACAGGATTGTCCAAAGATACCAGACAATGTGTTTAGTAAATGGACGCCTAAGTGTAAGAAGTTTTTTTTAAGTTTTCAGTGCTAGAAGTAAAACGAAATACATATGGAAACATTCATTCTCAGTTCTTTTTTGCCATCCTGACGTTACTGTTGGACAGCTTTTATGGCACAAGATGCAGAAACAGTTCGTCAGCTGGTTTGTTGTTCAACTGACTGTGATTTATGTTTTCTGTGCAGTTGACAGAATTTGTGTGCTGTGCTACATTTTCCTCTGGCATTGCAAAGACAGAGGTCTCTGAAAGATAAATGTATGTTTGAAAGAACTGTGTGTAGCATCTTGTGGGTCTTTAACTTTACTATGTGTTAACATAGTAGCTATTTGCACAGTGCAGAGAAAATAGCTAGTACAGCTGCAGTGCAAGTACAGTTGCAGTGCAAGTAGGTAAGAATGTTTCTTTTACAGACTTTTTGTTTGACAATATACATTGCCTGTATGCATGGTGTGTAAATATATGTGTGTCTGTGGGGTGTGTTTGTGTGTGAAAGAGAGAGATTGGCATTTATATTTTTGTGCACATGTAAATAAGAATAAAAGGAAAAATCTTCAAAATACATTTTTGCATAACAGATAAAAGAATATCTTCCAGTCTGAGGTCAATCATACTCATTTTTGATATAGAGGCAAAGACATCATATTTTCTATGGATAACACTAAAACAGCTTAAATAAGAAGTACCATATGACAGCTTTCATTTTCAGTTTAAGTTCCTGGGGAAACTAGTCTAAAAGTATTGCAAGACTGACCCTAGTTAAAGGGTCTGGTGGCATATGACACTTCATTTTGAAGAAATGGTTAAGTAGCTGTCAGTAAGTGCTGTGATATAAAGGCCTTTCATTAACGTGAGAGCTTAATAGCCATCAGACCTGACCTGCTGGAGGATGCCACTGACAGCTTGCTTTCCATCATCTACAGATATATACTTACATTCTACCAACGACATTGTGCATGCATTATTGGTTATATACAGACAACTTTGTAATTAACACAGACAGAAGCTATACGTGACCGACCTGTTGTAGTCTTCCTCAGAACAGGGCAGACAGATGCAAACAAGACCCATTAAGGTTTTGATACTATAAATAGATCACAGTCTCTTCCTTGCCAACCACAATTGTACCATCAGCCTGTCCATTTGATGCATAGAGTGTTTGCAGTTCATCCTGATCACACTTTCTCTCTCCAAGAACAGCATATAGCTTTCATCTAAATTAAGTCGACGTTTTATTGCCCCTAGAGGCTTTTATATTTTGCAATTTGAAAAAGAGCAGTATTCAGATTTCATATTTCATAGTGTTTAGTTTTAAGACCAGAATGATGCAGCATAATGTTTTCTGTCCCCAGGATAAAACTGGGGCTATCTTTAAATTGCTTGCTATTTAAAGCCACTAGCTGTTGTCATATTCTGCTTTAAGAACTGTTGCTTCATTGGAATCTTAACTGCTTTAGAGAAATATGATATTTGATTATGATATTCTTCAGAAACAGTTAAATTGGTTTCCAATGTCATTTGTACCCATGGCAAATTTGAAGTTGGATAAAATTTAATTTGTATCAGTCAACAGAGTCGCACATAAGTGGTTAGAAATACACTCACTCTTGTGTAAGAGCAGAAAAAGAATGAAGCCCTGATAAGATCATCAAAAAATTATTTTGTAATATTTTGTAATATCTTATGCCTGTATTAGTGTTAGTCAAATCTGTGGGTTTTATTAAACCATTGAGCAGTATGTACACAGTTATGTATTATATTGGGATTGAGAATTATTGAGGGCAATGATCTTATGTTGTTTTTCATAAACAAAAAAATAAAATAAAAACAAACATGAAAAAGAATACCTGAAGTATTTCTCTTGTTTATGACACCATATGATTTATGTTTTCCCTTCCAGCCTCCTTCCCTGAGCACAGGTTATATCTGCACACATTTGGGTAAGGGTAATACAGGAAAGAGAAATACATTTTCTTCACCATTGTCCATTTCACCTCTTTCATGCAGTAGTTTTAAGAAATCTTTGGTATTTGTAATATATGCCTTGATTTTTCACTCCCTGTTATCGGCCTTTATGTGTTAGCGCCCCTTCACCTCGCTGAATGTAGAAGAACGAGTCGAGGTGTGGGGATGTAGAATGGGAATGCAATGTGTTGGGAGGGTCTCTAAAGGCCGCTGCACACTCTTCAAGAAGGTTGACTCAAACTATTGGCCGAGAGCAACGTTGCCATTCCAAATGAAACTTTACTTATCTGTGGAATATGTATTAAATCTTCAGCGTGCAGCCATTCCCCCATAGCGATAAGAAGTCGCAAGGAAAATCTTTTAAAGAAATATAGGATGAAATGTTTGTTGAAGACGATCGCCTTTTCCTCAACTATTTCACACATGCTGAACATGAAGGGTGTGATGCAGACCTAATCGAGATCAAGGGCTTTCTTTTTAAAGATCGAGTTGAAAAGTGTGGAGTGTCTGACACAAGTCACAGTTGCTCAATGTCCTTAAAAATGTTTGTCGCTGTTAATGTCACTGTGATCCCCATGGAACAGATATTCTTTGTGCGCCATCGGCGTCTGCCATGCCATTTGTCTATGGGATCACTCATGGGTTTACAGCTTTACTCTTGAGACTTTTTAACAAGTTCGAGACTACTGACCCCTACCTTTCTCTCTATTCACCTCTCGCTCGCTCTTATCCTTTGTTTTTAATCAGTAAAGTATGTCTGAATGTTTCCATGCACCTTGCTTGTTGTTTGTATTGCAAAGCTTGAACTTGTAGTAAACATTGCTCAGGTGGAAAAAGAGAACCTTGGCACCTGTACTAGTGGTGAGGTAATGTCACTGTCGCCAGCCCACCTCTCTTTGCCAGTTTCGCGCTTGGAATTATTGTCCCGACACTGGTTTGTCCTTCGGGTAATTTTGACATCGGGCCACGCTCGCCATCGACTATTGGACTTGCCCTCCCTGCTTGCATATTTCAAGGGTCTCTATAACATCCAGTCCACTCCCACGTTCATCCTTTTTCTGCGAAATATCTTTCATGATGCCGCGAACTCTTACGCTCACTCTCTTGTACTCATCTTCATCTTCATCCTTGCAGTTTGTTCGGTTCTCCACTGTTCTAGTTCATATGCTGCTGTTTGTGTTCTTTGGTTTATGATTAGCTGTCGGTTTGTTTGTAGTCTGTTGTGCGCAGCGCAATGAGCTCCTCCTCATCATCATCATCATCACCACCATCATCGCATATGTAAGAAAAGGCGACAAAGCCGATGTAAGGAAAAGCATCAATAAAGTTAGTCTCCGCAGTCGTGGTCGGCTATTTTTTCCAATATATGTATAACATTTCACAATGGAAACTGAACCTCAGCGACTACTGAAACAGTTATGATCCCCATGTGAGTTGTCCAGCAATGATGGGACTCGCTCAGAGAGTTTGAATCAGAACCATCCTTCAGTGTCTGTGTTTTGGGAGTTGCTTTGGGAGAAGCGTTTCACTCTTTGACAAACATATGTTACTCCCTTAAAAAATATTTTTCTTTTTTATTTCTGTCTGAAAAAGCATCGAGTCTCTTGTTTAGTGATATATGGGGCGTGGGTTCATATAGTTTTGTCTACCTAGATGGAAGAAAGTGCATGTAGCAGAGGCAGCACGAGACGCCATTTCGGCTGAGCAGAGTTCAACATTAAACTTTTAATAATAAATTTGCCGTTCCGAGTGCCTTTAACTTGTATAGACAGTAGGAATTTTACAAACTTTAAAGTTCACATGTAAAGATTTTGGACCAGCATGTTCCTCAACAGTTTTGGAGAGATGAACACTACCAGATTGACATTCAATGGCGTCTCGAAACTTTTAAAATAAGTCTCGCTAAAGTCCATCAACTTTACTACAACTCTCAAGTCTATTACACAGGTTTCCCAGAAAAAAATCTCCTCCATAATGTGCTTATTTACAGAGACGAACCACCTTTTCGTGTAGTAAAACAAGGGATTGAAATTCTAATCAAACCGACGAATGCTCCTGAATACTTTATTCCTTCTTGTATTCAGTTGATTGATGCGTTTCCGACATTTTAAAACCTTGTCGCTGACAAAAACAAACTTCACAGAGACTTACTCTGACTACAGATCTGAATTATTGCCCTGACCATCATCTGCCTGCATCAAAGATAATGTACAGAAGGAGGAGCCAAGGCTCATCCTCTCACCCTGCGCAGCCCCTTGAAGTTAGCAAAGGAGCAGTGCTGACATTCCTCATTGGTTAGCACAGGGTGACGTCACCGGGCCTCCCGCTCGGCCGGCCATCAAAGAGCGTTCAAAGCCTCACCTTCCGCAGCTGGCCTCCCCCGTGTTGGTGTTGTCTAGAGCATCCGAGAGAGCGGGAGGGACAGCAGAGAGGCCGAGGGAGGGACGGCGAGTGTGTATAGTCTCCCAGGAGGACAGAGGGTGACATTCCCTCAACTTGACATTTAGTGCCGAGCTTTTTGCCCTAACTGGTCAAGAGAGGAGGCTCGCCATCGCCCTTCTGCTGCCAAGTTTGCTTCAAATCAGGGCCCGGTAGTGATTGAAGATGAAAGCCGTTATCTTAGGTAAGTCGTTTTATCGAATTCTTTTTATGACTTGCATCCTCTAAGGTAGTCCACAGTATTAAAAAAAACAGCAATTAGTTGTATAGCTTATATATCTGATGTAGTTCACATTCCAAGTAACAATAATTAGTTCCTCCACTCCTCCCCCAACCCTCGAAAAGCTCAGAGTTCATGTCTCTTTATAATTGCTAAATGCCTCCAGTGGTTCAGAACATAATTTATTAACTGAATGCGATAAAGATAAAAACTGTTCAAAACCTTTCTCTGTCTTACACTGCACTGAAGAGCGCTTTTTAAACATCTGTTCTTAGTATATTTGCATTTACATCTTTAATTGCTCATTCTTATTTCGTACAAAACAAACACGATTGTATTCTGTTTGCACTTTGTCCCCGCAGAAATATCTTTTTAATGCACAACACTCCACCCCCCCCCCCGTCTCATTATGCAATAGTCTCATGCACGAAGCGGATGTGTGTGTGTGTGTGTGTGTGTGTGTGTGTGTGTGTGTGTGTGTGTGTGTGTGTGTGTGAAAGCGAGATAGAGGAGAGATTGGACGCGGGAGAATGAGAGAAAAAAAGGAGACAGGGAATGGTTTGTGTTTTGTGACAGTTATGTTATGACGGGTACTGTCTGTGACAACGAGCACCCAACACACAATATTTAATATTCGCCCAACGGGTAAAGTTTCCATCAGAAATTCCGGACCCTGTCATTTGTTATAACAGTTTGATTCTCTCGGCGATCAATACAATTATTTCCACCTCCTGTCAGAGTCAGTTACATAATCATCAAGAGATTATTGTGCAACTGCAGGGAAGTGGCGAAGGGGGCGGAGCTGTAAACATGTCGAGTAGAGGGGGTAGGAGGGGTAGCCAGTTCCTCAGCTGCAGCTGCCTCGTGAATAAGTGGCGGTCGTCTGCTGCTTGGTGAGAACGTCACACAGATGACTAGGACCTGCTGATGAGAACATCACACAGGTGACTAGAACCTGTTGGTGAGAACATCACACAGGTGACTAGGACCTGCTGGTGAGAACGTCACACAGGTGACTAGAACCTGCTGATGAGAACATCACACAGGTGACTAGAACCTGTTGGTGAGAACATCACACAGGTGACTAGAACCTGCTGATGAGAACATCACACAGGTGACTAGAACCTGCTGGTGAGAACATCACACAGGTGACTAGGACCTGCTGGTGAGAACGTCACACAGGTGACTATAGACCTGCTGACGAGAACATCACACATGTGACTAGGACCTGCTGATGAGAACGTCACACAGGTGACTATAGACCTGCTGGTGAGAACATCACACAGGTGACTAGGACCTGCTGGTGAGAACGTCACACAGGTGACTATAGACCTGCTGGTGAGAACATCACACAGGTGACTAGGACCTGCTGATGAGAACGTCACACAGGTGACTAGAACCTGCTGGTGAGAACATCATACAGGTGACTAGGACCTGCTGGTGAGAACATCACACAGGTGACTAGGACCTGCTGATGACACAGGTGACTAGGACTTGCTAAAATTTCTCGGCTTCGTCACAGCGTCGGAAGCTGAGCTTTGCAGAGCGCTGGCTCATTCTTAGCATGACGCCTCCAAGCTGGGACTAGCAAAGTTAGTATAGGGAGCTATAATCTGTACTAACAAGGCTGGTATAGGTGACTATAGCTTGCGCTAATGAGACAAGGACAGGTAGCTATAGCCAGCAGTACCAAGGCTTGGATATATTACTTTAGCAATTACTAGCAGTGCAGGAATAGGTGGGTACACTAGAAACTATGAGCCCCACAAAGATAGGTCACTACAGCAGGTACTAACACTTTATAGAAGGAATAGCCATACCCACGGCTAACAAGCCTAGAATAAGTAAATGTCCAGTACAAGCAACATGTCAATTGGTATCTAAAAACAAAACCAGAAAAACTAGGACTAATGAATCTAGGGTAAGTAGCTATCGTGAATACAAGCAAGGTACGGACACATTTAACAACCATCCAACCCTTATCAATATCGTTATAAATCGTAATCTCCTCTTTATTCTACTATGTCCTCACATATCGTTGCTATCATGTTGCTATGCGTGGATGCATATATGCGTACTTCCAGTCCAATCTACACGCATAAACGGGCGCGCGGACACACACACACACACAATACGCAAAGACAGGGTGTCTCGGGGACGCTTTTGGCTGTATGTATTTATTTTCTATAATCATTTCGACATAAACCCAAACAGCATAAATAATTAATTTTCTAAGAAAAGCTATGAAGTGCAAACATTCACAACTGGAACAGAAAGAAGAAATGTTTTGGCTTCAAACTTGAGAATGACTCATGGCATTTTCTGAGCCATGATGTAGATGTTAGTGTGCACATCTTATGGCTGTCTCTTCTGTTTTGTGTGACAGGTGTATTACTACTGGTCGCCAATGTCTTCAGTCTTTCTACCCCTGAGGTCCCACCCACCATCAATGTCACCGACATCACCACTTCAACAAAGGCGATTTTCGAGAAAACAGTGGAGACAACTGCAGCAGGAATAGAGATTACTCCCCAAACCCACCTTGGAACATCTGAATCTCAAGTGTTGACAACAGAGCCCCATGTCGTGACAAACGAACCTCGTGCCACGACCAGTGCGGTGCCTGTTATAACGAGTGAGCCGCTTGTGGTGACAAGAGGAAATCATGTCATGACAAATGAGCCGCAGGTGCTGACGAGCGAACCGCATTTCGTGACAAGCAATGTTTCAGTGACTACATCTGAACCTCACCCCATCACAAACGAACCAGGTGCAGCTGCGTCGCCGGTCTCGACAGATGCACCCGTAGTCAGGACAACTGAACCAGACGCCTTGACGACTCGACCTCAAAGCACAGATGTGCCAGCAACAGAGCAAAGTCCACAGGAACGAACTCCGGTCTGGACAACATGTCTTCCGACAGCAGAAACAGATGCCTCGCAGGACAGCTTTGTACCTTTGTTGTTCAAACAGTGGTGCAGGTAAACCATTTTGTTTGAATATGTTGCTGCTGTTATAACGGGGGACGCTCCGCCAGGTTCAAACCATAAACCGTGATATTGTCATGCCTCCTCTCCCCCTCCCTCCAACGAGGATTAGATACAGATGTATAAGCAAACAGGTCCGAGCGTATGCACGCACACAAAGAGAGAAAGAAGGGCGGTGGGCAGATGCACAGAGAGAAACGAACACTTTCCCGATTCTAGTCTAACATTATGATAAGTAAAAGACAATCTTTGGGTCCGGTTTGTTATATTCGTCACTGCGTTTCACCCTTTGCTTAAAATGCTCTTAAAAATGTTTCTTTTTGTTTTGCGTTTCTTTGTCAAGAAAAAAGGGTTTACGATAGTGTTTATGGCCAGTGTGTGCAATCAGCCATGCAGCGGGTAACATAGCAACGAGAGAATCAATGGAGCATACATCCAAACACATATAAATTTATTTCCACCGCCTGACGACGAAAGGTACACACCCAGGTTACAATCGTGAAATGCACGGGACAAACTGTGGGACGGTCGCACCCTTGTCTTCAGTATCACCAGTGGGACTACAGAGGTTAGGCTTGGTGAATCATCCTTGTTTTATAAACAGTCACATAGCTGATAGGTATTCCAATCTCAGATGTAAGAAGCTGTTGGTAGATTTAATAAAATGAAATCGTGTCTCATTCCTGGACAGTTAACTCGTTGGGGATGATGGAGGGGAACGATCATGAAGGCCGCTGCGATTTGCATTTGGCGAATGTCCAACATTGTGCTCTCTCTCCTCCATTTCAATTGCAGATACCAGGAGGGTGTGCTTGTGTTTTATAGGAGACCTGTTGTCGTGCTTTAGAGGAGACATATAGCCATGTTTTTTGTGAATATTTTGACAATATCTTTTAACAAGAGGAACGGCCAGCGTCCAGTTAATGAATAAAATGTTTAATATTATTAATTACTATGGCAGTAAGGAAGTGAGATATTCATGCAGTCGGGCTATTAACCTCACGGATATGATGATGTGTCACGTAGCTTGGGGAAAATCCTTGAGGTCCGCACACAAATAAAAAAAAAAACTTTATCACATGGGGCATGGATGGCGGCCTCTTTACACCATAATCTTTAATACTTGCTTTATATAGTTTATTTTTCGAGAGTTTAATTGTTTTCTTGCTGAACTGAATTTGTTTTTCGCTGGTTTAGATTTTACATTTTAGAACATTTTTGCTGCTTGTGCAAGGTTTTGTCTATGCAGTTTTTTTAGTCTAATTTCAAGTTAACAACGACCGCTTTTTAAGCAAACACATTTAGCTTGTAATGTAGGTCTTCAAATAAAACTTAGATACATAAATATTCGAGGGGTCCAAAATGACATCAAGCAAGTTGTGCGCGTGAACTTCAGAGACACTTTGGTGAATCTCAGTATATGTGCTTATAGAAAAAAAACTGGTTGTAAGACGACAGCAAGGGCACATCAGATCATGTCTAAAGAGAGTGAGATCTGCAAAGCCGTCACAGGAGGTTGGGAGGACAGCAAAGGAAGACTATTCCCACAGACATGATTATGCGTTCAAAAACTTTCCTTAGGTGCGCCTGTGCATTCTGTGTTGTTTGCCGATGCTTAGCAGCAACTGTTCAAACCAGCGATTATCCGCACTTGGCTCACAAAAGGAGCGAGTTGTCTGTGCATGAGCGAGGGCAACAAGAGTTCTGATGCTGTTCCCGAGACACAAAGAACAAGGCGCAATCTTGGCGCATTACACATAACTCTGACATGCGCACTGGCTGACCGCTGCTGGAGGACGTGGCCAGATGGTGAGCGACTACAACCAACAGTAAACTGCGATAAGCCTGGTCTGCCTTCACGCAAAGTACATAAAATGTTTGTGCTCTTGCTTTGGCCCTTTTGCCGCTGCCGAAGCTTAGCATCCCAAGCGTTTAACTGCCCAACAAGTGAGGACGTTAACCAGTTTTATCCTTTAGTTCCGTGTGGCCGTTACAGTTGAAAGGTTCATATAACTGCTGTAATCTTCTTCTCAAATAAAACACGTATACAGACACAGCAGTTGATTCCAGGGAGAGAAACAATCAGCTCCCTCGTAATTTAGCTGTAAAAATAGAATAAACCATTAAAATATGAGCGAGCTATGGAGATTAGAAATCTTGCTACCACATTTGCAATATTTTTTCTGAAAAATATCTTTGTGTGTGTGAACGTGCGCCCGCGTAGGTATATTCGTACATTCGTTCATCTTATGGAGAGAGAGAGGGGGGGACTATGAAACACGAGAAAAACATTTAAGATAGACAGCAAGACTGACGAAACAACAACAATAATAAGAAGATCACAAACACTGACAGATACTGATACTTTTTACTCATTTATAGATACCTTTTCTATCAAAAGTAATAAAGGGATGTGTGTCATAGCTAATGAAATAAGTGCAGTGTAGACTACACGGAAACTGGTCGTGCCTATTATATGTGAAGTGTACCTAACGAGGTCTTGTCGGGTACATTAATGATTAATTGTCTGTCAGAATTAGTAAGGGCAGGTTTCTCTTTTGTACCTGTATCCATCCTCGTAAGTATGTCTTACTTATTTAAGTAAGTCCCTCAGAAAGATTTTGTTTGAAGAATGCTAACTCCAGAGGAAATAACATCATTGTACAGTCGTCTTTTCTTATGTATGCAGCAACTACAATGCGACGATCACGTGTCTTGAGCAAAACCTGACGACTGTGGCACCATCCAACCCCCTCGATGCCTTCGCCAGACTCCACTTCAACGGTAATGTGCTGAGAAGCAGGAGCGAGCAGCTGTGTCGATCTTTCTATGGTGAGCCTGGTGCTGCAGCTGTGTCAGTCACCGAAAACGGAGTTCGGAACACCTAGCCCACACACACACACACACACACACACACACACACACACACACACACACACACACACACACACACACACACCAGCAATGGGGAAGCACCAACGTACGCACACCTGAATGTATTGTACGTGACTTAAATTTAGACCAAGAAACGGACGTAGAGAAAACGTAGTATACGATATTCTAATGTGTCTCCGATTTTTCATCTTCTGTGATGGCCCTTAGGCTTTTGAGAAAACATTTTTCTTGTGAATGTCGCCCAGACAGTCGTTTGTGCAGCTGCAGCCAGATACTAGTCAGTGGAATGTCTCTTAATAACAAAGAAAATGGGGGAATGAGACAGGGAAAGATGGACAACGATGAAGACAGAGGAAGATGCAGGAAAAGGGAGTGTGACTGATGTGCCTGGGAGAGAAAGCAGAGTTTGTTTGCAGAGAATGTCCTCCCCTTTCCTCACTTCTCTAGCCGCTTCAGTACAGGCCACACCGGGCAGGAGTGGAGACAAACAGAGTAGAGACATCAGGGAACCTCTGTGATGGCAGGAGAGATGTTACAGGACAAACTTGACTTGAAAGACAACCTCGGCTCGGCCTCATAAAATGTTTGCTTGCGAGAAACACGTCCACCGCCTTCTCACCTTTCGAGAAAGACCATCTGTGATGATGAGCTGCCGCGTTGCCGTAGTGGTTTCTGATGTTGCCTGCAGAAGGTGCGTGTGTGGTGAGCCTTTGACCAGAATGGCCTGCAGGTTTGCTACCTGTACGTATGACGGGAACTGACCAGAGGACATCGCCAGGCTGAAGATACATCAGAACATCTTACGATACAGCTAAACATCGACATGTCACCACAGTGCATGTTGGTGTACCACGTGACAGTATCATCCCATCTTAATCATCTCTCATCTTCCTTTCTTCATGTCTTCCAACAAGATTTCCCTTCCACTCTCTCTTTCTCTCTCTCTCTCTCTCTCTCACACACACACACACACACACACACACACACACACAAAGCCGTGAGGTGACAAATGTCCTTAGATACACCTAATTAACAATAACTGATAAAACAAATTATCAAACTAGGACTGACAGATACTGACACTTGTTCGCCTTTTATAGGTACCTTCTCTATCAAAGGTAACAATGCGTGTCATGTCAGCTCTCCCAGTGGCTGTAGCCTTGACAACTTAAGCGTATCCGTATATATATATATATATTCCTCAAATCAGGTTTATTTTGCTTTTTTTAAACCTCTTATTCTATGCGTGAGAAGGTTTTAGTCCTGCTATTTCAAGAACGGGGAGTTGTGAGGTACTTGACTAAGACTGGTGGAAAATACTGTTGTGTACAAAGTTCAGTGGAATCATTTAAAAAAATTCAATTCTGCTAGAAGTTTAAGATGTTTCCGAGGGGCCCATTGGGGGATCTCACGGGTCGTCGCAGACTGTCATCGGCGGCCAAACACGATGTATCATCGCGGCGCCAAAAGTGACGTGCACGGGAGCGGCTGTGTTAACGGCTCTGTAATGACGTCACCTAATCATGTTTAAACTCTCACCTCAGCCACGAGACCGTCACTAGAGAAGTCAGTGTAAATAGCACTGCAATCAACAACCCCCCAAAAAAGGACATCGCACCTAAGCCGACTCATTATCGCTTCCGTCTCACCTAGCGGCACTACCCCCACCCCCCATCTTCTCCTCTCCTGTCTTTTCCTACTTCCATCCTTTCTTCATTTACTTACTTTTTTCGTTCCTCTTTTCTTCGCTTGTTTCTTTCATTTTCATTCTATTCTGTCACATAAAGGGGCGGGGAAGGTAACAACTAATACAAGTATCATAATGTCATAAAACGGGCATTCATGTTATAATTACTTCCCCTTTTACAACATTCTGCTATTGCCATTGGTATTTTATTTTAGGAACACGGTCCCTAGATAAATAGTTAGAGAAATAGATGAAACCGATAATAATAATAAGAATAATAATAATAATAATCATCATCATCATCGTCGTCGTCGTCGTCGTCATCATCATCATACAGTGGATTTATATTGCGCATTTCTCAGCTGCAGAGTAGATTTAACGCACAAAAAATAACAGATCTCCAAGCACGGACCAAACATATCAACTTGTTTATGCAGATATCAGGGGGCAGCTGGAATGCACTCGGCAAAGAAACGAGACGCTGGTAAGTCTGTGCCAGTCCCGCTTCGCCAAAGGCTTGCAGTATGTCTTGGCAGTGCAGCGCGAGAAGATCGCAGACGTGGGCTTCTACAAGGAGCTGGCATGTCAGTAAGTAATATTCATCTTTAAAGTCCTTCCACTTAAGTCCTTAATTTTTGGTAGCGCCATTGGTTACAGTCTCAGATTCCTTTTAGGTTCCAGGTCCTCCCACAACTCACTGCACATGGCGACAATCCACCTGTAGCCAGCTTTGCGGCGGCGCATGCGCATTGAATAGGCCGTAGCCTGGTCGTACATTCGGTGGAACATTGGACCAAACAGTAGATACTGTGGGAATTTGAATGTGCTTGAGATGTTTTCCAGGATAAGTACTGCAGTATTAACTAGTAAGAAATGCTGCTGTGGTGGATGCGGTTCATAGGACTGGGTAAAAGCAAAGGAGAACACGCAGCAATAGTTATCCTGAAAAATGCATGAGTATGTAAGCTGGCTGCCTGACACCTGGGATTTCCTACACTTGGAAAGATCAGTCGCATATTTTCCTCCGGATTCATGCATGGATGCGAGCCAGTGAGCTCAGACGTTTGAGCCAGGCTTGTGAAGATCAAGGGCGACAATCGACCGAAGGGGAAAAAGGCCAAGCTGTCGAAAACCTTGAGAAAATGTTTGACAAGCGCTTTTCCGCGATAATTCTTGTTTGTGAAAAAAAGCTTGTATATAATATTTGAATTGTAGTATGCCACAACAATTTAAGACATTGTTCTACAGTATATTTCGTTGTGCTCCATTATTTTTTTAAGTCTGTGTCATGTTTTATTTTATTTCATTCTCGGCTTATCCCAAAATGAGAGGTTCATCGGAACAATATTTTGAGTGTCTCACTAGTTTCTATTGGTCTGTCAGTGTTCCTCACTAACCTAAGCAGTCAAAAGATGTGAGTTCAGTTTGAGTTGAAGGGCTACTGCACACTGTGACGTTCTGTTACCAGGGTGACGCTGGACACTTCCGGTTGTCTGGGGGCCGCCATGACGGGATGCGACGCGAACGTCAAGCGAGACGTCCTCAACTACTACGCCATCTTCACTAACGAGACGTGTGTCGCCAACCCCAGCGTGGCGTACACAACACCTACGTGAGCTTAGAACGGTTTTTAGATTCAGCTTATACTGTACACGCCTTAAACACAAACAGTTCATGTACTCCTTAAAATATTATTTATGTATTTATATATATATACACTAGCATGTATTTTTTTATTTCTTTCTAAATGTTACCCACCCACCCCCTTCTTTGTGTCTGACATCATTTCTCTCTTCTTTTCTCACTCATTTTGTCTTTCAACCTGACATGACCTGTTCATACAACTTACCAAGATATATCAAACACAGATATAAATCTAAACAAATTTAGACCACTATCAATGTCACCCTCAGGATATCTATCACAGATAAACCGTTCATAAAGAGGTGATTTACTGTTGAACGCATTACCAGTTAAGTCTGCAGACACACTGCTCCTATTAAAGGACGATTAGACCAACGCTGAGCCTCTTGCGAAGTTCTCCGCTGTTAGTCTCGGCGAGCCTTAACAATGAATGTGAATAAACCGGAAGCTGTTACGTAACCAGCCTCGTTCTATGACTTCATTGAAAAAAAAAATCGTCTGCAAGCAGTCCAGTAATACAAGTCCGTGATTAGACTGAACTATTTTCACGACAGGCCGCCTCGACGGGAACCGGAGGACGTGGTCATCGCATGTGCCAAGCTCATTGCCGAGTCTTTGCCGAGGTCAGCAGCTCCTCCCAAAGACGCATCCCGCGTGGCGCAGGTGATTCACGGACTGAGGGAGAACTGCAGGTAAATATACCCTTTTATAAAGCTTGTAGAGATAAAGAACTGTACTTTGGGGGGTAAGGGGTGGGTAGCTAGGGTTTCTCTCGCTTGGTTGTCTTTCGCTTCTGATTTCCTTTTTTACCAACTACGTCCTTTCCTTCACACGACAGCCTTCATCATTCCGAATGTTTGTACGCGGCTTCTAAAATGTAAAACATTCACGGTAAGAAATCACATTATGTTATATCTGTTACGAGTGTATATAAGAACTATTTTACAAATAAATCTCGAGGTTAACCATTGGTTGACTAGCTGAAATTGTCGCTTATTTACTGAAATAGGGCGTGACAAATTTTCGATCAAAAAGCTCGATATATTTGGATGCTACAGTGAAGATTTATTTGCAACTTTAAACTCTTTTAATACTCTACCACGATGTATCCATATAGGATGTGGAAAATTCCCTATACTGCATTTCTTCTCTTTTTTGGCACCTTTAGCACACCATTCGCCAACAGCACCTTAGAAGTCCTTGCTCAAGGTTTAACACTATAGCAGGCCAATGTTCTAGCTTCACCTCATGACTAATGTTCTTGCTTCCAGATCATTTGAAGCTCGCTACAACTGTTATGATGAGAAGCTCAATCAGATTCGGAGTCCAGCCTTCCGTGACCTTTGGCTCATGTTTACCTTCAGCAGCAAAAACGCCATCAAAGCACAAAAGGAGTTTTGTGAGGCATTTGAGGGTAACCGTTAACATTTTTAACCCAAGTAAATGTATATCACACTATTGCTACAATGAGATAGGAGAAACATTATTAGAAACACCAACAATTACTACAGCGGCACATAAGGTAATTCAATACAGTATATGATTATAAATATCAGCAGGAACCTTACCTGGCGCATCATTACAAACATTAACAGATAAAAGATCGAATTCTATAAAGTTTATAAAGTGTCCAGCGACGCAAGGAAGATTTGAGAAAGGATGATCACGATTAGAAAGGATGGAAAATAAAGGAAAAAGAAATGTCAAATTACGAAATAATGACATGGGCAGAAAAGTGTCTAGTGGTGTGTGTGTGTGTGTGTGTCCGCACGCAAGACGAAGAGAGTTTTTGAAAGCATTCCCAGACAAGCTAAAACCTCGTGCTTTCAAAGAGAAACTCCCCCTGACCTTTCCAACCACACCGTAAAAAAGGCCGCTGCAAGGTGCACTCCCTTGTAAAATATCACAGCTACACAGACACAGGTTGCGACCCTCATCACACAGACCTACTGAGGCAATGAGACAGTAAACCACAGCGCGAAACGGGTGATACTTCTAATTCATAGAATAAAAATAAACAGTGATTAAGGTAAACAAGTGATGGTGTGATTGTGATCGTGGGTGTCTATGCAGGTGGTTTGGTGAACTCCTTCACGGACCAGTGCTATGCAGATGCCCAGCCCTCGCTTCAAGAGTGTGAGATGGCGTACGGTGAGGAGATCGTCAGCCTGCAGAGTCAGTGGCTGAGCCGAGCTATTGATGATGTCGGCCTGCGCAAAGCAGCCTGCAAGTGAGTGGGTGGTTGTGAATTATAGTGACACAAGGCAGTGCGCAAGTGAGTGGGTGGTTGTGAATTATAGTGACACAAGGCAGTGCGCAAGTGAGTGGGTGGTTGTGAATTATAGTGACACAAGGCAGTGCGCAAGTGAGTGGGTGGTTGTGAATTATAGTGACACAAGGCAGTGCGCAAGTGAGTGGGTGGTTGTGCATTATAGTGACACAAGGCAGTGCGCAAGAGAGTAGCTGGTTGTACATTACTGACACAAGGCAGTGCGCAAGTGAGTAGCTGTTTGTACATTACTGACACAAGGCAGTGCGCAAGTGAGTAGCTGTTTGTACATTACTGACACAAGGCAGTGCGCAAGTGAGTAGCTGGTTGTACATTACTGACACAAGGCAGTGCGCAAGTGAGTAGCTGTTTGTACATTACTGACACAAGGCAGTGCGCAAGTGAGTAGCTGTTTGTACATTACTGACACAAGGCAGTGCGCAAGTGAGTAGCTGGTTGTTCATTACTGAAACAAGGTGCGCAAGTGAGTGCGTGGTTGTACATTACTGATACAAGGCAGTGCGCAAGTTGAGTAGCTGGTTGTACATTATTGACACAAGGTGCGCAAGTGAGTAGGTGGTTGTACATTACTGACACAAGGCAGTGCGCAAGTGAGTAGCTGGTTGTACATTACTGACACAAGGCAGTGCGCAAGTGAGTAGGTGGTTGTACATTACTGAAACAAGGTTCGCAAGTGAGTGGGTGGTTGTACATTACTGACACACGGTGCGCAAATGAGTAGGTGGTTGTACGTTACTGACACAAGGCAGTGCGCAAGTGAGTAGGTGGTTGTACATTACTGAAACAAGGTGCGCAAGTGAGTGGGTGGTTGTACATTACTGACACAAGGCAGTGCGCAAGTGAGTAGCTGGTTGTACATTATTGACACAAGGCAGTGCGCAAGTGAGTAGCTGTTTGTACATTACTGACACAAGGCAGTGCGCAAGTGAGTAGCTGGTTGTACATTACTGACACAAGGTGCGCAAGTGAGTAGCTAGTTGTACATTATTGACACAAGGCAGTGCGCAAGTGAGTAGCTGGTTGTACATTACTGACACAAGGTGGGCAAGTGAGTAGCTAGTTGTACATTATTGACACAAGGCAGTGCGCAAGTGAGTAGCTGGTTGTACATTACTGACACAAGGTGCGCAAGTGAGTAGCTAGTTGTACATTATTGACACAAGGCAGTGCGCAAGTGAGTAGCTGGTTGTACATTACTGACACAAGGCAGTGCGCAAGTGAGTAGCTGGTTGTACATTACTGACACAAGGCAGTGCGCAAGTGAGTAGCTGGTTGTACATTACTGACACAAGGCAGTGCGCAGATGAGTCGTTGGTTTTGCGGGCAAGTGAGTGAGTGAGTGTTGGGATTTATATTGCTGGCAGATAATAGCTTGCTAGTAAGGATTTGTTTGCAGGTTACTATTGAGTGGCTGGATGTTACTGACACATAGCAAGTAGGTTCAATGTTGTGCGTGTTGTTGACACACGTGAGGCAGCAGTCGCCTGATAACTGTACATTGCCAAAATATAGCAGACAGAAACAACCTCAAGGCGCCTGTCACCAAAATGCTAAGGATCTTCTCCAATATACGTAGCCATTTCTTTGTGTAGGCCGTTAGTTATGACGAACAGTCGTTTTCTTGGGCCAGCATGGGGAACTCGAGGACAAGCGTCTTGTCCGTATTTCAGACACCGCCGGTGTGGCTTTGTCTCTGAGGCTGTAGTCGTAAAGCAGGGGCAAGCATGAAATAACAAAAGACTTTATTTATCCAAGATGACAGTTAAGTGCAGCTCTACATGAAAGCACAACAATACCACAACGCAGTCATGTCCCCTTCACCAAACAGACTCTTAGACAATCATTGTTCAGGCTTACTTATGATCCACATTCATTCGCATACAGCAGCGTTCAGAAGTCGCATGGCCGAAATAAAGGACAGGTACACAGAATCGGCAGTCCGATGGAAGTTGATGAAACTCTCTCGACAAGGCATGCCTGTCGTAGCGCAGAATTGCAGACACTTTCAGAAGTATCTGCCTGTTACACAGAGTCTGGAGGTCAGTCTGGGTTGTGGCAATAACTTTGGAGCAGGTGTATACAGCAAGATTCAAGATGCTCTTGTCCTTCACTGGGTAAACTATCGTAAAAACATAAATGAGGGGAGCACACTCTCGATACGGGGTCTATGAAAGAGCTGAACTCTATCCTAGGGTAAGGCGACAGAAAGCTAGGTATGCAGGGTCTGCTCACCGCTACGCAACTTTGGCAACAAGACGATTGCCCCTGGTCTCCCCACTTTGTCCCAGGGTCTCCCCACTTTGCCCCCTGGTCTCGCCACTTTGCCCCCTGGTCTCGCCACTTTGCCCCCTGGTCTCGCCACTTTGCCCCCTGGTCTCGCCACTTTGCCCCAGGGCAACGTTTCAGCTCGCTTCGTAACTAAGTCCTCGGGTGTTCTCATGGCTGGACTAACTCGCCGTTACATACCTTTGGTTAATAGCGTTTGTTGATATCATTGGTTGGCAGCTTAGCACAAAACACAACCATCAATTAGTTAATAATCGCGCAATAACTTGTTCTGCATTTAAAAAAATTCCTTCCATATCGACATTGTCAGGTAGACATAACACAGACACCGGTGCATACTGTAACCTTATCGCATCCATCCTCCTTCATGTTGCAGTGTCAGTCTGACTCGAGCCGCGTGTCTGGCGAGGGCCTTTTCTCACTGCGGCGACCGCCTGGGCAAGATCATGGAGACCAGCGAGAAGGGTTCCCTGCCCTCCATTTGCCTGACGCGTCTTTCTCCTCCGCCGCACGAGAGCGAGCACAACAGGGGGGACAACCGCGCCCCGAAGGCCGTGCCGGAACTGGATGGCAACATCAGCAGCGGCTACAGCAACGTCAACGACAACTCGGTGACCTCTGACCTGGGAGCGAGGGAGTCCAGCGTGCGCAAGCAGTCGGGCAACAGCGTGTCCGCTTCGCAGAGTGCAGCCGGAAGCTCGACGGTTGCCATCGAGTTCAGTGTCGCCGTCCTGGTGGCTGCTTTTGTCTTGCATGGCGCCCTCTTGGCATAAGAAGGTGTGGGGAAGGAAATGGGAGGGGGGGTAAGTTTGAAGAACTGTTGGGTTGGTGGGGTGGGGGGTGACAGGGAAGAGAAAGGAAGAGTAGATTAAAAATACAGAAATTCCATTATCTGGGGGGGGGGAGGTCATATAAATGAGGTCAATGTTAATTACGGGCAGGTGGACCGGGCGTCTCTTGTTTCTGTGTGCATGAAGGTTGGTATAAAGACTCTTCCAGGTGTTAGCTATCCCAAGGTGCCTTGCGTTGTGCAAGTTAGCAGGTGGGTGCTTGAGGAGTACAGGAAAGAGAAATCGGACTTTGTAACTCCCAAGTCTTCGGAATTAGGATTAACGAACTCGTCCATTACACGTTTTATATTCGTCGATCGTTCTGTTTGAAATAAAGATGTGTGGCTGACAGGAAACCGCCCGTCCTCGAAATATTAATATTAATGTTGAGGAAACTGCTCGCACACGCATGCAGGATGTGCTCCCCAAATAGCGGTTCTCAGTTCGATGCTCCAGAGAACACAATAACGGTTCAGTATAGAGACATAATATGACAAGATAGCCTGATATTTTCTCCTTTTTTCTGTAATTCTAGCAATACTCATATTCTTACAAAGTACTGCGTAAGTTTAAACACTTTGTATTACAATAACATTTCATTTAAACATTTCTCTCTCGGTTTGCAGCCGTTAGCAAAAACAGTTGCACACATCAGCCGAAGAATTTCATTATGATTCCTCTTTTTAAGAAAAAGAAACAAAAACAATGTCCTTCGTTAAAGAAAGATAATTTAGAAATTAATTGAGGTATCTCACAAAGACTTTAAAATCTTTTATTTCACATAGCATTCGAAGCTGTATAGCCTTGATATATATAGTCCTTAGTTTCCACGTGTTTGCACGAGCTTTGTGAATGAAACAGGCCACCACCTCCATCTGACATCTCCCTGTACAAAGATGTGGAACAGTTAGGTGTGACATGCTTGCTTAGCTCTGTGGGTGTGGGTGTGTGTGTGGAAGTGGGTAGGCGGAGGAATCGTATGTTTTGCTCGCATTTTTCAAGTGTCACTCACCCCCGACGAGTGTATATCGACGCTTGCATTCTTTCTGAACAATACCTTGGCATGCACAAATGTGTACATGTATATATGGGCATGCAAACACCGCCCTGGCACCGGCTTCTGACAGTTTGCTGGAATATTCTCAACAAGGCGACACTGCGTCTCTGGGAGTCTTCCAGCGCCAGTCCATCCGAGAGAAATAATTATTATTACGAATGCCTCGAAGGCGGGAAGGGTTGAGAAATGGATGGTGGTTCTTTCTGTACAGCATTTCCTCATTGTTGGGAGTGACACACCTTTGAACAGTCATTTATTTTCAGCCTGAGCACAGCAAAGAGGTGATTGGCACCGGCTACGATATCCCGACTTCTCTATCAATGAGTACAAGTTCAAGAAACGAAAGTTTAAAAATTAAATGAATGAAAAGGGAAAATACAGTCTAATATTTTTTTGGTTTGGATGTTTACTTTTGCACCGGTATCGTGTAAAAAGAAAAAGGAAACAACTGGGAGTCTGACAAGGCACAAGCTATCAAAACAAGCGCCGGTTATTTCCCTCGAAGTCAGGGTGGAGAGAATTTATTTTGACCTCAACAGAAAGTGAACGGTCTGGTGAAATCTCTTGTCGACTTCACAAAGAACGCAACAGGAATGTAATCACACAAGACTACTTCTCCACCTTTGGGAAAAAGTTGTTAATAATCAGATCCAGGCAGATCCAAAGAAGTGTCAGATGGTCACCAAACGGGCCTACTTCTTCAACTGTAGTAAACCAATGTCTAAAAAGAATTCATTTTTAATTTCAGTACAAAAAAAGTTTGTTAGCAGACAGCAGTGACTGGTGTCCTCACACAGGTGTTCTGCACAGGTGTTCGCCCAAGAAAGGAAAATACTGCTTTTTATTGTCGTACTCGTAAGCTTTGACTTTTCAAAGGAATTTGTATAGTAGCACATACTGTTTATGTATTAAAGAACTTTAGTACAGAGTTATTACAATAATAGAACTTGAGTATAATGAAACTTAGTTTCCCTCCACGTTTATAATATTTATAACAGTGTTTGCGATAAATGCCGACTGGTGTTCCAACTAAAGACTCTACACCACGATATACTGCAAGATAGATAGATAGATAGACTACCTACATCATGCACTACCTTGGATTACACTACACAACTTGTATTCGTTTATAACAGGTTTTATTTATGGTGGCGGTAACACTTAGAAAACACTTTTTGTGAGCGGTTTTCAGTGATTTTTCAGAGTCATGTATGTTTACTAGTGGCTTTCATTGGATTTCTGTTTTTGTTTCGTTTAAGTTATCTGTTATTGAATAATTCTCGCTTGTCACAATGTTTATATTTTTAATGGATTGGTTCTAATTTTGCTCTTATTTTAGTGGCGGTCTGTTCTTGACTAGTTATGTCCCTCTAATGAGTTTCTGCTCATGCATTTCACCTGCCGACCAAAAGACAGTGCATGCAAGTCTCTTCCTTGTTATTAAACAGAAACAATTGTTTAACATGTTTTATATTTTACATCGATGACTTTTATTATCCTTAACGCTAGAGGGCGTGCACAGGAAGATTCATGAGACTGTGTGTGTGTGTGTGTGTGTGCGCGCGCTGGTTGGTCTATCAGTCAGACAGACAGACAGGCAAACGACTAGGCAAACATGCAGTCAGGCATGCTGACAGGCGGTCATCAACAGTAGATGCAATCGGGTGTAAACTCATAGTTGGAGTTGAAATCCTACACAACCTCAGCAATATTGAGAGAAACAATATGTCTTTCACTCTTTAGTTACACCCCTAGAAATGCGTCCATAGGCTCTTAGAGGCACACTCATGCGCATGCTCTCTCTCTCTCTCTCTCACACACACACACACACACACACACACACACACACACATACGCATGAAAAATATAAAAGAAAATCTAGTTTCAAAAACATTCATTTATTGGCGCTTTTGCTCAGTAGTTGCAGTCATCATCAGCAATATCCTACAGCCGCATTTGACAGGTAACATAGGCCAGAAGCTACTCTGATACAAAGCTGCTTGACAGGTCTGTTGTCCCAAGACAAAGTCAAGTTTTCACAAGCATCAATATCATTCAGGTGAGTTTTAATCGGAGCAGTATGTTGTGGCCCTCTTAAACACCCTCGTTACACTGGAAAAAAACACACACACGAGAAATGAGCGTTTGTCACAACCGAAGTATGGCATTGGGGGGGGGGACTGCTAATACCATCAACAGTAGAAAACAAATCTTCTTTTTTTATCTGTTGCCTTCCTATCTTACTTTTTTACCTTTCTTTGGTGTGTGTGAGGTTAGAGAGACACTACGAGCATGCACGTGTACAACTACATGCGTGTCTGGCTACAGACTGTATGTAATGTCTGACTAGAAGGCTAGAAGAACACATGATGTTTGGCTAGAGGCTGCTTCTAACATCTGGCTAGAGGTTGTATCTAACATCTGGCTAGAGGATGTATCTAACATCTGGATAGAGGTTGTATCTAACATCTGGCTAGAGGATGTATCTAACATCTGGCTAGAGGATGTATCTAACATTTGGATAGAGGTTGTATCTAACATCTGGCTATAGGATGTATCTAACATCTGGCTAGAGGATGTATCTAACATTTGGATAGAGGTTGTATCTAACATCTGGCTAGAGGATGTATATAACATCTGGATAGAGGTTGTATCTAACATCTGGCTAGAGGATGTATATAACATCTGGATAGAGGTTGTATCTAACATCTGGCTAGAGGATGTATATAACATCTAGACAGAGGTTGTATCTAACATCTGGCTAGAGGTTGTATCTAACATCTGGCTAGAGGATGTATCTAACATCTGGCTAGAGGATGTATATAACATCTGGCTAGAGGATGTATATAACATCTGGCTAGAGGATGTATCTAACATCTGGCTAGAGGATGTATGTAACATCTGGCTAGAGGATGTATATAACATCTGGATAGAGGTTGTATCTAACATCTGGCTAGAGGATGTATCTAACATCTGGCTAGAGGATGTATGTAACATCTGGCTAGAGGATGTATATAACATCTGGCTAGAGGATGTATGTAACATCTGGCTAGAGGATGTATCTAACATCTGGCTAGAGGATGTATGTAACATCTGGCTAGAGGATGTATATAACATCTAGATAGAGGTTGTATCTAACATCTGGCTAGAGGATGTATCTAACATCTGGCTAGAGGATTATCTAACATCTGGCTAGAGGATGTATATAACATCTGGCTAGAGGATGTATCTAACATCTGGCTAGAGGATGTATATAACATCTGGATAGAGGTTGTATCTAACATCTGGCTAGAGGATGTATCTAACATCTGGCTAGAGGATGTATCTAACATCTGGCTAGAGGTTGTATCTAACATCTGGATAGAGGTTGTATCTAACATCTGGCTAGAAGGTTGTATATAACAAGTGGATAGAGGTTGTATCTAACATATGGCTAGAGGCTGTATATAACAAGTGGATAGAGGTTGTATCTAACATCTGGCTAGACATTATTTTTCTTCTACGAAATCTAAATTTAGGTTCCAGTTCCCAGCTGCCATGAAACAGCTCTACGCCAGACTTATCCAACCTCTAAGGTGCTGTCAGATAATACCCAGGCTCTTATTTCTCTTATTCATATTTCCTTCTTTCTTTTTCCTTTTTATTTCTTATGTAAGCTGGGCTCACACATATACTTATGTCCATTTATTTTCTAACTTTAGAGTCGGCCCTAAAGCGTCTTGATGCAAAGGTCAACAGATATTACAAGCGATCTGATAGCAAATGTGACAGACAGACAGACAGACAGACAGAGGCGAAGAGAGGAAGAGAGCTATGGACGGATGGAAAGGAATAAAAGAAACCGTGGGTGACTACTCACTGATCGCGGAAGGTGGGGTCCAGAGTCTGAGAGTAGAAGACGTTGATGGCGATGTCAGGGAAGTTCATCAGGATCGAGCACACCTCACCCTGGTAAAAGCAGTTGTTTTCCGGTTTGTTCTCGAACAAATATTCACCCAGGGCCGTATTGAGATTAGGGCAAGAGTTGCCGCCTCTTGACTGCACATTCCTTGTGATGCACTGAAGGACTGTCTGGACGTAACTTCTCACCTACACCAGAAGGTTCCAAGTAATTCTATCACGAAGACTTAAAATATGACACAGTTAACAACGGTTTACATTTTTACCCACAAATAGAATGAGAATGAACACGTGCAATGCTTAACTTTCGTCAACCCATCAGTAATCTTCCGCCAGTCTACCCTCACTTCTTTTCTTACTTTTCACCCCCGACTTCCATCTCCGCTATGTGTGTACGCTTGCTACAAATAAATCGCAGGAAATGGTCCAGAGAAGAAAACAAGCTCATGGGTTACCTTATTGTCATATCTACCGCTGGCTACTTCAGTCTCGGCGAAATTGCACATTTTCTGGGTCTGACAGATATCCCCGCCGCAGCTCTGGGCCTGTGTCAGCAGCAGACAGTTGGAGCTCGCCTGTACGTTGCCGCAAGCAGCTGCAACACGTTAGCAGCAAAGCCTGTATACAATGATGACGTCATATGCAGCTGTCTTACTGACGACTACCTCAGCTTTAAATCTTTTTCTAATCAATTAAGAGCACCAAACTGTTATGTAAGCAATTGCATAAAACACGAGGAAAGTTGAGCTTGTCCTTATTAACACGGAGAATGACGAGGAGTCCGGTATCGTGCTCTCTATTCAAGGCTACCCAGGCTGCTATAAGGAGAGATATCAAGCAAAGTTCTATGCTATCATCGTGTATGAAAGAAAAACATTCTGAAAAGCGCAAGGAACCCAAGATCAACAAAATCTAAGCCAGAGGAATCAAGGAGTACAACAAAATGAAAATATTTTCCCGGTTAAGCGAGAAAATAAGACGAAGATTGTTTACCAAGTGGAAGTGGTGTACTCTAATATATGTTGTGCATTTACTTACACGAACCGACGTTCCCTTGAATAGGAGGCTGGGTGCCGCCCGGTGTTTGTGGGTAGCTTGGATACGATGTTCCAGGCTGGCTTGGGTAAGAAGATCCTGGGTAGTAAGACCCTGGAGTCTGGGAACCAGGATAAATGGAGCCTGGGCTTTGGGATCCGGGATAGGTAGATCCTGGAGTTTGTGAACCAGGATAATTAGAACCCGGAGTTTGGGACCCAGGATACTGAGAACCAGGGACTTGAGAGCCAGGATAAGTAGATCCTGGAGTCTGTGAACCAGGGTAAGTGGAACCTGGTGTTTGGGAGCCAGGATAATAAGACCCTGGCGTTTGAGAACCAGGATAATTGGAACCTGGGTTTTGGGAGCCGGGATATGTAGAACCAGAGGTTTGGGAGCAAGGATAGTTAGAACCTGGAGTTTGGGAACCAGGATACTGAGAACCAGGGACTTGAGAGCAAGGATATGTAGATCCTGGAGTTTGGGAACCAGGATAAGGGGAACCTGGTGTTTGGGAGCCAGGATACTGAGAACCAGGGTAGTAACCGGGAGTCTGGGAGCCAGGAGAGGTTGATCCTGGAGTTTGAGAACCGGGGTAATGAGAGCCTGGAGATTGGGATCCAGGATAAGTAGAACTAGGTGTTTTAGAACCAGGATACTGAGAACCAGGAGTCTGGGAACCAGGAGTCTGTGAGCCAGGATAGTAAGAACCTGGGGTTTGGGATCCAGGATAATAAGAACCTGGTGTCTGGGAACGGGGATCAGTAGATCCTGGAGTTTGTGAACCGGGATAAGGAGAACCTGGGGTTTGAGAGCCAGGATGCTGAGAACCAGGTGTTTTAGAACCAGGATAGTGAGAACCTGGAGTCTGGGATCCGGGATAAGACGAACCAGGATACTGAGAACCTGGAGTCTGGGATCCGGGATAAGAAGAACCAGGATACTGAGAACCTGGAGTCTGGGATCCGGGATAAGAAGAACCAGGATACTGAGAACCTGGAGTCTGGGATCCGGGATAAGACGAACCAGGATACTGAGAACCTGGAGTCTGGGATCCGGGATAAGACGAACCAGGATACTGAGAACCTGGAGTCTGGGATCCGGGATAAGACGAACCAGGATACTGAGAACCTGGAGTCTGGGATCCGGGATAAGAAGAACCAGGATACTGAGAACCTGGAGTCTTGGATCCGGGATAAAACGAACCGGGATACTGAGAACCTGGAGTCTGGGATCCGGGATAAGACGAACCAGGATACTGAGAACCTGGAGTCTGGGATCCGGGATAAGAAGAACCAGGATACTGAGAACCTGGAGTCTGGGATCCGGGATAAGAAGAACCAGGATACTGAGAACCTGGAGTCTGGGATCCGGGATAAGAAGAACCAGGATACTGAGAACCTGGAGTCTGGGATCCGGGATAAGAAGAACCAGGATACTGAGAACCTGGAGTCTGTGAACCAGGATTGTAAGAACCTGGCGTTTGGGATCCAGGATAATAAGAACCTGGTGTTTGGGAACGGGGATCAGTAGATCCTGGAGTTCGTGAACCGGGATAAGGAGAACCTGGGGTATGAGAGCCAGGATGCTGAGAACCAGGTGTTTTAGAACCAGGATACTGAGAACCTGGAGTCTGGGATCCGGGATAAGTAGAACCAGGATACTGAGAACCTTGAGTCTGTGAACCAGGATAGTAAGAACCTGGTGTTTGGGAGCCAGGATGCTGAGATCCAGGAGTCTTTGAACCAGGGTAGTAACCAGGAGTTTGGGAGCCAGGATAGTAGTAACCTGGAGTTTGGGAGCCTGGGTATGAGGAACCTGGTGTATAGGAGCCTGGATTGGATGAACCTGGCGTATATGAGCCTGGGTATGAAGAACCAGGGGTTTGTGAACCTGGGTAGCTAGATGGAGAACCATTTTGTGTCTGTGAACCAGAGTTGGGATAGTAGCCGGTACCTGGACTAACTGGTTTGTTTGTAGGACCATTGTTAAAACCAGGACCAGTACCTGTGTTCCCCTGGATTCCTGGCGTCTTTGTCATCCCAGTGTTGGTGCCCCAAGGGTCTGGAGTTGTGAAAGAGCCTGGATAAGAACCAGTTCCTGGGTTGTAGCCAGGTCCAGTTCCTGGGTTGTAGCCAGGACCAGATCCTGGGTTGTAGCCAGGTCCAGTTCCTGGGCGGTAACCAGGTCCAGTTCCAGGGTTGTAGCCAGGTCCAGTTCCTGGATGGTAACCAGGCCCAGTTCCTGGGTTGTAGCCAGGTCCAGTTCCTGGGTTGTAGCCAGGTCCAGTTCCTGGATTGTAGACAGGTCCAGTTCCTGGATTGTAGACAGGTCCAGTTCCCGGGTTGTAGCCAGGTCCAGTTCCCGGGTTGTAGATAGGTCCAGTTCCTGGATTGTAACCAGGTCCAGATCCCGGGTTGTAGACCGGTCCAGTTCCTGGATTGTAGATAGGTCCAGTTCCTGGGATGTACCCAGGTCCAGTGTTGCCCTGGACTGGTGGCGTTTTAGTTCCTGGATTCTGTCCCCAAGGATCTGGAGTGGTCTTGCTGCCTGGATTTGTCATCCCTTGTTTGTTTCCCCAAGGGTCTGGAGTGGTATTGTAACCGGGATACTTGGTGTTACTGCCGCCATTTGGCGTATTTCCATTTTTGCCTGGTACGTTCCCATTCCCCCATGGGTCTTTTGCGGGTTGGGTGGCACGACCGCATCCACTGCCTCCACTGCCTCCACTACCTCCACTGCTCCCACAGCCACCAGCAACCAGCTGCACCGCCACAGATACAGTCAGTCTTGAGTTATTTTAGAATTCTTTAGCAGACACATATCATTACAAACTAAACTTGATTAACGGAATAAGCCAGGTTAGAAAGGAAAGATCTTATGAACCATTTCTTGTAATAGCGTACGTGTTTGTCGAATAGGGCCTCCTCACCCTCCCTCCCTGCCTGTCGACCCCCGAGAACAGCACTAGCGTCTGGTACGAAACGTTGGAAGGGAATCATTTAGCAGCTACAAATTTACACCAGATTTAGTCCTTCCGAATTTTCAGAAGACATTTTAAACATCTGATATATAATGAGTTGCTAATAAGATCAGGCAAAACTTCACAGAATATTCGTTCCACTAAGAAAAAAGTTCCTCGTAAAATGAAAACAAACTGCTTTCTCTCATCATCAGGAAATGTCGCCGATGATCAACGTCTGTCTTGTCTACTTCAACATGCTTTAAAACGCAAATTGATCTCATCTCAGAAAAATATAAGCCGGTTTGTATTAAGTAAATACAATTTATTTTAAATCAATTAATTTGAAAGAAAACTGACTAAATATTTTTACATAAATTCAGCAGGAAAGAATTTTAATTTCTTTCATATTCAAAGGAATGACGTCCCACCCGGTTCTTCGGGAGGAAAAAGTTCAGTAAACAGGCTCCACGCCTAAGATAAACTTTACAGTAAGATGAAACAAGAAGTATCCTACTTACAGTGGAATCTGGAGCCAAGGCCAAAAAAGCAGCTACGGCTGCGACAAAGATTAATGAATTCATCCTGTGAACCTGTTGGTCAGAGTCGGCTCACTGACCCTGCAGTCTGAGACAGATGCAGAGAGCGAAACATCTTCCACAGGACCCTATTTTATACCAACAGATCTTTGTCCCACTTGGGCAAATATGTTTGCAGGGATTACGTCATGGGTGGGTGAGAAAACAAGAGGATGGAGAGGAACAGCGAATTGGTAGTCACGACAGGAACCGCCACCGGAATACGGCAGGAACGGCGGCCATGTTGCGTGTGCTACCTGTTGACTTTTGCAAAGAAGGGCCCATGTTGTTTTCCCGCCCACTTACACAAAGGTTGCGTGTCTGCTGCAGAAGGTTAAGCACGCGCGTGTTTGCACTAAGCCACCAAAGTCTGACCTCCCGATAGGTGTGCAAGTGACAGGTAAACTGAACTAAACTTTCAGATTAACTCGCGGGCAAAATGGATTTGCGACGGTCCCATGACAGGTTTGGTTTCGCTAAGCGCCCAGGTGCACGTGCAATAATCCCTAGATCATGCATATTTATCATGCATGTAACTGATGGCGACTGTGTAAACGCCTCAATCACGTCCTTTGCAAAACAAGGCGCTCGAGTCAGTTGGACATTTGAATTTACCTGCTTATCTGCTTCGTAGCATATTTAGAATCAGAATTGAACAGAAAATTAAAAAAACTGCTTGAGTTGACTATTCAACAAGCTGCTGTATCTGCAAAAATATAATTACTCCTCCTTTGACTAGAAATCACGGTTTTCACTACTAGTCACAAAGAATCAAATAAAAGGATTCCTTTAGCGAACCTCTGAGAAGATACATCAATAATTTTGATAGCTGATAATTTTATCTCTTTCTAAACTATTTCCTTAGCGTCCAACATTCTTTGGCTTGAAATAGACTCTTTACCGTAGTGTTTACCCTAAACAAAATGTGTTCAGAGCCAAGCATTCCGAAGACTGAGCTGGGTCGGTCATCCAAGGAAAGAAACGACAAAATCTAGCAAAAGTCAAAGGTCAGAGGTAAGCCTAAGAGTTTTGGTGGTGAAAAATATCGTTTTGAAAGGTCAACCTTCGTAGGTAAAAAGCTGTATTCTCAAAACATTCTTATTTCATGATGTGATAAGCCATCATTGTGATGGTGATGAGTCCGATTTTAATCCGGAAGAAGTCTTGCCCTTTGGAAAGCTGAAGATCACATTGCTGCACAATATTTCGAAAAGATTGTAATTGATTCTTATTTGAATGATTAATAAAATTTCCCGTAAAGGGTAAAAAGGACTTTTTTTTAGCCTTTAACCTACAAAATAAACCAGGTTTATATCTATATTGAAATTATTTTCTCTTGGATTTGTTTTTCGTAAAGTGGTCCTCTTTTAGCACTAGAGAGATTTGGTAGAGATCAGAGCTTATCCATTAAACAGTAAGTAATATCCAGAATACCTGTAAGAATGTTCACCCAAATAATTTTTTGCTCTTCACCAACAAACTTATTCTTCAGAGGAACTGTTACAAAGAGCCTTGGTCCACGTGACTCCAGCTGTTTGCACTTCACCACGGGAGGCAGATTAGACAATTTGTTCTCGACATACAAGTCATGACATGAGGGATTAGACAATTTATTCTATACTTACAAGTCATGACATAAGAGATTAGACAATTTATTCTATACCTACAAGTCATGACATAAGGGATTAGACAATTTGTTCTATACCTAAAAGTCATGACATAAGAGATTAGACAATTTATTCTATACCTACAAGTCATGACATAAGGGATTAGAAAGGAAGCCTATGTACGATTACTCTCCCAGCTTATTGATGTTCATTTCAAATTGTGTCAAAACGTATTTGAATATTAACTCAGATTACTAATTGCAGGTTACAATGATCAAGTTTACAGTATGAGCATCTTGTATTGCCTGGTCCATTGCTTTAGCTGGAGATGACTTACTCTGTGGGATTTCATCTAGTAATTCCCACTTGATTTAGCCATTCGTGAAATACACTCTCCACTCTTGATCTCGCCATCGTCTGTCCAACACAATTGTTAGGCGAGATGAGAGTGTGGAGACATAAAGAGGGTATATTATTCATAATTTGGAAGGGGGGGGACTAACTTTCAGATAAATCCGTTCGGTCACAAAGTGTGGCGGTATGCGGGGTTGAGGAGATTACGAGTTGAGATTGAATTATCACTGCTTAGGCTTGGGTGTGTTCAAAGGCAACGCTGTCCTTTGTCTTGTCCCTTTACAAGATTCAATGAAATGAAGCTATTTCTAGATGATTCTGGTTTACTTCATTATAAGCCTTCAAGCACAGAAAAAGGTCAAATCTGTCGCCTGATATTTGTAAATGAATACACATAATGAAGACATTCTTCCAGCTCTTCAATTGGCTGTATCCTTGATGTAAACCTGTCACGTGCAAACATTAAGTTTGACCTCACCCTATGCTCGTCAGTCTTTACAGGCCAGTCGTAGAAAGAACACGTGCGGTGGGGGACTTTGTTCAGATTTTGACAAGTAGCACCTGGCTTAAATCTTAAAGACCAACGGTACCGCCCTGCAAAAATCGCTGGAAATAGAGCATAAAGTATCACAAAAAAAGCATTCTGGTGGTAGTTTATGACGAAGAGGCACGAGAAATATCCAGTCACTTATACAGTACAAGCAAGTCTTGGGTTTTCAGTAAAACGAAGAGATCTTCTTCCTACAAACTATACTAAAGGACGAGATGTTAAAATTATCTACGACTGCTGGTAAAAAGCTGAAACAAAGACCAAGCACCAAATATACAACATCAACGCCTTCTACACCGTCTGGTCTACAAGTAACATCGTGATCATATCAGTCGTATGTTTATCCAGCATAATGCTACAAACAACTGACAGTGTGAGGACACCATTGATGTCCTGCTCGAAACAGCTAAAAAAAAAAAAGAGTTGAGGGTGACAAATGTTTTCAGAGCTTAAACAGGATTACGTGCGAGTAAGTAAATAGTAAATTTTGCATGCAGCTAGATGAGGACGAAATAAGTTTTTACTTCGATAAATGTGTCAGATCCTACTAATGTTATATTATTATATTTGCACTGGTAAAAAATCATTACCAGAAGTCAGTTGTCACCATAAAATAGAAATGCAATGCTGGAAATTAAATATCTATCAAATAAAAAAAGTTACAGGAGTTTATCTTAGACAAACGCACGTTTGAAATGGGTTTATATTTTATTGACAATAATACACATAATTAACTCCCTTAATAACAGAGAATCAATAATAATACAACGTAGACTGCAATGACCCCGACTGTTGCCCATTACATTTTGATGTGGAGAAGATTTACTTACCAGTCTGTTGAGCGAATTCGGTTTTAGACCTTTTTATTTAACTTCAGTCGAATCTTCTAACTAAAGTTCCGATCTGTAGGGCTGTATTTTAGATTCAGCTGTTTCATTTTCTGGGCACAAATTGCTTCTTGAACACAACAACCTGAGTGATGTTATCATTTGGCTCGAAGACATTCAAAGGTTTGCTGAACTGTCTCACTCATTGTTACAAATACTACTTGTGTGTAGCAGAACTCCCCAGTGACGGAGATTTATTTTCTTCTGCTTTCCTAGTGGCAGGTGAGAATGCCGATGTTTGAAGGCTTATATCTTGAAAGGCATAATTATGTACTCATATTTTGAGAATTATTATTTTAAAATAAATTTAATCTAATCATCCAAAAAATGTTGCACTCGTGTTGGCGTTAAACCCGTTGCAAAAACCCGAAAAAAATGTTTCAGTGGGTCCTTAAACTGAAACTTTCTTCATTTTAAATGAAGAAACGACTGATAAGTTTTAAAGAATTTAAAACATTCTGAAGAATGTGGCGTTCAGTCTTTAACATGTTGTAGATATCTTAACACATATACATTGCCTACACATATTACACATATAATATTTAAACCTCTATAAGCATGCATATATTTTATATAATTGTTACTATAAACTGGAGTATTGCCATGATGCTGTTGCTGACAACTGTGCTGTTGTGCGATGGCCCTTGAAGAAACTATTCAAATCAAAATCTCCCTTCACCACTCTCTCCCCTATATTGTGAAATACTTTCTGTGGAGGCACGTGCACGTGTGAATGTGTGTGTGTGTGTGTGGAGAGAGAGAGAGTGTATGTTCTTCCTCCCCTTTTTCTCGGAAAAGGTAGAAATGTTTTGTACTAAGAAGTCAAGGTCGACGAAGTAAGATTATAAAATGTACTGAAGCATGTTGCTATCCATGTAAGAAAAAGATCGTCCAACTCAGGACATGCCATGGGGAGACAACTGTGGCTTTCATTTATCCTTTTTCCCTTTTGTTCACTCCTACTCCACTACCACCACGAGCATGATTTTCTCTGTTTATCAAACGGAACTGTTGAAATGCTTACCTGTAAAAACTGGCGGCAAACCCCATTTCACAACAACAAACAAAGGAAGAGGCAAAAAATTATGAAGTGAATAAAAAATTTAATTCAAATTCAAATAATTATTTTCATGTAAATATGTTTGACAATTAAAATAATACTTAATTTCAACATCTATAACATTAGTTAAAGTTCATGTGAGCTATAAAAGACAATGTTTTTCAACATTCAGATATGAAAAGTGTTGTTAATCAATATGACAGGTAAGCTAATGATCGAAGGTACAGAAGACGATCCATTGCCTCATATCGCTGTACCATGTTGCTAATTCTCATGGCCATTCTCTTCCGGTTATAATATTTCAATTTCACAAAATAGCAGTTTTGAGTGTTGTGTTGCGATTTGGGGATTAAGTGTCTGGGGATTAAGTGTCGGGGATTAAGTGTCCGGTCACCCTACCACTGACTGCAGAATCATACCCACACTCAACTGACCAGAAGGCATGCGGCAAAATAAGCCACAGTTTTATCTGCCCTCCGAAAAATGCGCTGGGCATAGATTTTTACAGAGGGTAGTTCATAGCCAATAGTTCTAGCTGCATGCACCATTAGGACTTTCTTTTTCTGGGTGGTGCTGTCGTACCAGACGGTGATAGAAAATTGCAAGAAACTCTCAATCACCAGCTGGTAAAACTATCCCAGAACTTCCCTCCTAAGGCCGAACGTTCTGCTGGCACAAAGTTAAATCGCTGCTGGGCCTTCTTTGTAATAGATTTTCCATTGTTTTCCTAGCTGAAATCATTCAAGATGGTGATTCCCGGGAACCTGAAATGGTCAACCTGTTCTGTGGCCTCTACGTTGCCAATAAGAGTCTCTATGACCTCTTTTTCTGCAAAAGTCAACAACCAACTCATTAGTCTTAGAATTTAGTTGTAGCCTACTTTCATGCATCATGCCATCGGGTGATCTACCTCCAAGCGATACGCAGAATCATCGTTGTTTGGGATAAGACTTTCCATCGTGGTGTCATCAGCAAACTTCACCTTCCAAATGGAGTTGATGAAGAGACAGTACAGGGAGCCAAGGAGTCAGAAATTAACTGGGAGAGACCAAAAACCGAGAGCTTACTAAGGAGTTTATCGATAATGATGTTGAAGGCGGAACTGTAATTTACAAAGAGGAGGCCTGCATATGAGCCTGTGGATTTAAGATGTTAGAGGATGAAGTGAGGAGATAGAGAGATAGCATCATCCACCGACCGATTGGTCTGACAGGCAAATTGGAGAGGGTCCAGTTTGTCTCTGGTGATGCATAAGAGATGTATGAGAACTAGCCTTTCCAAAACTTCCTCACGAGTGATTTTGAGGGTACGGGTTTGAAATCACCACGGTCTATTGGGGGTTTGGATTAGGGACGATAATTGATTCTTTGAAACAGCAGGGGGACGACAGAGAGTGGAGGGATATAATGAAGATATCTGTGAAGACAAAAGAGAGCTGGTCATCGCAGTGCCTCAGTGTGGGAGCAGACACGCCGTCACGGTATGTTGCTTTCCTTCGGTTTTGTTGCCGGAATAAGTTGCACACTAATAACAAAGACAACTGACAGTGGGAAAACAGAGGTTGTGGCTTTCTCGGTGTGGTACTGTCCCGATCGAAACGACCGTAAAACACATTCAGCTTCTCAGGGAGAGTAAAGTTTACATCAGTTGGCAAAACTGTCTTCCTGCAGTCCGTGACGGTTTGCAGTCCGTGCCACACTTGTGGCAGAAGAAACTACAGAGACATGATGATGATGTCGATTTATAATGCGTAGGTATCCATTCAAAAGAATGCTCATTGCGCAGCAAAAAAAGAAGAAAAAAATAAAACAACAGGAAAGTAAAAAAATAATACAGACAGAAGTGGAGCTAGGTTGTTTAAGTCCACATGTGATGTGATCTCGTGCGCTAACTGTAGTCTGTAGCACGTTCTCGATCACATCCTCAGAGCTGTCAAATGTGCGAATGAACCTGAAGGGAGTTAACTGCACAGTTTACTGTGGAGAAGTAGGTTATGACGTCCCTTGAGAGACGCTATCTCTTTCCCAGAATGCAACGCTTTCCATGTGTGGCTTTGCAAGATGGCGGCGAAGTTTAAAGTTGGAGATTTGGTTTGGTAAGAAAGTCACTTATATTTCTCCTTTAAAGATACATCGTCTGATCGGATAAAATGCAGTCAAATTAGTATTGATTACCTCTTTATTTTTTGCAGGGCAAAGATGAAAGGCTTCCAGGCGTGGCCTGGGAAGGTACTGTAACCAGTGGAGGGATGTTGAGTTTCTATGCTCTGCACGGAAGCTACACTCTCCTTTTTAATATTATATGTATCAATAAACTGCTTTTTACCATCCTTACATCATTCCAGTTCACATTTTAGGATTTGCACTGTTTTGTACTTTCTTTGTTGAGCATGTTACCTCTCGATCGCCAGCTGCATACTTTTTGACAACAAATGAACCCGGTGACGTGATTGTCTCCTCTTGATTGCCCCAGCATACAGCCCTTGTTACACTTTGTTTTAAATTTACACATTATGGAACGAATTTAGTTTTATACATTAATTTGTACATCATCAGCATTCACCTCAGTGAGAAAACAAGACATAAAGCAAACTGGTAACTGGAGCCTTTTTTGTTTTTTTTTCAGATTGTATTGTTCTTGTTTCCAAAATAGTCCTTTCATAGGCATGGCATATATAAGAAACATACTTTGCAGATCTCATTATTTTTTCTTTTTAATTTTTATAAATATAAATTAACATTTATGCAGCAAAACAACATTAGTTACAATATCTGTTCTTATAATATAAACATTGTCTTACATTATTGTCATTTATGGCATAAAAATTGTAGAACTGTTGTGCATAATTCTGTACTTTATTTTATATATCTGAATAATTTGCTTTAATGATTGCAGAAAATTTGTAGTTTGAGTCTCCTTGGAAGAAATGTTTAGTTGCATTGTAATTAGTGATAACATTTCATGTTCAAGTTCAATTGGTTTCTCTGAAAAATTACAATATCACAATATTTATATTAAGATTTTGTGGAATATGTTTTAAAATTTTAAAAAATTTTTTAGTAAACATGTTGTCAACCCAGTGCATTTGCCTTCATCTGTCCAGATCATAGAACCCAAGCCAGAAGTGAAAAAACCTTCCAACAAGAAGACACATCATTTTGTGTTCTTTTTTGGATCTGAAAACTAGTAAGGGAAATGTTAATTGTTTATATGGTTTATTTTACATTTTTGTGTTTTTATTACAATTTGCTGTGTACCATGGTTTTAGTCCCCATATCAGTTTCTTGAATGCTTTTTTTCTTTACTCTGGGCAGCCTGGTGGTGCAACAGTTAGCGCCAGTCACCAATACAGTGAGGGTTGGTTCTCCTTAGTCTCAGGCACACTGTTCTTTCTCTGCATGTGGCATGTGTTACAGGGCTGGCTGCCTTGCGGTGATATAGCCTTAGTTGCTGGCTCACCATGAAACACCAATTACCCCCTTACCCCTTCTTTTTTGCTCTGGAAGACTGGCTGCTATTAAAAGAGAGTTTCTTTGCTGGTGATTTGAAGGGACAGTTAACATTAGATGTCAATAAAAAAATGCCAGCAAGGTAACCATAGAGGCTGCCCAGTTATTTAACTGCATGCATATTTTTTCTTGATTCATTTAGTGCATTCAAAGAAGATCACATAGAGCAGTATTGATTTTAGAGTGCTAATTACTGTCATAAATAATGTTTGCAAGTTTGGGGTTTTTTTTTTCATCTTTGATTTGCTGTTTTCTTAAAATTGTGCATTCTTTATTTTCAAATTATGTTTACTTTTTTTTTTAAGAGGCAGATATTCTTGTGTACGACTATATTATCTGTAGTAACAAAAAGAGCATTTTGTTAGAGCTTATGGAATTTTACTTTTGCTTTATTGTGGGTTTAATGATTATAATGTTTATGGTTGACCTATGACCATTGTTGCCACTATAGGTATAATATACATGTTGTTTTTCTTTCTGTCTTTTCAGTGCTTGGATACCAGAGGATTCTGTGTATCCTTACTTACAGTTCCGTGACAAGTACACTGAAGCTACTCGCATCCCACGGGGATTCAAAGAGGCTTTGGAAGCCATTGAAGATGCTTGGCAAGCACTTCCAGTAAGTGTTTTGAATTTTATCTTTAATTATAGGCATGACCAATGCTTATATTTATATCGTTTATTTAGTCTTCTAGTGTGTGTATGTGTGATATCTGTGAACAAAATAAACATGAACATTTGAGTATTTTTTTCTCAACAAGTAAATTTACCACCAGCTACATTCACAAAACTTTACGTTTTAAAGGTTAAAAGCAGCAAAATGCTGGATTTTTCAGATATTCTGTACACAGGTATTGATTAGAAGAAACATTTGAAAAAAAATAAAAAGATTGCTTGAAAGGGGGAGCATTCTTGGTAAAGTTAGAAACACATTTATCTTTAGACTAAATTGTCTTTTCCACTAATTTGCTCTGTATGATGGCACATGTATGCATGTGTACATACGGGCATATGTGGGCTGGAGATTGGTTTGAATTGCATCATTGCCCACAAGAAGACTGTATTTAAGAACAATTTTGGTACAGGCCTTCTTATAGACCTCTGTATACAGCAATTAATTGCACTTAAATTTCAACATCCGAAAGCACCTTTTCTCTTTGTAAATTTGTTATTTGTTGTTCACTCTATGTTATACCAAACATAAAAGAACAGGCACATCAGAAAATATCCCCAAGGAAATTGCATTGTCAAAATTTTAGTTTTACTGGCCAGTTCCTTGTACTAAGGTGGTTGGACATGAAAATGTGACATTATAATATTTTAAATCTTGCATATTTCTGAGGTGGGGGATGGGTGGTAGGGCTTGTTTTAATTTCAGTGTAGCACTTTGTTTTGTAAAAGTAGAAGTTATGCACAAATCTTCAGTGTAGAAAATGAATTGTAATCCTTGTAATAAATTCAAAGAGCTCTTTACCTGCATAACATTTACAACCTTTCTTCTATGCTCGTAATACCTGTCTGGCAATCTTTCTTTGTGTTTTTTTTTTTAAATTATAATTATCATACATGGACATTTGTACAAAAACATGCATTTCATCACAGAGGTCAATATTGCTTAACTGTTTGGTGTGTAGGTTACTTAACCCTTTTCTCTCTTGTCTTACTCTCTTCTCAAGCTGTAATGCTTATATTTCTTACATCTTTTTTGTAGGGTACTTGCTGGTTGCTTTTTTATGTAAAATATTTGTATGAACATCAATTGTTAAAGTAGATCTTTAACTGTAAAATGTCAGGCACTGTATGGATTGTCCAAACAAGCTCCAATGTTCTGATGGTCTTCCCTGGTATTTTGTTCTGTGCCTACTTGCTCTGCAGACCGAAGGCCGATTGTGAAATGATATATCATTTGCTTCATTTTCAACAATTTTCAAGAGTGTCTTGCCAATAACAAAATTTTTAAAAAAATCTGGTGATGCTGACAGATTGAAACAACTGCTCTGTTGCATAATACTTTGCCTGTTTGTGTAGGAAATGCAAGAATGCATGACTACTGATTGTGCAATGTAGTCATTCAGCACTGTGTGGAAAGCTATTGTTCTGTAAAGTTTTGTGTGTTTTGTGACTCTTTATGTCTTGAAAGACCCAAAATAGAGTTGATGGGGATTCATGTAGGCATCATAATTTAAGGAATCAGCTGATCTTGAAAATATGATAAGCTTTCAACCTTTTGTAAGCTACAGTCAAATATACAGGAGAAACACTCCCCTCCCCCCCAAAAAAAGAACAAACTCCACTTGACAGTCCAGATTAAACGTTATGAAAGTGTAGTTATTTCAGTTATTATCAAGAATTGTATTTCCACCCTATTCAGACCATTCCTTATCTAAGTTTTAGTAACAGTTTTCGACTGATTATATGAAGCTGCATATACAAGCACAAAAATATTAATCCTCACCAAAGTTTTTGATGCCAGGAGTGTTGCATCTTGATGCTGCAGTTTAATGATGTTGCACCACAAGTGTTTAAAATTATAATAGGTGAAGATAACTAGATATAAAATGATGTCTACATATTTTCTCATTGAGAAAAGTTGGTGACCTCTAAGAAAAGATAGTCTCATTACCAATGTTTTAGCTGCTTGAGTTTATGTCTTTGAAAAATGAAAGACTACTATGATAAAACCTTAAGAATGATCTTGGGTCTTCCAATTTGACTTTAAAATGCACAGTATCTGTTAAATGTAGGCTTGTTCCCTGTGTACACTTTGTAACCTTTAAGCTCACTTGAATAGGCAGAAGATCGTACAGATGAATACAAGTTTTTAATTTTAAATCAATATTTTTAAATTATGCGGTACATCAACTAAACTAATGCCAGCTGTGGAGAGAAAAACTTTTTTTTTAATTTGTAGCTTCAAAATTTTATTGTTCATGTAGGCAGGTGACATATGAGATTTTGGTAAAGCCGCCCACTATCAAGCAGAGCAAACTACTAAGAAACTGGTTGAATATTAGGGTTAATTAGGCTAATTAAGACTTAATCTTGATTATTAGGCCTCAGTCAGGACAGCAGATCTGCCCTCCATTGACGAAGAGATCGCTCAGATTTTTCCGAACAGGCCCTCCTCCCCACAGAAAGACTATTCGCGTGAGCCCCTCTTCGGCAGCAAAAAGGTTTGTTCTTTTTGTTTTGCTCATTGGAATCGTTTGCTTGTCCGTGTTCTGGACTCGGTGCATGAAGTACCTGATAATATGAATCATCTGACCTACAGCTGGCTAAACCAAACTACCCTATTCGATTCAAGGTCATGACGACCACTTAAATACTTAAACATTTAAACTACCTGACGAAGGTCTGAGTCATGCATGGAGATTTGTTGTCACGGAATGGGCTTTTAAACTAATGAGATTTTTCCAAACAGTGCTGGATAGAATTTCCTTTTGTTTCAATTGAGCGAGTTAAAGTCAAAATACAACCAAGCATGTGTCCTATGTTTTCTGTTGTCTGTATCTTTTTATGTCCATTCTTCAGCTTGCCTATGTTTTTGTTATGCTGTTTTCAATGGGGGCATATTTCTGCTTTTTTTTTTTTTTATTAATGTATCAGCATTTGGGTGAGCAGCAAGAGGTCTGCCTGTAGGAAGAGGGTTGAAGCAGGTTTTGTGTTCTGAGATTTTTCAAATTACCAGGCCCTATATTAATGTTTTGCCCCAAGAAAGCATTTACTGGATACTGAAAGATCTGATCCAGACAAATGTATGCTCTTGGTGGAAAATGAACCATCTTTAGTAAATTTCCTTCTTACTATTGCTGCCTTATGAGTACATAAAATTAGAGTGAAGTGCTGTTCTGTCCTCTGTTTTGTTTGAACGAGCAAAAGTTACAGGCTAAAGCAATAACAGTAGATTGTTGGGCAAGATTCGATTCCAACATCGTAAGGTATTGTAGTACTAGTTTGATGTAACTATTTCCCTGCGTGTCACCGCTTATCTGTGTAAGCTCTTAATGTATTCCACAGTGCATAGTGTCAGACATTTAGCGACCAATGTAACTATATTCTAATAGTTCATACAATAAAAAGACAGTGGGTAAAGAGACGAAACTGCTATTAGATGATTGAGCAATTATTCGTGTACTAGAATACTCTGTTATCATCACTAATTTGCATAATAAAGGCTAGCTTAAGGTTTGAAAACCCAGTATCACTCCCATGTGCTATTGCGTGATGCATGGCTCTATATGGGTTGCTGATTTCATTACGGATTTATACAATAAGCTCAGTAAAAGACAACATGCAAGTAAGTACAGTTGAATTGTAATAGTTGTATCTTAAATAATATTTAATGCAGCGTTTCTCAACCTTTTACTTGTGACGCCCCCCCAGACGAATAAAGGTACGTCCACGCGCCCCCCTTAGCCACTAATACCTATATGAGATATGAGAAAATGACCGCCTTTGCGGCCCCCTTTTCAGCAGCTTGCGCCCCCCTTGGGGGGGCGCGCCCCCCAGGTTGAGAACCGCGGATTTAATGATTGTGTCCTTTTCAGTTGTTATAGTGTCAAAAGGCTGTTTGCATCATGATCTTGTTTTTCCTTTTTGCCTGGCTCTACTCATGCTTTTCAAATCTGACTAGTCAGTGCCTGTAACATTAATTTTCTGCAAGTAAATGATCAGAAACATTCATACACTTATAAACATGAAATACCTTAAAAGCAGCTCTTTTTATTAAATATTAAATGTTTTATGGTTTTGCAGCTATGTAGATATACGTTTCATAATAGAGTGTAAAAGAGGTGGCAACTACACAGGCATGAGATACATTCACATAAAGATAGCTGGGGGATAAGACAGTGCTGCAAGGAATGACTCATTGAATCTCCACAATTGTTAAACAGTTAAGGTGTTGCACATGAGGCTAAGAAAACCTGCCTTTTTTTTGTTTAATTTTTTTTTCAAATTAACTTACATTCTTCTAATGCATGTGTGACAGCAACATTTTCCCATTATAAATAGTCTTTCTCCAAAGTAAAACGGTTGCTTATTTGTTGGATTTTCAATAAAAATAAGTCATGCTGACTGAACAGTGCATTGTTACTTATAAGCCTTGACTTTAGTAAAGTTAAAGTTTACTTCTAACAGCTAATTAATAGAAGTTAGTTAATAAAAGGCAGGCTTAAATGTTGAACTTAAAGATGAGTTGTTCATTGTTACTGAAAAGGGGCATGCATGCAGTCTGCTGCTGTCAAGTCTTGCTGAATACCACCTTGACCTTTGACCATTGCTTTGCTTGAATGGGAACCTCAGGAACCCACTCCCCATATCTGTGCTTTGATGTACTTGTGCTTGGTTTGTTACCTACTGTAGGAAAGAAAGTCCTTAGAGCCCAAGCGCAAGCCTAAGCTTCAGGGCACACTCTCAGGTAACGCAAAGAACAGCCGATCCAAGTCAGAGGGAGCAGTGTCCAATCACAAGGATATTGAGGATATATACCGCCTGCCAGATGACAGTGAATTAGCTGAGGAGGTAAGCAGACCTAAGCTGCCTCTGATAAATGGATAACTAAAGGGAGGGGATTCTTTTTAAACAAATTAGTGATAGCTGAACATTTGTGGTATTTGAAAATTGGGTGTAATGTAACTCGAGCCTTTTAGGTTTAGAGCAGGAAGCATTTCTAATAATTTGTACAAACAGAGTCTGTGTTTTGAAATTAAAGGCCATTTTTTATTTTCAGCTTATTTTGAATTGTCATGTAAATCACTGTTCAGGGTGGGAGTTTGATGTTCTTAAGATGTAATTTTAATCCTGTTTTCTTTTTTAAAGAAAATTGTAATGATAAAGCAGGAATGATGTATGTTTTATGATACGCAGATTTTTTTTATTGTTGTTCTTGTCCCTTTTATTTTAGGTTTGGTGTTGTCTGCTGTCTTTTAATGTTAACTCCTTGTTAATGTATCCAAGCATGACCTGAAATTGTATTGTGACCTGTTAGCATTTGTGAAAGGAAAATAATGTGTGCAGAGTTTAACAATACTTATCTAAACTAAGCCATGGCATCATAAGCTTCAGGTAGATTCAAAATATTAATCAGATATTTTTTCTGTGGTTGTTAATCCATTGACAGATCTGTTATTAGAAAGGTATTTTATGTTTGCTAAATCAAAGAGATAACAGTTTGTTAACAAGTCAACAAATGAAAGATGAGCTGACGCTTACAGACAAACCCCTCTTTTGTATTTCTGGTGGTCCCAGGACTCCATAATTCTAATGTTAGAACAACTAATTTTAAATCATTTGTAGCTTATTTCCTAGAGAAGCAATTTTTCTCGTGCACTATATTATATATAATTTTGCTCCAAAATGCTTAGAATAGCCTTGACCACCATAACAGAACATAGAATAAATTGAAAACATATCTGTCTATAAAGTCTGACAGTAAGCAGAGAATCTTGTTTTTGAAATAATGCCTCATTGTGTATTAGACATGAGTTTTCTTCAAATTTTTTTTTGTTTTTTTTTTGTTTAAATGAATACTGCAAAACCTCATCATTGTCAGTAATTTCAGTACAAAATTACTGTCATGTTTTCAGTTTATCTTGAGTATTTAATCTGTGCTTATTTTCTTTATAGCCATTTGAAAGTGTACAGAAGAAACAGAGAGAGATCATGAAAAAGGTTAGTTAAATCATTTTGATGATTAATGTGCTTGATGTATCCCACCCTTATATTTTATTCATGGAAACGGGTTTTTTTTCAAGGACTTTATCAAAGAATTGAACATAGGTCATGCTTTTTATAATGCTTTATTGATATGTCTGTGACCATAAAAAAATATTTTGATAAATCTATCCTTACAAAAGTGAGTGTTAAGGTACCAAAGTAATGCATCCACATTTTCCCTCTCCTCCCCTGCCCCTTACACACACACAAACACACAGGCCTGACAAGAGGAGGGGGCAGATGGGTCTAGTGTACCCGGGGCCTGCGGCTGTAAATGGGGTCCAGCCTGGGTCAGTGGATTTTTTTCTTTTCCTTTTCTTTTTCCTTTAAAGAAAGGTTGACGTTACATTTCTCACTCTGGGGGTTTTTTCTTTGGATGCTGCATGTCTGATCCTTTAATGTCAGTTTTCCTCATTTACTAACCACTCGCATGTAAACAGCTCTATGTTCAAGTAGTGATGTAGATCCTAGTACACTTGTCCTAATGTTCGCAGTCTATATCATGTTACTGAATAACATGTAGATATTGACAATCAAATTGTAGCCGTATTATTATAATAATATTATCTGCCCAGGGCCCATGCTGGGTCTCTGCAGCCCTGCAAACACACACACCTCTTCTCAACATTCTCCTCATAAAAAACCAAATCTGTTATTCTTGCTTTTATTTTTTATATTGATTGGTGATTATAAATAAATATCTCTTATACTTGCAAACTGCTAAAACATTTTCAAGAAATTGATAAGTTTGAGAGGGCTATGTGGCTCAGCTATGGAGCAGAAAACTGGTGGTTCAAGGCCTGCTTAGGCCAGTTTATAGAAAACACTTCCCACTCAGTAGCTACTTAGCAGAAATGGGTACGTAATTTATCAGGGAAGATAAGTTTGCTATCTACATACCTTACCTAGACATGGTGAAACCACTCATGTTCACTACTTTTCCAACAAATAAACTTTTATAATAAACCAGTGAGTGGTTTTTGGTTTTGTTTTTTTGCCATTGCTGATTTACCAAGAAGTAATGCTTGAAGTACATTTTCAGAACAAACTGACTCCCTCATCCAGAAAGAGTTTGCCTGTAAAGAGAGCTGCTCCCTTGCCAACATCAGGTGATCATGCCAGCCCAACAGGGGCAGCGCACAAAAAATTCTTTGTTTCCAAGGTACCTTCTACAGCACCTACCACATCACCAGATGGTGAAGACTCATCTGCTAGTACCCCTTTCATGGACGCTTCAGCACCTTTGTACAAGGATGAAGCTTCTGAAGCTAGGCTTTCGCCTGATGATTCTAGAATCCAAGCTGAGGAAGAGGATGATCCCTACCTGATGACTGAAGACAAGGTACATGTTAATGCAATGCACTAGTTAGGTATGTGAAGTGACATAATACAGAAGGCAGGCCATGATTTTAGTTAGGGTGCTTATACAGGTTATGTCTTCCGTGATATGCTTTTATATTTAAGATAGCAGGATTATTGGCTTTACCAAACATAGTCACATCAGATTTGGTACCATGACAATGTTTTTCTATATACAGTAAAACCTCCCTATGAGGACTTGTTAAAATCCACCAAAACTAGGTTGTAACTGAGAGGGGTGCATAGTAGGGAGATCAACCAGTCTGCTTTCATTCCAGGAACCATGACTTCAAGCACCTATACATTCAAGTTCTTAAAAGCCTTATCATAATGCTTTTCTTTATGGTCTTCATATTTGCTTGGTCATGCTTATTCTGCCACTGTTGCGATTGACTTAACCCTTTGAGCCCTGAGCTCCTGAGCATATGTAAGGCCCCCTTCCTGAGCTCCTGTGCCAAAACTGGCTAATAATGGGTGTACAACGTTTACTGCCAATATTTTAGTGGTAATAAAAGATATAAGATTGTTCTGCACTTGGAATCATCAAACTCCACGTCATTCGCCTGATATACCTTATTGCAGCCATCTTGAGCTCCAACAACATCACCTGAGTCTGTGGGGTTACGCCTCCTTTGGACAGCTAAAAAACACAGGCCGTGGTTCATTTTCGACATCACTGTCTGTGGACAAATCATCCGCTTCTAAATCTATCTTGCTGTCAGAGTAATCATTATCGTATTCTACTTCTGATAAATCGTTCAGCATATCCTTTACTTTCTGCGTTGTATAAAGTTGCTTTCGTGCACATTTCTTTGCTGATTTTACCCCTGCTGGGCCAGATTGAGGCTCTGTACGCTTCATGGTAAAAACTCGATCCAATTTTCTCCAAAACACGGGCAAAATACACAGTGAAAGAGAACAGCCATGTTGTACTAAATCTGCTAATGTCAGATAGTATGGCTTCTCTGATTTGCTGGTGAAAATAGGTTTAAACCAATCACAAAACCCAACTCAAATGTTACACACTGCTTTACCGGTGGCTCAGCAATACAGCAATACACCGGTGGTGCGGGCTCAAAGGGTTAAGATTTATAAGGGAACTAACTGTCCAGGCAAGAGCAGTTAATCAGTACGCATGATAGACAAAGAATGTAACACACTGTTTATATTTTTGAACGTGATTTGTGCAAAAGGTCACAATCTACCATAAACAGTCACATGAATTTTTATTTTTTAAACACATGATTTCTGTGTGGGTGGAATCGTTAATGATGCACCATCAACTGATGTGTGCCCATAAGAAAGCAGTAAACTGAAAGCCAGTCATTTCGATCAAAAATCATATCACCTTGACCTCCCATCTGAATCAAATCAATTTTGCCATTGCCATACTGTCCCACAGTAAAACCTCATCCCATAAGGTCATCCCATAACCTTTTCAGGTCGTTGGGGAGTGAAGTGTTAGAGACCCCACTTTTCTCGGGGCCAGCTTTTACATGAGGGTGGTGCCAATCTCCTCTCCCTCGCTGCCTTAGCTTCCCCAACCCTCTAAGGAGTCAGGTACCCATTCCCGTCAGATGGGTCGACTGGGGGAATGGAACCAGCACGCTCTTGGTTCGGACACCAGCGCTCTAACCACTCGGCCATCCGCTTCCCCAATACAAACCTCCAAACTAAAGAAAAATGATAAGGTTTTTTTGAAAAAATATATAAAAGTCAGTGAAGAAAAAATCACTTTATGCACCTTTGTTTGATTTATTCTCAGAATGTGTATTACCAAGCAGTCATTTAGTAAGATGGTGACTGAACTTGTTTGAACAGTGCATGGCTGTGTTGGTAATACTTGAGGTAAATGGTTTCATCTGTCATCGGAGATTAATTCATCTTTTAGGCATGGATCAGTTTGACTTTCAGTGTTGTTGTGATACGAGGTGTGATAGAAAAGTAATGAGACTGATTTTTTTATTTACCAAAGTTTTAATTTTTTTCAAACATCAGTGTTATCCCCTTCAAAATAGTTCCCTTGGGCAGCTACACACCGATGGAGACGTTGTTCCCACTTTTGGTAGCAGCGCTAGAAGTCTTCAACCGGTATGGTCTTCAGCATGTCCCTTACACTCTTTTGGATGTTTTCTAAAGTCCCGAAATGACATCCTTTGAGGACATTTTTTAGTTTAGAAAAAAGCAAAAAAGTCACGGGCTGAGGTCAGGTGCATAGAGAGAGGGCAGTGTGACATGGGGCATTGTCATGATTGAGCATCCATTTGTCTGCAATGTCTGGTCTCATGCCAATGACCCTTTTTCTGAGACCTTTCGCATGTGCAAATGTTCAGTCAAAATTTGATGAATGGTAAATCTGTTCAAATTTAATTGTTCGCTCAACATTCTTAATGTTAAACGACGGTCTGATCTCACAAGAGTGTTCACACTTTCGATGTTTTCGTCGGTTTTCGAAGTTGAAGGCCTCCCTGAACGGTTTTCATCTTCATCGTGTTCTCTGCCTTTCAAAAATGATTTGTGCCAGCGAAAAACTTGAGCTGGGGATAAAGAATGTTCCCCATAGGCCTGTTTCCCACTTGCCGATTCTCCAAGCTTAACACAAAATGTAATGGCACAGCGTTGCTCCACATGGCGCTGGTCCAGTTTGCGTGACGTACAACCACAACACAACGTCACTAACAGCAGTCACAACAATCACATAGTTAACGGAAGGAGTTGAAACTCACACTGAGCTATGGGAGGGGACTGATACACCTGCAAGCGATGTAGCAACAGCGCAGCCTTACCAGATCGCTTGCAGTGTTACTAGTCTCATTACTTTTCTATCACACCTCGTATGATCATTACAGGGTTGATTTGACTCCAGCCAGGGGTGATATGAATCGATCGATATGGTTTGAGTCGCAGTGACCCATCGAACAAGCAGTCTCTTTTATAATGCACTTAATATATTTTATGTGGATTCTGCAGAAAGTCATCATATAGGATAAATGGTTAGCTACAAGCAGTCTAATTTAAAATGTGATTAATTTATTTTCAACGCGCGACTTTGCAAAAAAGTGGTAATAGAGCACAAACTGTGTGTCGTAAATTGGAGGTAGTTGTAATGAAGATGATGTTTATATAGTGAAATACATCTGTAAAAAAATGTTTAGGTTATATCTAAGAGGTAGTTGTAATTAAGGTCTTAATAAGGCTGTTTTACTGTAACAAAAATTTTACCAGTTATACATTTAACAATGTGTATATGGGAAAGAAGACTGGTTTAAAATGGGCTTGTAACATTTTACTGCTGTCAAATAATGCTTTGCTTAATAATTTGTTAGTGCTTCTTCTTGTCTTAATGCTTAGGTGATTAAATGTAGAAAGGCTACAGCATTTGTTTGGGGAAAGAGCAGCTACCATCTTGCTTTTTGCTACAGGTTTATATTTTCCCATTTATCCCTTGTAAGAGGAATTTATTGTTGTCAGATGGAAGCTAATCAAAAACTGTACAGTGCATGTGAAAAATTTGGGAATGTGATAAAAGAATGAGTGAGAAGCTGGTTCCTCTTCCCCATCAGTACACGAAAATGAGTGTTATATCTTTCCTAAATATTTAGCTTGAACACTGTTTTCCCACTGTATTCAGAACCTATTGTGCTATAGCCACAGTTGCTGGCATTGTGCCCAACACCATTTTCTCTTCTCCCTCCACGCACCAGCATTACTTTATACAGCACTTTTAGCTGTCAGTAGGTATCTCATCAAGATGGCATTTTACATTTTCTTTTTCATTCATCTGCTATAATTCACCTTCATCTTTTGGGGTGGTTTTCCAGATCAGATGAAATAGGTGAATTAGCTGAAGCTAGTGATGCCTTCCTGGCATAGTTCTCCACTTCTGTCTCACTATCATATTCTTTGACATACATTACAGGAGTGTTGTTAGGACAGCTGTGATAGCCTGTTAAGCTCAAGTTGAAGTTTATCTTTTGACTTTGAGACATTGAATGTCCAAAAAACTAATCAAACCTCAGCTCCCTAGCCTTCTTTTGCCTGATTTGGATGCCACCATCATCCCTCCATCATGTCTTACCCCACTGCCTGGGCATGTTATTGGAAGATCTTTTCTGTCTTTTTGGATTGAATTTGAATTGCTGATGTTTAGAGTCATGACTTTGGTTTGGTTAAAATGAATTTTAGCTGTTGTTTGTGTAGAGTTGTGTTTGTTTATTTTAGTAGACAAGTAGTGATGCCTGCATTGCACGAATTTTTATGAACAGGAACAGTCAATGATGAACAAGCTGACCAACAAGGCAGTCATCCCTACACCACTTCGTATTGGCTTCCTGGGGCTGGGTATCATGGGGCAGGGTATGGTAATGAACCTGCTGCGATCGGGACATGAAGTAACCATTTGGAACAGAACTACTGCCAAGGTCAGGATTTCATTTTTTGTTTACTTCTTTTTTTTCTAATCCTGCATTTCCTCCTTTTCCCCATCCCATTGCACTTTTGTTACTGCTCACAGTTTGTCTTACAGCATCAAAATGACACCTTTTATTTTGGTTGGTGCTGCAGTATTTGCGTATTTTGTCATCATAATATTCTGTAAGATGTATTTGTCTGGTAGCAGAAAACAGAAGAGGCATGGTCTGCATACTGGTGCTTAACAAATAAGCATCAATGATTCATCTGCATTAGAATGACAAAATATGTATGTTCATGTCCACGGGTTAAAAGCAGTACAGTCCCACCCTCACCCATTGAAGTTCCACAAATTTTCCTATAAGTCACAGGTGTCATCAGAAAGCTCTGAAGTCTACTTGTCAGTCCACTTAAGCAGAAGGTTGTAGATTTGGTGTCTACTGAGGTTTGTAACTAAGTTTCTCACCCCTTGCCACGTGTAGAAATGGGTACCTGATTTATAAGGGAATGTAACAGCAGTGAAAAGGTGGGGGGGGCTCTACTTTCCATATGCCATGCTCTAGGCACAGTAAACCATTTGGGTCCACTGCCCCTGGCAATGATCGCTTTGTTCTTTGCTGCAGGTTCATTGCTCCTACAACCAATTAATTGGCTTTGGTACTCTTGACCCTTTTCCCCCCTTTTTCTTTCTGGTTATAAATCCACTTTGAAAGATCTATCAAGATGAGGTGGGGTCAATCAGATACTACAAATTTTGCAGATCACAGGTTTTTAAGATCCGGGCAAGTGAGGTGAATTTTTATTTCCATGACTGAACAGCATAAAAATATCTGCGCATATCTATGTGCATTGTTATGCAGAATGATCTCGCAGCTGTAATCAGGCATTGGTTAATTTCAAAATTAATTTGACATTATGCAAAGGCCATTTGTGTTTTTCCGGGTTGTTTTTCAACATTCCTTAAATACCAGTGTATCTTGACTTTTCGGATCATTAGTTTTGGGGCTTTGGCTGTTATGGTCTGAGCTGTTTTCCTAGAATCTAGCATGGAGTTTGGTTTCTGTTTAGTCTCATATCCATTGGAGGAAGTCATCTGTACCATCCCAAAAGATCATAACCAACACCTTTCTTTTTCCATGTAAACTGTGTTCTTTTGTAAGATGGATGTCATTTTGAATTGAAGTACTGTCATGGTAGAGGTTGAATGAAATCTTTACAAAATGTAGTGTTGTCAGCAAAATGTGAAGCATCATTTTAAGTACTGGAATTCTTTCCCTTCTTACCATCTGCAGCATGCGCTTCTATAAGCTTTATTGTCCCACAGTCTTGAGATAAGGTCTACAAACACCACTACACACACAAAGAGGTCAAACCTGTGACATCACAATAATCTACAATACTCCTAATTAACACATGGCCCCATAGTATATTTCACCAGCTCTCTCATTGACTGGAGCCTTGAAAATGTAAGCATGTTCTTGTTCATTCCTGAGGAAACCTGTGAACGGTGCTTGTCGGCCTGTGTTGTGAGAAAGAAGGTGAGGGTGGGCAGTGTTTACTCAGATTTTGACCAATTCTGTCATTTCAAAACAGTTTTGCATTGTAACAGACCTTTAAGGGAGGTTCATTTTACAAGGAAATTAAATCTCACAGCTGCTGAATTTCAGAGAGAGGGAGAGAGAAAGATTCAAATCCATGATACTTTCTATACCAGATTTATCTACATTTGCATACAAAACTAAATATTATTCTTCCTGGCATTTCTAGAACTCATGCCAATTCCAATTAGCATTACATGTGAATCACTAGTGCAATGAGAACCTAGTAAGTTGTTTATTATGATGAAATTTGCATTTGTTGCTGATGTCTGCTTCTGGTTCACGATGAACCAGATGATGCTGTAGTTTGAGTAGCTACAAAATAAGGACATAGAAAAAAATACAAGAAAATAAAAACTTACAGGAAAGTCACTCAAAAACACAAACTGTAATTCTTGATTATTTTATTTCATCCAGCATTTCATCTATGGATGTTTATAAATAAATAATTTGTATAGCATTTTTTCTTTTGAATAACAATGATGTGCTCACTAATTAATATCTGCAAATATCACACGCCACAAACTTGTGAACATCATAGGGTATATGGGCTTGGATTCTGAGTATACTATCAGGAATGACTAGACTGACTATAAAATCTCATTTAATACTCACATGCATGTCAAAAATGTGCATCCACGTGAAAAAATAAAATTTTGGAGGGATGGGTGCTTATTCCAGTTACATGATTCTTGCTAAATTTGACAAAGACAAAAAAAATAATAAATTGACATTTGTGTGGGACACTTGAGTTTCTGTGAATATATTGCAGGGATTTGTCACACTGTGCATTACCTGTTTGTGTAGATTCACAATATTCACAAAAATGAAACGTTCCACTCTAAATGAAGATGACAAAATAACTGTTAACTAAGGTGCATGATTTGGTTAAAAAGGGGTTAGGGGAACAGATTGGTCATGAGAAAAATGTAGAATTTAAAAATAAGTACATCACTATCATATTGCCAATGTTTTAAAAAAAGTGTAGCTGATACTGTTTACCCAATCTAGAGCTACTCATTTGCAGTCAATTAAACAAGTAGGGTTAGTCCAGTATAGAGATTTATTAGGTTGAAAAGGATAGGAAAGTGGGCACTTAATGACTAAAGCATCAAATGTATCATGCAAAGGGCAAAGGTTAACAAGTGCAGCTTGAATGATTTTAAAGCGCTTTATTATTAGAGATTTTTCAATAGTTCTAGTTGCCTGTGATACCACCAAGGTGTATAGGATATAGTAAGGGTTAGCAGACATTAATTAGTGGTGGACAACAAAGAAGTGTGGTTGGGTGTGGGTCCTAGCAGCATGGAGGTTAAGCTAAGACTGGTCCATTTTAGAGCCTGTGGAATAGCTGACAGCGAAAAAAATAAGCTGGAAACTGTTGTAATAGCCCTGATGGTGGACTTTTCACACATACAGCATACATTTTATAATTATCAAACTAACACGTAGTGCTCATACAACAGTCTCCCTAACATCATCGACATCATCATCATCATCATCATCATTTGTGCCTGTATCAGTACTTTCCTCTTCTACCTCACTATCCCCATCATAAGGCTGGTCTTCACAGGGCAGCACATGCAGGCAAGCAACGTCGCTATCATATGTGCTTGGACATGCTACGAGTACCTCGGTCATCACCTTTTCAGCCGTCACTGTCATAAGGCTCTCCTGACTGGACACGCTAGAGCTGACGGCAGTGACGTAGGCTGATACTGAAGGAGAGTTGCGGGAGGAGGACACTTCCTCGTTGGATCCATCCTCTTCTAAATCAGTAGCAAAATTTATATCATATATCATAGAATCTGTGCGCACACATTCAGTGTCCACGATGTTGCGACAGTTATCCAGGTTCAAGGCTTCCAGCATCTTAATGACGTGCTTCTGCTGCCACTTGTACTTTTCTCGTAGTCGCTCCACTTGCAGCATCCCGTAATCTCGGATGCGAACCATCTGGTGATTAGTTGCTTCCCGGATCTGGTGAATCTGGTGGGAGCTGTAGTCTTTTAGATTGCCCATATGAGCATGATAGTTGTCTCGTATGCGCTCAACCTGGTTGGAACACCCTCGCCTGACACGCTTCATCTGTGTGCTGTAGTGTTCGCGCAAGCGCACAGATTGAGAATGGTATTGGTCTCTAATCTTGCCCACCTGGTGGCTGTAATTGTTACGAATTCGACTGATCTGGGATGTGCGATATTCCTCCAGACTTTCCAGTAGACTGCTGATAGCTTCTCTTCGACGTTTGTTGACAAGACGACGTGCAGCCCACATGATGACCACATACACAGTGTTCAAAGTTAGGAATGATGCAGCGCACCCCATTCCAACCAGGATGCTCATGATCTTTACTTCAAACAGCACCTTATAGTCAAGCCGCACAATGATTATAGCTGAAGCTCGGTGGTGTGCGTTGTGCACAGTACACTCATAAGGACCCGCGTCATTGCGCAAGATATAATCCACCAGTAAAGACCCATCATTCTGCAATACGACATGGTCTGGCATGGAATCAAGGTCAGACCAATATCCGGTGGACGTGTGCCATGCATGGTCTTGATGAAAGGAATGGGAGATATTTTCTGCTTCCTGGGACAGAATCAAGTGAGCTGTGGCCTCTGGGTGGAATGGGTGGTAGTGGAAAACAAGTCCTCGTGGTGTAGTCCATGTGAGCACGCCTGTCTCGTCAGTCTTATAGTTGCACCTGAGCACCAGCTGAGAGCCAATCTTTGCCGTCATCATGTCTGTCACATTAACAAGCGTGATGCTGCTGCACTGCACCAGGTCCTCGGACAGGAGAGCAAGAGGGACTGCTGCTTCATGGGATCCATTAGTGCATGTTACATTTTGTCGATCCAGCAATGCGGAGTCATTGCGGCCAGCAAGCTTTCCTAACCAAGCAAGCCCACAGCCACACTCAAACGGATTGTGGGATAAGTAAAGGTGAAGCAGCTCAGGGTTGTTGTGGAATGTAATTTGCGACAAGATGGAGATATTATTATAGCGGAGATCCAGTGTTGATAGCTTAGGGAGCGAGGAAAACAATTCTGGGTGCAGGAAAGACAAATGTGGGTTGTGGCTGAGGTTGAGAAAGACTAGACCATATGCTCCATCAAAGGCATTAAAGCTGAGGAATGCCAAATGGGACATCTGGCTGATGTCTAGGAGCTGAAGTTCTTTGTTGTCTTGGAACACTGCTCCATCGAGGCGAGAGATAGGGTTTCCACGCACATTGAGAGATTGAATGGATGTCACATTCTTAAGGAACTGGCCAATTTCTGAAATATTGTTGAAAGACAGATCCAAGGTTCTCAGAGATGGAACATCAGCAAAAGCTACTGTGTCTCCCAGTTCAAGCATGTTATATGAAAGATCAAGTGTTTGCAAATACTGAAGACCCACAATTACTTCATCTATAAATAGCAAATGATTGTGGCTAAGGTTGACATGCTTTACATGTATAAGGTCTTGAAAAATAGCGCCCGGGAGTGACCTCAACTTGTTGCAGCTTATATCCAGAGTCTGTAGGCTGGTGAAATTGAGGAACGTTGTGTTGGATAAATCTCTTATCATGTTTCCACTCACATTCAGTACTGTGACAGACTCAAGCCCAAAAAGCTGCTGATTGTCTAGAGCAGTGAGTTGATTGTGAGCCAAATCAAGCTCCTTGATCAACGACAGCCTTGCAAAAGCATGTGGCTCGATCCTGCTAATGGCATTATGACTTAGATCAAGAACTTGCAGCTGGAACAGGCCATCAAACATCCCTGGTGGTAAGACTGCGATAGAGTTGTTGTGAAGCGATAGCCGTTGAAGAGAGTGGAGAGAGGTGAGCGCTTCGTGGAGGTGGTCAATGTTGTTGTTGGCTAGATCAAGGGTTACAAGAGACGATGAAAGTGAACCAGGGACAGACTGCAAGTTCCTGTTGTCACAGAAGGCAGTAGGCGGGAGAGTCTCGTCGACAGTGCAAAAGCAGGCTGTAGGGCAAGGCAGTGGAGCCTCAGTGGAGAGCCTGGCATCTTCGCCTGCTGGAAGTGAAGTTACCGTTGCTGACACCAGTAAGTTGACAGCCACGATGGGAAACAATGAAAGGTGGAGGACATAGCTGGCGTGGCTAACCTTCAACCACGGCTGTCCCTGACCCATTGCCCGTCGTGCCAGCTCCACTGCCTGCTCTGACTTCTTAGTTCTGCTGGACAGGGACTATGCTGGGGTTCACAGGAATAGCTGCCAAGTCATTGGCCAGTTGTCACCACCGCAGGTTTTCTGCAAACAAGACAAAGGTGCATGGTTTATACTGAATTATGATAACGTTCAGGTTTTTTTTAAAATAATAGCGAGCGCATTAATCTTAAGTTAACGTTACCTTGCGGGAGATGAATGCATCTTTAGTAGTCTAGAGCAGCTTCACTGGCGTAAATCTCGGGCTTAGCACAAATGTCACCTTCACCGCATCACCAACACCCTTCACTTCCTGCAAGCAGTTCCCACGCACGGTGTAAGGTAGCCTGACGGGTAGAAGTCATTCACATCCTGAGCCTCACTTACTCTCGTGGTCGGCGTGCAGATTGCCAATGGTAGAGTTTACACGAGGGGAGGGCGGTTCAGAGGTAGAATACAGAACTAAACAGTAACTCTCCCCTTCCCCCACACCCGTAAAACGTTTTTTAAGGAGAAGCAGGAGGAATCAGCAGCTTTTGTTACGGCAGACCTTAAATGAGAACCGCTTAGCCCGACAGTGGTACTCATTACCCTTGTTTGTGTGTTGCACCGCCACAATAGCTCGTACCTGTGTTAATTTACCTGAGCAGGTAGCAGGGGGCGGTGCTGAGTGGGGGGGATGTGTAATTGCTGCGGCCAAGGAGAAGTAGAGTTGGGGAGTGGGGATACTGCTCGCTTGCTTTTCGGTAAACAGACCTTTTCGTTGCTTGCATATTCATAAAGGTTAAACAGGACAGGTGGTTGACAGGTCGACTGTACTACGTCGCTAGATGGATGCGAAACGCGTGTCCGCTGTATACTTGAGCAGACAAGAGACTAATGTGGAGTGTCTCACTGCGTTTTCTTCTTCCTGTAACCAGTTATGATTACTTTCCGTGGTCCCATCCTTTCTCCGCCAGCACACACACACACACATACATCCACATTACACTGCATCGCTGCATCTGTTCAGAGAGCTAAACTACAGCAGTTAGAATTTAAACATTTGTGTGATTTAACCTTTCGTAGAGGGTTACTTTCGTGCTTACCGTACCAAACCGGAGTAAAGGAGAGACAATGCTGGAAAAGGTGCAGTTTACTACTTGACTCAGTTCGGTGTTTCCTGCAGCCGACCACACACTCTCCTGTTACTCTGTTTTGTTTTTTTATGTTGGTTGACCAGATCGAGGCATGATACAGCCTTATCATGCACGCTGATGTTGTACAGCTTGACACCTATCAAAAACAAGCAGGCTGGGATGTCACGGCAGTGACCTTTTGCAACCCACCTTCCTCCACCTCTCACCACGACGAAGAACGAGTGTGTAGTAGAGAGGACATATTATCTACCGCGAAACGTTTACTGCCGTAACATGTAAAGCAGCGATATCTTTTAATGCGGCTATCAGCTTCAAGGTATGAGGCTATTAGCCAGTATCTGTTGCAGAATTAACTACCAGTCTTTCCTCACGGCGTCTCTACATTAAGGGGCGTTACACGGCGGAAGTGCTGTGGTAGCAGGGAGACGTAATCACGTCACACGGCCACGTAACGTAGTTATTCTCGCTAAAGGCCCTTCGAGGAAAGTGTCGAACGTTGGACCAAGTTCGGAAAAGCTGCGTGAAGATCACCGGAAACCAGTGATTTGGGGGAGCGAACGGTCGGGATGTTGAAATTTTGATTGAACATGTTGAGCCAAGCTCAGTTTTTGCTAATGCAGGACAAATTGATTGAGACTAGGTTTTGACGCTTCCGCTTTTTGCACGTGCGATGTCGTTTGTATGTATAGTAGGGGGTGGGGGAGCGGTTTACACTGATGTGCAGAGAAGAACTAAGAAATCGTTAAATTTGTGTCGAGGCTGGTACAAGGTTCATTGCCACTTGCTACAGTTCAACCTTTCACCTGCAGCTGACGTCGGGAGACAAAACTTGGCGTGACAGCTGGTGACCTATTGTTCTTGCGTTCGGACACTTGATAGTGATACTTGTGTTGTCGTGAACATGCTGTAGAGCGAAGATTATATACGACACCTGTATCATTGTTTCCTTTCCATTTCTTTGAGAGGTTTGTGTTTGTTGTTAATGTCTCTCTCTCTCTCACACACACACACCCCTCTCTCACACACACACACCACCACCACCACTTAATACTTGTAGTGTGAGAGAATAATTTTCACTGTATTTTTATTTCCCGTGGAGAGCTATTGTCAAGGTCTCAAGGACAGCGCTTTCCGCAATGTCACCTCGAGTCGTTAGCTGCTGCAGAGGACACGGTGTTGGGGAAGGTCGGGAAGGGGCGGAAGGTATATATGTGCATGAGTCACGTGGTTATCGACTTACTATCTTGATGATCTAATCACAGCACACACACACACACACTCACGTGTCGGCAGCGCGAGGTACTGGATGCCATAATAAGAAAGTTGCCTCCCATCTGCCCACAACACCACCACCACCACCCCACCACCACCACCCAGTCCCTCTTGAAAATGGTTTCGGATGTCGGAAGCCGTGTGTTTCGGCACGTCTGTGGAGGTGTATGCTGTTACAAATGGCGAGATGTGGAGAGCTCACGTTAGCAGCACAAAACTGCACTTGCTGTGTCAGCGAGAACGGCCAGAGAGGTGACCTGAAAATCGCGCCAGCAAGAGCACAAAAGCACGAGATGAGATGAGATGGGGACTGGAACATTTATCAGCGGCTTCGCGAGGATACAGCGCGTGAGAAAGCCGCGTGACGTGCGTGGGCAAGTTCAGATGATCGAGAAGAAGAGCATTTAGCTTGGCCAGGCAATTTGAGTGGAAAGTATTTAGCGCAGGCAGGGCACTGTGGTATTAAACCGTGCGCGCGGGCACAGGCAGACGCTGGAAATTTAATGTAACCTTAGCAACCGAATGAGGCTTTCGGATGACAATATAGATCGGGCCAGAGACGTTTGAGAGATAGTGTTTGAGGAGAAGAACAACCAAAATGCCGGGAGTGCATGCTGTTCGGGCTAATAAAGAGAAAAATAATGGCAGATGGTATCGTGTTGTGTACACATGTAATCACACCATGGGCATCCAAGAGGGGGGATAGCACACAGCATGAGCAATCAAACGTTGCCAGTCAGAGAGAAGGGATGGGGTAAGACGAAGGAGAGCAAGAGCAAGAAAAAGGCAGTCGTCAAAATGGCGATCCTGTATGAATTTGCAGGGCCTAATATTCAACTTTTTTGCCGGAGAAGGAAGGTTGGGTGAAATTAAAAAGACTCGCAGACTACATCGCTCAGTAAGCTCACTTCATTGCCTAGTTAGCCAAGGGCGCGCCATTACATCTATTTCTCTTCACGTTGTAGTGAAGCACAACATAATCACACACTTCGCTTCCCTGCCCCCTAACCCCCGGAGACGAGACTCCGACCAAAGCGTGGGATCGAACTCCCTGGCTGCTGGGACCTCCTGTGGCTGTAGTTATGAAGTAGAGGTAAGGTTACTCTAGGGTTAGCTATTGACCGGAATGCTGTACGGACGTGGACCTAGTCCTGTTGGTTGATAATTTAGAGAGGCCTTCGTCTACAGTCCAGTCCAGAAAGCTTGGCAAAAGGCCGTAGGTATCGAGCGGAGCTAAAAGTGGACTCGTAAGTACGGATGTACCCCAATTAATAACTACGGCCCGAGGTCTTCGCCTTAGCGAGGGATCTGTGGACGGAGGGTCACGACACTTTCTTGTTTGGGAGACCGTCAGCTTTAGGCACGTTGCCGGAGATTGGTAGCCACTCAGTCATTGATCACAAGTGTTGATGAGACACGGTGACGAGCAAGACCGTGAAACGACCTCTACCAGCAGCAGGCGCCTGGTGGTCGTCGTAACCGGACTCGCATCTGGACTGTCGCCATTAAAAAAGAAACAGGCTGCTTCAACGGATACCAGTGCTGAGAGATGGGTTCAGATACAGGTTGCCGTAAGTTCGTGGGGAAGGAGGGGTTGACTCGACAGATACACGCATGAGACAAAGCGATGGGAGAAGTACATGTGTGTGTGTGTGTGTGTGTGTGTGCGATCTAGACAGTGTGTTTGTCAGGCCTGACCCCGAGCTCATGTGACTTCATGAGAGGTCTGGGGGGGGGGGCAACGTCCACCCACACGTGCGACACGGTGTGATTAAAGAGACACTGATTAGTGGGGTACATAGCTACACGTGTGTAGCTGTTGTGTGCTCCCCGTAATGGAAAGGGATAATTGCACAGTGGGCTTGAGAGCGAATCAACTGAGAGCGAGGTTTGGAGGAGGAAGAAAAGATTAATCATGACTCACAGAAATCGATGATTTGCTTTGAGCTTCGTGACTAGTTTCTGGGGAACGTTGGCTTTGCTTTTGTTCTTAACAAGCGTCTAAATGGCGAGTTGTGGCCGCAAGATGCTCTCTCTCTTTCACTCTCTCTCTCTCTCTCAAGCAAACGCTTATTCTCACATACGCATACACCCGCACGAGTGGCTGGGTGGGCTGGTTACGTCATCGGTCATGCTTATGGCGGAGCATCGTGACGTCATGCACGAAGCGGCGGGCGCCGATCGATGTCTGTGCAAGAAGCACGTTTCCAGAGCTGAGCAGTGTGGGTAGTTTCTCGATACTACCCTGTCACACCACGCCAACAGCAAACAATGGCGGGGTGAGGGGACGGGGGCAGCAGTCTGTTGGCACGTAGCGGTGGTCAGAGCTGGCAGACAGCGGTCAGGTGTGGTCATTGGCCATCCCAGACACAATAACTTGCAGATACAGATCACATCCCAGATCACTGCATCTGACAGACTTTTGCCAAGTAGGTTAGTGGAAAGCAAAGACTGTCTTCAGATTTGACTCTCCTGGTCTGTAGGAATTATTTCCATGAATGCTCTTGTAGAATCCTAGAGCTCTTGTACAGTGTTTGATGATTTGAATGGGATTGTCTTCAGTTAATGCAAATTTTTACATCACATGCCTCAACATCTGGTGCCAGACTCTTGTCAAATCACAATGTGCTAGTGGAAGTTTCATCTCCACCCTTTGTAGAGGGTGATTTTGCTCCAGTAGCACACTTTTCACTTCCCCTCCCTGGAGCTTGCTGAAGGTGGATGCAGTCATTACTAATCTGGGCTTTGACTGATCCAGCATGATATTCTTTCTGCATTATCAATGGTCCTATGTGTAGTAGGGCTGTACACTTGGTGGTGCCCATCACCTCTCCAACTGACACCACAGCCAGTACCCATCAGGCAATGGGTCCCCTTGTTTGCAAACACAGCACTGGCCCTTGGCTGGTACCTTTAACTATGGAAAGCATTCACCCAGAGATGCTGTGTTAGCATTTCAGTTGGATGTAGGGTTTGTTTCTTTAGTCTTTGCCTTTCTTAAGATTGCCCACAAGGCAGTGGGGCCATTTGCTTTGGGTTAGGAAGAGGATATAGAAAAAACAGTAGCTCGCTCAGGGAGGCTGTGCTTCCATTGTCCTATGTGGAGAACACAGAGAGCTTGTGTGTTTAGCTTCCTTGCACTGCACACCATAGAGGCAACCCTCTGCTCACCCACTCTAGAAGACCTTTTCCTTTGTCTTCACTGTGGTGGACAGGAATGAGAAACATCAGTGTCCGGCTAGTTGAATTTATCAAACTATAATGGTTTGTTTATTATCTGACTCAGAAACGACACTAGTCACATGTTAAGGATATCACTAAAGTGTCATTGTCCACTGTCTGTCCACATGTGAACATGCCCTTGTGTGCACACACACACTTTCTCTCTTTGTCACTCAGTCTTCTCTTGTCACGATCTTTATATTATATCTAGTGCAGACGGTGATGACAAAATTTGCCTTCCTTCTCCTAACCTGTTTCATCATGAGTTTGTTTATTGTCTGACTCTGAAGTGATACTAGCCACATTAAGGAAAATATCACATTATTTATTTTCACAAAGTGCAGTGGTTTTGTTCTTAAATCTGCACATTACCACATGGAAATGTATGCATGGATTTGCACACACACACACAAACTCCCTACATACACACATCTTCAACAAAAACACCTTAACTTCTTTTTCAAAATATGTACTATCTGTACAACATGTTTAAACTAGTTATTTTGGTGTTAATGAAGTGCATTCAGCACGTTTCTCTTGTTTAGTATAAAAAATGTACTATGGCTGCTGCACCAGTTCCTGATAACTGTAAATGCACACACATTCATTGCTTTGTATTCATTGTCCACAACAAGCGGCAGGTGTTGTCACTCAGATGTTCATTGATGTTACCTGGTCTGACACCTCCTACCCACAATGCATTTCCTGGCAGTCTTAGGTGGGGAGGAGGCAGTGATGGGTTGATAGTGTGATGATAGCATAGTTTGAAAAACTACATGTTACAGGTTTCAGTCTTGTGTACAGATTATCTGTCACTAGGTATGTCGGTTTGTTTGTTTTTAAGAGAGAATCAGAGACGCTTCCGGGAGTGCTAAGGTCTGAGGTGAAGGAGACTAGTTTTGTTCATTGCTTACCTGTCCTCTGTACCGTGGTGTCCATCGTGTGACGCTGCGGGGGTGGGGATAAAGGGGTCCTTTGTCGGCACCGACGTTGCGCGGCAAGACATAACATCACTTCCTGGCCCTGTAATGGAGAGAGACTGCTCACCCCCAGGAAGGTACCGATATCTCCAGCGCACACCGGGTGGAATTGCTGATACCTGCACTGGAAGGGTCCGTCTACCGTTCTTCCTTCAGCTTCCTTGCTAGCTGTGTTGAAGGCGGGTGGGTGTGGGTGCTGGTTTCCCAGGTGCTGTTGGCACATCAGTGCCAGAATACGGTGCCCTTGTTTTGAGCCTGCTGCCAGCAGCGAGGTGGGGGAGGGATGCCTCGCTCGCTCACGCCTCTTCTCCACTCGCGCCTGCCGCGCCAACTGTCTGCATCGTTGCCTGCAAACTCCACGGTCGTGCTGACGGCACTTGCTTTCTCCACAGCCTCACCCACCTCTGCCTGTGGCTTAGCATCACCCGTTGCTGACATCGATCCGCGCTACAGTGTGTGGCCCCCGTGTCGTCAGCAGGCTATTCCATTGCAGCAGCAGGATTTCAGGGTCGGGGTCACAACAAGGCGCCAGGCCAGCAGTTTTTTGTTTTTTTTTTTTTGAGCGATTGTTACGTCCGGCGCATGCGTGCAGTGGTGATGGCCGTAACCCCGCTAAGCAGACGGCTGACTGTGGGTGAACCGTGTTTTCTTCCCGTCGGGGAGAGTTTCTGCAATCTGGCGTGCAGGTGCGTGTAGTTTGGAGGGCAAGAGAAAAAACACACGTTCAAGTTTGCCTTCCGGTACAAAAGAGTCACGGCAGTCGGTCTGTAAACCTGTAGTTCGCCATCAGCAAACCGGGCCGTTCCTCTTGTTGCAGTGTGTGTGTGTGTGAGAGAGAGAGAGGCACATTTTCTTGGAATGCTTGTGCTGATTTGTAATCCCAGCACTGACCAAACAAATGGTCGATTCTCATTATGCCGACTGCTGCCGAGTGAATTAAAATGCGCTTTCGGGCACGCACAATTTTGTTTTAATTTAAGCTTAAGAGAATCGGTCTCTTTCTCTCTCTCAAAACACACACACACAGGCGGTTTTTAACTTAAGAGAATCTCTCTCTCACACACACACACACGTTAGAAGTAATAAGGATATAAAAGGACAGCAACGGGTGACTTTGGGGGTTTTTGCCTCCCATGGAAAGTAAGAGGTTATACCTGTGGTTTTCTGTACACTTGGCTCCCGTGTAAGCAAGAGGCGATGCCTGGGCTTTCTGTATAAATCGCTAGATATCGAGGGCATAAGCAGTATGTTCTTCTCTAAAATTCTTTATCCCCTCTACATTGAATTTTTTTTTTTTTTTTTTTTGCAGTCCAATCTTTATGTCTTTTTTTAATTGATTTTTTTTCGTTGTTTAGATTATTTCGGCATGTGTCTTGAACACCTCCCTTCAGTCCCATTACGTCCCCCAGGTTGTGGAACTGTGGCAGGTCGGAAGATATTAGAGCGTGCGACGGCTAGACGAGAAATTTGTATGCGTGGACACGCGCTTGTCTGTGACACAAAGTTGTCTGCTTACACATGGACACAGTCAAGCAGAAGTTCTGGCACCATTCCGCCCAATCGTTATCTTCTGACAATCATCGGTTGTCCCCCAGCCCCCCAGTCCCTCCCGACCTCGCTTATTAGCTGACGTCAGCGCAGAAGAACGAGCGGCGTTGCAGGCATCAGTCGAACGCACGTGCAGCGTAGTGACAAGTACAAAGGCAGCGAGGACCACACCCCGCAGGCTGCAGCCGACACACGCGTTTCGTCGTTTTTTTGTGTGGTGCTCACCTCGCCAGTGTCTTCACTTCTTCCCCGGAAGTGACAGCGCACAGTCGTTCAACCAGTTGTCTCCCGACCATTTCATTCTTTCTCTTCAAGCATTCACCTCGGACATATCATCTTGTCCACGACTTTCCATTACCTCCTTCCACAGTTTCTAGAGTAAATAGATTGCCTGGGCTACCTGGCACCCCAACACTGATGTCTCTGTGCACTTTTGATTTTTTAGGAGCGAGGGAGACAAAACCAGGCATTCACTTGGAAAAAGAAGATCGCTACAAATGTCTTTGTTTATCAGTTGAATAATGCCAGAATATTTGCTGAGACCCTTTCACCGCCTTCATTTTGCACACACAGGTACACAAGCTTGTTCACGTGAGCTCATGCACACGCACATGCACACATTGACACTCACTTGAGTGTACACTCTTATTTTCTTTCTTTCCTGTTTTTCTCATATGCTGCATATTAAATGTACTTATGGAAAAGTTCTTGTCCTCAAACACCAAGTTTTATGTAGCATATATTAACTTTCAAGGAGCCTACAACTCTGTAGATTTGAAACTTGTGGAATGCACTTTCGAGGTGAGGGGGTAATAATAGCAAAAAAGCTAAAACATGTTGAAAGCAATGTATTTCTTTATGTCTTCAAGCTTTAAAGCAACCTTGCCACTGGTTTGGGAAGGAAGAAAATCAGCCGGGTGGTGCCTGTGTTTCAGTTTTGACTGTGTCCATGTGTAAGCAGACAAGCTTGCATCATAGACAAGTGCATACCCAAACATACACTCTCTCCTCAAGCCGTTGAACATTTTAATATCTTCTCAAGACTGTTTAACAAATCCAGTTCTCAATCTTTATCATTTAACTAGCAGTTTGTAATGGCAAATATGAGACAACTCTATTAGCTTGCTGGAAAAGTTGAATCATTTATCCTACTTTTTGCCAATGATCTCCTTCTAAAAGGACTGCAAACTAGCTTAGTATGTTGTGCCCGCCTGTACCTAGACTAAACCTCTATTGAAATCACCAGTAATGTTTTTTTTTCATGAGAGCTTTTCTTGGTTAAAGAGAAGTATTATAATAATAAGTGCCTAGAAGTTGCAAATAACTACGTTTTTAAGATTAGTTTTTGATTCCAGCCAAATCTTTATGGCAGGCATGGATGAGTGTGAAGTTAGACTAGAGCCAAACAATTCTCAGGGAAAACTATTGGGGTGTCTTTATCAGAACTCAATATCAAATTGTTCAACTTGCAAGTTGCTCCAAAGCTTGATAGATAACTATTATATATGGGGAACTCAATCTTATTGAGCAAGAACATTTGTTTGCATGTAAAAGATTTATATTGCTAATGGTATTCATTTAATTCAGTGATGGGGAACCATTTTTCCTCCAAAGGCCCATTTAATATCTACAGAATTATCTACTTAAAAATTAGCCTTCTCCATTTGGTCAAGCGGTAGTTTCACTACAGTCTTTTAACACTCTGCAGTGTGTAAAATCCCAGCCTGCCTGGTACTACAGTCCTCTGAGTCACTACAATCTGCCTTTTCTTAATTAGGTGCATGAGAAATATGCTCGACTTTTATGAAAGGCATAGAGAAACAACTGTTTGGAGTCTGAAAAAGATATGTTCATAATTAGTTCCTTGAGGAGCCAGTGTATAGTAACAAAGCCTTTAATTTCTAATGTGCAATTTTCTGTTTGTGGCTGTGTAGTGAAAATACATCAATAATAATATTAACAACTATTATCATGACTATTTAGTACACACATACCTCCTGATTGAGGAGTTTATGGCATTTTCAAAGTGTCTATACACATGCTACAGACATAGACATGCTTACACATGCACAAATAAACTCATAAACCCAAACAACTTTTTACCAGCCGAAGCTTTTTCATTTATTCATCCTTTAGCATATGTATCTGTCCTGTCATGTATTGAACTCATGTGTCTTTGCTTGTCCCATAAAATTTATGTCATTGCTATGAATCACTTAATATAAATTTATATTGCTATTTAAAAAAAGCTTATAGATTTACTGAAATCTGTGGTTGCCTAGGTGGGCCAAATCAATGATGGGACGTTCCCCACCCCTGCTTTAATTAATGTTATTGATATATGTCTAGGTAATTTCATTGCATATCTTAACAAAAGTAACAGTAAATGCTGGTTCACACTTTTAAACAATCAGCTGTACTCAAAAAGGTATATTTGATGCTGTATGGCCCTCTCAAAAATGGCTAATTGATACTGCTCACATATTAAGGCTGTGTTTTGTTTTAATGGATTTGGTCATGTGGGGTTGTTTCATAGCACTTCAAGACTGGTAAAATAATATGGAGGATAGTGTGAGGTACACAGTTTACCATAGCTTAAAAAAATGTTAACATTTTAAAAAGTATGTGGATCATCAGTTTATTACAAAACTGTTTTTCCAACAATTACGCATGGTACCTGCACCTAAGAGTCAACTAACCTATGGTTGTGCCCTATGTGTATTCAGGACTAGGTTGCATATGAGGTCTTGAAAAATGCCTTAAATCACTGGTCTCAAGTTCAGATTGACTTTGTTAAATTTGGTCTGAATACTTGAATTACCACTCATCAGCCATTGGTGATTTTTAGAAATTAGACCTAGTCTGACTTAAAACCTCACATGAAACTCAGCCCACATCATTCAGAAAGTAAATGTCGCATGTTTAAATGTCCAGCATACTCAAAGTTCCCCCATACTGATAACAGTGGCCACATATCAATAAAGAATCAAAATCCAAATTTCCCTCTTACTCACATTTGATGGGGAGGGAGGAGAGATTGACCCAATAATAATGCCAATCAAAGCAATATTTAGAATATTAAGCAACTTTTTCTGAAGAGAAATAACTGGCAAATTTATGGCCATACACCAGATGCCGTGCAGATGCTGTGCTTAGACCACCAGTCTGTTGAGAAACCCTTAACTGAACCCTTGAGTCCACAAGCACTGTCCATTGATCAAGTTCATGCACACTTAAGCCTTTAGCATACATGACCGTGATCAATGGGCAGTGCTTATGGCCTCAAGGGTTCAATGCAAATCAATCAAGCCATCGCAAAGGTATCCTAAAGATAAGTTGCAGTCCATATACGATATCTCTTGGAGTGGTTAGCATCTGGCCCATTAATTCTCAAACAGTTCAGTCAAATATATTTTAGTCTCACCTTTACTCAGTGGTTGAGCAAGACACTGACTTTTAAGGAGTTTCAAGATGTTTTAGTGGCTTTCAAAGACCTTAGGCAGTGAAATTTTATGAGGAATATTATGCTTGTCATGCATATTTTGTAGCATCATTTCTTTGAAGAGGTATGCAGCTTCTATGAAGAAAGACTTGGCATTACGTGGCTCCACTATAGAGAGAATGCTTGTTTTTGTTGTCAGACATCTTGTTCGTGTCATGACCCAAACAACTGTGCCAGAGACCTCACAGAACAACAGTTCCTTATCACTCTTACAGGAAAATGTGAAAGCATGACTAGTCATTTGTTATCTACAGGTATTTGTCATCAGCCTGCAGCATTACTATATAATTTACACAGAAAGGAGCCGTCGTTTTGCCTACATATTAAAATATTGTGCCTAGTTTTTCAGGCCCGTCATTCATCTTCTTCTTTTCAAGGTTGTTACATGTTAAAATGATATTATTTTATTCTGTCTGTACAGAATTCATATTGACATAGCTATTTATAGATCTTGCATATGGTGTTCATACCCCTTGTATGCAGACAAACATATCTGCAGAGATGTTCTGTTCATACCCCTTGTATGCAGACAGACACATATCTACAGAGACGTGTATTCTATAGTCAGGACTTGGTCAAGTTGAGAAATAGTTGAAAAAGAGGGGAGTGTGATTTCCTTGTCTGTAAATCTTGAAAACAGAGACCATCTGTGAACTGCAGCAATTTCTTTGAGGTGCAAGATTGGAGTACAGGAAACAAAAATTAGCTAGAGGAATCCAGGGTTGTTGGGTATTTTTTCCAACTTTTCCAGAACTGCAAGAGGTTAGGGATGAAAAGATGTTTTCTTTGAGCATTTTTTAACACAAAAATAACACAATGATAAGTTGAAGCAAATGCCAGGGGAACTGGTTTTTGGTAATTACCAGAACAGTGTAATCATGACTTTTAATGACTTATCTCTTAAACATTTGTTTTCTGCTTTTATATGTTAACTAAAACAATAATTGAAACCATTTTCACATTTCAGACAAGAGAGTTTTCCAAAGCTGGAGCATTTCGTGGAAACAGCCCTGCTGATGTGGTGCAGTCATGTGACATCACCTTTACATGTGTCTCAGACTCTGTGGCTGTCAGAGATGTAAGTAATTTTCTCTTAAGCTCTTACATTTGTTAAACCTCCCCATGCTGAGTGGCCATCATGGTGTTCATGTGCATATTGTGGATATTTTTTATTTATGTAACAGTTCCCAGTTCATCTGCCATAACCTTTCTCATACATGCACATGCCCGCACACACTGACTATATTTTAGTATTAATAGCAATTCAGTGTGCAGAATTTATGGTATGGTTTAGTATGAGGTGTAGTATAAATTAGGTCTATTTTTTAATAATAACACTCATGCAACCAAAAACTGCATTTATTGGGCATCTACCAAACCCTGTGGGTGCCAGTTAACTGAAAGTATACTGAATTTCAGCAGAAATGACACAATTTAGTTAAGGGGAGATAACTGATGCATTATATTTCCCTGACAAGGTAGATTATTATTGAAATCATTAGGTGCTTTCATCTCAGTATATCTGTTCAAAATTCATATGCCTTTCAGATAGTTAGCATTTTTTATGCATGCTTATTATTTATTCCTTTATTATTTTACTGCAGTAAATTACAGAGGTATTTCTTTGGGAGAATTTTGCCAATTTTAAGAATCTCTTTCACTTGTAGAGATGTATTTATGTGTATGTTCTGATAGCTAGCTTCTCACAGCAAATAGCATCCCTACAAACAGCATGCACAGTCATGTGCAGTGATTGTGGGGACGCAGGCACTCTGTAGAACACAAAGGAGTAGACATGTGGCACAAGTCCCAAGGTTTCATTGGGACCTGAGACTACAGGCAGAGTAGTTGCTAGTGTGTTTAGACATGGCTGACTTGCTTTCTTTGAGTTTCACATTCTATGGAAATGTTGGCATCCTTGATAGCTGTTGATGCCCTTCCCATCTCATCTACCAGTACCAATCCACCGCTTGCCTCTCCCCACCCCCCACCCCCAAGAACAAAGCAGTGTTGAAGCCAGTCCAGTCACTAGCTCTAGCAAGCTCTGCAAGCTATGAGAATGAAATGTCTGTGCTTTTGCTTTCAGGTTGTCTTTGGCAACCAGGGGGTGCTACAAGGGATCACCAAAGGCAAGTGTTATGTGGAGATGTCAACTGTTGACGAGGAAACAGTACAAGATGTTGCAGATGTAAGTCATTTAGCAGAAAACCTGTACTCTACCCAGCCACACTACTAACAGTATGTTTTGGTTTGGTTTGGTTTGGGTTTGTTTTTTTTAAAGTTTATTTGCAAAAGTGTGGCATGCTTCGTCTATTAATGTCTGCTAAATGGTGGAAGGAGGTAATTTTGACAATTTTCTTGATAAATTGGTTACTGGACACTTTAAGAATGGAGTTAACATCCGTAGTGAGTCAGTATGCTTTAAAAAAAAACAACAGCTAAGCATAATGTGGGTGGAAAAAACACAAATAAGTTGTCAGTTCATAAGTGTTCACATGAGATGTAGTTCTCATGTAGTGAAGGTAGCTCTCATGTTGTTAAGGTTCAGTAAGAAAGTGCATTCAAAATGATAGGTTTTAGATGAAAGTAGTGGAAATCTTAACCATGTATTAGGTTTAGTATTATTATTATTTAACAAGCAAACACAAAAATGATTCTATCCCTTATAACAATTAAACAGCGGAATCCAAACTCTACAGGGTGTCAACATTAGTTTTAAAGATTTGCATTCTGCTGGTGTTTGCAGGCAGTCATGGCTCGAGGTGGCACATTTCTTGAAGCACCTGTGTGTGGAAGTCGTGTGCCAGCCCTGGAAGGGCAGCTGATTATCCTAACTTCTGGAGATCGCAAACTGTATGATGATTGTTACTCCTGCTTTGAGGCTATGGGGCGAAAATCCTTCTACCTCGGCAGTAAGTGGTTCTCATATTTTATTTTTCCTTTGCTGACATATTTAACACATGATGCTGGTGATCATGATATTTCTTGAAATTGTAGGTGCTGGCATTTTTTAAAAAATCAATTTTTTTCGTTGCTCGCTAAAAATTTGTGCAGGTTAAGTACAAACAGTACCACCTTTTAAGAATATGAGACATTAGAGAAATGAAGTCTGTCACTGAAGGCATAAGAAATAAGGAAGGAAAAAGCAAGGATTAATATGACAGCAGCTGACACAGAAGAATGATGAGCTTGACAGACTTCCCCTGTAGCCTGCACTGGTGGAGGCTGTGACATACTAGTCAGTGCTGAGAGTTATCTTCTAAAAGAATTAATTTACATCAACCAGGTGTCTACTGTTAAGACTTGTTCTAACTTCAAAGTTTAGATCTTTTATCTGCTGTTGATCAATGTGGAGGTTACACTTTCATATGTTCAAGTCATTAAATAACTTCTGCCTGTCTGTTGTGACAGGTCAGTAACACTTCTTGGCACATGTGTAAGTAAATTACATGGTTGAAGCATTTTTAAACAGCTTTATGAAAATCACAAAATTTGGCGTGTTTGTGTGTGTGTGTGTGTGGCTGTGTGTTTGGACATATGTTTGTGTGTCTGTGGCATGTATCATGTCAGATGAGGTGGGAACTGCCACACGAATGAAGCTGATCCACAACATGCTGCTGGGCACAATGATGGCCAGTCTGGCCGAGGGCATGGCTCTGGCAGAGAAGGTGGGCCTGGACCAGGAGGACTTTGCAGAAGTTCTGTCCCTTGGCTCACTCAGCTGCCCCACTGTCAACCATAAAGCTCAGGGTAAGGTGGGGAGGAAGGGTAAAGTTCAAGGTAAGGTGAAGAGGCAGAGAGAGAGAGCAATGCAATGTACAAGTGTGATGTTCATTGAAATCCATTTTGTCTGAAAAAAAGTTGCTTTTCTGCAAAGACTGGTACCAACAGAGGCGGCTAAGCATAAGCAAACCATGTCTGTTGAGAAACTTCAACTTTTCTTACCTTATAAAACACCTGACACTTTAGAGAGCTGAACGTGAACATACAGAATAAAAATTTGCATTTAAATGAACATTTTATCATTTATGGATTCATCCCAACATATGCATGCATGTGCACATGCACACACACATATTTTCTCTTTTTTTTCTCTCTCTCTCTCTTTCCTCGTGTACATCCATCCCCGCTCACTCAATTTCTGTACTACAGTGAAGTCTTATTTATTCCACCAGGATGATCTGTAGTCTCAGGAATATAAATAAATTATGATGACTGTCCTTGTTTTCACTCAGCCATCTTGAACCAGCGGCATGACCCACACTTTCCCCTGCAGCATCAGCAGAAGGATCTGCGTTTGGTCCTCAGCATGGGCGACAGCGTAGAGCAGCCACTGTTTCTGGCAGCAGCTGCTAATGAGGTGAAGTCTTTATCTTTATTTTCTTTCATTTTTTTATTATTATTTAATTCTTGATCAATGATGCTGTTTTAAATGAATTCAGTCTATTTTGTTTTTGGTTTGAAGCAACCAAGAAACTGATAAACTTATAAAAAACTTATAAAACTTGTATTTTATTTTAAAACTTTTTATGATGTAAGTTTGTGGTAACAACACTTTTTTGGCTTTGTTTCACTTCTACATTGAGCACAAACTTGAAGACGCAGAAATACTTTAACTCATGCCATTTTAATTGGCCCATTTTAATTTCCAGCTGTACAAAAAAGCCCGGCGCTTAGGTTATGGTGAGGGGGACATCTCTGCAGTATACCGTGCAGCCTGTTCGTAGTGAGGCAGCTGTTGAAAGTATTGGCAAGAGAGAAGTAGAAGAACAGGTGAAAAGACACTAGGCATCTTGACAGTCACACCATGTTTACAGACATCACATCCTTTAAAGCTTCCGTGGAAAGGAAGAAGGTTGGATAATATGATTTCATCCACAGTTGTACACAGGTGTTCAAATTTTTGAGCCATTGATTAAATACCTAACATTAAACGGGGACTAGCTGCAGTACAGATGTCAGACCAGGGAGGTTTGCCGCCCAGATACACACCATGCCTTTGAAAGGGGTTGTGCACAGTGCTTGGTGCAAAGAAAATGTTTGCAGCAAGACCATAGTTTCCTTGCTGCAGTGTACCTTTGTATTTAATTGGCTAATTTTGTCACTCAGACACCTGCCTTGTACATAGACATCTTATAACAATCCAATAAAGCAAGTGGCATGGTGTAATAGGAGTTTTTATGAGTACGTTAATATTTGTCTCACCAATGTATGCATCATTTCTTGTCATAGATCATTTGTGTGCGGGTATGAATGGGTATGAGTGTGTGTATATATGGGTGTGCACATGCCTGCTTGAGCATATGTAACTTTGCTGGTCTATATGATTCATTGGATGTTCTGGGTTTCTCATGGAGTTGAATAAGACTAGTAGGAATTTGCAAGATGTGCAGGAGGTACGTCATTCATAAATCCTAGGCTGTTGGCTCTAATTGTATACAAAGACTACACTTTACATTGTATTTTGTAGGAGTGGAGTTATTTTAGTGGTCTGTTGTCAGAGGTACAAATTTAAAAGTAATGGCTGATTGGATTACGTTTTAATAATTATGGACCCAAAGCTTTTGGAGGAAAAGCTTTATTTGAAGTGACCTAATTCTCGCACCTTCACCTGTCTCTCTAATAGTTAACTGGCAGTCACTAACTAGTTTTTAACTGTTAGCGGCAGTCGTTGAGCTTGTGGTTGTCATAACACCAATAAAACATTTTACTTCAGTCCAATACAAAGGCAGCAGGTGATAGGGGAAGATTTCTAACACATGGTGTCGATTTTCAAAGGGATTTTTGTTTGGCCCACAGGCCTTTAAAACATAGTTTGTTAAACTGTCACCAGTTTGATTCTCTTGTGCATGGGTTGATTTTTAATAAAAGAGAGGATGGGAGCTGTTAGCCTTTTAATGTGTCTAGATATGTAAGGAAGGAATTAACACTGTTTGATAAAGCAAGACATTGGGCCATCATGTCGCAGTGTGGAACCCCTTAAATACCAGTTTCAGTAGCGCTGTCTGCTGCAAATTGCATGCATGGTATAGTGTTTATGCCGAATCATGAGATGGATATCAGCTGTGATTGTATTATCTTTGTTGTGTTAAACCGAAGCATGGGCCATGTTGTATTCTTTATACTTGAGTTTGAAATAGACCAGTCTGTTACATGTTGTGTTGAAGTTGTAGGCAAGTACAGCTGAGAATGACAGCACAGACTGACGATGGTCATGTTCAGGATTCAAGTCACCAATACTGAAACATGACAGATGAGGCATTGATGCAATATGCTTGAAGAGTAGTTTTTTTTTTTAATTTACATTTGCTAAAGATACAGGAAAGGTATTGTGTGCCCATGCACGTATTTCCATTCGTGAAATGATTCAGAAGCATAATGTTTTTAACAAAGGAAAAGGAAAAAAGTTGCCTGGTCATGAATTTTAACTGTCAGTGCAGACATCAAGCCAAAGCTAGAGTGTGATGGACAAAGAGTACATGATGTGTGATCTACCGTTCCCTTGACCATCAGGCACATTAGAGACATGTGTGACTTAAGCATTCAATCGGACATCATCAATCAAATGTTAAGAAGCCCCTGAAAAGATTTTGAATCCTTAAAAAAGCTAAACCAGGACAGGGAAATAAATAGCAGTGGTCCTCATTTAATGGTGTGGAAAGTTGAGGGAATTAGTGAACGCCATCATGTCATCCATCTGAACTTATATCAGGCTAATGATTAAGAAATACGACACTTTTTATATAATGGTGTATGTCTGCACTTAATGGCAACATAATTTGGCCTTTAAAATGGATGTAGGGAACAGGAGGTGGGGGTAAACATTGATAGTCTGCTACAGCTGGGCTTTTGGGCAACCTTCCATTGTGGAACAGCAAACTTAATTTACATTTGCATTATTTTAAACTGCTTTTTTAAGTCTCCTTGATTTTTAACATTTTACTAAATGTAAATATATTCAAAAGATAAGACTTTTTTAGATCAAGAAGTTTATATTTGAGAGGAAACAATAGCAGACTATGTCTAAGCAGCAACTATGCTCTTGTAATGTGTACGTGCGCTGTGAATGCTTTTATCCGATTGTTGCTTTCTGTTCTCTGCATGTTTTATATAGCCTTCATGACTGTCTTCTTTAGTAGCAAGTCAGCCCATGCATTTTCTATAATCATTTATGCCACTTGTTTCAGAAATCACCCTTGAATATTTGTCCCTTCAAAGATGAATTTGTTCATCGTAGTTTTGGCTGGTACAATTTTTGTTTTGAGGACTTCATAGAGTAATGTATTTGTGTAACATCAGCTCATCATGTTTCATTTGAAGTAAACCCTTTTATCATATATCTGCATATCTTGGGTTGTGTATTTTCTCACCTTTAAAGAGTAAACGGCTGGAGTGAGATTTGGATATGTTATTTATGTATGCATGTGTGCCTAATAATATCAACAGAGTTTGAAGATGTTACACTTTTCTTTTAGAGACACATGGTGAATTTCAGAGTAAAATTTTTAAACTGGGAGAAAATGTTTTATTATATCTGCTAATGCTGCAACTTTTACAAAAAAAGTATGTTCTAGCACTTAGTTCAGACACTAATCTTTGTACTTGCGGGCAGATAAAACCTGTGATTCATGCACAGATGTACATTGGTTAACACCTGTCTTGTCCTAAGTGCTTTGTGAAGTAGGTCAGAAGCAGGTGTTAGTGATGTATGCAAGTGCAGCAGGAAATCTGCCCCAAAGTTGTTACACATTTGAGACCTACAAACATTTTGTTTTCAGTACAAATTAATAAATAAAACTCTAGGTTACAAAAATGTTTACAAGTTGAATCTGATCAACATTGTACTGTTCAGTGTACATCTATACTGTGCTTTATCTCCCGTACCAAACCCAGACTCAAAGCATGTTACATAAAGGTGCATGAGCACTTGGAAGGGTAAGCATCAAATGAACATGCACAAACGCATAACCATTGTGCACATGAAAATGAATATGTCTGTTATCTCACTTAGCTGATATCGGACATGAGTCTACAGTGGGTTAGAAATTAAAGGTCATGTATACCTGCATCCATGCTCAGTATTGGTTCATTGCTTTTAGAGGTGTAAACATTGTAATTATGATTGTCCTGAGGCCTATTTAAGTGTGAGAGTGAGTGAAAGAGAGAAAGAAATTGGTCAAGGAGTACCATTACTTCATCTACATGTCAGCACAACACATTAAACGGAAAAAGTAACCTTAGAGTCGTTGGGGAGTAAGGTGTTAGAAATCGCACTTTTCTTTGGGCCATACTTTTTATGGGGGAGAGGGTAGATGCCTATCTCTCCCTCAGTGCTTTTCCTACCCAAACCCTTTAGTGAGTCGGGTAGCTTTGTCGACTGGGGAAGTCCCTGCGCCACATGGGTATCGAACTGGTTAGTCTGTGCGCCTCCTGCCTCAGATGACATTGCACTGACCAGTTTGCTAGCTGCTTCCCAACAACAGGTCCATTATTTTACAGTGTTGCTGGGAAAGGAGATTTTTTTTTAAACAGGAGAACCATGTTGGCATGCAAAACTTCATGGTGACTTTTTAAATGACAGAAATGATGACAAAGTCATAGGTTCTCATGGCGAAAATATGAATTGGCTGGTGTAGACAGTCAAGCGGGTACGTGCACGTCTATAAACTCCACCCAAGAGTTGTCCTTGCAGAAGGCAAGTGTAATTGGCAGTTAACATTCATATTACCGAAATCATTGGCTAAAAAGGAAAAAAATATTTAAAGCACGCGTTTACTCGATAAAATCTCTTGCCTAAAGGTAATGGCTAATAGATAAAAAGAGTCGCTACTCTGTGTGGGTTGTACTTTGCGACTGCCTCCCCTTGACTGCTAACCTCATCAGTGGTGGAAATGATAAACGGTAAGTGATCATAAGAGTGACAGACCGGATAGCATTTTAAGTATAAAAAAGACATTATACGACTGGTGCTTAAAATTCGCTTATCTTGAATCCATCCATTCGAAAACAATTGCATGAGGAGGCTGCTTCGGATCTCGTATAGAGAACATAAAACCAATGACCACAAATCATGGTCCCCACACTCGTATGACATCAGGAACCTCATTGCAAGAGTCAAGCACCGTAAGCTGGTCAGGTTTTTGTATGTAACTCGCCACAACACCTTGTGGAAGACTGTCCTTCAAGGTACCTGGAGGGCAGTCGGTGCCGCGGTGACCAGAGGAAGAACTGGGTTACAAACATGATGGAGTGGACAGGTCACCCTGTACAGGACCTCTCTATCCTCCAAAACAGGCGAGTGCCTGGCCTCGTCTGCTGCCGCGTCTATGTGTACCTCCCAACGACCGGTACCAAGGAACGAATGACTGAGTTTGAGTTCGAATCGCATTTCACGCTTTGAACGTGTGGGCGGACCGAGCTGCTAAAACCCTTTGATAAAAAAATAATAATAATAAATCAGTATTTGTGGTGAGTGTAGCAGACTGGTGGGGAGTAACGGGAGGCGGGACAATTTGGAGTCTTCCCCCCATTCCGTCTTTATGGTACTCCTTTCTGTCTCTCTTATACAATACGCTTGGTTCTGGCTGCTTATAGGGCTTTATCAGGTATGTAACACTTGCATTTCAATATGGTCACTTACAGTCTGTGTGTATGTGAGAGAGAGAGAGAGAGAGATTGGTTGATTGATTATTTGATTGATTTATTCTTCAAGAGCATAGCTCCAGCAAGGGTGTGAGCATCTGTCAAAGTACACATCTTAAAACTGCTGTAAACAATTTCGTTATAAACAAGACCAGTTATAATGGACTTTCGTACACACAGTCACACACCTTCACCACAAAATAACTACCCTCATACACCATCACCACCTACTAAACGAGAGAGAGAGAGAGATTTATTGGGGTGGGGGGGGTCTTCACAATTAAAATAACCCCGTAAACCGAGAGTTTGTGAGTGTTGGTGTTTGTGCACATGTTCGTGGAGGTGGGATGTGTAACTAAACTGTCTAAGGGGTAGAATTCTTCACAAAGGTCTTTTACTGCTTGGAAAGGGTTCATTAAACCAGCTGACCTCGAGTTTGGTATCAGCTACTTTATTCACTTGGCCCTCGACGATTCATAAACCCGTAGCTTACACAACTGGCGTGAAAGTCAGACGGTGTCGTCCACTTCTCCCATCCAAAGCTGCCAAACGGACTCGTGAGGACGCTCAACGCTCATCTGGAATAATTGCTTCTACTAATCGCATTATGCTTCTAAAAATAGCGGGTGCGTGCTGGGGAGAATGAGCCCCAAAAATCGCATTACGTCTCTAAAAAAAAAAAGTTTGCTTACGTAAGAAACCATTGATTTATTTGTCACCATTGTCATGGTAGTAACAGGCAGATTGCTAGAGAGGGTAAGAACTTTAACTGTCAGCTCATGATACAAAATATTCTTCAAATTATTGCCAAAGTATTGGTGATGTTATTCACTTGCTCATGTTTCCGAGATGTTCAGCTCACCCTGTTCTGCCACAGTTTTCTTGATGCTTGTTGTAATAGGAAGCACATACACTTACCTTTCACACGCACGACGCATATTACACACATACACCACGCTCGACGAGCCCCCCGTAGATGGGGATGAAGGTGAAGAGATTTCTGGTTGATTTATGGAAGATGAAGAACTCGCTGCTCTCTTTTCTAACTGGGCATGGAACCGTCTTGTTTCTTCTTTTTTTACGTCATTCTTTTCCCAAAAATGACGACAAACAAATGACGCACACAAGACGTCAAACACAAGACATCATTCACACACGAAACAATACAAGACCTGCCCCTCACTCATTACACTTGTTCTACGGGTGTTGAAGTGAGTGGCTGTATCTGATTAATCATGTCTTGATATTATGCTCGCGCTGTTACATAGTCTCCCTACAATACAATTTATTGCCCACTTTTTTAGATATGCTATCATATCTTTACATCTAGTTTGAAATCAGGTTGTCAAACTGTAATTATTGTATAAAACCCGGGCTGACAAGCAAACTGAGCTGTCATCTTCAACTATACCCAATCAACTTTTCGTGAAAATTCTGTTTTTAATGAAGTTTACACACATCACAAGACAGTTTTATACAAACAGAAGTATTTGCTCCACAACAAAAGCATTAATCCCAGTCAAAACAACCGGCATCATGTCATACGTGTAGCTAACCATGTAGTGCCGACGGACAAGGAACACGTGGCTTCATGGCAATATTTGTCAGTCATCACTTTAAAACAAAAATTCACATGACGAGGACTGGTTATGTTTTGTCTTGACACATTTTTTTTACACACTGGTGCTTAATTATTCGACTTACTTCGGTGCAAACATAAAAGGTGTAGTTGTTGACCAGATGCTCCATCTGAGACATATCTTTGTCACGATACGGTCTTGGAAATGGTGTGAACTTCACTTGTCAAGTATTTCCGTGTACCTAGACTCGGTGTTGCACAAACCCCAAGCATCTTTTAACCATGATTGCATTGGCGTAGCAAGATGCTCGGCTTGTGGGAGGCAAACTTCATGCTGACAGTGAACGACTTTCACGTTTTTGCCTCCTCGGTATCTTTTTTTTTTTTTTTTTTGAGAGGGAGGCTGCCTCCCTCCACCTTTCCTCCCCCACCTCCCGATTCCTACGCCACTGGATTGATTGGCTGCAATCAATGAACATCCTGGTACTAGTACTAGACACGGCGCTTGTTTCACAACAGGCAAAGTAACTTTACCTGGCAACATTTCTCCCGCGGATTCTCCAAAGTCGCGATATGATTGATCATGACGTCACTACAACGGGCCGATAATACCTTGTAGCTGGGACCGGGGCACCGGGGCACCGGGGCACTGGGGGACTGGGGGACTGGGACCCAGTCGGTGAGTAGGCAACAGGAAAAAAGACAAACTGGACTAGGTCACAGTTCAGTATCGCTGAATGGGATTCCATGGGGAGGTTTTGTTCCCAAATACATTTATGTACATTTCAAAAGTCAATGAACCAGGACAAATATTTGACACAATTTTAGAAATGATAAATAGTGTTGATGACAACGACATACTGAATAGAGAGAAACTGTACCTTGGACAGAAACTGACTGTTGAGCACTATTGCGAGGTGACAAGATCTCTGACAGCATATCAGCTACAACAACGACGACGACGACGACGATGATGATGATGATGATGATGATGATGATGATGATGATGATGATGATGATGATGATGATGATGATGATGATGATGGAAAGAGATAAGTGTTAAAGGACAACGTGAATGCAACATTTTTTTCTTTATGATCGGGTTAAGTTCATTATAAAATAATGATTCCCAAAATGTGAGTACATAATTATGCTTAATTTTCAAGATATGTCTTTAAACATCGCCATTCTCGCCTGCCACTAGGAAAGCAGGAGAAAATTGCTCTCCTATACTGAAGAGTTCTCTTACGCGCCAGCAGTGTTTGTAACAGCCAGTGTGGCTCAGTCAAAAAAGAAATCTCAGGTTGTTGTGTTCAAGAAGCGATTTTTTGCCCAGAAAATGAAACAGTTGAATTTGGAATACAGCCCTACACATTGGAACTTTATTTAGAAGCTTCGACTGAAGTTAAAAAAAATTAAAAGGTCCAAACTGAATTCATTCAACAGACTGGTAAGTAAAACCTTTCCACGACAAAATTTAATGAGCAACAATCATGGACATTGCAGTCTACGCTGTATTATTATCGATTCTCTGTTACTAAGTAGACTAAGTGGAGTTAATTCCAGTCGCCACCGCAATTCATTCATTCCACGTGCCATTCACCTGATCATTTCTATTGGCCGTGAACTTGTACTAGTCTGTTCTTTATCCACTATATTTAACGTTACTGGGAATGCATGTGTGTGTGTGTGTGTGTGTGTGTGTGTGTGTGTGTGTGTGTGTGTGTGTGTGTGTGTGTGTGTGTGTGTGCATGCGCGCGAGAGAGAAAAAATTATTCCAACTTGAATACATTATCTCCTTTTATATCATGTACATGTATATGTCTGTATTATCTCTTTTATATCATGTATATGTATGTATTATCTCTTTATATCATGTATGTACTACTGCTAGTATGAGCACTATTTGGAATTGCCCTTGGGGATAAATAAAGTGGTATTGTATTGTATTGTATAATTCCCCCATGTGTGTTATTGTTAATAAAATATAAACACATTTAAATGTGCGTTTGTCTAAGATAAATTCCTGTAATTTTTTCGTTATGTGATGGTTGATTTCCAGCATTGCATTTTTTATTTTATAATTACAACTGACTGCTGATGATGACATTTTTACAATTAAAAATATAAAATTATAAAAGTTTGAGACATATTTTTCGAAGTAAAAATTTATTTCTTCCTCATTTGGCTGCATTTACTTACTCGCCCATGTTCCCGTTTAAGCTCCTCATACGCTTGTCACCCTCAATTCCTGTTTTTAGCTATTTCGAGTACTCACATCAGCGGTGCCCTCACACTGTCAGTTGTTATTAGCATTATTAAGCGACTGATGATGTGTTTGTGACTGTCACACGATGTTACTTGTCACCCTCAATTCCTGTTTTTAGCTGTTTCGAGTACTCACATCAGCGGTGCCCTCACACTGTCAGTTGTTGTAAGCATTATTAAACGACTGATGATGCTGTGTCTGTGACTGTGTCACGATGTTTACTTGTAGACCAGACGGTGTGGAAACTGTCGATGTTGCATATCTGATGCTTGATCTTTGTTTAAGCTTTTTACCAGTAATCGTAGAAGCTCGTGCTGTTGTATAGTAAGCACTGCCGTAGGAAGAAGATTTCTTCGTTTTACTGAAACTCCAAGACTTGCCTGTACTTAATAAGCGACTGGATGACAATCCATTCTTAAATAGTTTGAACAAATTCTTGAGTGCGGTGTGGGGACGAAGTTTGAACATTCGAACAAAGCAGAGACCTGTAAATACAAATCTCGAAACAAAGTAAATCACTGGAGTTTGCTGCCATTATCTTTAGGATTTCGTAAATGAGTACAAACTAACTCCATCTGAGTGTCGAAGAGAACATTCAGCAACAGCAGGGTTGTCTCCTGGTCTATTTTCTTTAACCGAGGGTTGTATCTTTCCCCTTCAAATTCATCTCATGAAGTCGACGCTACTTTTAGAAATACTTCCCTCCCGTCACTTCCTGTTTTCTCGAGAAATCTAGGAGTGATTAAGAGAAAAACATTAATCTAATATTTCTCGTGCCTCTATTCGTCATAAAATTACAACCGGAATATGTTTTTGTGATACTGTAGTAAGATCTATTTCCAGCGATTTTCGCTGAGCGCGCGTGTTGTCCTTTAAGGTCAGCCATAAAAGCTCCTCAGGTGGTCACCACACGAAATGATTGCAGAGAGTCATCCCAGACAGTACGGAAAAAAATGTAAGGAGCGGCAACCAAATTTAGACTTGGTAGGTCAGCATCTCAGACAGGCATGCTGCGGCCAGAAGATAAAGCAGGGATCGGATGGTGTAGGCACTTTGTAGTCCAAACAGGCAACTAGCGCAGCTCACTGAGGAGAGGCTAGAATATTCATCTGTGGTTATTGAAGACAATGACAGCTTTCCTGTTTTTCTTTCTAGACGACGAGAACTTATAAATCACGCACATAATAAATGTTCAGAGATAAGTCTTTTTTTTCTTACATTCGCTTGCAGATAAATGCAGTTCAAATGAAGATAGCCAACGTCTCAGAGTAAATGGTTCATGTTGATAAAGGTGATGACAGCAATGCATGAATCCCTTCTTCAGATGTATGCTCCAGTGACAAATGTCCGTGAAAACCAAACATCATCTTAAATCAAGCCAAGAAACATTTACGCTCGTAAACTTCATCGTCTTAAGATTCGCATTCTGGTAGAAGCATCTCATGCTCCATGATCTGATCGTCTTATGCCGCCGTCACAAGGACTACAGGGGTTGTCTAAGAGGAAGAAATAATTGTCTTCACACCGGCTGAGGTGATTGTCTTCTTTTATCTTGTAGTTCAGCTGAGCGCTTCTGGCCAATACTTGGCGACAATCAAAGTCGCACTACGGAGCTCGTGGGAAGGGAGATAAGCAGCTCCTCGTCTGGTGCGGCGCGCGCAGCCGGCTGACGGGGTCCTCGTGGATTTGACAGCCTGATGACTTCCGGCTAATATCTGGCTGCCCGCGATCTCCATCCTCATCCGTTCCATTACGACAGCTTTGCGGAAATTCAATCAAAGAGAGCAGAATCTCTACGGGATGTGTGTCTGCGCATGCGTGTTGGAGGTGGTGATGGAGTATCAGAGGGTTGTCTATAGATCATATTCATGGGCGCGTGTTCTACGTTTGTCTGTAATGTATGCACGTACTAACGAAGTCATACACGACGGTTGTCATTCTTCATATTAATGTTCTACAAGAGTGCAACATTGTTTTCAAGAAGGTGGGTAAATACAAAAAAGCAAATTAGTAATTATTATTATTATTCATTATCATCCTCATTAAATTTCTCCATTGGTGGTCAGGCAGGTTCTTCATGCAACTACATTTGTATCATCCTCACTCCTACCTCCCGGTGTGGAGATGGGAGGGGCGGGCACTGCAAGGGAGGGTAGGACTACCACACCATTTGTTGCCTTTTCTTTGCTACGTTAATGTCAACAAGGTGCTAGAAAAAAATGTAAGAGGATTAAAATAGTTTACCATTATTTAATATTTGATTATATCAAGTTTTTACATGTTCACAGCAACCTCTACTTTTGACCTTAACTCTTTTTAACACTAGTTTCATCTTAAAGTCTCATTTGTTTGGTCTTTAACAAACTGACCCAGTATTTTGACTGATGATAAATGGGGAGACATTTTGCTTCCTTCCCCTCATAACTCCCCATTCCCCCCCCCAAAAAAAAAAAAACCAAACTCGGTAACCTTACACCTCTCTTTTTTCCTTGTTTTAATTTAATTTGAGAGAAGTTGGAGGAAAGGGCTCTGCAGTCAGACAGGAGCGAAATGAAGGAAAAGATGGAGATTAATGTCTGTATCAGGAAGAGAAGCAGAAAACTAAGCGGAATACTTTAATGTGGACAACCTCTGCGACTCCCAGCACAAGCACCACAGCGGCTAACCTTGCCAGACCAGCAGGGAGGTGCAGCTCCACTCCCCAGGTAAGACTTCATTCTTTACCCATCAGTCGATGGTAGCTTCGAGGTTAGCTTGTTGCTACACGGCAAGCCTAGTGACTAGCGTGTTTCAAGACAATTTTTGTGATCACCCTGCTTCCAACGAATCTCAACATAGAGGTCGCCCGGCTCTGTAAACAGCATCACATTCAGAAAGAAATTGCATGTGTGTTGGAGGGAGATGTAAACTGAGAACTAACAAACTCGGTGACAAACACTTTACCCCTACGTCCCAGGATAAACTTACGAAATTTAAATTAACGTCAGAAACGAGAAAAACTTATGAACCGGGAGGAAAATGAAATAAAGGGAGACCAGAAGGGTTCTGAGTTGACAGACATAATTGCCAGCCAGGGAAGTAAATTAGACCAGGAGCTAAGCCAATGAAGCTCATCGCAGCTGCAATGAGACTGGCTTTGTGCAGCTGCTATCGATGTGCAGCTGCTATTGTAGTGTCACACTTAGTGACAGTATTTGCCTCAATACGGGATGATGGACAAGCCGCCCACGTGACTCCCATCACTAACAAACCTGATTTTCTTCTACTTCTGTCACTTTCTTCTCCGGAAGCGGTGTGCGGTCAATGGAAAAGAAAGAAAGAAAGAAAGAAAGAAGTCTTAGTCACCCTAACCTTGCTCGACAGAGGTATGCCTGGTAAACAAAGAACATTCCTCTCCGCAAATAGTTTCTACAGCCATTTAACAAGATTTTTTTATAATTTCGTTGCTGTTTCCATGGCAGATGTGGCTTGTGTGTAATTTTTGTAATTCGGTATTTAAAGCGATTGTGTCTTACTTTGCACAAAGAAAACAAAATCAGGGCTGACTTTCCCTGGTGTGAAGGGAAGGTGTGAGGGTGTGCGATGTTTGGGTGGTGCTGAGCTAGTAAATCGTGCAGAAAAAAATTTAACCTAGTGTTTCTCTCTGTAGCTAAGTTCGGTTGCCTTTCATTTTAGTTGTCCTTCACATCCTATTGGCATTTCTGTCATCCACTTGCACGCGCACACAGACACACAGACACACAGCTCGTGTGTCACAGCTCCACAGACCTGTCTCATTAAGAAATCAGCAGGTGTCGGGTAATGAACTTGGTGGCGCCTGGCTTTGTCACCCGAATCTGATATTTAAGATCGAAGGAATAGAGAGAAAGTAAGTCCGGGGGAGGAATAGGGAAATGGATAGGAAGAGAAGGAAAGACGGAAGAAAGTAAAGAGAGAGAGAATCAAAGGTGTTCGCTCTTAAGATATTTAAGAAGACATTCTGATTGTCGTCTTCGATTTTTTTTTTTTTTTTTTTTTTTTTGGTACCTGGTCCTTGACATCTTTAAATTGTGGTCGGGTCTACGGTCGACATTATTTTCTCGTTGTCAGTAGTGAGGATATTACTCGGCCTCTTGCTTTCCATGTAGAGGGAGACAATTAGGCAGGTAATTAAAGCTGGTGAAGCTGTAGCTGACAGTGAGCTGTTATTCATTCCCTTGACAGACGAGACTGCCGATGCCTGTTGACGTGGGTCTCACTCTCTCTCTCTCTCCACTCATCCACCTCACAATCCACACATCAGAACAGGGGAGGGATTGAGAGAGGGGGAGAAAGTGAGGGAAGAATTGGGAAAAAAAAGGACGAATGGTGAGAGAAAGAAGGTGGGGAGAGAGAGACGTGGAGAGAAAAGTAGAAATGAACAGAGAGAGTGAAAAAAAAAGAACTGGAAAGGAAGAGAGAAGAAGAAGGAATAGAGAGAAAGTAAGTCCGGGCGAGGAATAGGGAAATGGATAGGAAGAGAAGGAAAGACGGAAGAAAGTAAAGAGAGAAAGAGAGAATCAAAGGTGTTCGCTCCTGACATTGGTAGTAAGTCCACAGTGCGGACTATTGACTGTCTAGTCATTATTTGGCGATGAAGACAACTACTCGAGACTTTTAATTGCGTAGAAAGAAAATCCGTTTGTGTCGGGTGACTGTGTGGGGTTTACAATCTCCCTTTCATTCATTTCTCTCTCACTCACTCTCTCATTCATTCTCTCTCTCTGTCTCTCTCTCACTCTCGCTCAATTCACAATGACAAAACAAATGTCAGGTGCGATCAAATACTGAACACGGATTGTGTGGCGCTGGACTGCTGTGTGTGTTAGTGTCGAATTTTCAACCACGAGAAAGACTTTTTTTTTAAATATGCTCATCTTATTGCTAAAATAAATAAATAAATAATTGAAAACCACAAAGGGCGAACTACTTATTAAATGTACGTTTACTAAAAAAAAAGTTTCAATATTCATGGCGTATTTTACTTTTAATGCTCACGAAAATTACAATCGGCTATCTCGAATTAAGAAACAAGACACAGTATATATACTTCAAGATCGCTTAGGTGAACACAAGCTTAATAATAATAATAATAATAATGTTCACAAAAATATTCCTCCTTCTCTCCTGCAGTGACGAGTACATTAACATATAAAATAACAGTCAGCACATTACAACACTAAGACATCAACCCTGTGGATTGTTCAATGAAGAGAAAAACCAGAACTATTGTTGTTGTTGTTGTTGTTGTTGTTGTTGTTGTTGTTGTTCTGTAGCGAGTCACATTTTTCACAGTCCAGATGTGTATGAGGCTATAATTGAGATGTACAACCCGCACAGTTCATCACTTCATCTGAAAGAGAAGATTAATCGATACTCAGGTGAGTCTTGAACATGGATCATATACCTGCTTCCATCGCCACCATACAGAGAGAAAAGACCACATTGCATTAAAATGCCAAAAATAAAAATAAAAAATAAATAAATAAAAAACACGGTTGGCTCTCAGGGTGGGGAGGGTGGTTGAATATTAAACACACACATTTCCATGCGCGTTCTTGTAACAAAACACAAATGATTGCCTCAAGGCTGTCCAGACTTTTGAGTGCGAGCTTGGTCTTCGACAAATGACAAAACAATGCACGTGCATTAGAGAGAGTTTGCGGACTCACTGATGGCTTCAAGCACAAAGCACGAAATACATTTTGCAGAAGCAGGTAAACGCCTCCGCTACGGTGCAGACATGGGATACAACGATACATGCAAATGAAGAGACTGGTTATCGACCCTCGCAACATCCCCCCTCGACACAACAGCACACGTAGAGTGTCGAGAGGAAGAACAAAGTCCACAGGCAAGGAAAACCAGTCCAGAACCACAAGGATGCCAACACAAAGCAGAAAAAACAGAGAGAAAGCTGATGCCCCTCCCTTTCAAAACAGCATGGCGAAGCAACATCACTCTCGTCAAGTAATTAACAAAAAACATAAGAATTTAAAGTGGCAGAATTTTTTCAGCTTCGTCAACTATTTGGGCAACAACCCAATTGTTTTCCTGCGTACTCATTTGACTTTTTATTAATATGGTTACTTTTAACATACTTTATTATATTGTTGTATATAGTTAAAGACCAGGATGAGTAAGTTTCGAGCTTTTTTAAGAGGAAACGGACACTAGTTGAAAGAAGAAAGCATCCGAGGTGAAGGGAAACCAAACTAATCACACGAATGACATCTGCAAGAATAAAGTGGCGAACACTTGTCCCAAAGCTCAGAAGGTGCAGATGAAGTAATTACCACGACTCGGCAAAACCAGAGGCGAAGAAATGTCAAGCATGGTGAGAAAAATCCCGGGTCACTAAAATCACTTAATTCAGAAATCTTCAAACACAAATGCCAATCTCAGAGATGCTCGCAAAAAGGATCTGGAGCCGGGAGCAGCAACAATAAATTTTTTTTATTTTTTAAACAGCAACAAAGAAAGCACATATGAAAACGATGGGTTGTAACTGCAGGGGTCCCTGGTGAGCAGAGTCGAGGCAATATTCGCTGGTTAACATCATCGACCTGTTTGACAGCCGTCAGCGGTTGGCTAAAGTCAACGACCATGTCCCTCGTGGCGGTCCTTTTGATGTCTAGATTATCAAACAGACAGCTTGGCGCCTTTAATCAGCACACCGGGAACTGGGGTACGAACCTGCGCACACATTCTAGACAGACGGCAGCGTCGAGAAAGTAGTTCGACAGAGTCTCTGCACGTTTTTCCTAGAGTATTAATACGCACTGTATTACTCACTATGACCAAACGATACTGTGAAGTGTCAAGACCGAGACTTCAGAGAGCCCTTCATCTGCAAAACTACTGTCAGTGCCCGGGTGTAGCTGTAAGAACATGTAAACATGAGGGACGAGGGGTCACATCACTTGCACAATCCCTGGAGCCTTACAGACATGAAACAGAATTAAATGGACGGCGCTGAAGTAAAGCAAATGAATGCTGTTCTCAAAGTGTTTGGAACACTGTCCTAAACTGTGCTCGTTACAGAAATTTGCATTTAGAGCGAAAGATTTATCATGTCTTCTTGAAAAGCAGCGGACTGAGCATGAAAAGACTGTGCATACATTGACCAGCTTAACCCTTTCAGGGGCCTCAGGCTTATACGCGGGTAATTTTAGTTTTTGTTATACATTTAGAGTTAAAAATAAGTACAGATTCCAAACCTCTTTAGTTGATATCAAGTTATCGACATGTAGCTCACTTCAAATACGTCCATGTGGCATGTCGCATATAGCCACACACACACACACACAAGATAATACAAATACACGTTTAATTAAAACAACAAAAAAAACGGATGTAACGGAAACAAGGGAGAGAACAAAGAAACTAATGGGCCGGGAGCAAAAGAAGACGCCTACCTGCCCAATACCACCCCCTCACTGTCTATACCCTAAGATACCACCCGCTCTGATGATCAGCACTCTGCTCGAACAACAGATTATCATCCGAAGAAAGTCAGGCTATTTATTCCACAGTCCTTAGACTCCTCTGTCTTTTCACAACAGTCTCCATTTTAGTTTCTTCCCTCTTCCATAACCGCCCCTTCTCTCCTCACGCGCCAACCACGTCAAAACCAACCAGATTACAATGATTACGTCAGATTATCATTACGCAGCAAACCCCCTCCCCTCCCCTCCCCCTTTAGAACTAAAGCTCGGACTGAGCCAGCATGCGACACGTGACATGGCAGAAATTCAAAATTTTTGAAAACCAGCAAAGAAATCTGCTCACAAAAATATTAGGACATTACATTGACAGCCACGAGCACGAACAGCGACAGTCTTGATGACACATCGTTTGTAATACCACCACCACCACCACCAGCACCACCACCACCACCACCACCACCACCACCCAAAACAGGTCATTTTTCGAAAGGTCTTCAAATTGAAAATTCCGGTCAATCTGACAACAAAGCTATTACATATAATTATCTCAAAACTAGCCTGAGTTCTATCAAGTTTGTGAGATACTGAGAGGGTTGCACACACATGTCACCACCACATCTAACTTGATTCAATGTAATCTGGTAGCAGTTTAACACTATGGGACAAATCTGTCCCTTGGTTCTCAAAGGGTTAACGACTGGCTCAAATTATTTGCTTTAGTTGTGACTGCAAAGTGTTTTATTATATAAAACTAAGATCGACTTCGTAAAGCAAACTTAGCATATAAAAGGAAAATATATTTCAGATGATTAAGATGTTGATTCTCCTCTTGCATCTGTTGTTGGTTTATTACGACGACTATAATAACACAGATAATTTTTACATATATTTTACCTTCATTCTATTTTTCATCACCATTGTCTGTTCATATTTCCTTAAAATATAAAAGGTTGGAGATCTTTAATAAGACCGTAGTGAACTGTATGTGGCTCACCGGGTCTAAGATACAACCAGGTACCAGTGGACAATAATAATTCACACTTTAGGCACATGATGTCGGAGTTAGCCTGTCAGAAGGAACTTGTAAAGTCATCTGGAACAAAAATGGAGACTAGTCTAGTTTCTGTAGGGAACCGTTTGTGTAGACACAGTTATTCACAACAATATCACTGACAAGTTATGGGGAAAACCTTGCGGTCGGAATGAGATTAAAAGTCGGTCTCACCATCTGTAGCAAACTTTTAACTTTGTGGCACCGTGTGGTCGGCATTAGTTTCAAGATAGAAAGATAGTGTTTCTCATCGCGAGGACAGGTGACTAAACTACAAAAGATCTCCAACACATGTCAAGAAATTTGCCAAGGGGGAAAGTTTAAAAGAGTACAGACTGGAGGATTAAGTAGGTAAGAAATACTGTGTTAATACAGGGTTAACATTTCTTAATTGCCCCAGTTGAGTAAACAGTTTGTATGTAAAAAAATATAACTAAAAATTAAAGTAGTTTTTGATATAAGGGCGTAGGTTTTTTTTAAAGTATATTAAAATTTACTTTGATGTGGACTTTTTCTGTGAGCGGTCAGTAAGACCACCCCTTCCCTAATATGTTTATAATAGGGTCTTAAAAATATGACAGTTTCAAGTGAATAACTGAAAACCCCAACATTTATAACCAGGGGTCTGACTGCAGTCTTTGGATGGTACAGACTCCAGTAAGGTGCTGGGTGATGACACATTAAACCAATTAACATTTTTGTCGTAAATATGTGGAGCCGGCTTTAGTCTAAATGCATTGAGGTTGGTAGACCTCTGAGTTTGTTTTTGTTTTCGTAAAAGATGGAGCTGACAAGAATGTCAAGACAGTAATCAACTGGGTGATGGTACCGCCATCTTTCTTCCACCTTTGTCGCACAGTGTGAAGTCGGTGTTAGTTCCAGTCTGGTGTATGTTGGCATCCGGCCAGTCAGTCTCCGATGTTTGCAGACTCAGCACCCCCACGGCCAGAGACAACAATAATCTCTCCATTCTCTGCATTTCCCGGTCTTCCCTTCTGTCAAAAATCGCACAGGCACACTCATACACACGCCCGCTACTACAAGGGCAGCAATTGCTTATCCCCCATCATTCTATCACTGGCCAGTCTACAAGTCCCTCCGTATTCTCCCCCCTTTTTTGTGATCAAAACCTTATCGATACGATGTCAGTCCCTCATGTGGTCCACGAGTGAGGGCCGTCTGGCCCGCCGGGCGCCAAAGGGCATCTCTCCTGGAGCTGATCTGACAGGCATCATGGACTCTTGTCCCAGAGGTCTTTGATGGCTACCTCAAAATCCCGCCTACACTTGCTGACCTAATCCTCCAGCAACCTTTCTCTTTATATTTCAGGTATAATCAACCGGGATAATTTATTTATCGCGCATAATGGCCCCAGTTTCTTGTTCACACTCCGCACCGGGCGGTCCCGGGGCTCAGCGGTTAGCGTCTGTCACCAATACAGTGAGGGTTGGCTGTCCTGGGTTCAGTTCTCGTCTCGGGCACGCTGTTCTTTCTCTGCATGTGGCATCTGTTTACAGGACTGGCTGCCTTGCTGTGATATAGTCTTAGATGCTGACTCAGGAGACAACACCAATTTCCAGTGGCAGGTCTTTTCGAAGATGATGACACTTTTTGTGGGCATTCCAAATACAATGACACTTATTTTGGATTCGAATTTCGAACATATTGGCACATCTTTTCAGTTCGCATTTCGCACAGAATGACACTTTGTTCGCATTTCGACCATGACACATTTGTTCTGCTCGCATTTCAAACATCAAGACACATGGTTCTAGTCACACTTGCAATATAATAACGCATTCTTCGTGTTCATATTTCGCATTCAATGTCATCTTTTCTGTTATGGATTAACACTATCGACAGTCCAACACTTTTGGTACGTCACAGCCTTAGCGAGGAGAGAGGTGGCTGGTGATGAGACTTGATAATCATAATTTGATGTGCAGACTGAAGAATGAAATCTTTCTAATTCCGTCGCGCATTTCACATCCATAGATTTCCATTTCTGGAAAACCTGTAGTAGGGGTACATGAAGAAAGAATCTTGTTGACAGAACATACATACATGCCCGCACACACACACACACACACACACACACACACACACACACACACACACACACACACAACTAATGTAGGAGCACATGGAGTGATGTCCATGTCGGAGAGGAACCAAGCACAAGGCGAGGAGGTTAAGGCTAACCTTTACCTTTTTCACGCGTAGCTGCTCATTGGCTGATTCCCGGGGTAAGACTCGTGTCCCTGATGCCGATGGTTGTTCGGGAAAAGTCACGTGGTAAAGGGTTTAACTTGTGAGCCAGGCTGGAGCTTAAGCTCGGATTTTATTCGCACCCACGGTTTGCGACAGAATCGCATCAGAGCATACAAGACTTTTATGTTGGCCAACAGAGCCTTTCCTCATGACCTGTGTGTGTGTGTGTGTGTGTGTGTGTGTGTGTGTGTGTGTGTGTGTGTGTGTGTGTGTGTGTGTGTGTGTGTGTGTGTGTGTGTGTGTGTGTGTGTGCGTGTGTGTGTGTGCGTGTGTGTGTGTGTGTGTGTGTGTGGTACACCTCACAGGGTTGCTCACTACACTACACTGGAAGGCAGTTCAAACTATTGGCATAATCGCTAGCAACTCAATGTCTTGTGTCAAGGGATTATTAAGAGTACAATCTTCACGAAAGTTATAAAGGACAATTCCTACAAGAAGGTACACACATCCTCCAGGGATCAGTGCAGAGTAGCAAGGAGAAGAGCAGACCCACCAAAGAAGCAAGCGCAAAGACTAAATCCTAGATAAGACTGTCATTCAGCAGATCCCCCGAGACAGCAAGGGAACCAGGGAAGATGGCTCGAGCTGGTGATAAGATCGTCTGGGTGACCCCCCCTCTCCCCGCCACTGATGTCAAACTAATGGGGAGACCCTGGCCAGCTACTGCTTGAAGCCAAGCAGCTGGCATTTTGGGACTCGGAAAACTCTCTTATTATTCGAGATGGCGTACCATCGGGGATGGTTTCTTTCGTATTTTTCATAAAATATCAAGTTGCGTCCTTTTTAAAATTCTTTGTCTTTGTTTTTTTTTAAACTGCATTAGGTCATTGATTTCAAAGCTGAGGAGGTCAGTGTCACTTGTTCAGATTCCATTTTGGTTTACCTAAGGTATTACGAGTGGTAAGATGGCTGATGGTGGCTTCAGCAAGTTCTGGTACAGCTTATAGAGCAATAAGCATTCTTCTGAATGGATACCTGCGCATTACAAATGGAGATCATCATCATCATCATCATCATCATCAGCATCAGCATCAGCATCATCATGGTTCATCCAGCAGATTTAGATCAGTTCCACTCCCCCACTTTGATAAGACAGGGTAAAGGACTGACTATAGATATACATATATTTATCGTTCAGCTGAATACTTGCATGTGGTAAGCCTCAGTTCTTCCTGTGTCAAGGAATAATGTCCTCAATCTACTTCTCGCAAAGACCGACATTTCACCTGCTTCCGTTTTAAATATTTGGTTTTCAAATAATCGAAAGTAAGGCTTATCTCTTATCGGCAATTTCATCGCTAAAAGACAGGCAATGAGATTGAAACTAATTTGTTCAGTTGAATGAAATGAAATTATAAATGTCTTCTACGGGAGAAGGATTACTTCCGTGGAACAAACGCAATTTGGCAGCTATAGTAAACAGATTAAGTGGAGATGACAATGAAGATGGACTGCCAGCTTGAAGACAGAAGCAAGAACGGAGGAGGGAAAGGGTGATAAAATGGCGAGAAAATGGCGCATGAAAGAAAATTAAAAACAAAAAAACAGTTAAGAAATGAAATAAAGAAGAAATAGGAGCAAACGGCAGAAAAAACACACAAAACAAAACAAAAGATGAAATGAAAGGACAATTTGTAAGAAACCTGAGAGAAACGAGAGGCTGGTGAAAACTAAAAAGTCATCAGCCTCTTTCTCGTCCTAGAAGCCGGGACATTTGGAGACCGTGAGTAGTGGGTGAAAGGGGTTCATCTGCCTTTCCTGTATCGACCTGGGCTTTCAAGGAAGACGTGCGAGTGGCATTAGGTTAAGCGCCAGACATTCAGCCCCAGCCCTGGTCCACCATCCACAGGCGTCAAGACGAGGCTCGCTTACACTCGCTTTCTCGGGCCTGTTGCGAGTCTAACTCGTAATGTAGCACTTGTATCCTGTGATGGTGCTGGTGCTAATGTAGTTTCACGAGTTTCGGTGAGACTTCACTTTGCCCGAAGCTAGTTTGATTACCTTTACCGACCGTTTGACGAGCAAGTAGGTAAAGTTGGTCATGGAGTAGGTCTGTGTCTACCACTACGACTAAGAAGAAGATAAAGAATTAAGATTGATTGATTGATTGATTGATTATTGACTGGTTGGTTTAAAACATGTCTTACCCCTAACAAAGTCAAGAAAAGCAAGAATCAAGCAGGTAAATACAAATAAAGAGTAACACAAGAAGAGACAGCCCGCAGAACGTGGGAGAACGGGGCAGCCCTCCATCAACGAGGGTCTAATCCAGGTTCTGATCCTGAAGTCGGTGAAGTCACAGACAGCTTTGCCGGTTCCTCTGACAATTTCGCTTTGAGAAGCATGCTGAAAATATTTTTTTCGACAAGAACATTCCTCGTGAGCATTGTGAAGAACTGACGAAAAGGCTCGATAAAGAAGATGCTGCGCATGAAGATGCAGAAGACATAGAAGCAGAAACCTGTACCATTATTTTATTATTTTATTATGTGCTCACACTACAGCGCTGCTAACACAACCTGAAAGAGCTTCGCTTATAAGTTAGTGCAGCTTATGGCTCTAGAACCTACTCTTCAAGTCTGCGTGGCTGATGTGACTCCGTGTGCCAGGAGATGCACGTGCAGCAGTGTCCTCGCTGACCGGGTCATCACGTGACAAAAAGCTGACTGCAGCTTGTCAAGGGCTTCATAGAAAATGTGTTTAGGTGCTCACGGGATTTCGAAAGGAAGATCGTTTTTAGCAGATTGTTTTTTTCTGATTTAAATACTTGTCGTTTTCTTCGATCTTCTAAGAGAATTAGAAAGCATCTTCCGAGCAGAGAAGAATTGAGATAAGGAAGTGATTAACTTCCATTGAAAGTTTTATTTTACTTTCTCCAGCTCATAAATATCATAGGGATCCATCTACGATAGACTGCTAACCGATCTCTCGGGCCAAGAATTTTTTTTAACGGGAGATAGCGAAAAAAAGCAGAAAAGCAAAAACAAACAAGAGAGATGATTAGGGAGGAAGTCAGTGGATTACAAGGAGGCGAGGGGCTGAAGAGCTTCTTTGAAGCTGCGTGACACTAAAAGGCCGTTTGATGTTGTCTTTGTCATGATTGTCCTCCCCCAGCCCTCCAATGCTACAGCTGTCTTTTTTTTCATCTGGAGGAGCAAAAGGTGAGCCTAGAGAGCGAATGTGATGATAATGAAGAACGAAGCATACAACGAGACATTAATTAGTTCAGGACAATCAGTCGCCAACAGCTGACACTAGTGGTCGTGTAGCAGGTTTCATTTAACAAAAATGAGCTCGAATTTTATTTTATTTTATTTGAGTTCCACTGTTGAGCAATCTTTTTTTCTTTCCAACTGATAACCGTGTAGCCTTTGGTCCTTACTGATAGTTCAGTGCTGACCTCGGGGATTTTTTGTGACTGTTCAGAACGAAGTCTCTGTCCTTTCGTCAGAATGTCGCGATGATGATGATGATGATGATGATGATGATGATGATGATGATGATGATGATGATGTCGTTTTTTAATTCACCAGTTTCCGCATCGCAGAGATACGCTCAATGCGCAGATATGGTGGTGATGGTGATTGTGACAACGGCGATGATTAGGATGATGTTGTACACACTGGGACTCGATGAACACACACACACGCACACACACAAATTACCGTCTAGGACAAATTCAGCAGCTGATGTTCACGCAGTGCAGGTGAATGGAAAGCTGATGATCGCGCATCACTTTGTCTGGCTCCTCACGTGAGAGAGGGGCGCTGGCATACTGATGAATGTCACTGGGTGCTATAAGTGACGATGGGTTTTCGATGAGAGTCATTAGGTGCTGACTGACGACACCATACTAATAAGTGTCATTAACAGGCTCGTCTGCTGCCCCTTCGAGACTAACGGAGCTCTTCTGAGGGCAGCACGTGCTCTGTCGGCCCGGTGTTACCACATCACAGAGCTCTGTGTGTATGTCTGCCTGCTTCTTTGTCTGTGTATGTCTGCCTGCTTGCTTCTTTGTCTGTGTGTATGTCTGCCTGCTTGCTTCTTTATCTGTGTGTATGTCTGCCTGATTTCTTTTTTGTCTGTGTGTATGTCTGCCTGCTTTCTTCTTTGTCTGTGTGTATGTCTGCCTGCTTTCTTCTTTGTCTGTGTTTATGTCTGCCTGCTTGCTTCTTTGTCTGTGTGTATGTCTGGCTGCTTTCTTCTTTGTCTGTGTGTATGTCTGCCTGCTTGCTTATGGATCTGTTTATCGTCTGTCTTCCATCATGTTGACAACAAAACATAAAAATAAAATGTTTATTTATAGACCACATTTCTTCCCTCAATGGACTTAACAAAGCAAATACACAAATAAACAAATAAACATTCAATTCCCACAGCGTGCATACCGACCCGAGACCAAAGCCTATCGAACAAACGGACACCAACAGCCATAAATGTAGGAGGGGAAACATGCACACAAAGCAGTATGCCAAATATTTCTCTGCCTTCCTATTTTGTGTGTATGTCTGCCTGCTTGCTTCTTTGTCTGTGTGTATGTCTTCCTGCTTTCTTTTTTGTTGGTGTGTATGTCTACTTGCCTGCTTGCTTATGGATCTGTTTATCATCTACCCCTGTATGTCTCCCATCATGTCTGGGTTTATCCAACTCTCTCTCTCTTTCTCTCTATTATATGTACACACGCATACTGGAGCATGTTCCTAGTCGCTGTTTTTCCCAAACTCATTTTATAGCCTTTGCTGCTGACACAGCGTTAAACAACAAGAAGCAACCATCCCAAACGAATGCATGCTTCTGCATAGATTTCTTTTTAGAGAGAGAGATAGAGGAGGCGGAAGCTGCTGATGTGCAGAATGATGATGTACCGGGTGTGTTTGTCATCGGTATGAAGCATGATGTATGAATCATCGTTATGTTCACCAGCGCGCAGAAGCCGCTATGTACCCGGGATGGCCCCAGGGAGCAGGACTGACAGGGGAGATAATGAACGTGCTGCCCGTCCCAGGCGGCGATTAGCTTCCCCTGCGTTTGTTCTCGCACATTATGAACACTTTTGCTGCATCTGTGTGTGTGTGTGTGTGTGCACGTACGCAAGCGCGGGTGTCTGTCTGTCCGTTCATGGGTGTGTAGAATATTCAATTTCGCGAGCAAACGGTCGTTTTCATGCCTTGTAGCTTGTCTGTGCGTCTATTAACCGCTCACTTGCAGGCGGTGTGACCCGTGAGTTCGTTTCATCAGCTGTGCGAACCCCGTGGCAATACACTTTTCAATTTCTTCCTTCTCTACCCTTCTTCATCCTAGACCCAAGGGGCAGCTGCCAGTCAGTCGGCAACAAGCATGAAAACGGCCTTCAAATCCCAGCTGACCTCAAGACAAAGGGCAGGGAGGGGAGAGAGAGGAGGAGGGGGGGGAACTTGCGGAATAACCGACAGTAGGGAAATGAGTTGGATTGTCTGCGCACGCCACATGTTTTACACACACACACACACACACACATGACATATATCTTTAACACATTCTATGTCCACTGACTGAGTTTTTTAGTCCCCTCATCCTCATCTCAACGTCACCTCCACGTCCTCTCATTGTGTGTTATTTGATAAAATTCACAGCACACATTTTGATGAGTTGTCCCTGTCACATCTAGTGAACAGCCTCCTCATCCTGAAGCCCTCCACCAGAGACTTCTCCAACGATACAGACGGCGTTGATAGAGCCGAGAGACAAGAGCCGAGTCTTGGTGACCCGCGTTGTTCAAGGTGTCTTACGTCGAGAAGCCCTCGCTTGAAACGACAAAACCGAGTGTTTTCCTGTGGTTACAGACGAACAACTTGTTTGATCAAAGTGTGTTGGTGATGCTGTTGATGCTGCTGATGTTGCCTGTTTTATCATGCAATGAAGCCCTCTCATAATCTTTATCCATCTTCCTCTCAAAATCCTCACCTTCCTCATAATCCTCATCTTCTTCTGGTTATCCTCATCCATCTTCCTCCTTTCCCTCCTCTCATCATCTTTATTCATCCTCTTCCTCTTCTTCCTCTCATAATCCTCATCTTTCTCTTTTAATCCTCATATATCTTCCTTTGATAATCTTCATCCATCCCTCTCCTTACCCTTTTTTCGTCATCTTTATTCGTCTTTCTCTTTTTCTTCTTATAATCCTTATACATCTTCCTCTTTTCCCTCTTATAATCCTCATAATCTTCTTATAATCTCTATCCATTTTCCTCCTCTTACTCCTCTCAAAATTCTCATCCTTCTCTAATAAACGTCCCTTCGCCTAACTGGCTTGAGGGGATGGCTCTCTGTCGTTTTTGTCGTGTTTTTGTATCTTCCGTCGTATTTTGAGTTTCGGCAACCCTTATTATGATGAAGTCGCCATCCTTGCTCCTCTACAAGACTGCTGCATGTTGAGGACGTCCACTTGGAACAGCCTGCAGCTGTTGCGGGATGGTGTTCTCAGTAGGGTCATGAAAGAGGTGTTGCGATCCGACCCCATCCGCCCGGTCTTGATAGACAGCCTTTTCCCGGCACTGGACGGACGACTGTAGAGGGTATTTCAGAAACTGGACATATGCGTGCAGACAACTGGCTTGGACAGTGTGCTAGTCCATGATGGCCTTTGATACTGTCTTGTTGGATTTGGACTTCATGACTTGCGCGGTGGTGTGGGATTCATGTTTTCATCAGTGAGCTTGAGCGTGTGCTGGCGTTCCAGTGAAACTTGTGCCTTCTGTTGGATGTTGCATTTTCTGTGGAGTGTATGACATGTTTGATATTTGTTGTATGGAGTGTATTCCGGCTTGTATGACATGTTTGATATTTGTTGTATGGAGTGTATTCCGGCTTGTATGACATGTTGGATATTTGTTGTATGGAGTGTATTCCGGCTTGTATGACATGTTGGATATTTGTTGTATGGAGTGTATTCCGGCTTGTATGACATGTTGGATATTGTTGTATGGAGTGTATTCCGGCTTGTATGACATGTTGGATATTTGTTGTATGGAGTGTATTCCGGCTTGTATGACATGTTGGATATTTGTTCTATGGAGTGTATTCCGGCTTGTATGACGTGTTGGATATTTGTTGTATTGTATGACATGTTGGATATTTGTTGTATGGAGTGTATTCCGGCTTGTATGACGTGTTGGATATTTGTTGTATGGAGTGTATTCCGGCTTGTATGACATGTTGGATATTTGTTGTATGGAGTGTATTCCATATGTTGGATATTTGTTCTATGGAGTGTATTCCGGCTTGTATGACATGTTGGATATTTGTTGTATGGAGTGTATTCCGGCTTGTATGACATGTTGGATATTTGTTGTATGGAGTGTATTCCGGCTTGTATGACATGTTTGATATTTGTTGTATGGAGTGTATTCCGGCTTGTATGACATGTTGGATATTTGTTGTATGGAGTGTATTCCGGCTTGTATGACATGTTGGATATTTGTTGTATGGAGTGTATTCCGGCTTGTATGACATGTTGGATATTTGTTGTATAGAGTGTATTCCGGCTTGTATGACGTGTTTGATATTTGTTGTATGGAGTGTATTCCGGCTTGTATGACATGTTGGATATTTGTTGTATAGAGTGTATTCCGGCTTGTATGACATGTTGGATATTTGTTGTATGGAGTGTATTCCGGCTTGTATGACGTGTTTGATATTTGTTGTATGGAGTGTATTCCGGCTTGTATGACGTGTTTGATATTTGTTGTATGGAGTGTATTCCGGCTTGTATGACGTGTTTGATGTTTGTTGTATGGAGTGTATTCCGGCTTGTATGACATGTTGCATATTTGTGCTGAGGACTGTGTTTTTGCTGTGTGTGGACGCTGCCCTGTGACGTGGAGGAGACGGGCCGCTACACACCCACATTTTGTCGTCATCTTATTTTGTCGTCATCTTATTTTTTGACGTCAGCGCCTTGAGCTGTCCACAGGCCAGGATTTGGCGCTATACAAGCCAACATTATTATTATTATTATTATTATTATTATTATTCATCTTATCCCTCCTTTTCTTCTACATCTCTTTTTTGTCATACTTTCATCCTTGCTTAAACTTCTCTTTACCATTCGTCTTGGTCCCCTTCGCCTCCTCCTCTGTCTCCTCCCTCCCTGGAGTGTTTCGGTCCTCAACCAGGAGTGGTGTCTGCAGACAAAGATGCCCAGATGACTGGACGTTGACAAGAGAATAAAGAGAAACCATCGCGGGAAAGGAGCGCGAGAGTGGAGATTGAAGGCCTTTGTACATCTCTGCACACTCCAGCCTCCGATCACAATCAGCAGAACTGGAAAATGTTGCCGCGGACCGCACTTAGCCAGGAAAAGATATTTCCATGTTTTCCCACTTTTTCAAACTCGCCAACCGCTTTTATAAATCCGCAGCTGTCGGAGACAGCAGGTGACAGTTGCGCGGCCTGGGCCACAGGCTGAAGCAGGAGACAGCCAGCAGAGGGAGGGAGAGATAGAGAGAGAGAAGGATGCAGGCTGGTGTTTGGAGGATGCTGGTTGTTTAGGAAGATTGATCGATACCCCAGACGTACGAGCTTTCAAACGAATGAAACCGTTGGTGGCGCGGCGCTTTGCTCCAGCAGGCGGTACCCGAGTCTGGGCGCACGGAGCCTGACATGTACAACAAGCAGATGATGGCTCGCGGGCACAGAATGTCGTCTGCCTTCTCCTCCGCTCGTGCGGTGTGTCTTCCGTGTGTCGCGTGCAGCAGGCGAGGAGACCCGTGCGACAGGCGAGTTCACAGGAGTTGAGCTCCTCGCCACTTCTTCTGGGATCCACGAAGCAGGTAAAAGTTTGCTCCTTTGTTGTTGTAATACTTTATCTTCGTGTCCAGGGGGTTTTGCTTTGATGTACCTGATTCAAAGGTAGATGTCGAGAGGACGGTATGAAATGATAAGTAGCTGATATCTGAGTCGTGGTTCGTACATGAAACCAGTGAACACAGCTCACAGGAAACTCACAAGATAATAATCGTCGGTACTTTTATCAAAACTTACAATTATCGTCTCCTTCTAGTTTTCAAGTTTGTTCCCTGTCCTCACCTGCAATTTATGGTGGCTCATAATTTCAGGAAAGGAGTAAGTTGATATTTATTTTGCTTCACTTGCCGATGAGCGACAGGAGATGAGTGTCATCAGACTCGCCAACTTGTAGACAGGAAATATTTTCACTCGATTCAGGATGTTTCAAAGTTTTCCTCGATTAATCGTTGTGATGATGACAAAGCCACACACATTTAATTAGTTCGTGCACACCTTTGACTGACTCTGTGTGTGTTACCAGTGAAACATGTTTGGTGAGCTGTGTGTATACCTGATGATGCAGGTGAAAACCCTGTTTCTCGGGTAAAACACGCTGGCATCAGCAGGTGTGGAGAAGAGACAGCTTAGCCTCGACACAGGAAAGTGCACTTTAAACGGAATGTCAGTACAAGCGGATCTTTCTCTCCCCCCACAATAAAAAATGAAAAAAACTGAATTTCTGTTTCAGGGCCATGTATTAGTGCCGCTGTCTCCACACATTAAAGTGTACACAACACCCCAGTTATGTGTAGTTTTATGTGTGGAAATAAGATAACTCATGTGGTCCGGATTATGGGGGCAAAAGTGTTTTGTGTGTTTCCGATGGGAAACGGTATCCCAGCTCCCACAGCACAGGCCGCTTCCTACCTACTGTCACTCATTAAAGTTGAAAGGGTTTTGCATGTTTACAGGTTTATTAGAAAAAATCCGGGCAAGTGTCAGAGTGGGAGGGTAATTGGTGTTTTACGCCGAGCAAGCAAATAAGGCTAAATCACGAGAACACAGCCAGTAACTAAGGCTATATCATGGCAAGACTACCAGCCATGTAAACAGTTGTCACGTGCATAGAAAGAACATCGTGCCCGAGACGAGAGTTGAACCCAGGACAGCCAACCTTAAGTGTATCCGGGCAAGTGTCAGAGCTAACGGCAAAGTATAAAGTATGTAAACACTGGGTATGGTGACGAATGTTACCCTTAGCATCATATATATATACTTGTATCATCATTATATATATATATACTTGTATAATTTTGTTTCCGCGGAACGATAACAGACACGTGTCAGTGTCTGGTAGACTGAGGGGAGGGTGTTATTCGTGGTTATTTGTGATATTCGTGTTATTCGTGGCTCATACGAGGTTCTGTCCGCTGACTGACGGTTATACTCCACGTTCAGACACATAACCGGTTCTTTCTGTTCCTGGAGCTTGCGGGGAGGTGGGGGGGGGGGTAATCCGACTTATTTTTAACCCCTCACTTCCTCATCCCCATCAACCACTACTTTCCGACCCATCGAACCCTCGGCTGATTTTACGTCTGAACGGCGCGCGTTTCGCTGCTGACTCGGCATGTTTTGGATATGTGAACATGTTTGTCTGTCTTTGTGTGCCTCGAGTGTCGATCAGCCAAAGATTTTCCGACATGCGTCACGAGTTGTCTCTTCTCTAGTGCTTGAAATACCGCAGAGGTTTTCTTTCACCCCCCATCACGAGATGAACATAGCACTCATGTCACAGCTCAACTGTACACTAGTTTTTCTCGAGAATACTTAGAGATAGGAAACGAAGGGGGAGATGGTACGTGGGTGTTGAAAATGCTGTTTAGGGTGAACTATCCAAGCAACCTTATCAATATTATTATCACTAAGGTCACACCATGATACATGAACACAGCATTCAACCTCCATCCACAGAGCCCGCAACACTAAGATGGTAAGTCGTTAATAACCTGTTCAAACATATTTTCTTTTTTATTATTATTATTCCTATGATTGCTGTGGTGAGAGAAAGATGCAAGTTAACTCGTCAAACTTACTGGGAGGGGAAAAAACTGTCACGACACCGCGCAGTGTATCAGTCACTCAGTCCTTTCAACACATACACGGAGCCTGACAAATACGTGTTCTTTCACACAAATTAAAAGAAAAGAATGATTTGCCTAACGAATCTCTCTGCTTTACTAAGTATGAATAAAAGAAGAAAACAAGAAAAATACACAAATGAAAAGTCAGTTAAAAAACGATTCCTACATCCAGATTACTTTAAAATAATAAAATCCCTAACCTTTGAGTCCTGCCTTTCTGAATATCTACAGGAATACCTACTCACCTAATCGATCTATATACTCCTAAACGCCCTACTCAAATGCCCTCCTCAACAAATTCTTTTTTTAATTCCTACTCTACTTGTCTTTCCGTCCTAAACCTCATCCTTCTCCTTCCTGACCAACTAACCGCTTGCTCGCGCTCTCCCACGTCATTTCCTTCACTTTTTGACATCACTCATACACGTCTTCCGAACAACTGACGTCATTCACGCTCTTTCGTTCTTCCACACTAATCCTTATAAAATGTAAGCTTAATTAAACGATACAGCAAATAACTAATAACAATGATACCTGACATAAACTCATGACGGTTGCTAGGAGAGAAATTGAAAATCAGCATCTCTCATTCATTTGTGCATTGGGGTCTAGTAATAATTGGGGTCCTTATCTCACGTATCATTGTCAGTACTCAGTAACATCAATGCCAAGTGAAAAGTACGAAATGTATTTTAATTGTAACCTCGTTCCGCTGGGGAGTCGAACCACTTCGAAAGGGTTGGGAGGACAAGTCGATCGTTGAACTTTGACTCGATTAGTGCTTCCAGAAGATCTGATCAGCTGAAGCAGACTCCACTCGAAAAGCTAACGTAAACAAGTCAAAGAGAAAATGGAATTTTTCCTGCCAATCAATATAGATTAGTATTTCCTCTTTTTTTCCCCAACAGATCTTTTCGTTTCTGTCCTAAAAGAGTGGGAGAGCAGGGCGTACCTGCTAAAGAGTGAAAATGAAAATATTAATCTTGCAGGAAATTACACTCTGTCGGATGCGCCAGACCAACTTAAAAGATAAAGTTTGGCAAAAAATAAATAAATAAATAAACATTTGGGAACTACACCTATCACACTTCTACACATCAAAGCAAACGATACAGAGTCCTACAACCGCTCAAAGCATCGCCGAGTGCTTCAGATATCTGTCCTACACTGGGTCACGTGTCTGGCACTAACTGAATTTTGCTGATTAGAAAATTTGCTGGTAAAGGCTCTGAATTTATCATGAATTTTTTTTTTTAAGTTTCCTGGTTAACTTTTTCTCAGCAACTGTAGAGTTGGCATATTTTTGTGCACAGCTTGTCACGATGACTTGTTACTGTCCCGCAGACATTTGCCTACATGTGTTTGTTTCCATGGTAAACGCTTTTTTTGTATTCTCCTTGGTGATGGCGTTGACGCCGTGAAGCAAATCTCTGTCTACACGCCGATCGCTCAGTCATTCGGTCATTCTAACCCACGGATTTTTCAATCGATTGTAGCAGCCTGCTTGTTATCGAGGTCTGTGAGAGTCGTACGCTTTCCCGACCCGTTAATTGCCTGTAATAATTTGTACCTGCTCTTTCCTCCACACAGCAGCAGCAGCAGCAGGAACAGATGGAGGCGTTGTCCCACGCATGGCTGCTCCTTGCGTCAAATAAGTGCCCTTACCTTAGATACGACAGCCAATCAGTTCCCTCGCTTGGCTTCAGGATGACACGTGAGTCAGAGCCGGACGTGACGTCAACATTAGGGCCTCTCGCCCGTTCGGGTGAACTGAGGACCAGCGACTGCTTTGCACGCGAGGAACACTTGTGTATGTCGGCGAAAGTTTCATACATTGAAAATGAAAAGGGTTGAAGGGTACACAGTGAGAGGATGTTGGTGGTTGTCTGTGTCAGTTTCCCCCCAAAGACTATAAGACACGTGGACCACCGACCCTCGCGCGGGGAACAGATTAGTTGCGATGCGCATGCGCTCGACTGGGGTATCTCCTCGCCTTTTCCGGTGTTCCTTTTGCGTCTTCTGATAGAAATCTCGGCTTCATCGTCACTATGGATATGACCCTTGACACATAAGTTGCAGCTATCTGTCATTCTGCTTATAATGAGCTCTTTACAATACCATCTGCCACGTTTTCTCTCGACAAACTGCTAGAGCTATCTTGCGTGCGTGCGTGCGTGCGTGCGTGCGTGCGTGTGTCTATCAAGCCTTGATTACTGTAACTGCTTCTTGAGCTGCCCTAGAAGTTTACCAAACTTAATAAAGTTCAGAAGTCTGCTGTACGTCTGGTGATCAAAGTAAAACAGAACCATGTCGCTCTTCTCTTTAGTCCTCGACACTGCCTGAGCTTTCCTGCTTGCATTTAGTATAAGTTGTCTGAGTTCTGCTTCAGTATCTTGAAAGGTGCTTGTACTGCCTAGTTCTCAGAATTTCACCAACATCCCTACCAGAACTCTACGGTCTTTGTCTGACCAGCGCACCCTGTCTACTCCTGTCACAAAAAATAACAATGACTACAAATAACGTATGGTGTCTTGTGTAGTAAAGTAGTGGAACTGCCCTCCTATTTATATCCACCACATAACCCGCACACAATCCCCACATAATCCCCACTGAGTCATTAAACGTGCGACGACTCATGTCTCTGCTCGTGCACTGAGCCAAGTAAACACATGTCTTAGTCAATGAGCAAGTCTACAAAGACAGTTTGCGGCGTTTGCTTCGCGCAGACCGAGAAGAGACGAGGGTTGTGGCAGGACAAATCGTGGCTCCTTGACCACGACAATGCACCTGCTCACACCACCCTGAACACCCGGCAGTTCCTGGCCGATAGAAACATCCCTGTAATGGAACAACCTCCCTATTCCCCTGATCTTGCTCCATGTGACATTTTTCTTTTCCCCAAACTCAAGTGGGTCATCAAGGAGACTCGTTTTGAAGATGTGGAGGTCATCAAGTAGGCCGTATCGACGGACCTGAGGGGTATCCAAGAAGAATCCTTCCAGCAGTGCATAGAAGCATGGCACAGAATGATGGGAAAAGGCATTAGACTCGAGGGGAAACCATGTTATTTCTTGTTTGGCATTGAAATAAATTGCTTGTGACACCAGTCCCGTTACTTTTCAGATGTTGCTGAGCGAAGAGCTTTTTATTTGTACGACAGAATGTCTCGGTGTTTAGCATTTCATTCCAAAAAATCGCTGTATATTCTGCCAAAGCATCTACTTTGGTACTTTACACTATTATTTGCAGTGCTTATTTCAGTGAAATTTTCCGCTTCATACATCTACCCCAGACAATCAGGACAGGGAACGAGCTCTTGTTAGTCCGAGTTCTAGTTCAAAAGTTACCGGTGGACAAGTGTAAGCTTCTTCATCGCAGACGAGTGATTTGTCAGCGCTGCTCCCCAAGTGTTGGTGGTCCTTGTGTTGTATTGTCTTTGGTTCCACTTGCTACTAGTTACAGATGCTCGACATTTTCGGCTTTCTGTATCTATTTCCGAAAGCATCTATCACCCAACTGCGCATCCTCATGAGTGACAGCGACAGCAGGCAACCCACTTTCTCTGTCCCCCCCCCCCCAGACACACCCACACACACACACGCACAGAGCACTGAGTGAATGAAGACCCTCGTTCGTGTGAGAGTGAAACGTTGCATGTCTTGTGTTAATGGGTTCGACAGGAACTGCCCAGAGGCGCCGCTGTCCCTTCTCTGTATTCATGAAACCCTAACTGCTTCCTGTCTTCCACTTTAGCAAACGAAATCTCGAAGGATGTGAAAAACAGTGTAATGACCACCTACACGTCAATTACAATTAGGAGGAGGATTTCGACAGGACAGTTTACCATTTTTTTCAGAATATTTGCTCTTTACATTTGTATGAAAGGAGAATTTAAACTAAATTCTGTGAAACGTAAAAAAAACAGAAAATAGAGGGAGATGGGATCAAGTCCCTTTTACGCCTCATTTTTTTTAAACTGTGCTCTTTCTCTCCTTCCCTCCGTCCATCTAATCATCTATTGAATTATCTAACTTTCCGTCTACCTGTTTGTCGTCATATTTTCAGTCAATATCCTGCACTCAGCGAGGATTAACATTTCGCAAAAAATCGTTAATTTTTGAAAGTTTAGCAAATGTGTGTGACAAGGTTGGTGCACGATAGGGCGATATTTGGTCATACCTCTCAGCCTCTGGCTACGCCCCTCATAATGAAAACATACCCATGCATCCTCCTGAACTCTGGATGTTGACTGTCTGTCATGCCTGCTTGGAGGTGTGTATCTCGCGAACGAAATGGAGGTTTTCGTCAGATTAGGGTAGACAGTATCTTGTACTGAGTTTTACTCACACTCATTAGAAAAAATTGCCTCCCAACCACACCCTTAAACAGCCACAGTCCTCGGTGACTGGGTGGACGATTTCGTGACTTCATCAAAGATTACAAAGTATTTGAAACCATTATCGTGTTATAACCCACCGAAGGTCCGAGACCAGACTGAACAAACTTGAACCGTTGACTCTGCTGCAGGTTGGTTATTGCCATAGGAAGTCCGCCCAACCTCGGATCCTTCAAGAGAAGTCAAGAAGTCAAGGTACAACAGTCGATAGGGAAAAAGTCAGCTTCTAGTCAGAGGAAGTCAACTAGACTGCTGATGAGTAAAGCAAGAGTATAACATAAAGACTTTAGCTGCTCTGGCATCTCGAACTACTAAGTTTCTTCTGTTGACTTGGGAGAAACTAACCGTTCGTCAATTATACCCTATAGACCAGCCATCAGAAAAAAATGACAAGATGTCCGTTAAGAGAGACGAAAAAAATGGGTCAGACAAATGAAGAGAAGTGCTAACCGACAAGAGAAAAGCTACACGAAAAATTTAATATCACGAGAGAGCAGACTGTTCAGTAGAAAAATCCACCTTGCAGTGGACACAGAGAGCTCAATACCCGACTGATTACAGTCATTCAGGTGGCTCAGTCTTGTTAATTGCTGGGAAAATAATGTTTTACGGACGAAGACATTTGAATGTGTTTTGATCAAAAATAGTTCCATTGGGAGCAACAAGAGAAACTAACAATGTGAAGATTACTGCTCGACAAATTGTGTAAATACCTTGTTGTGTACATTACAAGTTGTTGTTCCGGGTGGATGCACATACAAAGAGTTACTTTGATGAGGTTTAGTTTCCAGAGGAAAACCCGTGTCTTTGTCCTCCCTGAGAACTAACGATGTGTGCTCATGCCACTGGAACATAAACTTCAGTTTTCTTGTTAACAGACAGAGGAGGAAAACAAACACCTCACCTGTTTACACCTGGACGTGTCTTTGTTCCTTAACGTCGGGCTTTCGTCTTTCTGGTGTAGACTGCCGAAGATAATATGTGCAAGAATACACACACACACACACACACACACACACACACACACACACACACACACACAGAGTAATGAATCACGTTCAGAATTAGAAACTGTTTGATGAATTAATGGAAATTTTTTTCTCTGATTTCAGAGGTGGATGTAAGGGTCAGTGCACTTCACTCACACAATGGGCTGCACTTCTTCCAAAAAGCAACGCATGTCAAAGTCTGAAAAAGGTATGATGTGGAAATAAGTCTTCGCATGACTGAATCTCTTCACAGTTTGCTCGCCCTTATCCGGTTGTTAACCCTTTCGACTTTAGGGACCAGCTATTCCCAGTGGGGTTAAGTCAGCAACCCAAATCCCTCTGATGGGTAGAACAAAAACATGTGTTGCAGAAATAGTGTTAACTGGTGCCCCCGCCAGCACGTGCTAATGCACACGCACTCAAATACGGACACAGATGCACGTACTCGCACATAGACAAACGCATAGACACACGCACACACTGAGGCTCACTCCTATTTATGTCTATCAGGAAACATGGAAATATGTTGTTCACATTATTTGCCAACATGCACGCCTCCAACCATGCACATACATGCACGTTCCATTCCCATTTGTTTTTGTCTCCTTGACTCCGAACCTCATGCAAATTGTCGGGGGTCACTTAGCAGCTTTTTACACATGACCATAGTTCATAGCCAGGGGTATAAATCTGTTATTCCTACGGAGAATCCGTACAATGGGCTGGGTGTGGTTAAGGTCTGGAGATGTGGCTCTACTATTGAGTATTACTTCATGGAAGTCAAATCATAAGTGTGTTGGGTAATGGTTTGACCTGTAACCTCCTCGTTGCCAACTGTCAGCATTTCCCAGAATTGTCCCGGCGCAGTCGTTCCTAATGTAACTCTCAACTTTTCTTTTGAAAAAGGGATAAAGAAAAAATGTACGTTGACCATAAATCAATTCGGAAAACTATAGTTTTCTTTGTCCACGGTTATTCATTTCTCATGAAAAATGTACCGATGTCGTGGAGATGATGTGTGAAACATGTGGGTCGACCCACTCTCAGATCTCTGGCTCACCATTATCAGATTTCTATGCTTGCATTTTCCTGAAACTTTAGAAACCTTTGTATATTAATGGACTTCTGTGAACTAAGTGCAAATGTCAGAGGTGTCATTTTTGGTAAAATTTATGATTTGTGTAAAGTCTGATAAATGGTTACATAAGCTGGACAAGGGAAACCACTCTGTCAGGGCCCGCAATCCTTGACAGGCGGTGCGCTTGGAAGCCCGTTTGTTTCTGCAGATTTTTTCAGTTTACGAACTTTTCCTCCTGTCAGTGATGAACTAGATTTAAACTTTTTTTTCCCCCATACCGAGTTTCTCATTTCCATATTTTTTTCCAAGTATGATTCGTTTGTAACCGTTGTAAGATCTCTCAGCATCTGATGCGTAGGCCAGACTACAGACAAGCTTTACAGGGGTTTCAGTGTGTACAGTGTTTGTTTATCGAGACTAATGAGTATGTTTTAGCCGGCACAGTGGAAACCACCATCTTGACAGTTACCGCCGATTTGAATAGCTAACTGTTCGATAACGAACCGGCCGTCCTGAAACGACAGAAGAAAGCAGAGATTTGACACAATAAAAGAACAATGAACATGGAAGTGATGATGATGAGGAGGAGGAGGAAGAGGGGAAGGTGGAGGAGGATTACATCTTTGTAGTACAGTTCTAAGCCCAAGACTGAAATAGAGATCCGAAGTAATTTTGTCAGTTGTTTCTCCACAGAACCAGTAGAGTGCGAAAATGTCAAGAAATGTCTGACCAGGAAGAGTAGGACTCCCTCCATGGTATGCATGAACGAACAATACCCTGTGAGCCACGATATTCCCCAGTTTCTGGTTGGCTGTCCACGAGACAAAAGGCTTCTCGGCCTGAACTGGGCAGGGTGTGAGATGACAATTACAGACTGGGTATGAGCTCGGTAACAGATGTCTTCGAAGCTGGCGGCTGGCTATCCTCAGACATGGCAAGTGCAGGTCCTTCTCATGTCTGCTGCAGGTGTTGAATCTTGCAATGTTCTCCCTGTTACAAGTGTCTTGTAGCGATGACTGAGCCTGGGGATGGCAGCAGCTTGTGCTATTTTTAGCCAGCACCGCCGCCAAACAAACAGCTTTAGTCCTCGTGGGCGTCTTCAGCTTCTGCGGCAAACTATCGACTTCTTTGTTCTGTTTATATATCCGCACGCTTTCGGGTATCTTGTTGTCGTAGACTCTCTGACCTTTCTATCTGTTCTTGTCTTGCTGCTCATGCTGTGAATAATCGTTTCTTGGTATATGATCTTGTTTGAATGTCATTGTGTTCAAAACTGTGTCTCTATATGATGTGGTGTCGAGGTAATGGACGTGTCCATTGCGAATCCTTGGTCCTGCCCCATGTCTATACACTGAACCTGACAGCGAGCTACGTTCTCTTGGTATTTATGTAAATCACTTGAATTCTTTGTATTCATATAGCTTTGTCTTTTTTGTGTCTGTATAGTTTCGTATTTTTATATCTGTATAGCTTTGCTGGTCCGGTGGCGCAAGGGTTAGCGCCTGTCACTATAACAGTGAGGGTTGACTGTCCTGGGTTCAGTTCTCGTGTCGGGCACGCTGTTCTTTCTCTGTTTTTTCATCTGTTTACAGGACTATCTGTCTTGCCGTGATATATCCTTAGTTGCTTGCTCGCCGTAAAACACCAATTCTCCCAACCCCCCCCAAAAAAAAAAAAACCCCACCCACACAAACACACTATATAGCTTCGAATTTCATGTCTGTAAACTCTGCATCTGTATAGCTTCTTATTTTAATGTATTATATAGCGTACTTCTTTGTGTCAGTAAATATTTTGTCAGTTTCTGAATCTATAGCTCTGTATATTTGTATCTGCATATTTGTATCAATACATCTTTGTAGCTGTGTTATAACGTGTTGTAGTAAGTGAGTGGACACTATAATATTAATATATAATAATAAGATTAATACCGTTACAAAGATACTGCCTGTTGGCTTGTATTCTTGTATCGGACCACTGTCTTTTACTCAGGATCGTATTCCAGGCATCTCACCTTCAGGTTTAGGTATCTTAACTCGGAAGCGGGAGCCGATGGTAGAGGTGTAACACAAGTCTTAGAGGATTTCTCAGCAAGTCAATCCATTTAGTGAGACTTGCGCAATGTCGGGGTGTTCACGTGCATCTTGCAGTCAGCGCGCGCACGTGTATGTAATTAAAAGGTGTGTACCATGCAAATAGGAGTGAGGGAACGATGAAAGAAATCAAAAGGCAGGTGTTTATCTGAGTCCTGCCTGTATTCAGTTGTCTGCGCTGTCAGTGTTTTTAGATGGTGGGTGATGGGGGTGAAAAATTATTTTGTAACCTTCTTAAAGAACTGTTTGTATCATCTTATGAATGTCTTGCAAAATAAAATATTATAGTACATCCTAGCAGGAAACTGGGCTACTTTTTCATAAAATATACCCACTTACCTCCTTAAAGAAACAAGAAATAATTTATTAAAGAGCTTTACCTGAAGGGTTCTCGATACGCCATCATGTGGCGCAGGTTTAAACTGTTCAAAGATGTTTCCACGGATCTTACACTTCCTGCCAAGTGCTCCCCGCGCTCTGCCTCCCCCTCGCCTCCCCCTCGCCTCCCACCTCAAGAGATCGAAGTACTAAGGTCTGACACTGCGCCTCGCTCATCGATCTTTCTCGAACCCCCTCACACCGCCTGATCAAGAAATTGGCACCGCCCTTACCCTTTCTAAACCCACCCACCCACCCACCCACCATCCGCCTGGTGCTGCAGCAGCAGATTTATAAATGGGGAAACATGGAACCGACCGCCAGCAAGGCCGAGCCTCCGAGTCTCAACAGCATCTTTCTGGAGCATCTGTCCTGTGCAGTCGGGTCCTTCATCAGGCAGACACTGTCGACCTGCAGCCAGCAGCACGAAGAAACTGTCAACCCTGGCAGAACATTCGAGAATCGTGAGATCCACGACTTGAGTTGTTCGCAATAATTCCCTCCCTCTCCACACATGCTCCTCCCTGTTGTCAGGCGAGAACTTGACTATCAATGGCTTCAGATATATACCTGCCTTCGTTGATTCAGTCTTGCTCGACAATATTGTGGCTAATCAGTGTCTTGATTCTTCTTTTTAGTTTAAGATTTTTTTTGCGATTTTATAAGCTTAGTAATCACAAGTCTTGAGTGCTGGAGGTAGAATATTGGAGTAATATAACCGAATGTCACACCAATTAATAACACACAGGAAAGTAATGTAAATCAGTAACACTAGGTTGTCTGTAATGTCTGTAATGTCTGTAATGCATACAAACATGCCAGTAACACAGTGTAATGCAAGATCATGTCAGTGATACAAAATGAACATCATGGCAATAATATCACCAGTGGCCTGTCAGTGATGTGGGCGAAGGTGGTGAGAGTATTGCAGTCTCACGCCCCAGTGACAGCTGGACACAGTTCAGTAACACAATCCACTGACATCCTCCACCTTCCACAAATCCATTTCCGGTGTTTAATGGGAACTGAAAGTGGAACACTGGAGCCGAGAAAACAGTCCAGACATACAAGGACTTCTACTGTGGGCTTCCATCAGCGACAAGCAAACAGCAGAGACCAGTCCAACAACAACAACAACAACAACAACAATATAGCTTGACTCCAATACATTTTGTGGTTTTTTTCATGGACTATTCGAGACATATCTCTACAAGAAAATACGTTTTTATTTATTGCACATTAATTTCCATTTCTTCCAGACAAACACTTCTCTGTGTATGGAATAATCTGTTATCTGTCTCGCTCTGTGTCCTCTGATGTACCCTGGTTTGTTCCGGTGGCCGCCCGTTAGTCCTGGGGTTAGTTGCACGACTTATTTCTAAGGCTTAAAACTGATTTCGAAAGGTTGGTGGATCAACAACTAAGTACTAAACACTTAGAAATCGTCACCCGGAAATATTACCTAACACAACGAAGTGCTTTAAATGTTTTAAAAAGCAAGTACTGAAAAATATTGTTAATATCATTTCAAGTTTGGGATATCAAGCAAAGGTATCGCACTTGCAACCTGCCATATTTGGCCACCATTGGTAATTTGTGAAAGTCCTGCAGGAACATGAAGCACGACTCTACTTCTGCAACGTTTGCGTGGCCAACAGAAAAAATCATTTCTCCATGAATTCCTCTTAGTAATTTGGATAACTGCTGAATTTGTGTTTTTTTTTTATAAACCAACTCTTATCGTAGCAGGCGGTTATAGTTACTCACCAAGTCTACTAAAGATCAACGAATCTTGTTGGTCTTCAGTGAGATAAACTTGCAAGGGTCTCGAGTCCCACATAATCTCAAGGCTTTTTTTCTGGTTCGTTTGCGACATCTGATGTAATCCAGCAGAGTTGACCTGATGATGGTGCACGAGCTTTCTTCACATCGCATCTTCTGAATCAGCCTTTATTACATCATTGGCGTGTGCTGCCTCTGTCCCTGTATGGGCACACTAGGCCGCCTTGCCTCTCTCAACTGCTGCTTCCACTGGTTTTCATGCAGCTTCATCTGATAAAGTTTTGTGAGAGTGATTTTTGTGAACATCAAACCTGACAGTTTGTTTAAAGATTCCACATCTCCTGATACCACTATTACTCCAGTGTGTACTTTGTGTCCATAAATCGCTATCCAAACTGTTCCCATTTAATTTTAGCCCACTTTCTGAATCGACAGTCACCGGGTGTTTTGAATCGACTTAAATCTTTTCTCTCTCTCTCCTAAATTATTTTTCAATCCTTTACTTTGAATTGAACGCAACAGTGGCTGACTGCGGCCATGATCATCTTTTGACGCCCCGGGTCGAAACTCGCTTGGGTAGTGAGTTTCAAGCCATTTTTCGCTATTTATTTTGCATATTTTTTTTTATTAAAACAAGCCCATCATTCGACAAAAAAGAACAAATATTATATATTTTCACATATTTATGTTCAAAACACTATAAAGAAAATGTATAGTTTGCTGGAAAGGAAAGGAATTTTCACAAAACTACACAATCCCAGCAGCTCAGTCCGTTAGGAGTACCTACCCTGAATTGATATACGGGTACTGTGTTGTTGCAGCCATGAAAGCCGCGTTGCTGATTCAGCGTTGGTACCGCCGCTACATGGCGAGACTGGAAATACGCCGCCGTACCACCTGGAACATCTTCCAGTCCATCGAGTACGCTGGAGAGCAGGACCAGATCAAGGTGAGAATGGCTGCTGACTGGCACTGACCAACCCTGTGACACATTTACCGACGCACAGATAGACAGAAAGAAGACAGAAAAAAATAGAGAAACAAATGGAGAGACTTAGGTATGAGGCAATACAATTTACACGCTGACAGAAAAATAACCAACAAGGATAACATCACTGATAACCTACAGTTGCAGACTGAAGATGTTATCCTACAAAAAAAAATATTTCACAACGTTGTAAACTCGGTTGAAGTTATATCATTCATCTGCCTCTTTCGTGTTTTGCAGTTTTTGTTGTTGGATGTTATTCTTGAGAATTTTGTGTGGTGTCATAAGAAATTTAGTTTTCACGTTTTCTATGATTTAACCATCTTTGTCCAAAAAAGTCGGTCCGGTGGCGCAACGGTTATCGCCTGTCACCAATACAGTGAAGGTTGGCTGTTCTGGGTTCAGTTCCCGTCTCGGGCAGGCTGTTCTTTTTCTGCATGTGGCATCTATTTACAGGTCTGGCTGCCTTGTCTTGATATAATCTTAGTTGCTGGCTCTGCGCAAAACACCAATCCCCCCCCAAAAAAAAAGTTATTGAGTCTAATATTGATATAGTGAGACTGGAAAAAACTGATTTAAAAAATGAACTTGTAGGAATGTTGACGTGCATTCTGATAATGGACGGGAAATGTGAGTGTCTCAAGTGAAGACAGTCCCAAACATGCCTGGGTGCTTGTTTCTTTCTAAACCAACACGCATCTCGGTATCTGTCATCGTCTGACCTTTAGTAGAAAAATACCTTTCTGGTCAATCACTCCCGGCAATTATAAACATTGCCTCCTCCATCATTCTCAACAGATGCCTACGCAGTAATACACATACCGCTTCCGCTTCCTTCTGTATATTTTATTGACTTTTTTTGTACCCTTGAAATGTTGTCACTCTGGTTCCAATTGAACCTCATCAAATCTGGTGGTACGCAGGAAGCGGAAGTTGGAATTCAAATTTGAGTTGAAACATTCTCGATATTACATTTTGATGATAAGATAACGTGAGCCCGCATCTTCCCACCGAGCCTCGTCTGAAGCGTGAGCTGAATATTTTCAAGGAGCAGTTTGATGACTTATGTTGTCACTACAAACCACATACATTGCATGAGGGAGAAGATGAGGTCCTTTGCGGGTCTATGAGGCAACATTTTATTTTTATAAAGTATACAAATTTAAAACCTTTGAAAGATGGAAATTGCAGATCTTAGAGATTCCGCATTGCTATACCAGACAAGAATTTCAATGAAATGTAAAAAGAAACAAAAAACTAAAGAGATCTTTCCGATCCACAGCTTCGCCACCTCATAAAGTCACGTGATCAGACTGAGTCCTTCTTCCTGTGACACGCTACCCATGGGTTAATTCAGCTGGGCAATAAACAGTGGCGTAGGAACCGGGGGGGGCAAGGGGGGCAGCCGCTTCCCCCCAAGAAAGATGCTGGGAAAGCAAGAATGTGAACGTTATTCATTGTCAGCATGGAGTTTGACCCCCCCCCCAAAGCCGAGCATCTTCCTACGCCACTGATAAACGCTAGTGAATGATGAATTGTGTTGAATATTCATGTCTATTACTGTAAAAATTTCACGGAGGAGGATCACAAAAGGTTTCCTCCCTGTGTCCATCTTCCATGCAAACCCTTGCGCCGGTTGTAATCTGCTGCAAGGTTTTCAACTCGTACAAAGGTCTCAGTAATGAAAGGGTGGATTGTAGAAAGTTTTATAAACAGATTGAACGGCTGAAAGCTTATTAACAGAGGACTACTTAGTCACTAAAGAAGATATATTAACACAAGAATAATTAATAACGCAGGATGAATCAGCAGAGGAAGACAATGGCAAAGAACATTTGCCAACTGAGAAAAATTAACAGGTTTTTAAGAAAAGACGACATCAAGGGAACAAGACTTTTCACAGATTGAGTCCATGCGATTGTTTCCTATTTACTCCACGTGATGTTTTCTATTTACTCCACGTGATGTTTTCTATTTAGTCCATGTGATTGTTTCCTATTTACTCCACGTGATGTTTTCTATTTACTCCACGTGATGTTTTCTATTTAGTCCATGTGATTGTTTCCTATTTAGTCCATGTGATTGTTTCCTATTCAGTCCATGTGATTGTTTCCTATTTACTCCACGCGATGTATCCTATTTACTCCACGTGATTGTTTCCTATTTACTCCACGTGATGTTTTCTATTTAGTCCATGTCATTGTTTCCTATTTAGTCCATGTCATTGTATCCTATTTACTTTACGTGATGTTTTCTATTTAGTCCACGTGATTGTTTCCTATTTAGTCCATGTGATTGTATCCTATTTACTCCACGCGATTTTTCCTACTAAGTCCATGTGATAGTTTCCTATTTAGTCCATGTGATTGTTTCCTATTTAGTCCATGCGATTTTTTCCTATTTAGTCCATGCGATTGTTACCTATTTTAGTCCATGCGATTGTTTCCTATTTAGTCCATGTAATTGTTTCCTATTTAGTCCATGCGATTTTTTCCTATTTAGTCCATGCGATTGTTACCTATTTAGTCCATGCGATTGTTACCTATTTAGTCCATGCGATTGTTACCTATTTAGTCCACGCGATTTTTCCTATTTAGTCCACGCAATTTTTCCTATTTGCTGCATTTATTCCATTCAGTCTCTGTGCTGCACACGATTGTACCTGCCTCATATTCTCTGTATAATTCTATTGGAGGTGAGCTAATTTCAAACAACAAACTGTTCGCCGTAAGACATTTTTTTACATATTTTCATCATTCAATGAAAGCAAACTACATACAGAAGACATTCTTTCAGCTATGTGGGAAAACATTTGAACTGATCCTGTAAATCTTGGTGCGGCAATATGGCTGCCTGGCGTGTATCCAACGGGCCGTACTCGTATTACAGTCTGCTGGGGCCAAGAAAGAGAAGCACCCTATTAAAATGTACCCCATTAAAAGGAGATGTAAAGAGGTGAAAGAGCCGCCTCTGTTTACACTAATCGTTTTCTGTGGAATCATGAATTTACGACTCCGTTCTCGAGCGGCAGAGGCCAGTCAATGACCTGTGAGGCAAGGGATAATTATCTTGGGTAACAAAGCTAGTTTGATGGGCCTGCTGGCCTGTCTCTACACCACTAAATGTCAAATAAACCAAAGCCTATTAGACGCCATCATTTTCATGTCGAGGACCTTCACAAGATTCTCGCTTCCTCAAACCAAGACTTTCTTTCAAAGAAGTTTGAACAGATTCGGGCCTGGGGGCCATAAATCGCAGGATATCGACCTGAGGATGTTTCTACCAGCTGTGTGGGTTTTCCTTTTTCTCTTTTTTCGTTTTTTTCTTTCACGTCTACTTTTCCTTTTCTTAGATTGTCTCTGGGGTCTGTCTTTCTTTCCATCTTGGTTCTTTTTTTGTTTCTTTCTTCTTTATGCTTCTTTTCTCTTTCCTTCTGTTTTATTCTCGGGTTTTTATTTAATCTTTTTCTCTCGGCTGCTTTCTTGGATATTTCTATGGGGAGTATTAGTTTTTCCCCTCTGTGTTTTCTCGTGGGCGAGGTTTTCCAAAGTCAGTCGGGTACACAGATTGTGGGTATGTACTCTAATCGTATCTAGTAAAGTATGACAAAGGGAAATGTTTGAATTATGTATGTTGGACTGATTTACCAAGTGATTGTTGCTTTTCTTGAGTTTTTGAGCTTCTTGCTCTTCTTCTCCTCCTTTTCTTCTTGTTCTTGTGTTTCTTTTTATTCCTAATTTTGCTGTTGTTTTTGTGTTTTGCTTGTTCCTGTACTTACTCTTCTTAAGATTTGTGTTTTTTATCTTCGTGAGTTTCTCGTTCGTGTTGATTTTGTTATTGTTGTTCTTGTGTGTCTTTTTGTATTTATTTTTTTTGTTTATTTGCATTCGTGTTTTATTTAATTTGTTTCTCGCTGTTCTTGTTCTTTCTTGTCTTATGTTTCTTTTCTTCTTCTTGTAACTGTTCTTCTTGTTCTTGTGTTTCTTGTTCTTCTTGTAGTTCATCTTATTGTTTTGTGTGTGTGTGTGTGTGTGTGTGTGTGTGTGTGTGTGTGTTTGTGTGTGTGTGTTTATTTTTGTTCAAATACAAATGATCTTTATTAATCTTTTTCGTGATGTTGTTTTGTCTGCCAATGGTAGCATGAGAACATTATATACACATTAGAACAGGCTGTAAAAAACAACATAAGCTGACTACATCCAATTCATCTGTTTTTGAGTTTTTTGTTTTTCATGTTCCTGTTATTTTGCTTTTTCTTCATCTTGGTTTTTTGAGTTTCTTGTTTTTTTTATTGTTCTTATATTTGTTGTTCTTGTGTCTTGCTCTTGGTGCTCTTGTTCCTGTTCTAGTTGTTTTATGCTTGTTGTTCTTGTGTTTTTGTTGTTATTGTTCCTGTACTTGTGTTTCTTATCCTTTATGTTCTTTGTCGTATTATTGTTATTATTCTTCTTTGTATTCGTCGTTGTTTGCCTGATGTTTCTTTAGATCTGCTATCAGAGATATATGCAAACCTCTGATTCTGAACTCATGATTACAATGACAAAAAAAAAAAAAATGCAGTAAACGGAAAGATTTTATACTTTACTTTAATGTGTCCTCCCACTTGACATGAACTGAGTTCAAGTCATCAGAACTTCGTTTTCCCTGGGGCCGCAGTCATGAAGCAAAGGTAACTTTACCCTAGTGTTACTCTGAACAGAGCTGACGACCGGGAGGTAACCTCACCCTGTGGACGGGCCTGAGGACAATGAGGAGCAAGGAAGGGGCCGAGTCTACTGGGCCCGCGCTGTAAAGACTGAGCGATTTTCTATATTTTAAATTTTTTGTTTTTCTTTTTGTTTACAGACTGTTTAGAGAAAACAATCAAAGTGTTAGACTTTGTGATGTCGAGTTTGGAAGCAGCAGATCTATTCCCAGACCCGGCGGAAGGAGTGAGGAATGAGTGCAATATTCCAGACTGGCGCTGAGAGCGTGTAGGCTGGGCCGGCTTGTTATCACGTTGACGTCACGCTGGGCCGGCTTGTTATCACGTTGTGGTCACGCTGGGCGGGCTTGTTATCACGTTGTGGTCACGCTGGGCGGGCTTGTTATCACGTTGTCGTCACGCTGGATGGGGTTTTTATCACGTTGTGGTCACGCTGGACGGGCTTGTTGTCGTAATGCCGTTGGACACCCGATTATTTAGGGTGCACTTGACAGCCGAGTCTACAAGTCGGATAAAAAAAAAATGAGGGAGAGGAGAGACAAACCGGCGTTGAACCACCATGTGATCAGTGGTGCATCGAGGTAGAGGGCGCTGCACAGGAGGTATATAAAATGCCGTTGATTTATCTTCACAAGCCTTGCTTGCTGCCCTGGCACTGTGCATGGTAGGGTAAGGGACCAGTGTCGGTCATCCGACTCATGCATTCTAATAGGGCAGGGCGTGTACACGCACACAAAACAACTTCATGCTCACCACAGTCAACACTAGCACACAAACTGGCCAACACCCGCTGTCGGCGGGGACGGGGCGAAATAAAAACGAATTAAAATTATAAAAATATCAAGAATACTTCATTAACACGTACTTACTAGACACACCTAAAAGACAAATTTTCTCCTCCCATTTCTCCAATACCAAACAGCTACACGGTAGGTCCTTGTGAAGAGTAGAATGCCAACAGATTAGTCCTTAAGTATCGCAGCAAACAACGCAGAACCTTTATCAGGGGCAGACAACTAGTTTTTAAATATTTGTGTAGAAGGGCTTGTGGCCGCATTGAACGTGTGTGAGGATTGGGCTCCTCGTCGTGATGAGCAGCCAGGCGGATTGGAGACCATAATTTATTGCTTTTGGAGGCGACGACGGGCCAACCGCGATTAGAGGAGGATATATTAAGCGTATCAGCTTCAGTTACATCGCCCCACCTTGGTTATTTCCTCCACCCACCGGTGTGAGTGTGGCCTGGGCGACATTAGTCATCTCTAGGCGGAAGCACTTTCCGGCCAAAGCAAGCAAGCAAGCAAGCTAACAAGTTTTTTGTGCGCCTGTTCGTCTGCCCTCCACACTTTCCTCACCCTCTCCTTTTTCCAACTCTAGGGCATCGTTTTAATCATGCCAAACATTGATCCGAAGACCTCGTTAAGGAAGGTTCACGAAACCGTCTTGTGCAGTTGGAGATTGGAACTGGAGAGTTAACGCCCCTGGCAGCTTCTTTTGTGCTGGAGGCGGGAGATGGTCAGGAGGGAAGAATCGGAACGGATTGACTCTTACTGTACGAGCCTCACAGAACTACCTTCAAGCAACGACTGTTTCATTTACTTAAAATTAATTAGAACTACTTATAAATGAATCGTTGTATCCCAGCAGTGTTTCTGCCTAAAGACAGTTATAAATATGTAAGTAAATATGTATTGCGTTGATTTCTTTCTTGTATACTTCTGGGGCCAGTTGAACAACACATTTCTAATTTTAAACACTTTTAGGCCTTAATTAGATAATCAGTTTAAAGTGCTCACCACAATTTTAGAATTTTTAAAACTAAAACTGCTTTAAGTAAGATAAAGTTGTTTAAGTCAGACTTTCCGTCCTGTCAGTACAATGTTTTGTATGTTTTTCTGCAATGCATCAAAATGGCTAAGAAGAGATTTTGCTTCTTTAGAACAGTTTTAAGGTTTAGAAACGTGTTGTGCAACTGGCCCCAGAGCCTCTACTTAGGTCATACTGAGTGTCAGTGAGTGGTTTAGCAAAACTACAACCTGCAGCATACAAGGCTGCTTTATTCATATCGACTGCATATCGTCTACATATTGACTGCAATGACAACTGCCATCCTTGGTAGTGAATGCAAACTTCAGTTTACGATAACCGATGTCCTTTAAATCCCTCCTACAGGCCGCATTACAAGAAATAAATAAATGATGCGCAGGAAGTTCCGCTCTGTGCTGAAAGCTGCTGAGGTTTAATGCGGCCATTTTTTATCGACCTTTGATCTGGAGAACAGGATGATGTTGGCTTCTTGTTAATGTGCACTTAATGTGTTAATATGTTCGTTACACATAACATCAAGTAGCTTTTATATTTATATTTTTTTGTTTGGTTTTGAAAATGTACCACCATTGAGATGTGTGTGTAGGAAAGTGGTGTGCACACCAAGACGAACTATCAGTGCCATGCTCATTGCTCTCGCTTCAAACAGATGAGTCTTTTGAAACAACTGGACCATCCAGTTCCCTGTCTTGAAATATTCAAAGCTGTCGTGTCAACCAGTTCATGTTCTGAGCGATCTCATCCTACCTACCGTGTAACTAGTCTCGTGCTATTCATGAAATTTGTCAGCTGGCCTTAATGCACATTTACCGGCTGTTACACTTACCTACATACTTACAAAAATGGGCAGCTGTCCTGAAAAAGTCAACAAAGGATGACTAGTTTTAAAGCCCAAAATAACCAGGAAAAAAACATTTCGAGGTTGAAAATGTGTAAGAAGTTTTTCCTCCTTGTACTCGTAGCCTCTTATCATTCCATTTGACAGTTCTGCGCTATTTGGTTTGAAGATAACTGAGCTGCTTTGACAGCCCCCATCATACAAGCTGGTATGTCGGCTTCAATTCAATTCAACTTTATTATCTCAACAAGGAGAAATTACGAGACGTAGTGAAACAACTGGCTTCAGCAACAACCAGACCACCATGACAATGACAATGACAATTCACCATACACAAGGTATCAGAAAATGGAAAGCAAGGTGCATTTGTTCAACATGGATATTTTTAAAGACCCGGAATACCTCCCTCCCCCCACCACAGTTAACCGCTGCTGAAGTTATAAATAAACATTCACAGCACATTTCCATGGTAGAGATCGGTTTGGTGTGAGACCGAATTTCCTGCGAAATTTTTTTCTGGCAGGTCGGGTTGTCTTCCCAGTCGTATCTTCCTTTGATATGTTTTACTCCAAGAGACATGTAAACAAGACACTTTAAAAACAAAATCCGCTTCTGCGATGAAAATTTAGTTTACGAAGCTACATCAAACATTCCGTCGCCATAGCAACAGTTTTTAAAGTTGGGTTAAAATTCTTCATCTTCATCTTCTGCCTCAACGTGCTTGCCTTGCAACTATTGTATCCTGTATTAAAAATAATAAAATATCTTTTTATTAATAAATATATATTGCCTTCTAGCTTTTTTCTCTCGATTTCACTTGTGCGTGGTTGTGAAATGTGCAACTAGGTACCCGCTAGCTTATGTCAGCGAAGAAGTTCATCAATTTGGTGGAGAAGTTGATTTGTTTGTGCTGGTGGCAACTTTTTCTTTCTTTCTTCTTACTGAGGAAAAAGTTTATTTGTTCGTGTTGACAAAGTTGTTATTTTATTCATGTTGGTGGAAACATGTTATTTGTTAACACTGGGGGAAACTCATTTGTTCATGTTGATGGAGATTTACATTATTTGTGTTGGTGCCCATAGGAATGTACAGGAGGCTGCTGAGCTTTCAGCTTGGTGATGTTAGTTATTTGTCGGTCCTGTCTCCCCAACTAATAAATAAAACACTTTTACATTACTGACTGACCTAACGAGGGCTTTTGAAGTGAATGAACATTGCACTGGAAATGTATGTGACAAACAATTTACAGTGGCATTTAAACAGTGGAGGGTGGTATGATGCCGGGAAGGGAATACTGACAAAGACATAAAGATACCACTGGGAGTCACAGTGGAGGGTGGTGTGATGTTGGGAATGAAATACTGACAAAGAAGTAAAGATACCATTGGGAGTCACTGGGGTTTCAGTGAAGGAGGAAAATGAAAGTCAGGTCAGGAAGAACTGGTCACGAGACCCCAGGACGACAGTCAGTCAGCAGAGCAATGACCCGCCTCCATAGCAGAGACCCACCACCACCACCACCGCCATCCCAGCCTCCTCCTCTTCCTCTGTCACCTCCTGATATTAAATATCTTTACTGGGTCGTGCCTAGAGTCTTGTTTCAGTTTGTGTCTCATCTCGTGTGTCTCAGTTCTTGTTTCATGACTCATGACAGTTAAGTACATCAGATGGCGCTGTTGTTTTCTGCTTTACAGCTGTACAACTTCTTTAACAGCATGATGACACACTTTTCTGTCGACAACGCCAACCAGGTCCGCATCATCAAGGCCTTCAGTGAGGAGCAGAGGCGTTCGCTGTCTGCTGGTGAGTGTCATCATTGCCCGTCTCATTATGTCTGATGGTGAGTGTCATTAGTGTCTGCTGGTATGTGTCATTACTGTGTGCTGTCATTATGTCTGGTGGTGAGTGTCATCATCGCCCGTGTCATTATGTCTGATGTCATTGTGTCTGATGGTGAGTGTCTTTACAGTCTGCTGGTATGTGTCATTACTGTGTGCTGTCATTATGTCTGGTGGTGAGTGTCATTATTGTCTGCTGTCATTATGTCTGATGGTGAGTGCCATTACTGTCTGCTGGTATGTGTCATTACTGTGTGCTGTCATTATGTCTGGTGGTGAGTGTCATTATTGTCTGCTGTCATTATGTCTGATGGGGAGTGCCATTACTGTCTGCTGGTATGTGTCATTACTGTCTGCTTGTATGTGTCATTACTGTGTGCTGTCATTATGTCTGGTGGTGAGTGCCATTACTGTCTGCTGGTATGTGTCATTACTGTCTGCTGTCATTATGTCTGGTGGTGAGTGTCATCATTTCCCGTGTCATTATGTCTTGTGGTGAGTGTCTTTACTGTCTGCTGGTATCCGTCCTTACTGTCTGCTGTCATTATGTCTGATGGTGAGTGCCATTACTGTCTGCTGGTATGTGTCAATACTGTCTGATGTGTCATTACTTAGTGCTGATGGGTATCATTGTTGTCCAGCATTAAGCGTGGTTATTTTCCACTGGTGATTATCATCCATGTCCGCTGGTCAGGATGATCAGTGTGATGAGTGAGATGAACATTTACCGGTGAATGTGATGACTGCGCGTTGGTTAGCTTGTCTGCGGTTGTACGAGTTCTTGTCCTCCATTTACTGTTTAGTGGTGAGTGTGATAAGTGTCCACTGGTGACCACGATTACGCCAGCCACCAGTGAAGTTCACTACTCTCTAATGCTGTGCGTGATTACTCTCAGTTGATTCTCTGATTACTGTTAATACCATTGCAGCATGTCAGTGTGATTACAACCCCTCCTTTTTTAAAGAGGTATTGCAGGTGGGTGTAGCGTGTGTGTGTGTGTGTGTGGGTGGGTGTAGCGTGTGAGTGTGTGGGTGATTGTGTGTATATGTGTGTGTAATTGTGTGTCGGCGGGTGGGTGTAGCGTGTGTGTGTGGGTGGGTGTAGCGTGTGTGTGTGTGGGTGGGTGTAGCGTGTGTGTGTGTGTGTGTGTGTGTGTGTGGGTGGGTGATTGTGTGTATATGTGTGTGTGATTGTGTGTCGGTGGGTGGGTGTAGCGTGTGTGTGTGTGTGTGTGTGGGTGATTGTGTGTATATGTGTGTGTGATTGTGTGTCGGTGGGTGGGTGTAGCGTGTGTGTGTGTGTGGGTGATTGTGTGTATATGTGTGTGTGATTGTGTGTCGGTGGGTGGGTGTAGCGTGTGTGTGTGTGTGTGGGTGGGTGTAGCGTGTGTGTGTGGGTAGGTGGGTGGGTGTAGCGTGTATGTGTGGGTGAGTGTAGCGTGTGTGTGGGGGGGTGATTGTGTGTGTATGTGGGTGTGTGTGATTGTGTGTCGGTGGGTGGGTGTACTGTGTGTGTGTAGCGTGTGTGTGTGTGTGTGATTGTGTGTGTGTGGGTGGGTGTAGCGTGTGTATAGCGTGTGTGTGTGTGTGATTGTGTGTATGTGAGTGTGTGTGTGGGTGGGTGGGTGTAGCGTGTGTGTGTGGGTGGGTGAGTGTAGCGTGTGTGTGTGTGGGGGGGGGGTGATTGTGTGTGTATGTGTGTGATTGTGTGTCGGTGGGTGGGTGTACCGTGTGTGTGTAGCGTGTGTGTGTGTGTGTGATTGTGTGTGTGTGTGTGGGTGTAGCGTGTGTGTGTGATTGTGAGCGTATGTGTGTATAGCGTGTGTGTGTGTATGTGAGTGTGTGTGTGTGGGGGTGGGTGTAGCGTGTGTGTGCGTGATTGTGTGTATAGCATGTGTGTGTGATTGTGTGTATGTGAGTGCGTGTGTGTGTGTGTGGATGGGTGTAGCGTGTGTGTGATTGTGTGTATGTATGTGTAGCGTGTCTGTGTGTGTGATTGTGTGTATGTGAGTGTGTGTGTGGGTGGGTGGGTGTAGCGTGTGTGTGATTGTGTGTGTATGTGTGTGTAGCGTGTGTGTGATTGTTTGTATGTGTGTGTAGCGTGTGTGTGTGGGGGTGGGTGGGTGTAGCGTGTGTGTTTGTTTGTGTGTGTGTGTGTGTGATTGTGTGTGTATGTGAGTGTGTATGTGGATGTACTATCACACAAAAGAAAGGAACTTGATTACCAGTTGATTTTGCTTTGTTTCTACTTCGCATGGTTCCCGAAATATCGTCAACACTGAGATAAAACGTGATATTCTTGCCTAAGATCGGTATTGTAACGAAGCCATTTTAGAAGACTTCTTCGGTAAGAAATGTTGTTATAACATGTGCATATCATGTACATCAAGCACCGCTATCTCTGAGTTTTTCACGTGTAGTCGCAAAGACAGTGGCTTTGAAGGATCCCTGGAGAATCCTCAAGAAGTCGTGAGCTGATCGAATTCTCAGTTTGCCTCGTCAAACTGTTCCACGATGGAAGTGGTGCGAGAGGAGTGTAACTATGGCAACATTGTACACAAGGCAGCTGAGTTATGTGCAATAGACTCAGCGTTTGAGATGAAGAATAATGTTGACTGCGATACAGTGATTGTCACTCACTTGTTTCCACATCTGGACTGTAGCATGGTGTAGAGCACGATGGCGGACTACCACACGATGGTGGAATCTGATGACAGACTAGACCCTGATGATGGCTTTGCTTTGCGAGAGTCACTAGGCCTGATATTTTCTTATTGATATCACTTTTGTTGCCGTTGTCGCAAAGATCAGGCAAAGAACAGTAACTCTGAGGGCAAGTATAACTCTTGATCGTTGATGGCGCCCAGACCTGCCACCATGCTTTACATCAGCAATTAAAAACGAGTTCCATACAAGACGATGCTGCAGGTTACAAACTGAAGCCACAAATCAGAGTCACTGACACAGCAGAACCCGTGAAAGAGATGTGAATCGTGGTCCTAATCGAAAAGCGAGCGGCAGACAAGAGCTGCGACTGCTGGGAGTCCCTGGAGTCTGACATCGCCCTCTTTGACTTCCGGTTTGTGAGAGTGTGGCGAAATGTCTTGATTTTCTGAGACATCCGTAAGTAATCATGGGCTGATCTAGATTGCCTTTCTAAAGACTTATTACGAGTGGTAGTGTCGTCTGGTTACAATACTCTCTTTCCCAAATGCGCTTTCTAGTCGTGTTACATCTTTCTTTCAAAAGTTTGATTGTAGTCTGCTCCGAATAGTGTGTGTGTGTGTGTGTGTGTGTGTGTGTGTGTGTGTGTGTGTCAAATAGAGACAAAATTCACGCAGAATTACACTATCCAAGCAAACATAATCTCATTCCCAATTAAATCATTCACCACGCGTACACACATTCGGGGAAGTAAATACATAATTATTACTGGGGTCACACTTCAGATTTTATTTTTTAAGCAGTTTTATAAAACAGTACCAAGCGAGGCGCACATTTTTAACTAAACTCGTTTAAGTAATTTGAAATTATTAAAGCCGGACTGTCACTCTCATGCTAGTGTAAACAATGGCGGCTCTCGTGAAAAATAAGCCGAAAGATTTTCATACACAGTGGGATAAGAATACTGAATGGATTGTTTACTCGTCAAATTCAACAACAACAACATAGCATAGCTGCATGCATGGGTGAACCATTTCGTTGTCATTTTATTTAGTAATTTTACCTTTAATTACCTTTACTTCAGCAGATGTTTTGTCAGCAGCTCGAGTTCTTCTCTGAAGCTGACTCAGATTAACATGGCCATTGCTGTCAAGACTGTTCAAGTCAGTTGAGGACGGCTCAGGGCAGTTTAAGATTTAGAAGACAATATAAAATCATTCTGAAATCCCTTGCAACACTTTTAAACGGAACTGAAGCAGTTTCCTGAAGACGTTTCTGAATTTATTTTTACAAAACAGTTTTAAGGTTTAGACACGTGCGACGGGCCTCTGGTTAGCAGTTCACGCCCTCTTCAGCACGCAAACAGACAATGGTCAACTCAAGGATGAAAGAACAGAATAAATTCTAATAGTTCAAGTTATGTTAAGCACAGATTCAGGTTACATTTTCTCTCAAGTACGCAGCCAGCGATGACTAAGAAGGAGAGTCACGTGCCTGTGAAGTGAGTTTAGTGCATGAGAGCGGATAGCGATTGGCAAAGTCCCAGCTTTACAAACCTGGGGCCAGTTGCACAACACATTTCTAATTTTAAACACTTTTAAGCCTTAACTCTATTTAGATAATTAATTTAAAGTGCACACCACAATTTTAGAGTTTTAATAACTAAAACTGCGTTAAGTAAGATAAAGTTTGTTTAAGTCTGACTTTCCGTCCTGTTTGTACAATTTTTTGTTTTTCTGCAATGCATCAAAATGGCTAAGAAGAGATTTTGTTTCTTTAGAACAGTTTTAAGGTTTAAAAACGTGTTGTGCAACTGGCCCCAGGATCTTGGCAAGAACGAATGGTTGATGTCTTGTGCTGTGAGCATCTTTACCGGCAAAACATAACTCACCCTCACAGGGGGGCCACCCCTCGGGCCCCACATGACAGCAGCACGTGATGCGGCAACTTTAAATGATTGGCTGCTGACAATAAGATTAGTGCAGAGAGAACAGAACGTATCTTCACAGTATCTCCATCCCCAGACATTTCTTTTTTCGTCAATTAACATTTCATGTCTTTGCTCGTCTGTCCATTCGTTCCTTTTTTTTCTTTCTTCTTGTTTTCTTTCTTTATCTCATGTCTTTCTTATCCTATGTATATCTTTGTTATCCGTCCATCCTATATCCTTTTTTTGTTGTTTTTTTTTATTCTTCTCTTTCTATTTTTTTCTTTTATTCTCTATTTCTTTTTGTCTTTCCTTCTCTATTTCTTTTTGTCTTTCCTTCTCTATTTCTTTCTGTCTTTCCTTCTCTGTTTCTTTCTGTCTTTCTTTCTCTATTTCTTTCTGTCTTTCTTTCTATTTTTTTCCTGCCTTCCTTTCGTTTGTGTGTTCTTTTTTCTGTATATCTGCCTGCCCGTCAGTATCTGGTTGTTGCATTGTAAGTCCTGTTTACATATCTGCTATACCCACCCCTGTGGAGTATCCACATATATCTATATACACGCTATACCGACCGCTGTGACCCAAAACTTTTCTTCTTCCCATCATTTTAACGGATGGACGGCTGCACAGCCAACCAATAAATGTTACCGGAAGGAGATTTAAGTGCAAAGATAAATCGAAATCTTTATTTTTTTTAATGTTGCTGATTTTTTGTGACTTATGAAGGTGCCTCCGAGTACAACGTTCAGACGAAAGTTTTAGTTGTTTTTATCTTTTAGATTTTTACTGTTCGTTAAGGTGAGCAGGAAGCTGAGGCATGGCGACTGTTTAGAGTGAAATGATTGTAAAGGAAAGGTTCATACAAAGACGAGTATCAACAGCTACAATATATTTGGTCTTCTGTCTGTCGTGAAATAATTTGGTGTAAACAGAAATTTCAAACTTGAGGTCAATGTGATGATTGATTCATTGATTTATCCATTTATCATTTATTCATGTATTCGTTGTTCGTGGAGTTTTTCCCATGCGTAGGGCAAGCTATAATAATAATATATAATCATCATCATCATCATCATCATCATCATCAAGATTTTTATAGCGCATTATCGTTGTCATCCTTAGCATCAGCATCATCTTGAATTATGAAACTTCATCCTTCTTTATTATCAATAAACCCAATCATCCATTAATCTTTGATCCCTCCCTCCACCAATCAGTCAGTGCATCGCAAAAATCAGACAAACAACCAGTGCTGCTGCCTATAAACTTTGATTATTAATGACAAGAGATGACGGTACAAAATCAAGCTGCAGCAGCCAGGGCTATTCGCGAAGAGAATGAATGTACATGAATTGTAGGAAAATCAGAGTGTGATGCTGAAGAGTGCATAAAGTAGGCGAAGGCCATTTTGAATCGTTACTAAATTAATAAACGCTGCCAAGCAGAAATGAAGGCAGAAGTTTTTTTTTTATTTAGTAAAATAACTACAACATCCACTTCATCTCTGTTTGGACAGTGAGGTGGGGGCGGGGGGGAAAGTGGAAAGACAGAAAACCGACCGCAATGGTCACGGACGAGTGTCCTCCGGGATGACACTGTATAATGTGAGGTTAACGAACCTTCGTCATATATAAATGATTCACGATGTCCACGTATTTAAATAAGGTTAGTTGAAAAAAACGTTTACATTTTGTAGTAGTAGTAGTAGTAGCAGTAGTAGTAGTAGTTATTATTATTAAAAAAAACCGTGACTAGCAAAAATGTTGCGCTTGAGCTTTCATTAACCGTTATGTCATTTTTGCCGTTGCCAAGCAATTTCCGGCGATACATCAGCTCGAGGGGGAAGCTGTCAGATGAACTCTTAAGGGAGAAGTGGGTGTCCGCTTGTAAATATATTGTTGTCAGTCTGCCTTTTCTTCTCTCTCACTGATCCCGAGTTGTTTGTTCAGTTTGCCCTAATGCCTGTTGAACTTACACTCAAGCATGTAAATAAAGATGCAAGCGGTTCATGCGAGTCAGTGCGAGCTCCTCGGAATAAAATGCTTGCTTGATGTGACAACAGTGAATCTACAACCAGCATGAAGGAAACCATAACTGGCTGTGACTAAGGGTATTGAAAATAATCGAATACAAAATCTGCAAACTGTGACTATTATTTCTCACAGGATAGACCGTTTCCACCTCACGCAAATTTTCGGTTTACGAGTTGTCCTCCTTGGACGCATCCTTCCGTCGTCAATCACTAGTCACAATGAATGCTACACGTGCCAGCCAGTCACGTGACACGCGCGAGACCTAAGCACCAGTAGACGATTCCTTCAATGAACACAGCTGGAACAGCGAGACTGTGCAAATAAAGATGCTGAATGATCGAAGTTTCTAGTCTTCTACCGCCGAGATGAGCTCATCTGATGGTTGGGCAAGCAGGAGCTGGGCCAGAGGCTGGTCATCTGGAAGACACGGAATTGATTACAGGTTGTCTGAAGGGAAGTTGAGTCGTTGTGCTTTGTTTTCTTTTGTATTATACTGTATTTGGCTGTTAACACAGAATTCAGAGTTACCTGAAAGGCTGTTTAACAAGTCAACTGTCGATGGAGACTACTAAGTGCGACGGTAACGAGCTTACATGGTACATTTACAGAATCTCGGCTTTAATCCTCTACAGTGACTACATAGCCTTAAACCCGTGGTGATGGTGCACAGAGAAGTGATAAGGCCTGCATACCTGGTTCTGTAGTAAAGGTTCAGCTGTGAGGCAGACTAAAGCAAGTTCTTTCAAGATTTCAGACAGGACAGGACGAGAGTCTTTGGACATCGCGGAGCAATAAGACCGAGGAGGACGACGATGGATGGAACAGTTATTAAATCAAATTTAGAGATGTGACACTGTTTCCCTCCGCCTTTTTATATGCTGATAAGAGTGACACCTTTGGTGACAGGTAAAGGTAAAGAAAGGTAAAATGTCCCATAACCTAGTGCATATCGAGGCCGTGAAATGTAAGGGGTTCAGTGTATCTACAGCATGGCTTGTTGAAAGTAGAGTTCACATTACACTCTCCATTGGATTTACCTCCCCTTACAGGTACCATCTACTGGGTGAGTAGGTTCGTCACAGGTCTGGAAGACCCTTGAAATGAAAGTGTTTCACTTTGAAGTCCAACGCATGATCCGCCAGACTGCAGTCACAAACAGTAGAGGTGGCTGAACTACCCTAACATTAAAGGTCTATTAAAGGTCTAGTGGCTCCCAATTTCTTTTTGAAACCTCAGACACCAGTTAGTCTTTAAACAAGTTTACGTTGTCAAGGCTCCAGCCAATGGAAAGCAAATGTTAATTAGGCTTCACAACATGATGTCACTAGTCTGACCTCTTTCTGGGCACCAGGGTGTATGTGGGTGTGTATCCCGAGATTAGAAGGAAGTTCTGTCAGCTTTGGGGGGAAATAGTGTCTTGCACTCAGCTTTTCGCGGCTTGTTTGGGGGAAATGAGGCAGACCAAACCTTTAACAATAGACGATTTTTTTGGATTACATTGGTTTGTGGTGTTTGAGTGATAATCTGATGAATCTGAGCTCCATTGATCATCGCCGAAACTAGATTGTCTTGAAATCCGAACTCGCGTATTTCACATTTCTCTCACGCTGTGTTATCGCATGTCTTCATCCATTCGCCATTTTACCATCCATCCACCGACAAACCGCTCGACTGGAGTGAGATAAATGGTGGTCTTGGGAAAAAGATTTTTTTTTAGGTTTCGTTTGGCTGGTGGCATTTTCATCAATCACCGCAAATTTCTCTGGCATTTGAACCGCTCGTTACGGGCTCCAATCGCACGTGAAAGGACACGTGCACCCGTAACTCGTAACCATAACAACACTCTGCCACTTTGATCTGTCCGATTATCAGCCTTGCGACACGAGGAGAGTAGACAAATACAGCCATCGTAAAATAAGTAGTTACTTTTCTGTTGTCAATAACGATGCTCTGATATCAGGTTCTGGTCCTTTTCATGGTTCTACCAAGATATTAGCTAATCCCCCCCCCAAACCTTTCTTTTTCACACTCCCATCCTCTCTGACAACATAATAGGCCAGGATTGTGTAGTGACAACAAGATAGCAATAGTGCGGTGTCTTTGGTCGATGCAGCCATTTTCCACTTGAACCGTCTCGACATTTTGTGCGATATCCTCCACAGTTCCTTGGTCCTGACGAATTGGTTTGTCTTCCTAAATCACAGACTACTGCAAGTCCCATCCAGCCTTTGCCAAGCTCAGGCCAGTGCCTCGCCAGCCAATTTTCCTGTTGGCACACAAGGGGACTGCCTTCCACTTCGGTCTCCAAGACTATTCCACTAGGCAGCGAAAACACTTCCCGTTCATTGGCGTGTCTTCCTGTGAATGTGTGTGAAGAAGAGAGAGAAATTCTTGCGTGCCTGCGTGCATGCCAAGAAAATGGTGTGCATGAAGGAAATGGTGTGCATGAAGGAAATGGTGTGCATGCCTATGTTTGTACCTTAATTTCAGCAGTCTGTGTGAATGTAAGCGTTCGTGCGTGTGTGTGTGAATCTCTCTCTTTCTAAGTGAGTGAGAGAGAAGGGGGAGAGAGAAACTTTGTGTGTGAAAGTGTACATGTCAGGGTACTCGTGTGGGTCCCTGTTGTTGTAGTTGTAACTACAAGAGTGTGTGTGAATGCAAACGTGTGTGCGTGCTCGCGCACCTGCCTGCATTTGTTTGTGTGTGCGTATGTGTGTGCCTGCGTGTGCACGTGTTTGTAAAAGTGGGTATTCTCCTGCACCCCTTATGGTTGCCTCATGACAGAATGACCAGTCACCTGGAATATTTGCAGCTAGTGTGTCCTCGCAGCTGTTTTCACTCTAGTTTTGTCTCTGCCTGCATGTGCGTGCGTGCGTGAGTGTGTGTGTGTGGGTGTGTGCGTGCGCGCGCATGTGATGTTCCTGTACCTTTTTGTCTATAAATTTGTACTTTTGTTAGCCTGCATGTCTGTATCTCTGTATGTGTTGCTCTGTATGTCTGTGTCCAGTGTCCTTGTATGTCTGCTGCTCTGTAAGTCTGTGTCCTTGTATGTCTATGTATGTCTGCTGCTCTGTAAGTCTATGTCATTGTATGTCTATGTATGTCTGCTGCTCTGTAAGTCTATGTCATTGTATGTCTATGTATGTCTGCTGCTATGTAAGTCTGTGTCATTGTATGTCTATGTATGTCTGCTGCTCTGTATGTCTCTGTCCTTGTATGTCTATGTATGTCTGTTGCTCTGTATGTCTGTGTCCTTGTATGTCTATGTCTGTGTCTATGTTGCTCTGTATGTCTGTGTCCTTGTATGTCTATGTATGTGTCTATGTTGCTCTGTATGTCTGTGTCCTTGTATGTCTATGTCTGTGTCTATGTTGCTCTGTATGTCTGTGTCCTTGTATGTCTATGTCTGTGTCTAAGTTGCTCTGTATGTCTGTGTCCTTGTATGTCTATGTCTGTGTCTATGTTGCTCTGTATGTCTGTGTCCTTGTATGTCTATGTCTGTGTCTAAGTTGCTCTGTATGTCTGTGTCCTTGTATGTCTATGTCTGTGTCTATGTTGCTCTGTATGTCTGTGTCCTTGTATGTCTATGTATGTCTGTTGCTCTGTAAGTCTGTGTCCTTGTATGTCTATATCTGTGTCTATGTTGCTCTGTATGTCTGTGTCCTTGTATGTCTATGTATGTCTGTTGGTCTGTATGTCTATTCGTTCTATTTCAGTCCATTTTGCCTGCATGTCTCCTCTGTCTTCATTTATTGGCATTTTTCTTCCTTGATGCCTCTGTTATATTTTTATGATATATTTATTGCTTTTGTCTGGAGGCCAAGACGACCAGGATTTTGGTTTAGTGAGTAGAAAATATCAATACTCTCGCGTGAAATCTTGTATGTTTGTCCAATGCATTAGTAATAAGGAATTGTTTTTAATATTTTTATATTTAAGTAATCGCTTACAAGAATTTTTATTTGTTAAGGAAGAATTTATATTCCACCTCACCACCACTCCCACACACAAGGGAAAACATTTTCAAAAAAGAGAACATGGCTTTGGGGCGCCTGTGGCTATAGTGTTGATGGTGTGTAGTCTGTTGATGCTGTTGATGCAGCATAATCGTGGTGTGTAACGAGCTCATGATGTGTGATTACGATGTATAGTATGTTTGTGTTTTGCATTGTGTTCATAATGTGTATATAGCGTGTTCATGATTTTCTCAAGACGCCCTGCTTCATTTCTGAAGAAAACAAAAAAGAAAAATCCAACAGAATCAGTTTCCCTGTCACGACTTAAATTAGATCCTTTTAAAGGAAACTTTGCACATGCAGGAACGATAATGTCAGACGAGATGGAGGCCGAGGACAAGGAGCTCATGAGCAGCACCGACCCAGAAAGCATCAGCGTGCCCAGCTCCTACAAGGGTCCTCACGTGACCTTCCCCATCACCCAGAATTCCGTCTTTGCCCTCTTGCAGGCTTTCAAGACTAAGCAGGTATCTCCCATGTTCCCCCAGGAGGCGTGGACATGGTTTGATCGTTACAGCGTCTGTTGATGTGCACGAAGATAATCTGACGGACGATTTCTAAGTCGTGTAGCTGACGGACGGGTTATAGGTCGTTTCCTTCACGGAAAAATTATACATCATTTACTTGACCGAGAAATTGTATGACATTAACATGACGAAAAGAGGATCAGTATTTGACAGATAAGTTCATTAGTGTATTTAATGGATGGCTAATTAGCGGTGCAGACTTTAGGTTTGACAGAAGAAGGAAAGATGGAAATACTGGTGACGCAACGCAATGGGAGGAAATAAAGTGAGAGATGAAAAAAAATTAGAGTCTGGATGAAAATGACGGCTGTATTAATGCTTGTAGACAAGAACACACACACACACACACACACACACACACACACACACACACACACACGTGCCGATAAAAGATCCAGGAGGTCCGTCTCCCTCTCATTGCGCTAGGAGACGAGAGGAGCTGTATATGATATCTGGATGAGAATATCACTTGCACGTGACAGTAAACGGGAGACTAGCGGGGCGCTTGTTGCAGGTGCTGCACGTGAAATACCTGCTGCAGCTGCTACACGAGTGTCGCCGGGTTTTGCGGCAGCGCGGCAACATCAACCGGGCCACCACCGCCATCGCCCACCAGCTGACGGTGTGTGGTGACCTGCACGGCAAACTAGACGATCTCTACATGATCTTCCACAAGGTGCCATTTGTGCGCTCGATCACTTATCGTCCTCAAAGAACACACACACACACACACACACACACACACACACACACACACACACACACACACACACACACACACACACACACATGCACACAGTTAAGCCGACTAAGCCTACAGACGTGCAGTGCACCCAGCCCACGCTCTTTAAATTCTGCCTCACTGAGAAACGAAGAGAGAGAGAGAGAAAAAATGTTGGGTGTTTAACTATCGGTTATAATTTAAAATAACAAATTGCACGTTTCTGATAATTTCCACATTTGCAAATCTGTTATATTTAAACTGATTTTTTTTTTCGTTCCAGAACGGACTTCCTTCCGTGGACAACCCTTATGTTTTCAACGGCGATTTTGTGGACCGTGGAAATCATTCTGTAGAAGTGGCTGTGATTTTGTTCGCCTGTTTCCTGTGCTCTCCTAATGAAGTCTATCTTAACCGCGGCAACCATGAAGATCACATGATGAATCTCCGGTATTTGATTGCCTAAACTGTGACATCTCCATTTTAGTGTAATCAAATATTTAAATTTTGCTAACTGTTCTTCCTTAAGAGATAATATATATTAGAAAATTTATCTACGATTTCATCTGAATTCTGAATGATCTTTTTCTTTGAACAGATACGGCTTCATCAAAGAAATAATGCGAAAGTACAAGGTGGGTATTTTGAACAGGAATCAAACAGAAGTCTTTGAACATTTTGTGATGATTATTCATTCTTTGCTATGAGACAAAACCTTTAAGAAGAGAAATTCGTGAAAAGTTTGGCTAATTTTGAATTTTCGTAATCTAAAGAAAGTTGTGTTTTGTTAAGAAATAATTTTCGTTTTATCAACTTTTTTCTCAACGACCTCTCCTGTCACAAACCACCAGAGTAAAGAATCACCAACATATTTGTCTTCCATTAGCGTCGACAGGATCAGCAGCTCTAGTGCATTCTTTGGCTTCGCTCGAAAATGTAAACTGTTTTTACGAGTGAAAGGGTTCGAAACACACGCGAGATGATGTCACGGAATCTGTCTTCACCGAGATTGGAAAACGTGAAAGTGCCGAGCAAATCGAGTGGCGCGATTCAGCAAGTGCCTTGAGATTTGTGGGGCTTTACTTAGAAACGATCGGTGACCCAACTTTGCAGGACATTTCTCAGAAATTCAATTGAATGTTGCGACCTCGCCTCGAGCTACAGCATTCTACCACCCACACACCCACTTCGCCCACCCACACACCCACTTCGCCCACCCACACACCCACTTCGCCCACCTCAGCTCTCCGCTTTCTATATTTAGAAAGTGATGTAGGTTTGACGAGGTCATGTGACCAGCTGATGCAAGTAATAATATCAGAGAAATCAATTTTTGTCCCCCGCCATTGCGCATTGTACACTGTAATATGAGGCACGTACACTTACCTTGCACACGCACGACGCATATCACACACGCATAACACCACGCTCGACGAGCCCCACCCCCCACCCCCCGCAGATGACGATGAAGATGAGAAGGTTAAGGAAGACGAAAATCTCGATGGTTTTCTTTTTTTTTCATCCGTCCAAGGAACTGTTGTTTCTCTTCTTTTTTTACGTCATCCCTTCTCCGAAATGACGTCGAACAAATGACGCACACAAGACGTCAAACACAAGACACCATTCACACACAAAACAATACAAGACCTACTCCTAACCCATTACATAAACAAAAAGTGATTTTGCTGAAGCACTAAAAAGTGAATATTGCGTTGTGAAGCAGAAACACATTAATGAATTGCTGTAAAATAATTATTGCATGCTTTGCCCGTTTGAGATTTTAGTTTCATTGATACCTAGAACAACACGCGCGCGCGCGCACACACACACACACACACGGACGGATTAAGGGAGCAAGGCCATTAAACAAGATAACAGATTTGTGCAGAACAAAGTTATCGGTCTTTTTGTCTGATCTTCCCATCTTCTTTAATTACTGATGTAACTGGCATGTCAACTACTCATCAAGGTTGTCCATCTAATATTTTAAATTAAATTTTAAATTAAAATCTCATGCTAGATAAAAAAATAACGTTTTGTTCAGGAGACAAATATTTCACTTCAATGTGTACAAGGGAGCTAATTATTGTGTACATCAAATGCAAGATATGTATGCTTATGAAAACTATTCGAATGCTTCTTGGTGTTTGTAAGTGTGTCTTAGTATATCCATCAGAAACAGCTTTTGACTTGAGATCAACCGAAGCCCATTTAACTTACACAGATTATTTTAACCTTGCAAAGGAACATGCCACAAAGGTTATCATGATGTTTGAAGATGTCTTCAGCTGGTTACCTTTGGCAACAGTCATTGATGACAAGATTCTTGTGGTTCATGGCGGCATCTCCGACGACACAGACCTGGATTTCCTCCAAACCGTCGACAGACATAAGGTAACTTGTGTTTCTAGGGACGAGAGACGAGAGATGTCAACACCAGGGGCCTCAGTTTTCAAGTAGAGTTTAAGTCACATCTGGAACATTCTTCTGACCTCTCTCACACCTGTCACAGCTGCAGCACATGGCTGCCAAGATAGAGGACTTCAAAGCGGTAACTAATAGTTTGTTTAGAAAAATTTCCGTCGGACCTATGGAAGACTTTCAGTTTTAAAAAAAACTAGTTACCAGACCATCGAATGCAGGAATGATCGCTTTGTAGAGTTAAGTTAGGGTTGGGATTAGTATTAGCTCACCCTAGTATTGAAACCACGGACAAATGGGATGACAGCATTGAAATGTACTAAAAAAGTTTCCATACGACGTGTGTGTATATATATATATATATGTGTGCGCGCGACAGCACCCGTGTGTGTGTATATATACTGTAGGTGTGTTGCAGTTTGTGTCAGTGTTACGACCACCAGGTTCCATGAAACTCACAACGGTTGACATTCAGCAGTTGGAGATGAATGAGATTCAAGAATGGAAACAGGTATCTGTTCACTTGTTTCCTTCTATATTTGTTTTTTATTCTCCCGTGCGTGCCTGTGCGCGCGCGTGTGTGTGTGTGTGTGTGTGTGTGTGTGTGCGCGCGCGCGCGCGCGCGTGTGTCTGTGCTCTTTTGTGCAGGTGTCTTTTTTATTTTTTTCTGTTCTTCCATTTATCTTTCTCCATTACAACTGACTGTTATGTTAAACAAATCTTTTAAGGCTATATATAGATATCTTTTAAGGCTATATATAGATATCTAAATTATGCATTGTTTGTAACAAGCTCTCACCTGTAATGCACTTCATACCTCATCAGAGACAGAGTTTAGAATCATCAGACTTCGGTTGCTGCAGCTGGCGTTTGATGGCCCATGATTCTGTAATTTTCCATCATATCGTGTTAGTCATCACTGCCGTAAAGAGTGTTTTTGGGTTTGTCCCCAGGAATCAATGTTCAGCTTCCTGTGCAGCACAGCTTATTATTTTCCCTGATGGATATTTCTGCATGTGTTTGATGCTTTCCGTCTCTGTGCGTGTTCAGATGCTGGACATTTTGTGGAGCGACCCCAAGAATATCCAGGGTGCGGTACCCAACAGTTTCCGCGGAGGAGGCTGTTATTTTGGGCCGGATGTCACCAAAGATGTTCTGGATGCACACAACCTGACTCTGCTCATCCGCTCACATGAATGCAAGCCAGACGGGTTTGAGTATACTCACGACAATATGGTGAGTCGGGCAACGGTTTGATTATTCTCGGTTAGCGCCTGTCACCAATACAGTGAAGGTTGGCTGTCCTGGGTTCAGTTCTCGTCTCGGGCACCCTGTTCTTTCTCTGCATGTGGCATCTGTTTACAGGGCTGATTGCCTTGCCGTGATATAGCCTTAGTTGCTGTCTCGGCGTAAAACACCAATTAAAAAAAAAATGATTATACTCATAACGATGTGGTGAGTCAATGTTTACATACTCACTGGAATATGGTGAGTTCAGTAATGCTGTATGTTTGGTGAGTCAAGTAACGATTTGGAGTGTTGGTGACAATTTGAGATTTAAGTAGGCAAGTAGAGTCCACCAATAGTATGACTATTATGTCTCGACAACTAAATGTGAAATATTCCTTTGAGTAAAATCTTGATAGTCTGGTGAGTCAGGGTGTGATTTGAGTCCAGGGAAAGTTTGAATTCGCTTCAATGATTGGGACTCCAGGGATGTTTCAGATTTGGCAGTTAATTTAGCGGCGGTAAAATCAATTCTAGCAAGCTTTTGAGAGAGAGAGAGAAAGAAAGAATGCGTACACCTTCCTTTCTCAAAAAAATATGACAAAACGATTACATAATTCATGAAACCTACTCCATCCTGCCCGTTAACGATGGATTCAAATCTGTTTCCAAAGCTTCCGGATGTTCCTTCTTTGCTTAATTCGTGCATTCAGCGAGTCGCCTTCCCTTTTCCTCCTTTTTTTATTTATTTTTTCTTGCTGAAGCCTGTACACCTACGTGCTCTGGAAAACTTCAAGACTAGTTCAAAAGGAGAGAAGATGCACTCATGGGTCCGGTCCAATAATTTGTATTGCGGTCCGTGAATTATTGAGGAGTGCACAGCGTTGGTTGCTCTGTGCATGTTAGTGCGTGCGTGCGTGCGTGTGCGAGCGAGCGTTAGCGCGAACGATTCAGGAACGAGGAGAAAATACCATTTCCCATGGAATCAATTATTCTCTGTCTTGCATAAATGTATAACAATTTTATTTTTTAAAAGAAACGGACGGCCCTCGCAGTTACTTTCATCCTTGATCGACTTCACAAACACTCGTCTACCGATTTGTCTGGAAGAAAGTGTTCCTTGGAGATGAAAAAGATGGCCTCAGAATGAATCATTCCTCATTCAAGAGCCTGTTATATTGATCATCTTTTTTTCCCTCCCAAAACCAGGTGCTGACAATATTCTCTGCCTCCAACTACTACGAAGAAGGCAGCAACAAGGGAGCCTACGTGAAGATCCTTGACAACGACTTGAACCCTCACATCGTTCAGTATGTCGCTGGCTCCACCTCTCGCCGCAAGATTACCTTCACTCAAAGGTACATATCTCTTTCTTCCTCCCTCCTTCCTTCCTTCATGTTCAAAAGTACATGCTCATCCCTTCATTTCTCAAGTCCGACCCCCCCCCCCAGTTGATTACCTGTTGCAGCTTCATGCACTTGCTACGTAAGATTAACTCCATTTCTTTTAAATTCAGCAGATGATCTCCCAAAGAATGGTCGTGCCATACTTACCTTGACGGGATAAAATGTAAAATGTTAAATTTTCTTGTTTAGTCATCTTTTATTTAGTCTGCTCACATTCACATTGCGAATGCTCTGCTCTTGGCGCATGTGAAGAATCGGTAAACTGGAGTCTTCGGCCCTCCACAGCCTCCGCGAACGGTTTCTGGCCTGCAAGCCACTGCTGACCAAAGAATTCCAAAAGTTTGATCAAGAGAACAAAGGTAGGCTGGAGGATTGCCTAAATGGCAATAAGGTAGGTAGGTAGGATTGCCTGAATGGCAATAAAGATTCCAGTATTATTGTTCCTCACTGCACGAGGCTGATGTTTGTGCGGTGTTCTAAAGCCGTTTAAGTCGTTAGACAATGAATGGAGAGACAGACATGTTGACTGTTAACATGCGCACCTGCAGACAGCCACATAATCCAGGCTGTGCTCTTCACGTGCTTTGCACCTGTTTCCAAGCCCCATGTTGTCTGTAGACTTGTAGTAATTTGCTAAGGAGAGGTTTGGAGAAGCAGTCGACGTCTTCTTGTAAGAAAATTCTTTTTTTTTCTCGGCTAAGGTTCAGGAACATCCTCGTCTTTTGTAACCGATTGCGTTAAATATGAAAGGGGCATCGTTGACAAACTTCTGCCATGCACACAGATGCATGGATGTCTGATCCCCTTACACACATATATATGTATTCTCTTTTTAAATAATAATAATAATAATAATAATAATAATTAATAATAATAAAAGGATTTTTAGAATCCATTTCCCCACACGGAGGCAAAGTCAATGCACCTTATAAGATGTAAAGAGCAGGAGGTGATGATACCGTATGACAGAGAAGGGCATCACAATCAGGCAAACATACAAACACACATCCACACTGAACACTGCTGGCAACATGAAAGAACAGATAGGAGAAGGTGAAGAAATTACCAGTCATGGTGAACCCATCACACTAGGTGTTTCCGAAAGAGACTTCTTGTGTAAAGGGTGTAAGGTCTCCCCTGTAGGGAGAGACAGAGACAGTGTATTCCAAATACTGTCACACACACACACACACACACACACACACAACCCCCACACACACAACCCCCCCACACACACACACACACAACCCCGCCACACACACAACCCCCCCACACACACACAACCCCTCCACACACACAACCCCCAACACAACCCACACACACACACACAACCCCCACCCCACACACACAACACCCACCCCACACACAACCCCCCAACACACACACACACAACCCACACACACACAACCCCCCCACACACACAACCCCCACACACACACAACCCCCCCCCACACACACACACAATCCCACAGAAAAACACAACCCCCCCACACACACACAACCATATATAACCTCCCCCCACACACATATATATAACCCACACACACATATCGCGCCCCACACATATAACTTCCCCAAACACACACATACAACCCCCACAAACACACACATATAACCCTCACACACATATACCCCCACACACACACATATATATTCCCCACCCACACCCATACAAATTTCACACACATATATATATATATATGTATATATAACCCACACCCACACCCACACATTTATAGTTATTTGTCTTACTTTCTCTGTCTCATTAACATAAAACTCTCGCACACTTTCTCTTCTCTCTTCCCCCCCTCCCCCTTGATCAGTCAAGCAAATGAACGAGAGGGCGAGAAGACAGTAGTTCTAAGTGAAACTATCAGTTATATCAGTCCGTCAGTGACCACACCCTATCAATGGCCTCATATCCTGTGACCAGGTCTAATCTCGCCGGTGGACTGGTGCTCGGCTATGGAGGCGGTCATCGGCATGGACGTGCCCTGGCGGCTGATGCGCTCACGTCTCGTGCAAACTGCGCCTGAAGGACTAGTCATCTACCAGTCAACCTTCCACGACCTCACCTTCGACAGACACCAAGACGAGGTCCGGGCTTCCCTGACTCTTTAACCTCCTTTCCCTGCAAGAAGCTGCGTTTTGATCGCATTATTATTTTGGTTTCTTTTATGCCTTTGATTTCTCTGTAGTATTTTACAGGTTAGGTTGCTTTTAATATTAATAATAATAATAATAATAATAAAAGTTAGCTTGTATAGCGCCTTATATATCCTCCCTTTAGGACGAACTCAAGGCGCTTCACAAATGACAGATGGTGTGACGTCAAAATAATGTGACGTCAGAACAAAATGACGGAGCTCCTGGTCATAGGGCAGCGTCTACACACGGCACCAACACAGTCCGCAGGTCAAATATCAAACGTCACACGAGTAGTAATACACTCCCTGGTAAATGTAGTTCCTAATAACACATCCTACACACAACACACATCACACTAGCCGTAATACACTCCCTGGTAAATGTAGTTCCTAATAACACATCCTACACACAGCACACATCACACAAGTCGTAACACACTCCCTAGTCAATGTAGTCCTAATAACACATCCTACACACAGCACACATCACACTAGTCGTAATACATTCGCTAGTCAATGTAGTTCCTAATAACACATCCTACATACAGCACACATCACACAAGTCGTAATACATTCGCTAGTCAATGTAGTTCCTAATAACACATCCTACACACAGCACACATCACACAAGTCGTAATACACTCCCTAGTCAATGTAGTTCCTAATAACACATCCTACACACAGCACACATCACACTAGTCGTAATACATTCGCTAGTCAATGTAGTTCCTAATAACACATCCTACATACAGCACACATCACACAAGTCGTAATACACTCCCTAGTCAATGTAGTTCCTAATAACACATCCTACACACAGCACACATCACACAAGTCGTAATACACTCCCTAGTCAATGTAGTTCCTAATAATACATCCTGCACACATCACACTAGTCGTAATACACTCCCTAGTCATGTAGTTCCTAATAACACATCCTACACACAGCACACATCACACAAGTCGTAATACACTCCCTAGTCAATGTAGTTCCTAATAACACATCCTACACACAGCACACATCACACTAGTCGTAATACATTCGCTAGTCAATGTAGTTCCTAATAACACATCCTACACACAACACACATCACACTAGGGCCACGAATGAGACAATAGTTGCGAAGAAGACGGGATTGAGATTGTCGCTTGTCACGATATAAGCCTATTATTCTCATCTCTCTTTTCTGTTGAGAGAAACAGAATAATTTCAAAATCGGATTTCTTTTCTTCTTTATTAGAAGGGCAAATATCTGTCTAGTCTCTTCGATCAGGCCGTGGAGTTGCAGAGAGCACCGTTTAGCAGTGTGAAAGCATCTCCAGTTTCACACCATGTCTCCTGCCATCCTGTCTTCTGTTCATGACCATCACGCCTCTAGATTCAGACTATTCTTTGTTTGAAAAAAATGGTTTATTTCATGACTGTCGAGTCTCTTATCTCAGACTGTCATATCTCTTGCATATCATCATGTCTCCCATTTAAAATGAATAAAATTACATTGTACCCTGTTTCAGACGATCATGTCGGTGACTGAGAGCCTCTACCGGCACAAGGATATCCTGGAGACCATTTTCCGTATCTTTGACAAGGACAACTCTGGCTTCATCTCCATGGCGGAGTTTGAAGAGGCCTGCAGCATCCTCATGCGCCACGCCACCATCCCGCTCCTAGAGTCTCAGATCGCAGACGTCGCTCGCAGCCTCGACCTCAACAACGACGGTCACATCGACTTTAACGAGTTTCTCGAGGCTTTTCGCATCGTGGACCAAGACTCGCTTCTCAAAACCCCCCCAGACTCGGAGAACATTATTGACGATGGCATTGAAGCACAAGTGGCAGGGGACACACCTGTCAAAGTCGTGAGTACGAAAGGTCAAGAACAGAGTGTGGGGTCATGACCATGGGCAGGCATGACTAACCCGACAGGCAGCGCAACAAACTGATGGAGAACACTTTGGTTCCCACGACAACCGCTTTATTTCGGTTGACATGCTACTGAAGCTGTTAAACCCAGTCCCCTACAAAGAGGCACGAAACGGGGTACAGCGTGTTTCAAGGCGGTTAACAGACTCCAGCACCGAATCAAAGCAATAGAATGAAATACCAGTGACATCAGTAACTAAATGGATTTTTAGAGAGTAGATCTTTTGAAGAAAGAAATCCGAAATTTCTTTATCAGGGTATAAACAAATGTAACAACAGCTATATTGTAAAACTCTATTTCACAGAGTTAAATTCTCACGCAGGAACTATTTACATACTCACCAAAAAAGCACCAACAAAACTCACTAACAAAACAACAAGGTGCACACTAGTGCTACAGAAACACATCACAGTTTTTATTTTCTTGACGTATGTTTGAAACCTTTCTCACACCACTTGTGAAATTGCAAAGTTTCGTTGAAATGAATTCAACTTTCCCCAGAATGACTTTCATTTCGAATGTTAATCTCTCTTCCCAGGTGATAATGATCGCGGCACGGCAAGACATTTTGGGGTATTTCTCCATTTCATAGTTTACTTCTGACTGAGGGCACACCACTGAGTAGGATGTCTTTTAAAATTCAAAATCAGAATCCGAAAAGCACTTGAAATCTTTATATGTCAGAGAAGAGTGTGTTTATCATGGTGTATTGATAAGCCAGTCTTTTACTTGACATTTCACCCCCACCTGCACCTGTTGAGAATGTCCAGAAATCTTGGCTTCTCGGTCTTTTCCGATGTAACGATCCAGTTGATAGATCAATCACTTGCTTATTGCTTGTATATTTAATCATAAAATATATTTTTTATATTGACAATGTGACTGATAAAATGTTGGCACCGGACTTTAGGCTGCCTGCATTCGAGATGTTGTGGGAAATTTACTCAGAATTTTGTCGTAATATCCATTTTGCAAACACAGAATGTTGTAGTCAAGACCATAAGGACTATTACAAATCAGAAATTATTTCCAAAACTAATGCGAACGTATTGGTGTACACATACACAGAGAAGACAAGGACTTTCAAACATGTTAAATGTGTATGTGTGGCCTCATTGTCACCTGAGCCAACATCACTTTATCATCGCACATTTTATCGTTACTTCATGTACACATTCACCTGGTTCACATTTTCCTCCTCCACGATCACAAGTATGCTCTTGCTCATCTCAAATCGTGTTTACAGTTGTGGTCAATGTAGAAGGCATTTCAAAGCCTGACTTTCTTCCAGATGTTGTCTTGAATACCGTTGCATATTCGTGTCGTTAAGTATTTACAACACTATATGTACAGTGCCAAAAGATTATACACGCTGCATTTTGCAAGGGAGGTTTTTTTTTCACCCTTTTTCAATGGCCATACTGTTAGAAGATACGAACAAAATCCATTCTTCACCCTCTCTTCACTTACCGGCTGTGTTCAGCCAACCCGGGTCACCTGACACCTTTAACCTTTATGGGTCTCCACCTTCTCAAGTCTGCACCAATTTTTTTTTTTTTTTTTTGTTAGAAAGGAAATTAATGTCTACAGTCTCAAACGTGTCCTACACCTGTAGCTTCTCTTTAGGTGTTGGTCATGTCTTAATCATTGGCTTGAGTGGAGCAATTCTAAGCTGTTATATACCTTTGTGTAGGAATACAATAAGCAGCAAACAGATGATGATGATGTCCATTTGTAATGCGCAGGTATCCAATTTGGAAGAATGCTCATTGGGCAGCAAAAACAAAATAAATAAAAAATAAGAAAAAAAATAAAGTAAATAAATAGATAAAACACCAGGAAAGTAAAACATAAAGACAGAAGTGTTTCTTGGTTGTTTAAGTCCATACCAACTGATCGTGTACAGACAAAATAAATGTTTAATCCGACTTTTTCTACCTCCACTGTACTTATAATAAAGCATGTTTAGAGCTAAGGTCAATTAACAGACTCTTTTCAAAGTTTACAAAATACTCGTCTGCTTTTATACAGTCACTGGTCTGTATACAACATTGTTTTCCTCCCTGTGGACTATTCTTTTCCTCTAATTCGAATGAAACTATTTAATGAAACGATTTTGTCACACTGTAATCTCCACTCGGGCTATTTCTACTCTTCACGGTGCACTTTTTTTGTCTGAGCTGATGGTACCTTCGGTAAGGATTGGCGATGTTTCCAGGTGTTTATGGCTCACTTTAAAATATTCAGCTTTGGCTGTCAACAGGATTTCATTCTCTGACCACGTTTCCTTCGGCTGTGATTATTTTAATTGTGAATTGTCTATTACATTAGTCTTTCTGCTTTTATTACCAGGGATGTGGTACACGACCTTCACACGAACATTCCCGCCTCTTTCAGATGTCTGAACACATAAAAAATAGTAATAAAACCCGAGCGAGTTCTACAGCAAAATCATGCACCCACTGTGTTTGACTGCCGTAAAAATACAGGTGCTCTACAACAAAAAGAATATGTTTTGATGTTTACCTACCTGTATCATTTTTTAAAACCATGAGCTCATGGAATGTCATGTTTGCTGTTTTCTTCTAATTATTTGCATTTCTCAAAAGATGTTTGTCAAAAACAAAATATTGCAGAAACATGTCATTGGTTTCATTGAGAAAAGTGCTTTCACGCCAATCATTTTGATAATTTTTATAAGCTCACACTGAAGATTTATTAAATAAACGATTTTTCACGGCCAGATTGCATTTAATGTTGATAAAGACTGAAACATCTAAGTCCACGTTTCCCGTCCGTAATGAAGGATCGGTATTAGGAGGGACTTGGGCAGATTACATTTGGTAGTAGAAAGTCAACAGCAGCAACTCAGCTTATTCGTGGATTACAAGACGGATGCGATGACAAGCGGCAGACACCATTAATCTGTCCTGGCAACATTTCTTCTTTTAAGCACTGGTACTTTACTAGTCAAAGCTACAGTTTAGTGACAGGATTAGTAATTTATCATCTTCAGCCCTTTCTTGGAAATCACACAAGCCCACGCTAAGACCAGCAAATAAATGGACTCTCACTTGTAAATGGAATAGAGACCAGCACTGGAAAGAGCAAGTTATGGTCAATGGCAACGGCAAAGCAGAGATCTATATGAACAGGGTACAACTCGAAGAGGTCAGTACCTTCAAATACTTGGGAGCCACCCTCTCCAAGGATGGCAGCTCCACGTCAGATATCCGCACCACGATCGCAACAGCAACAGCAGCAATGGCTAGGTTAGATAGGATCTGGCATAGCCACAAGATAAGGTTCACTACCAAGTACAGGCTGTACAAATCCCTGGTAGTGCCGATCCTGCTCTACGGATGTGACACGTGGACTCTGCTCGCCGAAAAGGAAAGGAGAATCCAAGAATTCGAGAACAAATGTCCGAGGAGGCTGCTCCGGATCTCATACAAAGAACATAAAACCAACGACTTTGTAAGAAACAAGATGGCCACACTGGTAGGACACCAGGAACCTCTACTATCAACAGTCAAGCGACGTAAGCTGGTCTTCTGTGGTCATGTGACCCGCACGACACCTTGTCGAAGACTATCCTTCAAGACACCTTGGAGGGTGGCCGACGCCGCGGTGGTCAGAGAAAGAACTGACCTACGAACATTAAAGACTGGACTGGTCGTCCTGTACAGGACCTGCTATCACCCAAGCAGGCTTGAGTGGCGGGCCCTGTCAGCTGCTGCGTCTATCCATGTGCTCCCCCCAACGCCAGGTGCCAGGCAAGGGACGACTGACAGTCCGATGAACTGAAATACAATTACTATAAACACGACATGCCCATGCACCCCTTCCTAAAAGGACTTTGTTTCCAAGGATGCCTTTTCCCTTACTCTTTGCCCAAACACCGTATTTTAAATGAAAATAAGTTCTGGTTTCTTTGTATACATCGTTTTTCTGTATTTCTTGAAAATTTACCCATATAACAGATATTGAAAAGGGCATAACCGAGATATGCAACAAATGCAGACGTGTTTCTTAAATACAGAGTGTAAGCCATGCAAATAACAGCTGTAGCAGTAATGGCATGTTTGCCATGCACAGGAACTAAGAAAGGAGATAGTTTCAAGGTATACTAGTGGCCTCTCCTTTTCACATATTTTCATATCCTTTAGGTTGGTTGGTTGTGTTTAACGCCGTGCCAGCAAATAAGGCTATATCACGGCGAGAAAAAGTTATCTTGTTTTAAAATGTTTTGGGACAAAAAACCCCAAGCGATATAACTATAACATCGTAAACATTAAAAACCCACACAAAAGCAGGAAACACATTTGAGAGTGCGAAACATGTTAAAGGACTGTTGTGGCCCAAAAAAGTCCACTAACAAACCAAAAACTGAAAACTATCAGGGCAAAAAAAAGCTTAAATCTTATGATAAAGCCCTATCCTCCTTAAAAAAAATAGCTGCCGATGGGACCGACCTAAACAAAGAGCCTGCAGTCAAAAACTGCTGGCGGATACTCTGGAGTCCAGGACAAGTAATTAAAACATTAAAAGTTCCTTGACACGAAGGACAAACTGGCGGTGGTTCACCTCGTAAAAGCTATACATTGCATTCTATACTTATAGATTGCCTTTTATATTTAAACAATTCATTCTATACTTATAGATTGCATTCTATAGCTATACATTGCATTCTATAAGTATAAAACGCAATGTATAGCTATACATAATGTATAATTATACATTGCAATGTATAGCTAGAGAGAGAAAAACTCGGTAAAAACCGCAGTTTCATTTATATTATACTCAGAAGTTACTATCCAATTCATTTTATATATACTTTTCAATTCTTTAGCTATAGAATGCATTCTAGCTATACATTTGAAATCTATATTTATAGATTGCATTCTATAACTTCTGACTTGAAATGTATACGGAACGAGGCTGGCTCATTTGCATATGGGAAAAGAAGGTCAAAGACCAACCAATCAGTTTATACATTGCAATGTATAGCTATAGAATGCAATCTATAAGTATAGAATGAATTGTATAAATATAAAATGCAATCTATAAGTATAAAATGCAATGTATAGCTAGAAATAGCAAATTTGAGAAAATTCCCCTCTTGGCGCCCCATAGACATGCAACCTTGGCGGCCTGGTCCGCTCGAACATTGCCTGGGATACCAGCATGGCCAGAACCCCTGATGAAAATGTCTTTTTTCCGTTGGAGTAGAGCTGCATGGATCGTATTAATCTGGACCACGAGGGGGGGTGGTCAGAACGTTGGGAGAGAAGGGCTTGAGAGCAGATAATTCTGAGATGATCAGAAAGCTTTGCTCCGAAGAGCGGTGAACATGCTGCAAGGCTACCAAGATGGCGTGAAGTTCCGCAGAGAAGATAGAGCAGCCATCCGCAAGTCGGGCAGAAGAGGCTTGTTGCGGCTGGCACGACGGGACTGCTGCCGCAGCTACAGGGCCACCGTTTGGGACTTTGAAGCCATCTGTAAAGACAGAACAGAATCCAGGATAGTCAGAAAGAGGTTCTTGAAAGCGCTGGAGAAAGATGAGGTCACAAGTGTCACCTTTTTTGAAAGCTGAAAGATCGAGGCGGATCTCTGGAACAGGAAGAGTCCGAGGAGCTGGCAAGAGAGGGAGAGTCTCTACCTGCTGAATATCTACTCCGGCTGCTTGTAAGTGAGGTGCACACACACACACGGTAGCTTCTTTATAACTTATCAACTACCAGAAGGGTAACATCTGACACCAGTGGGCCCGTAAATTCACACAGGTCTTTCCTGCCCCCACCCCCTTCTACTTCTCTAAGAGAAACGTAGCGGTTTCGGGAAACCATCTTTTCTGGGTAGCGGGATATTTTTAGCTGTCTACCCTTACCTTATATCGCTCCAAGGTAAGAGCAATTAACAAGCTGAAGCGACAACCTTCCCGCCGTGGTTCGTCTCTGACCACCGGCATTCGCAACTTTGTCCCTATCAGTAGGAGAAGCGGCAAACTTCACAGGAATAAAGAGGACACCAGGCTGTCGGTACTGCGCCTATGAAGACAGTAGAAAACATCACCACACTTCCCAGGCCTCACACGGCATATCCAACAGAAACGAGGTAGCTGACACAACGTCTGAACTGCGTGAAGCCGGGCTTAAAACTGGAGTAGAGAGGCTCACTAGCGAGACAGATGGGATGGGAGGTGGCTGAGCTGTTTTCAAGTCCTACCGTGTTGCACGGGTTTGGACAGATGGATTTGAGGTAGCTAGAGGGTGATCTCCATATAGTCATGTCACCTGGTACAATACGAAGAAGACAGACAGATGTAGAAAGAAGATAGAAAAGACAAACAGTAATGTCACAGGGAGATGGTTGAGTAGAAAGAATATAGGTGAAAGGGCCAGTGAGGGAGAAACAAGAAAAGCATAAGAGAAAAGGAGTGGGCCAGCTTAATCCCCCTGCCAGACACCCCCAGCACGAGAAGCCGGGCCCATGGGGGATTAAAAACCAGGAATGCTGCAAGAACGACATCCCTCTTTTTTAAGCACTGTAGCTCACAAGCTAAATCTCTAATATTGTAATATTAATAATCTCTAATACATCATAAACCTCAGCCTACTTTTGAAAATCACACAAATGCCATGACCTTTTACTGAGCAAATAAAAGAACTTTGCATCTTTATTACACTCAACAGGTAACAGACAACAGCTCTCTTATTACAGACCTGCCCTCCCAGAAGACAGCTGGAATAATTATCTATGTGAAACAACATTTTATATAGCAATTACTCAGAAGCACAGTCCAATGAACTGAAACATAAATTACTATGACACTGAAGGAAATAAGATTATAACAGCATTCACAACCTGAATATCACTGCACATAGTATACACTTCCAGATAACGTCTGAAAGTTGCATCACTCACACATATATAGACCCTTTCATGCCAATCACATATCTCTGCATACGTCTATTTCCTCGATACCGATGATGTGAAACATGCACATAGCAGCTGTAGCAGTTATAGCGTGTCTGCAATGCACAGTAACTTAGAAACGAGACAGCTTCAACGTATACTAGTGGCCTCTCCTTACATCATATTTTCAAGTCCTTTGGAAAACATAGACATCTAAAGATAGAATAAATGGAAGGGTTGTGATATTTTGCTCTTCTTGTTTCCCCTTTCTATTACTAAGAAATAACGTCTTAAAAAGTATATGGAATGTTCATGATTTTTTTCCAAAACAAAAATTTAATTTCCTCCAACACTAACTCTGAAAAGATTTTGTATTCCCTCAAAAATATGGTTTCCATGCAATTTGACTTTCCTTCATAACATGAATCATCACAAAAAAAGCAAATTAAGACTTTCACCTTTCAGAAATGCTTTCTTTGAATACAAAACTCTTGCAGAAGTTGTAACAAAAAGCAGCAAAACCTCAACCAAAAAAAAAAGTCTTACTCAGTGAAAACTTCTAATTCTTTAATATTAAATGGGGCTATTTCCCTCTTAGTGCCCAACAAGCTGAGAGCCCTTGGTGGTTCTCTGTCCAGTGGTCTTTCTTTGTGCTCCTTATATAGCAGGAACAACTTTTCCCATCAGTAACATGCAAGGGGTTTGTAAGCCCACATTTACAACTGGGAGGATTTTCAGATCCCCAGATAAAATTAGGTTTTAGTGACCAGCTGCACAAAAAATACACATGTGGAAGCGTTATCATCTGATACTTGCTCTCAAGGACCTGCTTTAGTTATTAGTACTATTTTTTATGCACATAACACTGTCATGCTGACCTCTAACAAATAATGATAGCAACTTTCATATGTATGGTTTATTACAAAATGATTACAAGACCCACAGTCTAAACTCTTACATTTTAGTCTCCCACTGACGAATCTTGTTATGCTATCAGAACCCCTCAACAAGTCTTCTTTACATGCTTTGATTATCTCTTAATTCATGTACAACTTGAAACACTGGCAGGATACTTCAACTCTTCTTGCAACGATCACGACTGACTGCAAGTAAAATTTTGTTGAATTATTTTGGATATTTACCTTTGTACAGCTGCTGCCATGTGACTGGGAAAGGAAAATAAAGGGACATGAGTACCAAGACTGCCCATCACACAACTAACACCCAAAGAGTGACGCTCCTTAAACGAGATCCAAATTATGGCGCCCGTGGGAAAACCCCCTAAGCCAACCCTGCAAAGATCTGATGAAAGCGATCATTACAACAATGAGCGTGTTTTAACATTTTAAACATTTAGCACCATTTGTTTTACATCCCTTCCCCCTAAACACTAAATACTTTTATGTCTATTAATTCTACCATGCTTTATGGAGAAAATATACATTCAGTATGGGAATAAGGCCATTTACATACAACAGACAAAATTTCACAACCTCATAAACTAAAATGCACAAAAAATATGGTTGATCCTTCTGTTTTACCCCCTTATATGTAACCTGCACTTGGAAAATCAAATTTAACACACATGCACAACTTGCTGCGTAGTCCTAAATGCTTATGTGATAATGAGCGGCAGACCAAAGGTTGCAGAATGACTATCATTGCAAGCCGGACCCACAACACTGCCCGTTGTCCTTAACATTGCCGACAGTCAATGCTTGGTGTTTGCAAGAGAATACCATTATGGCAAGTCAAAAGTGGAAAAAAAGTTCTTTGACCCTGAGTCCATAATGATCATTGCAACTATCGCCATCACAAATTCAAACAAATATTAGTCGACCTTTGCCTTGTGATCAGGAATTCAATTTCTTAAATTAGTGGACTGAAAACAGAAGCTACACAAACACTCACAGCACTGGTCCTTGCAGTCAGATGTGACAATGGGTGTCTATCCAACCAAGTAACAATGAGAAATAACAACAGCAACAATACAGGCAGCATGTAAATGTGCTGACCAGTGAATGCTTTTTATATGCACAGCTTGCCATCTCTCTTTCTCTCACACACACACACTCTCCCTCTGTCTCTCTCTCTGTGGAGTTTCTTCATATGCAGCCACTGAGCAAAAACTTGTCTCTTTTCGATAATTTTCCTTGGGTGAACGTCAACAAAATTATTTAATTTTAACACATGTATGCATGTGCACTAAATGCACATGCATACTCTCTCTGTGCCCCTCTGAGTAAACTGTTAACATGAATCAGAAAGATCATTATTTCCGAAGCCCATATCTGAATCTGGGGAAACAATCTGGAAAGGTCCCGTGGCCTGGGAACTGGAGGAATGTGAGGAAGGTTCCATAAGCTGTGACAATAGGATCTGGCTGTTCCCTGGGTTGATCATGCTCAGAACCTCCGACACTGATCCGTTTGGTGCCAACAAAAGTGGCAGGGATGAAGGAGTGCCTGCAAACAATCCCAACCCTCTCTCAGAAAAATCCAATATTAAAGAGAAAGCTTGCACTATAAGGCATTATGTTATGGGAAATGGCCTTCAGACACTGTCAGCATCCAGCATTTTGCACACTCCTAAAATCTACTACTTCATACCTGGCCTTCAAGCACTCTCCTTGTAAACTTTAGCATCTCACAGTTAGACATCAGTTGTTTTTTTATTGATTTTACAAATTGTTACAAAATCGTTCATGCGAGCAGCAGAAATCATTTAGTAGACAAGATGGTGTTTAGGCATTCTCTTCGCCCACTCACCTGGTTCTGGCACAGCAATGAGGGAGGACTGGACACCAGTCTGGGCCTGGGCTAGCTGCTGTGTGATTTGTCGCAGCTCTTCCTGCTGCTGTCGGATAGTGTCCTGCAGCCGTTCAGACTTCTGTACCAGGTGGTCATGCAACAGCTTTTGTGCAGGTGTGAGGAACAGGCCTGCCTGCATTGGCTGCCAGCCACAGGAAAGAAAGTCGATAATATACATGACATAGAAATATCAAGAATCAGGAGTTTGCAAGCATGTCAAGGATCCGGAATACATAAATACATCAAGGATCAATATGTACATCAAGGATCAGTAAATACCTCAAGAATCAGAGACTTATAAATGTATCAAGGATCTTACCACTGTCTGAATGCCAGGAGCAATGACAGAAGATGACTCAACACTTCTTGTCTGGGACACAACCTGCTAAACAGATTACCTGTGTTTAGAGATCAGCAATTGTACTTGTTTAAGAAAAGCTGAGGTAGATCTGACACCACCACCTATCATCATCCAAAGAAATGAACTCAACAACTTGATAGCATGGGGGCTTCAAGATTCACCGAGCCACAGAACTCTATCACTGAAAAACTTTATACTAAAACAACAATGTAGCTTCCAACAGTCACATACCTGCTGGTTATGAGGTAGGGTGATCATACTGGGTGGCATGGCCATGATGGGTAGAATATTGGGTACAATGCGCGGTATTGTAGTTGTCGGGTGATTGCTGGTCGATGATGTGGACGTTGCTCGTGGGTGGTTGCGCAAAGTGTTACGCTGCAGATGTTGCTGCAGCAGGCTCTGCAGCTGGCTGGTCACATACTTCTTTGTGGAGCCTGGCTCCTCTGTCGAGTGAGGATGCTGGGAGCTGTCCACATCCGAGGTCTGGCCACCAACACCTACAAAGGCACAAGAAGTCACAAATGAGGTGTATTATAAGTGTTATATTTGTAATGGCTAAAAATCTCTGGAGTGGCCTCCAAGTCAATACTGGAAAAAAGATCTGCTTAGAAATAAGGTTTGACATATTCCCATCTCAACCAAGCAGAAATACAACGCTGATTTATCAGCAAAGATGAGAGAAGGAGAAAGGCTTTACTTTCCACACGGCATCCCCTACACATTGTCAATCACATGTAGCCACTATCTCTGAAGCCATTTATCTTTCTAAAAATGTTTAGTTATACTAGTGTAAATTTTACAAGGGAAACTACAGAAAAATGTTCATGTGTGCCTGTAAGTGCACACACACACACACATGCAAGCATGCACGCACCCACTCACATCCACACACCATTATTCATCAATTACTTACCTGCAGTAAACAAAACAATTAAAGCTTCAAAGAACACCAAACAAAACAACCAAGCAAGACAACAGTACTTCAACTAAAAACATAGAAAGTAACGTAATTTTACAATACAATACCACTTTATTTATCCACAAGGGCAATTCCAAATAGTGCTCGTACTAGCAGTAATACTCCATGCATATTAAACCCACAGTATAATAAACATTCTTCTCTCCCACCTCAGTGATCAATGTCTTTCTCCACAAAAAGCATAAAATTGTATATAATCCATCTCTCTAAAACACAGAGCTATATGTAGCCCTATCCACCCCTCCAAACACAAAGTTTCATGTGCCCCTATCCATCCCCTCAAAACTGATGTCAAAAAATAAAGGTCAAAACAAGTTTACGATGGATTTGTGGGAAAGTGAGGAAGACAATAGGTTAGATATGAAAAATAATGATAGGAAGTAGGAATTAGCTGGGTTGGGTCAAATGAATGGGGCAAGTGTGAGAGAACAAAAATGCTGTAAATGGCGATCACAGGGAATATATATATGACAACTCTGTGGAGCACTTGGTGACAAAAATGTAAGCACCTGCCTAAACGATCAGTTGAATGAAAACAGTGTATAACAAAGAAAGATAGTTCAGCTCCCAAAACTGGCAAGGCTGATTTCTGAGTACAAACAAAAATAACCTTCTCAAAGTGTCACTGTCATACCATAACAACTGTCTTAAAGGATCCCAATTTCATTCTGAAACTGAAAGTGATTGGATTTTCTGGACAACTTTAATCTCTTTATAAATAGTTCTTAAAAAACCTCATTTATGACATTTCAAAGAAACAGAAGATTCTCCAGGACTGGACACTACCAATCTTTTAAGAGACTTAAATATGATGACCAGGGACACACCTGGGAGGGGGGGGAAGTCAAGAAGAATAGTGATTAAAGAAACCAAATAATTCAAAAAAGAGTTAAAGAAAGCAAATAGAAATAACAGGAAAGGAAAGAAAAAAGAGGAAGAATCAATTAAATAATTGTAACTAACGCTGAAAACAAACAAAGGCCACAGACTGAAAAGAGCGTATGGTTTGGAGCAAAATTTAAAAACATGCATACAGACACTTGTGCTGGCCTTGGGAAAACAGAGAACTTTAAGCTAAGCTAAACAGTCAGATGATTCTGAAAGTGACCGCCAGGCAGACGTGGATGTGGGGGTTATGACACATGGGTAAAGAGCTGACCTCCAGACAACACAGAGCAGATGGAAGAACTGCAATAGGTCTTGTCACCTTTTCCAGCCTCCAAGAGAATTGAGGCACTGAAGGTTTCCTCTTCTACATAACCAAGATCTCGTCGCAGCTGTGCCCGCACATCTGCATACCTGTTATAATACAAATGTAATTTTATTCCCTTCTTATTACAGGAAAAGCTAGAAAATCAAGGTAAGGTTAAAAAAAATTATCTACTCATCCTCTTTCCTTTAGCAATACAATTCTTATATTTTCTCCCCTTTATAAGACTATTTTAATATTCTATATCTTTGTGGATGTGCTCAATCTCAGAGTATTGATATGATGCCTATCTGGGGAGTCAGTGGAAAGCTCCATGTCCATCCCTCCAACCCAAGCAATAATGAGAACCTTAAGCTGAAGTATGATGCCTATCTGATTTTCAGATTTTCTGGCATGCTCTTTTCAAGATAAAATTTCTGAAACTCTACTTACTTAACCACAGTGTTGGTGCAAACAATGAACTCTGGCTTGGAATTCCACTGGTGGTATGTGATGTAATACCGGGTCCTCAGCCAGATCCACTGTTGCCCTTTGGTCAAGAACCGGTAGTAGCAAGATGTTCCTTCCCCCATCTGCATCACTGCAAGACAAATAACTGCATGAAAATTTGTCCTATTACAAACATTCATTTAAGAAAACATACAAAATAAGTTCAAATATTTTCTGTAACAGCTTTAAGGAAAAAATAAATACCACAGATAAAAAGGAAAAGGAAAAAATCCAACAATTATAATGACAGGTCATGTAAATTACACTGGTCAACAAATTTTTACAAAGGTTATGTTACTGAAATAAAATTAGTCATTTCTTATCAACTTTTATGTGCTCAACACGAATATGACAATCAAAATGCAAAATGCAAAATTAGCTCTAGCTTTTTTGTAATCTGCAATAATCATCATGAAATGAATGCTAATAGTAACTGACCTATGGTAAATATCAGTAAAAAATCAAGTCATAGACTATGTCTTAGATTTCTTTGCCTGTCTCTTGTACAGCTGTTCTGAAGCATCTCTGGGGAGTGTACAGCAGTAGTCAGCCAGCATGATAGTGGACGATTTTGCCTGGTATCTTTTTTCCATTGTTGCGATATCTTGATGAAAACGTTCGCCATGTTCATCACAAACCATACTACAGCTGTCAGGAAAGAAATCCAGATGAGAATGATGAAAGTGGATATTCTTCTCTCCAACTGCTACATTTTGTCTGCGAGTCCATTTCTTCCACAAGTAGTGCAATTCCCTTGCTCAGCTATCCCACTCACATAAGAAACACATGTATTTTGTAAATCCCTGCTGCAGTCCCATTAAAAGGGCAACTACCTTCAAATCACCACAGAGATGCCAGCTGTACTTGTTATACTCAATGGAACTCAGTAGCTGTCTCAAGTTATCATACATCTCTTTCATGAGGACAGCATGCGCTACTGGAATAGATAGAACATGGTTTCCACTGTGCAAAAGCACAGCCTTAAGACTCAGTTTCAAAGACTCTACAAATAGTCTCCATTCTTGTGGGCCAAGAGTAATTTCTAAGGCATTCATGAGGCCTTCAATAACGGAACAGAATATCAGATTACCTTCCTTTCTGAAGAAAGGCTTCAGCTGCTGGTGGCGCTTTCAATATGAAGTAATTGTGACATCTTCATCTAGAAGATTCCATTGTAGGAGTCTTGAACCTAGCAATTCTGCCTTGTTCTTGGATAGTTTCAAATCACGAACCAGGTCATTTAGTTCTTCCTGTGTTATTCTGTGTGGGGTTGATGATGCACTACAGTGAAAATCTGGATCACCGCATGCTGACTGACCAGGAGAAGAACAGGTCGGCTCACCCTCATCCTCATCAGCAGAATCAAGAGAATATTCGGCTGAAGGTTCTGGAATAGGAAGTCCCTCACTATGTGGAACTGGTCTCAATGCAGACAGAATGTTGGGGTAGACTATTCTTGACTTCCTTTGCTTCGCTATCCCGCCAGAAAGAAGAGGAATCGAGCTGAAGTAACAGTCATGTGTGGTTGCATGGCTCTCTCTACACCATGGGGACTGCAAACTGCATTGACAGTCTTTTGCCATTCAACCACTGTGAAAACTGTGTTGGACATGCAGCAAAGCATATATGCGGCGCCCAAGGCTTGTCTTGGTCGCCAATCTTGCATCAGAAGATGATATGCCTTCTTCACTTGAGGTGATGCTTTTCTTCTGGTTATCACTTCCCCATAAATACAGCAAAAATTGTCCATGATATTAACGTACTTTCAAGGCATTAGTGCTCTGTGTTGTAACTAAATGGATAAAATAATAACAGTTTTATGTAACAGTAGCTTAAACTGTATCCCACGAATTCTGAAATATTTTAAATGCTCAATCTTTCTGACCAGGCTTTATATAGTACGCTGCTGACGTCAGCTTACTTCAGCAGCCACCTGGCAGTCAAAACATTATGCAATAAACTCTGGATGATGTGTGCATGATGGTATCATGCAATGTGATGCAAATCTAAGCTTAGGATGTTGTTATAGTCCCGCTGGATAAATTTACACAGTGAAACATAGAAAATGAACTATACCTTAGGATGTTGTTACAGTCCCAATGGATAAATTTACAGGGTGAAACAGAAAATGAACTATATCAAATATCTTCAAAACAAGAGCCAAGAAAAGTTTTTCTTGGTCATATTTGTGTTCAGCACACCAAGATACTAGAGATTAGGACCATTTTAAGTCAGTAATAATTTCAGTGTTGACCAGTGTTATCAAACAGCCTAGGACCAAAGAGACAGTAAATGTAAGTGGTCAACCATGTTTAGGACACTGCATGTGAGCCAAACTCTCTCCTACCACCTTTACTTCCCTATAAAACCAGGCACCCATTCCTGCTAATACAATAGAGGAATTTTTCAGCATAGGACCAAGCAGGTCTCAAACCCGTGGCCTGCTTCAATGCTGAAAGCAATATGCCTCCTCGATAATGGTTTTCTCTCGATAAGAAAAGTTTTACTTACATAGACTAACATAATAAAGTGTGCACTTACGTTGTTCATGGCACTTGGCAACCCTTTCAATATCTTCTGGATGATAGTAATCATATCCAGATGTACCCAGTACCTCAAAAGGGAGGTAGCCAATAATTGGTGGTGCTCTGAAACAATACAAGTAGCAGACACAATAAATGATCCTGCTGAAAAATCAGCTGTAGACTTTAGCAAAACCCTCTCCTGTTCCATGCCAGATTTTCAGCTTGTATTATTTTGTTGCATTTGCTCCTCCATGCAAAATGCATGCTTGCTTATGTTTCATGCACATTTCTTGTTCCACAGCAATCATTTCTTCACACTGACCTCCACTCACTATTGACTGACTCATCATACACTTGTTTGCCATTTTCATAATAACATTTTTTTCATGCTTTCAGAAGAACAAGTTAACTGACATGATATACAGACAAAAGTGACAAACACAATGCCAATTATGTTGATTTGTAATGACACTACCACTTCATATTTAACACTATCACTCCTCGCATGCTGACATTCACCTGTGGTCAAGGAAGAGGAACTTCCACTCTAAGGAATGCCGTGATGTGAATTCACATGTGGCTTCATCCACATTTGACATCTCACGAATGATATGTGATGTTTGAAGACGTACAGTGCAGCAAAAACACACAGACATACTTGGAGACTGTAGACCCACTGCATCATCTCCTGACAGGAAATCTGCAAAATTGTCATGACACTAATTTCTCTTTCTAAGATGGCAGGTTTTTAGAATGTTCTAAATGTAGTTGCAAGCATTCTACAACAATATCCTGACCTATCGTTTCAGCTTCCTGCATTAGTTTCATTGAGAAACATGAATATTATATTAAATCTATTCACCTTCATCATTAGACAGGAGACGGGAACTTCCAGATACCCGAACAAACTCATAAGTGGACTGGTCTTCAGGATCTATTGTCCCTCGGCGAAAATGGCAGGTAAAACTTAATTGATTTTCAGCTGAAACATAAATAAAAATGAATTATTATGAATATGATTTTGTAATGAATACTGCAATTTATTTCGTATTTATAAGCTTGGCCTATGGAGAGCTGGTATGGACCATTAAGCCTGCTTTATGCAGGTCCAGTTCAGTACCTGGATTCCAACCAGTATTTACCCTGTATGTGCTAAACTATCCCTGGCAAGACAAACTGTACTTGTATGGTTTGTATAGTCTAGGGTCTAGGGTTGCCCGGTCAATGCAAAGTTCCTCAGGATGGTGCTTGCTCTTGGTAACTTGGTGATTTGCTACCACCTTTCTGCTGATGCAAATCATTATTTCTCTATCACTAACCTGACAGCAAAACACAGTCACAGGACATATTGACTAAAGAGGAATCCTACCTTTTTCAAAGTCGTGGCCTGTGTTGCTGGTCTGTATACAGTAAGTGGACAGTAAATTGTAAATCTTCACGTGATCATCTTCATGCACAAAGTCATATACAGATCTGTTGATGAGGTCATTCTGCAAGTTATTTATTAAATATGTGTAATGTACAAGAGATTACAAACTTTTATTTAAAACATGCATACAAACAGGAATCTGTCTCAAGATAACAGAAATTTTCAGTTTACTTGGGCTACAAAGCAATATTAAAATTAAACGAAAATAACACTTTATGTAAATACAAACATTTTACAGGTTTCTAGTTTTCTAAAACATATACATATCTATACCTAAAAAATATTTATGAAATATAAACAAATTTCAAACATATTTGGAAGAAATTTTAATACTGTGAATCCTCAGAAACTAAAATTTTAAAACTAAACTTTCCCAAAATAACATAAGAAACATATCAAACACTTTTCACTTCCATGCTTCCATGTAGCTAGAAAAACAAATAACTAATGAAGAAGTATTCGTAAAAAAAATTAAAATTATAACTAAAATTTTCAAAAAGAGATAAATGCCACTGACCGGTAAATGTCCTAACAGCGATGTGACACTCTCTGAAACATACAGTACTGAGCCCTGTTGGGTAAACACTATTAGAAAACTATCCACCGCCTGCAACAAAATAATTTTAATTCTCTTTGAATATTTGAGCATAACATACAGTAACATTACTTCCGTTTGGGATTTAAAAAAACACTTCTTTACTTATTTTATTTTAAATACCTTGTGCATGTGTCCCATGAAAGGGATAAAGCTAATGAGAACCAAATATTTCTTACATCGCAGGCATATTAGGCTTGCTAAGCAAAGACAAATATTTTTTTTATTTAAAGCAACGGTAAGGCAATACCTCTAACATCAGCTGTGCAAACTCCTCGTTACAGAGGAAAGTTGGTTTCCAGTCTTCTTTAATTTCGTTTGCTGCTGACTGTACAGAAATCTCTGCAATGTATGACAATAGGATTAAAAAATATTTGCAGTTTTTGATCAAGCTCTAAAACATATCTCCTTTTATAATATAGTAATATGCATTAATATAAACACATATTATAAGTGTACATGTCCATATGCACATACTTGTTTTGGTACATAATTATTGGTTGTTGTGACAAAATAATGAGGCACATTTTCAACTGGAAAACTACAAAGAGATCAATAAATGCAAATTGATAATAAACATTTCATAGTCAAGATGTTAATGTCATTGACATTTTACTATGTAGAGTGTACTCGTAAATAAGAACCAAGTTCTTAGTCAAACCCCTGTGCATGTGATAAACATACCAAGTGTTGTTTGAAATAATTTTAACTCTTTATGGTTTAGTTTCTTCCTCAGTGAGTCAGTTATCAGATTGTTGAAATAAACTATAAAATTTAAGTGGTTTCAGAAATAATATAATAATAATGACAACTTGTATAGCGCATTTCTCCACACACAACTGAGCTCAGTGCGATTTAATGTGATGCACTGAAGCTGACAATATTTGTCAATTATGTTCAAAGTCTGCACAATGCATTACGATATTTAGAAAATGTATGAATGTATATTGTAGCTGTCCTTCCAGCTGCGACTGCCGCAAGTTAGCACCACTCTTCAGTTCCATAAAAATGGCACTGGGAAATTAGCACAGAAAATGATAATCACAATAATCAAAGGTGCCAAAAAGGTTTTGTAGGATAACTCAGCTTCACCTGCTGAATTATCTCTCTCTCTCTCACACACACACACACACAGCGTACCTAAATATGAAAATGTGTATTTAAAACTATTCTCAATATTTAAATAACTGAGGAAAATATACGGTAAGATATTTTTGGGGTGGTAGCGGGGAGGGTAATCTGGGGATAGAAGGAGAAAGGCATCGAAATATGTGAGACTCTGCCAGAAGGGATTTTGTGTTGCTGTGCTCGCTATTTGAGATCTGCAGAAAAGCCATCAGACTAAGAGAGCTGTACCTTGATGTGTTTTAAGGAATTGAATAGCAGACTTGAGGACAGTAGACTTGTCCATCTTCTTGCTGTTGGCAGCCACCATTGAGCACAGCTCATTGATAAGCATGTTGAACTGGTCCCTCCTCTTTTTCTCGCTAAGGTTTCGTGTTTTCCTACCATATCAAATAATGATGTGTAATTAAAGTTCCACCTTCAGCTTCAATTATGAGCACATTTACATGTGTCATTTAGACTGTGCAATAAAAATGAAACATCAGTTAAGCATTAAATCTGGTTTCTGAGGCATAAAAAAATTATATAAAGATCCATTATAAATGTCATAGCTAATAAATGCTGTAGAGAAATCATGCATGTAAAAAGAATTTTTTTTCTTAAAAAAATCCCATGACATAGTCCTCTATGCACTTCTTTCTCAATAAAGGGCAGCTAAATCAATGCGCATAAAGACATCCTGCTGAGAACCAGCATGAATAGATCTTCAAGGAAATCATTAACTCCACACAATGAAGCCTTTATTATTATGTAATTTAACTTAAAGAATGACAGACTTTCAAGAAAAAAAAAGCGGATGAAACTAGCTATGCTTAAATAAAAAAAGTGTGGGAGTGGGTGGGATATAACCTACAAATTGCCATGAAAAAAAGCAGGTTAAATTCAGATCAGAAAGGTTAAACCTTGTAATCTTGTTTTACTGATATTCTGTTTACACTCTGACAACCATCATTAAACATAAATGCCAGCAATAAAATAGTGTCAACATGTATGTCCTCAACTGGGACTTACAAGATGGAGAAATATAAAATCATCAGTTGGCCTGCAGGTTCAACAAAAGTGGGTTCTTTGGATGAAAATTTTCTGAGGTGAGGGAGGGAGATGCCAAGCATCTCAGGAAGAGAACAATGCTAGCAATTGGGTCCAGGCGTCAGGTGAATGGCACACAGGACCAGGTGCAAATCAACAGACTGTATCCCTCTCTGCTGCCCTTAGCACACATAGCAGCTTCAAGGCATGCTTGTCCCCACAAACATTTACATACAAATAATGTCTGTTCCTCATTTCAAAATCCTTACTAAGCAGTCCTAAATGGCTTTTGATCATGTTTATCTTGCTATGCTAGACATAAAACATCTTTGTGCATTTCTCGCTAAGCATTAGAGACAATCAAAACCTACAAAAAAGAAACTGTGAAGCCATTTCGGTAGTGTTTAAAGACCTTGGAAAATATGTTCCCTTTGCTTTATGTCTGGTTTGGATGTCTGACAACACTTTCTTACCGATCAAATATATTCCTTTTACCTTTAAGACTTTAAAAAAAGTTTTTTCAACAAAATTTTACAGTAATACAACAAGATCTTTGGAAATATTTGACAGAATCTCATTTGGAAAAATTAACCTGAAAAGCTCTCAATGATCAAGATGATGGATTCTGTCTAACAGTCCTAACTTCCAGATGACTTTTCAAAATTCTGACTTAAATAAAAGAGACTTAAATGACCAGATTAATTGAAGATCATATTCATCTCTCTCCACCCACCCCATGTGTGTGTATGCACATTCTGCCGCTCTAATGAATTAAAAATCTCTTTTTGATAATTTCTAATATAACATTTAAACAGAATTTAAAAGTATTTAAATTTAATTCACAAAGAGAATAAAGTAAATATCATTCAAATGTACAAAAAATAATAATAATGACATTTTAGTGCTAGTTGTAGTAGCTTTATCTCAACAGTCAAGTTGACAACATGCACATATTATGTTCAATTGTAATAACAAAAAAGGTAAGCAGAATTATGCTTTTCAGGTTGTCCGCTGGACATATGAGATAATTAGGGACCAATAATAGCACTGAGGAGAAGAAGTCATGGTATGAGAATAAAAGATGATCATGAATTAGAGGGAATAATAGCACTGAGGAGAAGAAGTGATGGTATGAGAATAAAAGATGACCATGAATTAGAGGGAATATGAGAATGCCAGAAAGCAGAGGTAAGAGAAAGTGGATCTAAAAGATAAATGTTGCAGAAAAGAGCTGAGTCGTTATGTAAACACTCCACAATATGTGAGGAGAGAAAGCTGACTGCTCCAGAAAAGATTACAAGGGTAGGGAACAGCAGAAGGGATAAAAGGGATGTGGTGAAGCAATGTCAGTAGGCCAAGGAATTGTGGAGGAATCTGATATAAAATAAGGTAAATAAATGTGTGCTACAGCCAATGGCTCCAATCAACCTCAAGAAACAGCTTAGCAAAAACTGGAATGATAAACAAGGATGATCACCTTTTGACATTATCTTTTTCATCATCTTCCAGGTCATCAAAGCTAAGAACACTTTCACTGGAAAAAAAACAAGAAAAAAACTTCAACATCAATACCTGCAAACTTTATATAGTTAAAATAAAACACGCATGTTAGCAGCATACTAAAGATCTGTGAAACTAAAGAACCCCACAATGACGGCTGCAGGTATAATTAGCTTGCGCTTGTTGCAATAGTAAGAAGGGCTATTGATACCTTTTATCTCTCTCTCAAAAAAAGGTAAATTCAATGATGTAAGCCTGGCAAAAGTGCCAAAACCTGTGACAGTTGCCACTCAGATCTGGTATTCAGCTGAGCCAAAGCTTTATGTAAGAAAGAAAAATAGTAGAATGCTTAGTGGTGTGCCAAATGCATAAGAATTTCAGTGGCCATTACTTCTTGAACAAATACAGCCTGTTTTGTGTTCATGTAATCTGATATTTTCTGCCTTTCTAAACACAGCCTCAGAAAATAGGTAATAAATTTATCACTGCTCTTTTGCAACCACCAGCTACTATAGTCTCTTAGCACCAAAAAGCACATAAAATAACTGACTATCACAAAAGGCTATTCCACATTTCATTCTTGTCTAGTTCTGTTTAGGCAACTAAGGACATTTATACCAAATTCCTTATCCTTTTATTCTTGTCTAGTTCTGTTTAGGCATCTGAGATAAGGACCTTTATACCAAATTCCTTATCACTTCTCATACAGAATTTTTAAATATCACTTGCTTCTAAACATCAGGTTTTGGGGGTTTGCTCCCCACTCACCTCACAATTTTTTTTTTAAGATTCCAGATATGTCCTCACATAAAGGCAGCTGAACATAGGTATTAAAATTAAGCATCTCCTGTTCTACAAATATGAATACTTTGTCAAAAGTGGAAAATGTAGCATCCTCGATATAAATTTGATTCTCCAAAAGAAATATTTTTTTTAAATGAAACTTTAATTATATTTTTTTAGATTTATTTATTTCAAGAGACAAGCATGAGAAATGGGCTTACCATGGCAAGAACTCTTCATACAAAGGGTACATCCTATGTGTGCATGAATCAGCACCACTGAGAAACCCCTTCCCCATGGCCGCCCCTTTTTGCTGTGAGGACGCTAAAGTGTTCTATCATTTTCATTCAAAGCCCTCTGTACAGTACAAACACAATTCATTGGTTCCCCTCTCCCGACCTGAGCAAGTCCCTCTGTTCAAATCTCTCACTCTGCTGTCCCGGACCTCAAATGGCTTTTGCTTGATCAGTGTCGCTGCTGCTCTTTGCACACTGACGTGGTCTTTTGTGTTTCATTCCTCAGGTTAGTTTCATTGTACTTTGGTGACCTCCATGCACCTAGGAGTATCCCTCATCTCTGTGTGGACTCGCACAGACAGAAAATCCTTCGACAAACTTGCACTTCCTTATCCGGCTTTCTTGTTGATCCACTTTGTGGAAATGGGAATCCTTTAGCTGTTGGTGAAAGTTGTAATCTAGGCCAATGTCTTCAAATTTCAATTACAGTTATTTTCATGGTTTGGTCAGAAAAATTACACATATGCACACTTTATTAAAGTTGTGCTTGCCTTTTTTTTTCAGGCACAGTGAACTATGTTTTGCCTGTTTGTTCAAGGTTAAAAGACTGCTGAAAATGTTGAGTTCTTTTAATGCATTTTAAGCCTGGCTGCTGTGAGTTGGCAAATGTCCAGTAGCCATGAGAAATGTTCATGACCAGTGAAGTAGGGCAATGAAACAGCAATTTAAGCTTTTGTATATCTGCTAGCAACACACTTTTTTAAGTTTGTTTTTTTTCACATTTTTGAGGTGCCAAAAGGAAAACGTTACTTGAAGAATCACTACCAAAACTGCAAACCACAACTTTATTTTTTTAATTGAGAATCCTATTTTGTCATTTGAATATCATTTTGAAAAGTGCTAAAACATTATCTCAAGATGTTATATATGGTTTCATGTTCTTTTTATGCATGTTGCTGTGTCTGTTCAAAACTGTCAACTGAAGATTTTCACAGTCACAAAAATTGGTTCGCAACCTTCTATCAACTAAACTAGTAACATAAAAATTATATGTTACAATATCTGTCATGAGATGTCAGCACATAATAGTACACTGTGATGATGATGGGGCGGGGCATCCTGCATAAGAACTAACTGTGATTTTTTTCTGATGAGTAAAATATAATGAAGAAAACATTTCCCAATCAAATAAATGCACACTAAACATTTAGTTTTTATGTTTACAGGTATTTTTACGCTTCGTCCTCACGGCATCATTTGAAAAGTATTTCTCTAATAGGAAAACGCTTTGAGTCGTTTCGCATTGCTGTAATGATGGTCATAATTTCTTGATAACGAATAACGAATTTCATGTTCGATAATATTTAAAATATGCATTTATGATTTTTGCAAAATAATCTAAATGCTTCTAAAGTTAAGTAAAACTATGAAAATTGAATATGTATGTGTTGCATGAAGGTTAAACAAACAAAACATCATGCGCACAGATTTTTGAGTACAACAGTCAACACTCATTACGGTGATGAGATTACGTTACCTCTCTACACTTCGACTTGAAGGTCGAAACAGTGCAATTCGTTTGCCGTAATTCATGACAAAAGGCACCAAAATAATATTAAGTTCCACATGGGTGTCGTTCGATGTCAAACTCTAGTTACTTTCATCCACATACGCGAAAAGTCATCGTTTACAGAGAAGTAGCTAATATTCAGTTTATCAAGCGACACTCTCTGCCGCCATTTTGTTTGATGACGCTACATGTTATTCGCCAATCAACAGCCAAAATTAGCATCGACCTTGACACGGTGCATGACGCTTAGGTCAACTCGCGAGGGGTTATTCAAGTTCACATTCCGGAATACCCCACAAGGAAGGTAAGGAAACCCCCACCCGCAGTTTCCGCACTTATTACAGACGTGGGCATAACAATTTAAATATAGTGATGATCTAAAATAAGGCATTAAAAATGAGCGTCACTCTCGATCGCATAAAAAAATGTAACAACGTTTAGAAATATTTATATTAGAACATATAATATGTTCGTCTGTGTGTTTGTTCTTTCTCGACTTGACTACTGCAACTCCTTGCTGGCAGGCTGCCCCTCATCCCTCATTCAGAGACTCCAGAGAGTACAGAACTCCGCTGCGCGTCTGGTGATTAGAGCAAGGAAACGGGACCATGTCACTCCTCTCCTTCGTTTTCTACACTGGCTACCCGTCCGTTCTCGCATTCAGTACAAACTGTCTGTGCTGTGTTTTAATTTCTTTGCTGGCTCCTGTCCTGACTATTTCTCTGAACTTCTCATCCCTTACTCTCCGTCCAGACAACTACGCTCTTCGTCTGACGACCGTATCCTAACTGTTCCTGTCACCAGAACAACAACATATGGTCACAGGACTTTTGGCTACTGTGCTGCAAAACAATGGAACTCTCTTCCTTTCCATATCCGCCACCTTCCTACAACTGAATCTTTCAAATCTGCACTGAAAACTCACCTCTTCCTTGAGCATTACTCCTAACACAGTCCACACAATGCTCGTCCTTCTTAACCCCGCCCCCTTCCCTCTTGCTACTTTACCCATCTTTCTCGCAGAATCACTATATTTTTTCTGTTCCTGTTACTTGATGCCTTTTGTTTTCTGTTTCGTCAGTACTGTCGTTTTCTTTCGTCCCCTTTGTTCTGTGTCTACTTAGTCCACGTCTCTTCCTCGTTTTAAGCGCTAAGAGCATGCTCTCTATGAGTGTGAATATGCGCTATACAAATCTTCACTATTATTATTATTATTATATATATAACAGTTGCGAAAGGAAGTGCACGGGGATCGAAGAAGGGTTCGTCAGTCGCTTTCTTATAAACATGCTTATCAAACTAGGGTTATTTTTTAGTGTTTAATTATTTTAAAGTTTCATATTTTCATGGTAAATGTGTACTTTGATCTCTAACAGCAGGTTATATATTGGCTTAGACCCTGCCCCCATTTTATATATATATATATATAATATATATTTATATATTTTATATGCCCCCTGCCCCACTGCAATCCGGCTTTACCTTTACAGCAGATCTCCACACATTAGAGAGCTGTTTTCTGAGCAAAAGACCTGCTTGTTTTGTAGTTTATGGAATTTGACATCTTCTGATGCCAATATTAATCAGTGTGTATTTCGTGTCCATAAAAACCGCTATCTATTTTTTCACAGTTGATTTTAGAGCACTATGCTTTAGTCCCCATGTTTTTGGTATCAATTTAAAGGTTATTTTTTCCTCTAGTAATACTAACATGTTCAACAACAAGCATGTGCATGTGTGAGAAAAGTTATCTGTACATGTGAAACGATGTAGAGAAACCTATGTATGTTTCTATTCATGTTGACGTGTCCGTGTCTCTATTTGTCCACGTGTGTGTTGAAATTACCCTTATGATTTTAATTTTTTGCTGGTTGCTTCAAGGGCACTTTTCTCTCTTTTCTTGTTGACAGATTTTTCTTTGTAAAGCGCGGTGAGCCTGGTTTTTGCTGGGGAACTGCGCTATAAAAGCTCACATTATTATTATTATTTTTTGTTTGTCTGTCGGTTTTGTTTTGTTGTTGTTGTTGTTGTTTTTTTTTTTTTTTTTTTTTTTTTGCTTTATCTATTTATGGTGTTGTGTTGATGGGGGTGCACTTGGCTCGCTCCGAGCGCCAAAATTTGGCACACGATCATTTTTATTCAAGCTCGACATCCTTACGGACTGAAAGAAGCAGAGACAAACACCTGCAGGTTGCATAGTTTTTGTGATCGTTAAATAGTCTGCTGAAAGTGTTTTTTTTTTAATTACGCGAAGACTGTCTTGTTAAGTGGGTCGATCAGTCCAACAGGTACAGCGTGTCTTGTGTTTACGTATAGCCAGCCACTATGACATATGATAACGTACTCCTAAAGAAAACGATAATCAGCAGAAATTACAAAAAAGCACGTACTGTGAAAGTAAATCTTATAAGATTCTCTCAAAGCAGATAAAGACAACGCCGAAGTGAGCAAGAAGTTTTGAAACCATTTTAACATTTTAATAACCCTTATTACGCTGAAGAAATGTCACTCAAGCATAGCATAAACTTAAAAACAAAAAAATAAACGGTGTGTTCAGGGAGGCGTATCTTTTGGTCTCTTTGCAGCCCAAAGTGGCGTTCCTGTGGTCTACTAGTCCGCCATTTGCTCTTTGGACTACCTACAATAAGCACTGATGACCCATCCTCCTCATTCAGTGACGTAGCGAGAAAGATGGGTGCTAGGAGCTGGCGGCAGCATTTGGCACCACAAGAAAAGGACTCCCAATGAAAATCTTTTGCGTTTTTTAATTTTTTTTTCGCCTTAGTATAAGTAAGATGCCTATTAAAACAAGTTTATAGGTTCACTCCATTGGGGGGGGGGGGTATCACAACGTGAGATATCACATCAGATAACGCACCCGACGAACGAGAGCTAGAATTTTAGAAGAAATTCTGCAGAAAGAGAAAGTCTAAAAATGTGTTGAGTTTAGGTGTAGGTTCAAAAGGAAAGACGAAAGTGTCACAGAGTATGGTATTGTGTTGAATCGTCTTACTGCTATAACGCATACCCCAACATGCCACCAGAAACAAGAGAAATGATAGCCATTGATCAGTTTGTAAGTGGACTCCCATCCATGAACTTGAGGGGACATGTTCAGTTCAATCACCCCTCGTCTATTCACGAAGCTGTAGCTCTGGCTAGCGAATTCGAGTTATTTGACGAGAGATTCGAGAGCAGGAAACCGGAGAATCAAGAATATGTCAGAAGCATTATCGGAAACACATCAGAAACTGAACTTAAAAAAAAATTATAGTAGGTTAATATAAGTGACTAGCAACGTTAGAGCAGTTTTCACAGAAGGTCCATGGTAGAAAATAATTAGAGGAAAGGACAAGAACAGTCCTGTGACCACATCCGGCTCACAATGAAAACGCGCCAGGCGCTTTGAGAAACTTGAAAGGGTAAAGGCCCGAACTTGACCCAGAGAGGAGGAAGAGATGTCGGCATGAGCTTGTCAGACACACATCAAAGGCCTAATGCGTTGATACTCACAAGCAAATGATGCTGGCTTCTTCCTGTCAAAATAAAGGCAGCACATTTCCGTTTCTCGTAGACAGCGGGTCAGCTGCCACAGTATTCAGTTTTTTTTTCTTTTTTAAGAGAAATCGTCGTTGCAATGGAAACAAGTACTAGCACTGCTAGTGGAGACAAATTGCGTGTCCACGGCGAAGCTAAATTAGAACTAGGAATAAGTGATCAGAAGTTTTCCCATCAGTTGGTGATCGCTGAAAGTAGCAACTGTACAGGTGTCCTGGGAACTGATTTCATGCAAAAACATGGCTGTTTGCTAGATGTGGGCAGAGGTATCGTAGAGATTGCAGGTCGGAAGGTCAGTTTAGTGAGAAAAACATACCGTCGCACGTGTGAAAGTGGTAGTGAGTAACTATGTTTTGTTACCACCGAGATCAGAAGTGTTTCTTAAGCCAAGGTGGTGCAGTGGTGTACAGAAGAGAAAGTAGTTGGATTGTTAGGTCTCGATTATTTCAAGAATGAGAAAAGCATAAATGTCCTAGATGTTTGATTCAGGTAGAAGGAGTACATTTGTTCGTCCCTGTTACGAAATTTTCAATTAAAGAAGTAAAAGTAAAAGCTGGCGACATTGCTGCCATCGTGGAATTCAGTGAATTCTCTGTCAGTCCTTTGTGCCACAGTACTCATAGTCTCAGGAGGTCACTAGTTCAGATACGCTTCCTAGTCACCTTGAGAGACTGTTGTCAGGTGTCTCGTCAGAATAAACTTAGCGAAGTTTCGAAAGAGAAACTTAGAGACGTATTATTTGAATTTCAAGATTTCTGGGTAGGTCCAGAAGAAGACTTGGTAGAACATGGAGGATCAGGCGTACAATTGACACAGCAAGTCATAAACCAGTGAAACTGCCTCCACGTCGTTTGCCTTTGGCGAAAAATTAAATTGTCGACAAGGAGCTCGACAAGTTGCTGAAAGACGATATCCCTGGGCCTAGCGACAGTCCCTGGTCCGCTAATGTGTTAGTGAAGAAGAAAGATGGGGCTGTTGGATTCTGTGTTGGCTACAGAAACTTGAATGAGTGTATCAAGAAGGACGCTTACCCCTTTCCTCACATTGATGATTCCACTCGATGCTTTGTCTGGTTCAGATTGAGCACAAGGCTTTTTCCAGGTAAAGATGGACGAGAATGACAAAGACAGAGTTTTCCACGCACGGAGGGCTCTTTTAGTTCAAGATGATGCCGTTTGGTCTTTGTATAACAGTCCAGCAACCTTTGAAAGATTGATGGAGCTATATAGTTTTGAGTGGAATTCTTATTTACCTGTGTGAATGTATCAGTCCCCACGAATGCTAGCGTGATGTCCTCGTCGTGTGAATGAGGTGAACGGGTATCACTAGAGCGAAAGAAATTGTGTTATCGGTAAATGTCACACAGCAGAGAACACATGAAGATCCCTGGAGTTGAACAATGCACGGGAGAAAACACTTTTGTTTGGGGGAAAAAACAGGGTCTTTTGTGGATTCCGAGGCCGGCTAAGTGCGGGTGTGTAGCAGATGGGAAAAAGAACAGCGCGTGGTATCACATTAGATAACGCACCCGACGAACGAGAGCTAGAATTTTAGCAGAAAATTTCTCTCTGGGAACTTCTGTCCTAAAGAGGAACAGACTGATTTGTCATTCGGGGCTAGGGCCGCAGTGTTAGCCCGGGTGAAAGAGCGGATCACTGGCTACAAATAAATGGTGTCTTGACCCGGAATCGTCTTCTATTGTCTTCAGTCCGGCTACAGTATGTATGTATGTTGTCAAGGTTTAACTAATGAAAAATTTGAGATAATAATTAATAATGGTTTATATTGCCCATACTCACGCTCGTAAGGAGCGTGCTCTTGAGACAAGAACGAGACATGGACAACATACGAATGACGGAAGGACAAACAACACTACTGATGACTAATAAAAGACAAATATAGAAAACGCAAAGAGGAATCGGGTAACAAGAACCGAGGGTGTCGGAAGATGTTAGGCGCTTATGTGGACAAATGGGACCTTACGAGTGTACGGTGATGCTTGTGGGAATAACGGAAGGAGAATAACCAAATAAGAGATAATAATATCCACCAGCCAGTTGTTAAAAAAAAGATTTGTCTTCTACAAAACGAGCAAGGAGCTTAATTATGGTGATCCCAAGGCCAAGGTGCATGTGAAGTCTTAAGTCAGACTTTATATCACGTCCAAGTTTTTTTCGGCTGAACTTCCAAAATTGGTCGTTGGAATTGTGAAGTCTTGAAAATGAGTCTTAAGACTTATTGTCAAGATCTCACATGCAACCCAGCCCTGATGTCGAAAACACTCGGTACACGTGTGCCTATCATGCGTGCACCCTCGCTTTCTTTATTATTATTATTATTATTTAGCATTGTAAACATTGTAAACATTCATATCCACCACTCCACATGCTTATGTAATACTTTCGTCAGCGGAGCGCCTTTTAAAAGTAAAGGTAAAATATTATTTTGAGTTTTGGGGCCGTGGAAAGATTACATTGCATGTTTTTTTTCCCCAACCAACCGTTATTTATTTATTTATAACTTGTTGTACGTACTTAGGCGAGATGTTGCATATAGTCGTGTGAAGCCGGTTAAAGTGGGCCAGTGTTTTCGTCCTGATGTCTCATCACTAATAACAATGATAACTGTGCGTCTCAGTTGTTCATACATCAACAGTCGAGGTTGCTTGTCCACCTACCCGACTCTCGGGTGTTCAAGAGTGGGGATTCCTATATTTTCTATGTTCTGTTACTTGGTGTCTTTTTGTATTTTCCATCTTTGTTTTCTGTTTGTCGTCAGTACTGTTGTTTATTCTTCCGTCCCTCGTGTTCTATCCATGTAGTCCACGTCTCTTCCTTGTTTTAAGCGCTAAGAGCATGCTCTCTATGAGTGTGAATATGCGCTATACAAATCTTCATTTATTATTATTATCATCACACTAGCGTGGTGCAGCCACCGGTGGGTTTGCCGGCTTCTGGTGTCTGCTGCTGACTAGCGACCAATGGCCATTTATCTTGCAACGGTGAGCCACATCATTGCTCTTTCTCATTCAAGCTGTCATTATTTTTACTACTCGTATACTGCAACGATCGGCTTATCTTCGACGTGTAGTCGAACTGAAGGCGGGTTTTGCACCTTGGTGGATTCACATGCCCGAAGCAAACTGTACAACAAACACGAGCGGCGCAATAAGAACGAATAACACAGGGTTTGGGTTATCGATTGGGTGAATCAGATTGCAAGATGAGAGGCATTTTTCACATTTTGCGCAGGAAAGGGATATCTATTTTCCTTGATTATCGTTTTTACATGAGAAAGTGTGCAAAATGCAAAGTATTCCTTGCAAAGACAATTCTGCAGCGAACAGATAAGAGAGAGAAAGGTAAAGGTCGTCCCATGCCCATTTCAGGTCGTTAGAGACCTCACTTTTCTCAGGGCCAGCTTTACCCGAGAGCGATACCCATTTTCTCTCCCTTGCTGCCTTACCTGCTCCAACCTTCTATGGAGTCAGGTACCAGCTGGGTCGACACGGGTATCGAACCATCGAGCCTCTCGGTTGAGGCAGGAGAGACAGGCAAGAGAAGTGACGGGGAGACAATAAGATCTAGGATGGTAAGAGAACCTTGTTATTCAGCAGATCGAAGACGACAGAGAACCTAGAGAGAGAGAGGAGAAAGATGAAGTTGGAGACAATAAGATCCGGGATTGTAAGATAGCCTAGCCATTAAGCAAGCCGGAGAGAAGGACGGAAAACTGAGGAAAAAAGGTGGCGAGAGCTGGTGGCAGGATGGTCAATGTAATTGCACGTACGGCCTAGCCCTAGAGGATGAGACTGGTGACGAAGATAATGTTGATTTATCGCTTCATAAGTACCACAGAGTGATGATTCCAATACTTACATAGCAATGGTCCAGTCTGTAAGGGAGCAGCTCACTACCTTGCGTACTCCTGCGAACTCTTCCACTCACTTTTTAATTTCTCATATTAAAAATGGATATGATATCGTGTTTGTCGGAGACTCGGAGTCACTGTGGATTGGGAGGGGCGCGGGATTGGCTGGTTGTTGATGTGTACGCTTTTGCACAACTTCGTGGATCTACGTTATGGGCGTTTGAGGCGCAAGCAAGCTGCCATTGAATCAAATTTAGTTCGCGCACTTAAAATTCTCAACAGGTGTTTGTATACGATGGAAGTTCAAAAGAAGGAATCGTGCATGGACTTTTCGCATCTCTAAACGATATGTACGAGAAGGCGAGTCACCCACGCTCCTAACCTTATCTCCACGCTTTACTGCCCACGTAATCATGCAAATACCGAAAAGGCTAATGGTGCTAATAACAGCCAAACCTTTTACTTCAAGAAGCCAGCTAGCCTCATATTAATGCGCACAGTCGAAAGATTTCCATGCCCTATCATTTGTACTGGTGGACGACCTCTGCCGTCGCTTCTAGTAGCTTGCACTACTCGGCTTATTTAACTTGTTAGGCCACTCCTTCGTTATTTTATTTCGCAACGTTTCATTGTCGCCACCTACTGCTCTGTGCACATGTGCCTCCCCTCCTCTCCCACCCCCACCCTGTGTCCTTCACACGCGATCAATACGAGTCTGGAAATAAAGACCAGTCTGGCGAGAGTTAAGCCCACCAGCCGGCTCTGGTGCCCTAGTATGTGATCGGCCGATCGCACAGCTCCTCTAATTTCTTCCTCACGTTGATCATCCGCTTATAAGGCCTGAGCAGTGCTTACCTTCCCGTCGATGCAGTAAGCAACTGCAGGAAGCTGCTGGCCGGCAAGGCAAGAGGCAGGTTGTGCTGGATAAACAATAGATTATCTCGGAGAGTCACTTTATATTTCCGAAAAATTGCTACCATCATTCGGAAATATTCAGTTCCATTACTACTACTTTAAAAAGACGGAAGAGGAGGAACAACAGAGAGAGAGAGAGAGAGAAGGCGTGTGTAGCGCAATCCCACTTTAGTAAGCGCGACCGCAACACTGACGTCACACGCTGTGTCACTTGAGGTCATCGCCTGTCAGTTACAAGTATTTTTAGCAATTTCAAATGTAGATTGACACGCATGCAAATATTCTCACGGAACTCCTGCGAGAGAATAAAAAATATTTATTTATATATATTTTTTTTCTTACAATTGTTTGGAAGATTTAAAATTGTTGCACAGCGCACACTTCTTTACAGTGTCACTGTTCACAGTTTCCAGACACTGTTTCCCAAAAGACTGTTCACCTTCTCACAGAAATACAATGCGCGTTTTCCACCCAGCCGCAGCTGCCAGTTCTGCCAGACCTTAAGTCACATTTATCATTACTAAAAAAAATAACATGCCATTCATTAAGTCAGCACGGCTTTTAAGCTGTGCTGAAAATCTGAAAATGAACAGATCAGATTTCATCTTCTGCCCAAATTACTACACGCATCGGAAGCAGGGAGCTGAAGATGATGGGAAGAGTCATTAGCTGTCCTCCTGAAGCCACTGGCGGCGAGCATTGACGGCTGCCTCACCTCGCTGCTGTTTCAAGTGTTCCAGGTGAGAGAAGTCCGCTCCAGACTCGAGGACAGCTTTGTCGTCCTCCTCTGTCCAAATGTAGTGACCTGATAGATTAAATCAAAGACCTAACGTTCATAGTTCTGTGGCTCACTACACATAGCAAACTTCCCCCTTCACACAATATATCTAACAGTGATGATCTTTGTACACTTTAGGGGCATAAATAGTCTAATTTAAATATTTTAATAACCTGTTTTATCTGTCTGATCAATTCCTTTTCTTTAAATTGGCCCACAGAAAAGTACCAAGAAACTTCCACAAACCACCAACGTACTTGTCTACATAAAATGATCTGAGAAGTGATCTAGAGGTGTGACACCTTAATTTCACTAACAACAATGGTATTCATAATGGGCCAATATTATTAGATACTGAAATTCTTGTTTAGGACAACTGATATACAACTGTTTTCTAATGTCTGGCCAGTCTGGGTAAAGCTCAGTGCAAGACACTATTTTCTACAATCTTGATGAATACCCTTTCCTCCTTAAGACATAATCCTATAAAGATTCATGCACAGAAGGAGGTTAAAATTACCAAGTTATGCCAAATTATGTACATGGTACCCCCATTCGCTGAAGCCTCCTTAACAGAAATGTATCCTTGCACTATCTGTCATGTTGATCTCTTTCTGTGCATTGTGATGTGTATAGGTATCTTGAGAATAAAGGAAACGGGTGGGGGGGGGTACTGACTTAGATTTGGGAAAATATCTTGCACTGAGGTTTATCCAATCATAAGAAACAAACATCTGTACATTAGTCATTTACAATTAGATACAAACCTCGCAACAAGTGGTCTGTCATTATCCAGTAGCGAGCTGCTTCTCTGTTTCCACTAAACTGCCACAAGATGGTACAAGCTTCTGATAATGTGAAGTCAAATTCTTGTGCCAAAAGCTGTTGTGGAAAAAAAGAAATTGTGTGCATAAATATTGACTTCAACAAATGTTACCACGGTGAGGTAATTAAACAATTGAAAATTTCTAGCTGTTTAATGAAACCAGCCATCTTCAACCAAGCCCCCCCCCCCCTTTAGCTTTTGTTATACAAAATAATAATTTGACACACATAATAGCTTAAAAAAAGGTGAAGGTCGTCCCTACGTCCCTAACCTTGTTTAGACCACTGGGGAACGAAGTGTTAGAGGCCTCCCTTTTCTCGGGGCCAGCTTTATGTGACAGTGGTACTCATCTCCTCTACCCCACTCTCTTAACTTCCCCAACACTCAGAGTCAGGTACCCATTCCCAACAGCTAGGTCAGCTAGGGGAAGTTTTCTGCACCACACATGTAATTTAGCCGATGCGCATATCAGTTTAGATACAAGTGTTCTAACCGCTCGGCTATCCACTTCCCAACAGTAAATCACTTTAGATGTCAGGAGATGAACTTGACATACACGCTAACTCAACACCAAAACATTACAAATGTCAAGAAGTGAATTTCTATGGGAAAAAATATTGCTACCAATAACAACTGATACGCCACTTGCTAATCCGACAGACAAAAGAAGAGAGAAAGCCTCTAACCTCTACTGTTTGTTTGTCTTCAGTGAATGAGTCATTTTCCAGTGATGAGTCAGGATCAGGTGCTAGTTGTAGTCTTTTTCTTGCAGAAACAGACTGATTATTTGATCCTTCCCTTTTTCGCATCTTTGAGTCAGATGGAGGAGTTGATCTTGACCTTTGACTTCCAGGAGTACTGGAACCTTCTTTCTGTGGTGACGAAGCAGGCAAGACTTTGGATGAAGACAAGGATAATCTGGAACATTGTCTAGGTGAGGTTGTTGGGGTAAATGCTGCCGATGGCTGTGGGTTTCTCTTTGGTGTGGAATGAGTTACAGATAGAGATTTTGCTTTTAGCACTTTCTCACACTCTGATGATGACAAGACTATTATTAACTGTTTTTCACTGGATCCTTTTGATGTGGCAGATGCAGGTTTTTCTGTTAGGCATAATATTGCACAAATATTTTAAAAAGCTAGAAAATAACTTTGCATCATCCTTTATTATAAAGTAATTAAAATATATAAAGTTGTTGAAATATTCTGCTGTAAATTAATGTGATCAAGAGGTAAAGTTTTATAACATGGTTTCCACATTAAAGTGTTGGTCGGTATCAAAGTGTAGATTTTTAGGAGGCAAAGAGAAGGGAGACAGGAGTCATAAGAAACAAGACAATGAGTAACTGTTGGTCCTCTCAACTGGTCACTGTACTGAAGTATCTATACAAACACAGCCCAACCACCGACCCTCCTTTAAATGCACGCACCCCTTATCACACGTGCACACACACATACACACAGAGTGGTACACACATACACCATCTCTACATATGCATTTATATGAAAAACAAAATATTAATTCATAGTTTTAGCTGCAACACAAATTTTACTCACCTTCTGTATCACTGTAATTTAATTCTGACTGTAAATGAGAAACAGGAAATTTTTATAGAATAAAGCACTCAATGTTTTCAATGACACTTTCACTTTAGGTCAACTTAATATTAGGATACCCTGCAGCTTATTGATTTTACCCCAGAAATTAAAAAGATAAAATAGTTAAAACACTGAGTTGTGATGAGACAGGTTTACAGAAAACAAAAGGACCAGGGGTAGGGGGAATCTTAAGCATGCTATGCAAGGAGGATGCATCATACTTTCTGATCTAGAGGATGATGTTGCCACTTGCTATTGCTGAAGACGACATGCTTATCCCATTTGTGGACAATACAGTAGTGATTAAGAGAAGGGCTACCACATCGACTAAACAAAAATGAGAATACAAGTGAGCTGAGGAAGCACCTATTTGCTTACTGCAAAAGGAGTTGCATTAATGAACAATAAGCTACAGAATATTTTTTTTTCTTTGGCTCCCAGCATCTGGAATACTTTGCCTACATTGCTTTGTGCTTGTACCACCTTTGGTGCTTTCAAGTCTGGCCTTAAGACCCAACTTTTACAGGAATACTTTAAGTAGTTGGTGGCTTTAACTTTTTTTCATCCCTTCCACTCCTGCGTGAGTGTGTCTGTTTTTGCTTGTTTTTTTTTTTTGGAGTGTAGGTGGCTTTTGTGTGTGCAGGTGTGCTTTTCATGTATGTTTGTTTATGTGCGACAGAGATTGTTAAGATGATCATGTCAAAGTGGACTGAGCTTGCAGCTAGCAGGGAAGTGCTCCACAGAAATGCTTTTTTTTTTTTTACTGCTAAGTGAACTCTGCATAAATGTACCTCAAAATGTACCTCATCATCATCATCATCTTTTTTCTTCTTTCTGCTTCTTTTCTTTGGCAAGTTCTGACTTGATGGTGCTCCCCTTTTCTGACGTTTCTTTCCAGACGAGCTGCCATTGGCCTTTCTATTCTGCTTAGAAACAATTCCACTTCTTGTTCGCAAGGCAACGTGATATTTATGCTGCCCATGTGAATCAGCTGCCATATCTGCATCTTTATCAAAGGTTTTCTTCTGAGTACTCACATCAGCATGAACACAGGAGGTCCTAGTGGCTTTGCCATCCAAGCTCTGCTGTTTGTCTGACTGGTTTAACACACTGTTATCATTTCCAGTTTCTTCTGCATCCACAGAAAATGTATGAGTCTCTGGAGCAAACAAATGCTTTTTAGACTTGCTGGCTTGGAAGGTTGTACCTGTGTACTGCTGGAAGTTTTCCCTTCTTTTAAATCTGTTCTGAGGTTTTTCCTCAGATTGTTTTTTCTGGTTTGATGACTCAGTTTGGTCACTGTCAAAAATAAAATCAGAGTCATCAAAACTTAATGAAACATCTTTTGTCACTTGGCTCTTTTCTTTAGCTTTTGTAGCATCTGGGTGGCTTTTGTCTGGTTCATTCTGTTTTTCAGACACATACTCCATACTGTTAGCTTTTGGTGAAAGACCACTTTGCTCTGTAGTACTGCCTCTCGAAGATTTTTCTGCTATTTGAAGCAAGCTCTTGTCAAAGTCATCATACTCTTCACTATCTAAATCAACCTGAATGTTGTGATGTAGGTCATCTGGAGTAGAGTTTGTTATTATAGAGCTGCTATTGCTACATGCAGACAAAACAGCTTTGCTGATTGAAGTTTGGCTTCCTTGATCACTGCTATGTGACATTACAGAACTTGAACCTGACCTGCGAAAAAGGGATAGAATACATTTTCAATTTGAAACTATTTCAGCAAAAATCTAACTGGTAGCTAAGCGGTGACTTTATTTTCTCGACAATCTATGGCACACATGTATAAAAATATGAATGCTCACACTATAAAGCACACATTTCATGAACTTTCCCACTCAGCTTAATATTTCTTTCTCTAAAGTTGATTCAACTGAAATATAATCAAAATGTTTGCTCTCTGCACTGAATTTCTCGTGCTCTGTGGTATCAGGAAACAGACAGCCAAGTGGCTAGAACACCGGTGTCCAAGGCTGGAAGTGCACACTTTCAGGTTTGATGCCAATATGACACAGAACACTTCCCCTAAATAAGCCATCTGTTAAATGGACACCTGACCCCAGAGAAAGAGACTGAGGAAGGAAAGGCAGTGTAAAAGAGGGGATGGGCATTATCCTCACAAAAAGGCTGGTCCCAAGCAATGTGTGGTCCCTAACACCTTACTCCCAACAACTGCAAGGTTAGGAGACTACCTTTTTTTTTGAAGTATCAGGAGACAGAAAAGTTTCTACACAAATGTTCTGCTATCACCACAAACAACCATTCTGTACTAGGGATATGAGGCACTCCACATTTCAAGAATGACCCACTATTTTTTTGAAGTTGTGCTAAAAGTTTGAAAGAAGGTTACTGGAGATTTAAAAGAAATAGTGAAATGCATAAACTTGCAAAATTTTAAGCTGTCCAAATAAACAGATTTTGTTTTGAAGATTTTAAGTGGAAGATTCAGTAATGTAGATGTGAAACAATGTGCAATGTAAACAAGGGATATTACAGGCTTCTTTGTGTGAATCTTCCCTCACATTTCAGTTCTTAAACTTGATTTGTAATACTTTGTTTAAAATGCACACAATCACTAAAAATTCTTGAAATATTTAACAAGAAGAGAAAACACATTTTACCTCATCTCTGGTGTTTCTTCAACAACTCCTGTTTCATCTTTTCTTGTCTCTGCTGAAAAAGTAATGAATACAGTTTACACATCTCAGATTAAGACAGGTACTCTATTAAATCAAGAGGCACTACAGTCTACACCATAGCAGGTTTACTGTATCACAATAAAATATCTACTAATATATATTTGCCATGTCATGTCAGTTGCATCCAGACTGCTTTATCTGATGCTCAGTAAACTTCCTTGAGGCTAAAGCAGACAGAAAATCTCAGCAATTATTTTATGTTTCAAATCCTTTCTGAAGAGAAATTTAGGGTCAGCATCTGATAATTAAACCAAAACTAACCATCCGTGTTTTCTGTGTCAGGCGTAGAGCTTTTGGCTGAATTGTCAGACAAGTGTGCTTTCTCTGAATCAATGGCTGTGACAGCTGTGTTGCCAGTCAAGTAAGATTTCCACTGGTTGGGAATGTCATATGTATCCAGCGTGTTCATCATTTTTCTTAAGAAGTGGGATCGCATACTCTCTCCAGAATGTTTTGTTAGCTTTCAGCAAAAAGGCACACAAAATCCAATATAAAATTAAGAAAATGAAGGGAGAATAGTAATAAAAGAAAAAAATCAACATTTATTTGACATTCAACCTATAATCTTCCAGTGATCAATTCCTTCTAAGGATTAAAGGTTCCAATTGGCTACCGCTGTGCCAGTATTACTGGTTATATGGTCATGAAATGTTGCATTTCTTAAAGATTAATACAAGTGCAATTATTCTACATTTTTACTGAAATAATTTGCCTACCTTTAGACTTTCCATCTGTTTCCATATAGCCTTTCCACCAGTTTTGTCAATAAGCCTGTTTTCAACCACATATTGGAGAATTTTCAAATCTTCTGCTACTGAAAAAGCTGCACGTCTGCAAAAAGAAATGAGATCTGATAATAACATTTTTGTAAGTGGTGCATGCAATGACGTGTAGACAGATGCAAAACAAAATTACATGTATAAATGTATTGCTGCAAGAAGAAAATCCTTGATAAAGCACTGTATAGATAACTTTATGCCTGTTGGTTGTTTTGATTGCATCATATGGAATTTTTTATGATTCATGTGGTAGCCTAGATGAGATTACTGATATTGTTTCTTCTTACATTTCTTTCTGAATCAGTAATACATAGCAAAACAATTGTGATATTACCAAACAAACCTTGAGTGACTAAATCATTGTAAGGTGTACAGAATAATAAAATAAGTATGGTTTTTTTTTCACTGGAGATGCTTTGGCAAAAAGATCAGCAAATAGGGATAAGACAAACAGGGGGGGGGGGGAACTGGTGTTTTATGCGGAGCCAGCAACTAAGACCATATTACAGCAAAGCAGCCAGCCCTGTAAACAGATGTCACATGCAGAGAAAGAACAGCGTGCCCGAGACGAGAGTTGAACTCAGGCCAGCCAACCTTCACTGTATTGGTGACAGGCGCTAACCACTGGGACCATCCTGATAAGAAAGAAAAAAAAAATATATATATATATATAAAGACAAGAATGAGCTATGTTACTGTCCTGGTGACCTTTGTTACACCTATGGCTGCTGTTAATCAGAAAGCAGACTGTACTAGAAAATAGGCAAGAGTGGCAAGTCTTGTCAGCTATCCATGTGCTCTCCCCAGCAACAGGTACTGGTCAAGGGATGAATGACTGACTGAACGACTGACTGTGTTACTTGAGATTCCTTTTTTTTTTTAAATCTGCTATTACATAGAGTAACATTGGACACTGGCATCATTTCAGTGAAGACAGAGAAAGGAAGACAGAAAGAGTGAGAGAATGAGAAAGTGGCAAAGCAAGAGAAATGTAGTAGCCGGAATCATCCCACTTCCTCCTGCTGGCCTTTGATTTGATCTGCTAGGGCATTGAAAGGAGATCTTCTCTACAGCTCTAGAAATGTGTAGAATTTATGTATGTGTGTGTGTGTCTTTTCTCTCATTATTCTGTGTGTAGATGTGCATACAGGAATGGTAAATAGTTGTTTCTAAACTGTTCTATAAATAGAAGTTTACAAACTGAGCATGTGTGAATTACTAGAGATAGTCAATATCTGAACTGATCAAGCTTGACTCAAATGAACTGCTAGACTTAAAGTCGACAATCTGAAAAAAAAATGACAGCTGGAAGAGTCTGTGGGATATATATATATATCATCCCAGGTGGTGCTTTTTTGCATAAAGGATATGAATTTATAGGTGTTAAGACAGGATTTTTTTAAGAGCATCTGAAAAAGACAGCCACAGATGCCATGTGCTTATACCCTGAAAATGATACTTGACTAAATACAATGTCTTTAAAAATACTTCTAAAAATAAACTCAAATCAAATGGCTGGAACAACACTTTTATGAAATTTACCCTCTTTTTCCATGTGGCATTTTGATAATGGTTGTTGCAGGACTCATGTCACTGTCAGTTTCTGAATCAGTCATTTTCTGCAGATGGCAAGTTCCATTACTGCATCTGTTCACCACAAAAGCCAATATTTAGATGTACCAAGCATAAGTTGTAAGTCAGCATCTTACACTCTTTTCCAGTGCTGAGTTTATTTACAAAGTTACATTTTTGCCATCATTAAAAGATTGACCCCCCCCCAAAAAAAAAATATATATATAAGCCTTGGACATATATACAAAACTGCATTAAGGTAAATGTGCTACACAACTACTTTTTAAACTACTAAACATTAATTTTATTAACATATTCATCCTTAATTTACCTGATCCCATGTTCTTGAGGGAAAAGTCTGAAGTCAGTGTTTGTTACAGATATGGAGAATCACAGATAGTGATACAATAAAGAACTATTACAAATAAAGTTATGATTTCTTCTCTTCATAGAATCCACAACCTACCTATATTGCTCAAGGTCCAAAAGTTTGTTCTGATTCACACAGTCAAGCACATAGGATGGCCAAAAGAGATTTCGATACTTTACAGCTGACTCTCCCAAGTTCTTGTCAGCAAGTCTACAAGTTCCATTGAAGAAGTGATGTAGTTTTTTTTTAAATTTTAGACCGCTTATGGGTTAACTTTGTCACATGCAGGTAAATGTTTTAAGTATGATAAAACAGCAGATTTACACCAAGGAAAACTGCAACCATTAGAGTATTTGCAGGAATTCTAAATAACAATCTTTGAGTACAGGATTACAAGAGCATTAGAAAATTTAATGAGCACAAGATATTAACTTCATAGAGCAATGGATGGAAAAACTTATATGGATTTAAAACACTTTACCTAATTGCACATTCTTGATTTCTACTTGTAACCACACCTCCACCATGCTGAAACATTGAAATAAAAATGACTTCAAATTTCTTCATAAAGTAAATACTTCATGACAAACATACTTTTCTTCTGGATGCATTAACCAATAAATTATGCCTGTGCTACTGTCTCTGCATTATTTCATACACATTTAAAGCAATTCTGCATCTAAGGCAGCCCACAATAAAATTATCAGTGGGTTTCTATGTTATACAACTCTGATTCTATGTTCAGCTTAAATTAAAATTGCATCCTTGTTCATCTCACCAAAAGAATCCGTTTATCGCAGAAGTGTTTGTCAATTACTTCTGATGAAGATGATTACACATCACAGCCCTGATTTTCAGAACTATTTAATTTTTCACAATTCTTAGAATATATACTACTGCTATCTGCTAGAAACCAATCTAAGCGACAACAGATAACAGATTTTTTCTTGTAGTTAAATAATAGCACCAAACATCCTCACTGGCTCAGCAAAAACATACTTCGATCAAAGGGATTAGTTCCTTTTTTGTCTGTCCTGGTGGGATATGAAAAACTAAAGCAGAACCATCATCTTTAATAAAGAGATCACGTCTCTGTCGCTTAACATTCGGAGACATCAACGAAATCTGCTGAAATTGTCTTTAAAGTCTTTCGTGTGCTTCGTTTCGCTTTATCGGTGGATCTGAATTAATAGATTCAAATATGGACTGGACAAAACTGCTATTTTCATTCCCTGATGCGAATAATTAAACACATAACTTATATTCTTCAATTCATTGGTCCTTTTGTTGTAAAATGTAAGCAAGAGTTAAAAAAAATTTGTATAACTATCGCAATGAAATAAATACGCATTTCCAGTTCGTCCGTTTGAGTGGCCAAGGGGCATCACTCTGCGACTTGACCTTTTTCTACCTTCGCACAAATACTCCGATGTAAGTGACAACTCACTTTTGAGGCGGGAATTAAAGTAAATTAATTAAAATTAAATCCGTGCATTTTATCAGAGTCTGGAAAACTGGTATAGACAGAGGGATTGAGAAAAGCCTCGAGAATTTTTATTTTAAAAGACTTCTAGGGCTACACTACAACACAGCGCGTGAGTCACGACATGTTGTATAGCTGGCTGTGTAAGAAAGGAGATATATGTGCAGTAAGGTATATAGGTATGCATACCTGCAGTTCTTGCAATGATCAGACTTCTGCTGTGGTGGCTTGGGGTAAAATTGTGGAATTGCCATCATTCCATCTACTAGAGCTTTGATACTTCCAATCCAGAAGCAGCCACCAAATACAAAGAAGTGAACTGTGCCATTAAGAAAGGGATGAAGGCAGCTAGGGAGAGCTGGATCGAGAATCAGTGCCTGGACATAGAGGATGGAATTGCACGAGGTGACAGCAAAAAGGCCTATCAACTTCTAGAGACCCTCACTAAGACAGACCAGCAGAAGATCTCCATGGACAGAATACTGCAAGGACCTGTACAACTACCAGCTGAAGACCGACGCCAACATTCTCCAGAACAACCAGGCTAGAGACAGCGAACCTGCAGACCTACCAGTCCTATGGGAAGAGGTCAAAAGAGCTATACATAGTTTGAAGGGAGGAAAGTCGCCAGGCGATAACATACCAGCTGAACTGCTCAAGCAGGGTGGGGAAGCAACTACAAAGGCCCTAACTGTCCTGTACCAAAGAGTCTGGGAGCGCAAGGAATGGCCCAGAGAATGGACACAGTCACTATTCATACCTCTCCCAAAGAAGGAAACAGCAAACAGTGTCAGAACTACAGAACCATAAGCCTTATCAGTCACCCAAGCAAAGTCATGCTGAAGGTCATACAGAACCGCATCAGAACCACCGCAGAAGAGCTGCTAGCAGAAGAACAGGCTGGCTTCAGACCACGTAGAAGCACAGTTGAGCAGATCTTCAACTGCTGTCTTCTTATAGAAAAGCATCTTCAGCATCAGCGGGACCTTTACCACAACTTCATTGACTTTTAAAAGGCATTTGACAGAGTCTGGCACGAGGGGCTATGGCATGTGATGCGGAAATTCAACATTGAAGAAGGGCTTGTCCAAGTTGTTGAAGCGCTGTATAACAGCTCAACGAGTACAGTACTGCTGAATAACCAAATAGGAGCTTACTTTCGCACCACAGTAGGGGTACGTCAAGGATGTCTCCTATCACCCGTGCTGTTCAATATATTCTTGGAGAACATCATGCTCGAAGCTCTTTATCCCCATCATACCTCCATTTCAATTTGTGGAAGACCAATCTGCAACCTACGCTTTGCAGATGACATAGATCTGTTAGCAGGTACAAACAAGGAACTGCAAGACCTCACCAACAGACTGACAGACAGCTCAAATGCATATAGAATGGAGACCAGCACTAAAAAGAGCAAAGTTATGATCAGTGGCAACGGCAAGGCAGAGATCTATATGAACAGGGTACAGCTTGAAGAGGTAAGCAGCTTCAAGTACTTGGGAGCCACCTTCTCCAAGGACGGCAGCTCCACGCTAGATATCCGCATCAGGATCGCAACAGCAATGGCTAGTCTAGATAGGATTTGGCATAGCCACAAGATAAGGTTCACTACCAAGTACAGCTGTACAAATCCCTGGTAGTGCTGATCCTGCTTTACGGATGAGACACGTGGACTCTGCTGGCCGAAACGGAAAGGAGAATCCAGGCATTCCAGAACAAGTGCCCGAGGAAGCTGCTACGGATCTCATACAAAGAACAGAAAACCAACGGCTTTGTAAGGAACAAGATGGCCAGACTGGTAGGAAACCAGGAACCTCTACTTTCAACAGTCAAGCGATTTAAGCTGGTCTTCTTTGGCCATGTGACCCGGCACGACACCTTGTCGAAGACTATCCTTCAAGACACCTTGGAGGGTAGCCAACGCCGCGGTGGCCAGAGAAAGAAGAACTGGCTACGAACGTCAAAGACTGGACTGGTCGTCCTGTACAAAACCTGCTGACTATCGCCCACAATAGGCAAGAGTGGTGGGCCTGTCAGCTGCCGTGTCTATCCATGTGCTCCCCCCAACGCCAGGTGCCAGGCAAGGGACCACTGACTGACTTGCAATCAATGAAATTTTGTTGTTGTTTTACTTTTTTTTGGCTTTCAAACTAGCTGTCAGATTCTCAGATCAGTTTCAAAATTGTACACAAAACAGCCATATCTTTTCATCATGAGTTTTGGGGTTAAACTAATGTTTTAACGGTTATTTCATTTACAGTGGGTCAGAATGTCTGAGGCACTTCAAGATCCCAGCATGCAGCGCTTTGTAGAGATGGAAACGCAGAGGCAACGTTTTCAGCAACTGGTTCACAATCTTACAGATAAATGTTGGGACATATGCATGGGAAATCCAGGCCAGAAACTTGATTCTCGTACAGAAAACTGCATGGTCAACTGTGTGGAACGCTTTATTGACACCACAAACTACGTTGTGAATCGACTGGACTCTTCCTCACACTCAGGTGCTGCTACTTCAACCTCAGACTTCTCATAATGAATAGAAATAGATTTATGCTCCTATAATTATAAAGCATGCATTCATTCATTTCAGTCCATACAAATTAAGTTCTGAAATTATGTTCTGAAAATAATATCTACTGGAGTCAAGAAAGTCTGATAGGATGGATGTAGCGGTCCATCAGTACAACTCCATTCTGAGGAGTATATGATGGAACCTTTTTATAGATCCACCATGTTTAGTAAACTATAATACATCAAAATATTAACTTGCTAAAGTGCTAAGATGCACAAAATATTAATTAAAAGCTTCAGTGATGTGCAGTGTTCAAATTCAAATGCTGACATGACGATTTTTAATGAACCATCTTGTTAAAAAGAAACATCTATACAATGTATTGCTGAGCTGGATAACGTCAAGAATGTAATAGAGCTATACTGAAACTTTTTAAAAATATGATTTAAGAATATAGTTAGTGTTATGTATTATTTAGGGTTAGGGTATATAAACATTGTTTTTTTTTGTATTTAACAGTTTTCCTTTATAGATGTACCATTTTTTTAAGGACAGGAAATGATAATGAAAGCATTATAAATGCTGCTTGAGCCACAAATTACTAGTGCTTGCTCTCTCTACTTGACGTGGTTTCAGTTTTGCAGGCATATTTTTAATGCTTGACGCTCAAATGTGGTGCATGTAGTAGCAACAGTATATCACAGCAGTTACTGATGCCTGTTCATTGAGCCTAACACTTTGTACAAGCAAAACAGGTTGCTATGATCTTTCTTTTTTTTATTAAGTGATATCAGCTGACAGATTTAGTTCGATTTAGTTTTCTCTTTTCTTATTTATTTTCGTCCATTATTCTGTGCAAAATCAAAGATGCATAAGAGGGTAAGAAGCACTGGACCTTCCCAATGGTCAGAGTTAGGCAAGTCAATAACTTGCAAATAAATATCACTAAAATTGTTATGCTTGTGTTTCTGATACAGATGGCATGGTTGTTAACTGTAGGTAATATGGTAGAAAGAGTATTCGTTAATGCTCGCCATCATGTGCATGTTGTAAAACATGATGACACTATGCCCATGTTCATCTATTTGTAGTGTCCTTTCTATGTTCTTAATATCATCATGGTACATGTACCTTACTGTTCATGTAGTTTGATTATCATATCATTAAGCTGTTCACATCTTAGTGAATGCAGTGTTTGACATATTATTATTAAAATGAGTGCATTTTTTACAATGGAGGACATAAAAAACAACAAACAGTTCAAACCAAGTAGTAAAATGCAGTGAGTCAGGCAAGTAAACAAAGAAATCAGTTAGAAATGCTATTTTATTTAGCTTACAACAGATTATGCGCAGAAAAATGGAAATAAACCACAGGTTTGAGACAGTTTCTTTAAGATTTAAAAACAACTCCAACAGATCTTGAGGAAGTAAGGGTTAGATGTACCCTGCAACAAAAAATAACTGCAAGGCAAAATAATGCAAACATTTATCACTTGTAATTTATCACATCATATTTACTTATTCTCTTCATCTGCATTTTGTGACATATTTCATATTCTGGCTACAATCTGCATTTTGTGACACATTTCATATTCTGGCTGCAGGTCGTGTTTCAATTGGCAATGACTTGAAACAAGTGTCCAATTTAAGAATGTTTGCATTTTTCAGCTCCTTTTATTATATGCATTGGTTAAACAAGATTTTCTTAAAGGTGACTAGAAGTTTTGGCAACATTCATGTTACTCTGATCCTTTTCCGTTTTAGAGAGAAGTAGACAAGTTTAACTGAGCTAATTTCAAATGAACTAACAAGTCCAATGATGTGTCCCAAGGTACACACCATTGAACCTAACTGAATATGTTCATCAAGAATACAGGCAGTTTCCTCTGAACTACAGGAAATATGCAATGGAAATGAGGCATTCATTGAACAGTGTGCTGCCTGAACCAAACATTTTCCAACACAGATATTGAAAGGTCATTTAGGTAATTATCCCCAATAACTTGGAGTGAAATTTGATGGACAATGGAAAGGCCTCTAAATCTGTGGGGTGGAGCATTGGAAAAACAAGGCAGGCCACAAGATATGGAATGTTAGCTTACCAGATGGCGTTAAACATTGCCATTTCCGAAACTTCCTGTATGACCAATGAGACCATCGTGTAAATAAGAGCTCAAGCTGTGGATGGGATTGCCTAGAAAGAATCCTACCTGAAATTCCAGGTCAGAAAGAATGTGCACTAAAGGTAGGTCAGACCCCTTAAAGAAAACAACAGCTGCCAAATACTTTGCCATGGGTTATATTTTCATTTGCAACAAATCATGTACTTGGGTGGATTGGTCAGAAAAATAGACTTTTAAAAAAGAAAAAGGTACCAGGATAGTGCCATAATCTTTGGGGCAATGAGGAGTGGTGTTTGACATTGCACTTATCCTGAGGCCAGCCTTTTTTTTTTTTTTTTTGTGAAGGCAGTGCCAATCTCTCACGGGTGGGTCTTTAATACTAAACTGGTCGCAGCTGCGTTGACTTGGTAACTAAGGTGTACGAAACATGATTGAATTAGCTAAACTGTGTGGCTCTGGCCTTGGATGTCATTATTTTAGCTACTTGGCTTTCCACTTCCCCAAGAAGGTTAGACGAAGAATCAGCAACAGAGATGAAGGCGCATAAGGTTAAAAGAAAATGTCTTAAAAAAATTACATTGTCATCAGCTACACCACTATGTCTATATAACATAGGGCAAAGGACTGGCAATGGTTTATAAGCAGACAGGTCAGATTCCAAAACAAAATTTTATATACATCTGGACTGGAAAGTGAGGTCTGATGTTCTTAACATGGCCTAGACTTTACAACGAAGGAACAAGCATGTGTTGAAGATACTCTGCATTGCATGCCACCAAGAGACCCTTGAATAACCTAATGGGACTCCCACAAACGTTTTGGTACTTCTGGAAAATCTAAAATCTTAAATTTCTGCATTCAGATACCAAATCCTAGGCCATATTCTGAGGCACTTCTAGTGTACAACCTTTTATGGATTAGTAAACTTATAGAGTTATGTATTTAAGACTGACAATTTTTGTTGTGGAGATGATAAGCTGCCAAAGAATGAAATAGGTAACCTGCTTAAAAACTCTCCATGAAATAATGTTCCAAAAAATAAACAAAAGGTAGGAGGGAGAAAATTCTTTTGCAAGCTGAATCACACTGATCTTCAATAGGTAAACATTTTCCACCCCTGTTAGGAAAAAACACGCAATCTCATGAACAATTTATGACTATGTTTAAACAAACGATCTTCTCTTTTCTTGTCTCATCATATGTCCATGAAGTTTCACACGCCAATCTGGAAAATTAAAGCCTGTCTCACCAGATCTTGCACTTGCACAAAGTATACAAGCAAACACACATGCACTTTCAAAAGAATTTTTTATGCACAAATCACATTCTAGAAGAAAAATGGAGCCTATGGAAATAATTTTTAAAACATCTATAAGCCAGTGGCAAAAAAAAAAAAAAATCAGATACCGTTGAAAGATTTTTGTTTTCAAAACACTGCTCAAAAACCCAAGATCGCTGCTTGTATTCCAGCATAACCAAGACAACTGCCTAATGTTAGGCATGGTATGGTGCTTAATGCAATCAATTTGCTACATCACCTTCAGTATGAATCAATTGCATCGCTAAAATAGCACTTTGCATTAATTCATACACATTCTATGCTTTTTTAGAGGTGAACACCATGCATGAGTGGTGTGGAATCAATGCATTAGTAACTTCAAAGCAAATGCTAAGCCATCATAAAAAGGCTTTTTAAATATAAACATTGTTGCCTTTGTCGACAGGGAACAGGTGTCAGGGGAGAATGAACAGCAGGCATTTTCACCATCCTATAGTTTCACAAACTTGTAGAATGTCACCATACAAAGGAAATAAGAAAAAGAACTACAATGTCGTAGGTAAAAAAATGTCTCATGTATGGGTATGCTAAAAGATCTCTGCATGGCTGTCATGTGAAAAGGGACATACTTTTAAAATGTCATCATGAAGTACTTTGTGCTATGATGTATGGTCGCAAATTCTTTGAATACAACAGACTTCCGAGGGCTTATAGTTATTATGAAATGAAATCTATATACAGATACAAAGAAAACTAGTGTAGCTGAAACTGGAATAAAAACAAAATTGTCTGCCTCACTCCCAAGAGAAAAAAAGTGTATTTTTTATGCATACACATATACTCTCAAAATCCCCCAAAACCCAACATTTTGTACAATGTTCCAACAGTACTTCAAAGGTAACATGAGCCTGAAAACAAAATGGAAGCATTGTTGATGCCCTTAAAGTACTCGGTACAAGTGGTTTAATACAACATGAAATATTAGGAATATTTAGGTCCTTGAAATTAGGATCAAAGGGCAAAATAGGAGCTTCTTTCTAAAAGTTATAGTAAGAATGACCACAAACATCAACTACACAATCACATGAAAACAGAGCCAGCTCACCACGTCTTGCTTGCCAAAAACATCAAATAAATACAGTGACTACCAATGCTGACTGGCAAGTTAGCATGTGAGCTGAAGAAAATGCTTCCCAATTCCCAGCCCCCCCTCCCTCACCATCTTGCATCTAATTAATCGAATAATTTTATGAATGTTTTAGAAACTATGCTACTTTAAATGAACAAGATGAATGAAACATGATTTTGTACATCTTTCAGCGGCCATAGCTATGTGATTCAAAGATGTGTGTAGCCACTTGAACATTTGATGTAAAACAATCAGTATACTCAAATATCAAATGAGGCATTCACAAACATTTAGTTTTTGTGGAAAACCCCTCTATAAAATCATGACACCCAAATACATCAACAACAAAAATGATCGCTTTAAAAAATGATTTATGTACAAATTTATAAACTCATTGCACAATAGGGATACATGGCTATTTCATACCCTTAAAAAATAAGGCAAATAAATAACAACTGATACATGGATACAACAGAAGAAACTCAGTGGACGGCTAGAAACTGAAGAAAACTAGAATTTAAAACAAAAAATGTCAGGGTTTTTTTTTCAAGATGAGAGTTCACGACTGATTTTGCACTAACCTATGAAGTATAATCTGTGTTCTGAAGTATGCTTTGTGATGGAGGATCATTACAGAACAACATTTGATGAAGCACACTAATAAGTAGCTTTACAGCTAGTAGTGTGGAAAAAATGCAGAACACCTTTCAGGAGAGATCAAAGACAACAAATAAATCTATGAAAGACAACTGGAAGCTCTTAGGTTCATCAGATTTTCACAAGGGCCAAAGATATTTAGTGTATTTTTTCAATCCAATTAAACAACACATTATCCCAGAAAGAGAAACTATTCAAAAGATGGGATTACTCCAGACTTCAATTCATGGCCAGAAACAGTAACTCAAAGACTGATAACATGGTATGTATAACCTGTGTATACATATTTTGTCTGTCAGATACACAACTGACAAACGATGATGTTTTCTGACATGGTGTCATTAACTAATGTACAGTGGAGATATCATTTAAAACTTGTGGCAAAACACCAAATAATCTCTCTACATAGCACTTCTAGATAAAGCCCACTGCTGAATCCATGCTTTGTAGTAAATACCGATGCCTGTATGTGTATATTTTAATTGAGATGAACACAGCAACTACATCAAAGAAATAGTGGCAACAAATGCCAGACCTTCCTTTGGAAACTAAAGAAAAGCAAAGCTATACTATAAATATGTATTATGGATATATAGTTGACTTCCATCATCAACACAAGCATAAGCAATAAAATGTCAAAAAGAGGTCAAACAACAGCATCAGCAATCACCATTCCATGCTTTCACTGTAGTTGAACCTTTGTGCGACACACCCTCTACATTATCAGAAACTTGACACTTAATCACAACTGCCTTTGTCAGGTGTTTAGATGTTTTATGCCCCTGCATAGCCTCCCCCCTTATCAACCAAAAAACAAAATCAAAAAAGAAAAAATCTTTTCATCAACACTGTGTCCCTCAGCCTGGCTTGAATTTTTCACAAATTTAATTTTTTTTCTGCCAAACAAAGGTGAGAAAAAGTAATGCACAGTGACCTTTAACATGCAGGTCACAAGGTCAGAAAGCTTTAAAGTGTTCTTTCCATAAAAATTTCCATATATTTACAAAAGTTGACCATACATCCTCCCACCACTCCACTTCAAAAATTACCTAGTGCACATCTCTCTTTTTTTAAATTTCATTACTATTTATGAAAAAAAAACTACTTTATTTAAAACAAATTTAAAACCGAATGTTACATCCTAAGGACTTTTGAAATTTTGTCATGTACAAGATTATGAATTGTAATATCAAACCATATCTAAATTTGAACAGATCAAATGTTCAAAATGTATTACCTTTCTTTGAAAGTGAAGAAAGCTTTTTTTTGCATCCATTCTTGGCTAATTTTTGGAAAAACAATTACTAGTCATAATTTGTTAGCATATTTGCTAACCATTCAACCCATATCATACCTAGAAATAATAATGGTTCCTTTCTTCCCTTAAAAAAAGGGTAGTCGCATAATTTTTCGATGACTGGGGAGTGAGCTGTCTTTTTTTGTGAGGGCACTGCCATTTCCTCTTGTTTGCATACGCTCTATGGAGTAAGGTACCAATTCAACAGCCAGATCAACTGGAGGAAACGCATTGCACCGCATGAATAAGGAACAAGCTAGTGTGTGCATTAGTGTTCTAACTTCTTGCCTATCCCCTTTCCCTCCTTAACTATACTAAAGAATAAAAACCCATGATGGGTTTTCCATAAAAAAATGTAAGTGTTTTCAGCATGAAAAAAGTCATTATTTAAAATGAAATTATAATGCTTCATTTAGTTGTGCCTAAAGATTTCTTTGTTTTCAATAATCATGACCAACTTCTTTTACACAGACGGAGGCAAGAACTGAAAGTCCAGTCAAGTTCTCAGACAGACAGCACAAGCTCATGAATAATGAATGAATGCATGCATCCTCACAAAGTGTGCTTACTCTCTTCCATCAATCCTTTTATCATGCAGTGACAAACCAAGCCAAAGAAAAAAAAAATCAGAAAATCATGTCAGGCATGAGAATACACAATTTCAATAATCAAGTATAAATTTTTTTATATATAAAATTAAGAACATTGTAAACAAAGTATACAAAAGCTAAAGTAATGAAGACAAATACATAGCTGGTTAAAGATACATCATGGTCTATGCCATACAAGACAGTAATTTAATCAAGGCATGAATCCAGTCCGAACCCCTTCTCCTTTGGTTAATAAGAAAACCATCTTGACAAGTCTGTCACAGCATATTCACTGACAGCATTGCAGTGAGCAGTTGGCATTGAATAAGATGTACTTTGACCAGAAAAGAAAATATATGGACCAAACCAATGACATCCCATAAAAAGAAAAACAATGTGATGGGATTTAAAGACAGATGTAAAGCCTACTGCTCTATCCATGATGGCTTTTCTGCATTAGGTCGCTTAAGGGAAATGTTGAACTGCTTAAGTGTAGCCTCGAGAGCAGCGGCATTTCCACTGAAGTAGGCAGAGATTGCATTGTGGAATAGCAACAGCTGCTTGTGCATCACCTTCACCTGAAAACAAATAGCAAGTCATCTGCACAGATGAAAGGCATGGCTATAGTCTTTTTTCGTCATATATTTTAATATTAACCTTTTACAGTTAGTCTCATAGCTGAAAAAAGAAACACATTTACATAAACTTCTTCAAAAAATAATCAGCTCCAGCATGAAGTATTTAATGATCCCATGAAGGAATTGTCTAAAGGGTGCTTTTTACCTGTGACTGAATTCCTCCAAGACACTTCCCTCAATTTAAATGTTTTTTTTTAATTTTAACATGCAAGTGCAACAGATGAACCTATATTATGCTTACAGTTTTATCTACAGAAAACAGTGCATTACTGTTACCATGGGATATTTAGACTGGAACAGACTTTCTTAAAAAAAAATTAATGGATTTAAAAGCTTGGTCTAAAGCATGGTCCCAAAGTCAAATATGTGCAAACACACCTTATTTTCTTCAAGAAACTTCAGCTTAATGTTGACATCTGACCTCAACCGTTCAAATTTTATTTTGTGATCCTCATATTTTCTTCGTGACTCCTCAACTTTTGCAGTGGAGGCATTTTCTCTTGGCCCAAGCTGAAGAGTTTCCAGTTCATTTCTGTAAGCATCATATTCAAGCCTGAAAAAAAAAGAAAGTTAAAGATGATGCAGACTTGAACATAGGCCCAGTACATACTGTAAAGCTGGAGGAAAGAACAAGAGATACTAAGACTAGAAGCTGAATTCTCTGTCATGATACTGGGCTCACATTCATGGACATTGGCAATTTACTGACCTAGCTTGGGAAGGGAACTAACCGGAAGAACCCCAGTAGGCAAACTCCTGATTTATAAGCCACTGAGTAGGTGAAGTTACAGAATTTCCATAAAAGGGTGCCATTGCATAGGTGTTATTTGGTCAGAGGGTGAAGCAGGAAAACTTGTAAGCAAAATGAGAACAGAAAAAGTAAAAACTGAAGAAGCTATAGGAAGTCAAAGTTTATTCATCTGGATAAAATGATGTTCAAGCAAGAATTAAATAACAAAAATAAATAATTTTATTCAAAAATAAAAAGGTCCTTTAAAAAACTGCAAGTGCATAGCATATGATACCTTCAGATTATTAATTAAATATAAACAGCATCTTTGCTCAGACTACAAGGCAAAGTAAGAAATGTTTGTATTGTAAAAATTTATAATTAACTACTTATGCACAAAGAATATAAATTCCCAACAATCAAAAAGTAATTAACAAAGTACTGAAGTGGAAATTTCTTTTTAATTAACAAAAATGTGGTCTATAATCAAGTGGGAAATAAAATTTGGCATTCCACTCTGCACGAAAAATGAGTATTCAAAAGTCTTACCGAGAGCTTTCATAATTGCGGATTGTCAAAAGTGTGTCTTCCATAGTTTTGTTGCAAAGAGTGTTTACCGATGATGTAAAGAAGTTCAATGCACCTGTTTGATTAAAAAATATAATCTGTAAATTTTTTAATTTAACATTTACAATCACTTATAAAACAAACATCTAAATATTTATGCCAAATTTTAAAATGGTACCAGCACTTAGCTTCAAATGTCTTCAACATGGCAGGAAACAGAATAAAGAATATGTTCCACACCTGTACTTTTTTTTTAGGCCAGGTTTATCCAAAAATGAAGTATTTAAAGAAATGAATCATCAAACCTTTTAAAAGTTAACTTACTAAGGAGTACTTCCCCATTTTTGACCAGAGCCTGTTGTGTTTCAGAATTGTAACGGAATTCTTCCTGTAGCTCTGGTGATTTCTGGGCAAGCTCTGCAAATCCTTCTCCAAGGGCTCGCTGAGTTTGAACCACATGAAAATAATGCTGTGTGAGGGTGCGTGACAGTCGAAGGATGCTGGCATATTTGCGTTGTGTGTCTCGCAATGCTTCAATCTTTGTCTCCATATCTAGGTCGATTGTCCTTGATCCCTTGCCAAAGCGTTCTGATAAGAACTGTCGAGTGCACTTGAACGTGTTTATACTCCAGTCTTTGAGAGATTCCAGTTTGGACTGCGCTGAAGCAGGAATGTTCAGCTTGGGTACAAAGTCACCGTTGCTCTGTGGCCCAGACAGTGGAATGTTACTGGTGGCTAAAAAAAGAAAGAGAAAAAAAACAAATATCAATATTAGTCTTGTGTACAAAACATGCTTATTTCTATAATTATGTGACTAGATGTTCAAGTAGATTGCATGTGAATGACAAAATTATCAACTTTTTTGTTTTTATACTTTACAGGTCTAGTGAGGTGCACATTTTTTTTCTAGTGGCTAGACATAGCTTAGTGCTAGATTCTTAAAATCTGGATGAATAACCCTTCCATTCTATAGATACACATTTACAAACATAAAGAGGTCAAAATTGTGATGTCATATTTTTACACATATAGTTAACATATATTTGTATATATACAATAAATATATATGGTTTTAGCTCTCCCTTTGGCTGAAGCCTTAAATGTATCCATGCACAATGTCTATGATTTCTGTGTTGTTGACCTCTTTATATGCACTGAGATTTTTCTAAACATGTTTTTGGGGGAATGGAAAGGGAAGGGGTATTTACTCAGATTTGGGGAAAAAAATCTTGCACTTTTACCTGTTCACTGAAAAAAAATTGACGTTTAGACCTTTATATGGCCATTATTTTATCAACTATCTTGAACCATGCACACATACATAAGGTAGAGATCTGGTTTCACTCTTTCAGCAGCAGTAGCAGAGCAAAGAGAGAGATGGCCCACAATAAAGAGTTTTATAACAATGTAACTTTTTTTTTTGGCAATCTGGAGCTTCAGTTATAATGATATAGTTAGCAGAAATAAATGTATTACATTATGTAGACAGCAAAATCTCAAGTAATCTTATTCACATTTCTTTTATGTATATTTTTTATTTAACAGAATAAAAAAAACCCACATTTCTGGAATAGTGACGTGACAAAAGAAAGATAACTTAAAGGCATGACATATTTCATACTTGCATAGCATTAAAGTAAAATATTGCAACAGGGATCATATAGAATTAGGCAGAGAAAACAACTCCCTTATGTTGTTGGCTCATCACTCAAAGACCTGGTGAAATAGTTTAAAATATTTGTAATTTGTAAACAATCAGTTAAAGTAACATTTCCCAAATCTAGATAAGATAAGATATCTCACTTAGTGCCTAGCTTTATCTGCTGTCATAAATAACAAAATATGTCAGTGGGAAGCAAAAATAATGTTAATCATATTCATAAATCAAAATTTAGATCTATGATGGAAGCAATCTCTGCTATAACATACATAAGCTCTGCCTATAGGCATCATTGTTGTTTATATTAATGGTATCATCACTGTATAATATATGCTAAACAAGCTAAAGCACATCTAATGTGAATTACTATAAAGCCATCAAAAGTGGAGATCCACCTTCAAGTTTATGCAATCCAGAAGAAATAAAGTACTTTTTTAAAATTTTATGATAACCATGTAAAAGAAATCCATTATGAATATGAGTTAATGAGACTGTACCTCTGCTGCAAACAAAGTCATTAAAGTAATATCTATGGTAAGTTATAAATTTAGCCTAACAGCAGTGATACAAAATGTTTAACTCTTTACAGTTTGGTAGAACATACTTAGTCAAAAAAAATTATTTGCATAATGATCAGGAAATTCCTAACTGTAAACAGTTAAGCAGCAGTTCCTTGTACTTATCTATTTAGTTCAGTACAAGTACTTTAACAGGTGCTGTTATTCTTGCTAATGCTAGTCTCCAGCAGCCATTAATATAAACTCAGGACTGGTGGTCAAGGTTGTAAGAAAAATAAGCAGTGTTGCAAGCAAAGGCACACACCAGGAGGAATAGAATAGGAGCGAGTAAGCCTGCCTTGAGTTGCCAAGCTGGGTTCCTTGGTCCCACTAGCTCCATAGGACAAAGCTGAACCTGAGTATGATGAACTCATGGTGTTTGGCGTGCCACCCTGTACATTTGAGATGGCATTGTTTAGGCTAGGACCATCATCTAGCATCTCCTCCAGGTCTCTTTCAAAACTGTCATCTTCTTTTTCACTTGACCTTTGGGGTGGATGAGACTCTGCCATGGTTGTACACACCTAGATTTAAGAAAAAGAAAATCACAGTTCTTGTGATTTCACATATAACTTCACTAAATCAACACCCCTCCATGTGAGTGCTCCATCCAACCAACCAAACCAGTTCCCACTAAAACTCTGTAACTTCAAAGTCAATAACTTTGAACTAGTTTCAACTTGGAATAATACTTATGGCTAATAGAATGTCCATTGCAGAGAGACATTTTAACTGAGTGGAACAACTCTAATATTGCCTTATCTGGTATTTTTGTATGGCAAGTTATAATGTTTTATTGTTCTTGTAAAATTGGAAATATGATCCAAGCAGTGTAAGGGACACAAATTGGGTTCACATGCGCAATCCCTAATATTAGCTTTTAAATAGTTTGGTAACTAAGTCATGGCAGAAATGAAAAGAAAGATTAAATGATAAAAAAAACGATCAATAGATGTCGTTATCATTGGGAAAAGTAATGTGTACTTACAACCATATATTTAATACTTACTGGCCTTTCTCACAGTTCATAATTACACTTGCATAACTGCATAAAGAAATGCCCTAAAATTTAGAATTGCAAGAAATACACTTCATTTGTAACCATTCTCATTTACGTTTCTGCATTCTTTCAATCTCTACTAATAAAATGTATTTGTCTGCAGTTTGCATGTGCATGCACCTTTGCATCTCAAGCTCATGAGTGCTCAAAGCTTTATTATTTCTCTAGCAGTCTAGCTCACCTAGTTACATGGAGTCCTTTCTTTTCATTCTCAACACTAAATGTAATCAACTAGTGTACTTATGACAGCTTATAAAAGGATCAGTTTCATTGCTAAAATGACGTTGCTTTGCTGCATTAAACTACTTGTTATTGAGGCTGCAACTCCTTTGACAAAAGTGACATAATGGGCATTATATCCTAACCTACAACGAAAAGAAAATGATACAATGAGTGAACAACATACAAAACGTCGTGAAACTCATCATGATGCAGTGAAATTACTGCAGAATATACAGGCGTACCAGATGTATTGCTCAAGTATGTCGCTCCTGCAGTCAGAATAATCTTGAATGCCTATATGTGCCCCTTACTGTTGAGTGGACGACAAATACAAGATCGACATGGCTACTGTCTAGTAGTATATCGATCCGCGTGAATTTGAGTGTTAACTTACATATAAAAGCAGCAGTACCACATTCCCTAGTCGATGTGTGAAGCGGACAGGCTTTCTGTCTTAACCGTACACAAACACCGCGGAAATAGCTGACGTGACTAATATTGTCAAAACGCTTCACATCGACACCTCACCTGCGAGTCAATGTCCCCACCGACGTGTTGATGACGTCATGTACAAGAGACAGCAATTTTACTTCCGGTGCATGGCAGGGTCATTTCAATATGGTCACGGACCTTCATATGGTGACATTTGTCAAGGCACCTTGCCCTGTACAAACACTCACATAAGTTAGTCCTCACGAAATCCAAAGTGCTGTGCGTCAAAAAAGTCGCATTAAGTGTGCGCAGTCAGTTTATGTAGGAACTACTGTCAATCCTATATGGTCTACCAATTCTAATATAGTTATATTTTCAAATGTTGATTATCCTCATCCTATATGTCTGTCTGTGTGTGTGCGTGTGTGAGAGACTAGCCTAAAACTATAGTGATGTATTTCGGGGGACCATCATTTCTTTTTTTTTTAATTTTCTCTGGCTATACAATTCATTTTATAATTATAGAATGCATTCTGTACCTAAACAATTCACTTCATGACTTGAATGTCTATGTCGTCTCTAACTGGAAGATGTGGGCTATATATAGGTATTTGCAATATTCATTCCATCGGTTGAGTACAACATTACTTTGTGTGAGAATGACGATTGACAATGACAATTCTTTATTTACGAGAGGTAAAGTAAGCAAAATAAAATGATTTTTTCATTTAGCCCTCGCCCTTTAAAGAATGCTACGTATTTATAGTAATTTAATAGTTCTGAAATAATATAGCAGTAAACATAAGGCAAGACATCAAAGAAAATCGGAAGGTAAAAATGTACAAAAATTGGTTAAAACATATATTCAAAAGGGTCCTGGAGTTGGGAGGTATCTATGGCCTCATTTAATGTTCCTACAAGTATTTTGGTAAATGGCGTCAAAATCAGTTCGAGACCTGTCTTAGAGAGGACCTAAGTGGCTAAGTAGCCTTTTACTGCGACCATGCCATTTCCTCCTCTGTGGTCCGGTGTTGATTCTACAGTTAACTTCTTTGTATTTGGACGCTGTTTCTGTTTTTTCCCCTTTCTTTAAGGACCTTCTTTCAATAGGATGTTCATTACCCAGGTTGTTTCTTCCTGAGCATTTGACAGTAGCAGTGCTTTGATGTTTTAGCGAGGGTATCTACATCACAGTCAGCTTTGCTGAGACACGTAGATCAGCCTGGGTGACGGCTCCAACCACTTTATGCACGATGGAGCCCACGCCATACTCGTGTCTGCAGGTGTCTTTACCACTGTACCGCGCAGTTTGTGACCTTCGTCTGTTGTTTCCTCCCCATGTCCTGTCCATCTTACCCCCGCCAGTTCCACCTTGTCCCTCCGGTACTGTTCTTGTTCGTGAGGGAGTTGTTGCACTTTGCCGCAGACGCACTGATGTAACGTGCGGACGTTCCTCGTTCCAATAAGCTATATTTTCCGCGTTTCCATGCTGTCTTTTTCTTTTTTCTTGTAAAAGACCAATCGAGCAACCACAGGAAGTTATGACATTTTCATATAAATATATGAGCTGTTATTAAAACGAAATGATTTGAAGAAATGGTATGGATCTTTCCTAGTAATGGCATTATTTCTGCTGCGGTGATCATGCACGGCCATGAGCGTTGCGTTTGCAGATCAAATATAAAGGAACAGCCCGTTGAACTATATTGAACTCACTTTTGACCACAGTAAAGATTTACAGTGCGAGTTTGATTCTAGTCTCAGAACACGCGTTCTTCTCTCTTATACACCTGTTCGCTAGCTTGTTGGGGTAATGTGGTGTTTAGAGCTAGGAAACGCAACCATGTCACTCCGTTTTCTGCACTGGCTACCCATACGTTTTCGCATCTAGTACAAACTGTCTGTGCTATATATGTTTTAATTTCTTTGCGGGATCCTGCCCTGATTATTTCTCTGAACTTCTCATCCCTTACATCCCGGCCAGACAGCTACGCTCTTTGCCTGATGACCGTATCCTAACTGTTCCTGTCACCAGAACAACAACAAATGGTCACAGGATTTTTAATTACTGCGCAGCATAACAATGGAACTCTCTCCCTTTCCATATCCACCACCTTCCTCCTATTGAATCCAAATCTGCACTGAAAACGCACCTCTTCCTTGAGCATTACTCCTAACACAATCCACACAATGCTCGTCCTTCTTACCCTCCCCCCTTCTGCTCTTGCTACTTTTCTACCCATCTTCCTCTGCAGAATCACTATATTCTCAGCTCTTGTTACTTGGTGCCTCTTTGCGTTTTCTATCTTTGTTTTCTGTTTGTTGTCAGTACTGTTGCTTATTCTTCCGTCACTCGTATTCTATTCATGTAGTCCATGTTTCTTCCTTCTTTTAAGCGCTAAGAGCATGCTCTCTATGAGTGTGAGTATGCGCTGTATAAATCTTCATTTATTATTATTGTTTGTTTTCCAACGACGGTCTAGTATTTCAGGGATGGTATCTAGCCACCACCATTAATGCCTCCAACTCTATACTAAAATTTTATAAAACTATTATTTAGCTGACTAGTATATATTTTGTCCCCTTCCCCAAGTAATTCTCCATTATGGATAATTTTATTTTGGTGAAATAGGTTTTTGACAGTTTTCAGTCAAAAGTTTACTTATGGAGATGTGATTTATATAAATTTCCTACAAATGTTAAACATCAGTTTTTAATATCGTTCCTCCTGCTTTAATGTTGCAGATCAAATGACTCCTCCCCCAACAGAGTATTTTGCACGATAGTTTTAAACGTCTGTGTTAAATGGCAGTGGCCATGCAATTGGCTGGTTTTGCAACTACAGTGGAATGTTTGTTGTTTATTTAGTTGGAAAGTGCTTCCACCTTGCGGTGATTTTGCACTATGGGGGGAAAGGGAGGGGGGAGGAAACCGGAGTACCCGGAGAAAACCCCCGCCGCCCAGCCCTGCGAACAGGTGTCACATACAGAGAGTGTCCCGAGACGAGATCTGAACCCTGAGCCGCTCACTGCAGTGGTGAGAAGCGAGTGTTTTAACCACTACACTACCGGGGGCCCACTACAGTGGAACCTCGATTATCCGGTTTAAATGGCCGGGGCCCATTAGCCGGATAATAAAACATCACGGATAATCGAAACAAATTCTGAAAACTCGCAAATACTAGAATAGGTGCGCCCCATACACAATCTTTTTTTTAAAAAAAGCGTTGAAACAGAAGGCAAATGTCAAACCTTATTGACGATTGGCAGTCGTCAGAATTTGGAAAAAGGGAGGGGGAGTATTCGGAACAAGTCCTCGATCTGCATCGGATTCAGTCTATAGTGGTTTTTCATAGCCGATGGGGATCGTCTGACTGTTGCACAGACGCTATACTTTCAATCCTTTCAGAATAATTCAGTTTGTTTTTTTTTAGGCGATCCCGGATAACCGAATGGACGGTTAATTGAAGACCGGCCGGATAAGCGAGGTTCTAGTTTTAGTTTGGCTGCAAATATTCAAAAGCAGCTTAGAAGAATGGAGAAATGCAAGTAATGCTTAACAAAGTGATGGATTTTTATTGTTAGTCATAGGGAACTTTTAATCTATCAACGCCTTTTCCTAAGAAGATATTTTTTAATTTATCGAGAATATAAAGGACAAAATCGCAATGTCAATAAAAATTTAGTATTAATTAAAAGGCTTTAATTCATTGAACCAGCTGTTCGTAGATTTGATGATATTTACACAATTAAATCCTGAACAGGAATCTTTCATGACTTCAACATTAAAATGATTAAAAGGAATCACCAAGTTTGACAGGCTGAAGTGGAAATTATTAGGCCTACACTAAATTCTTCTCCCCCCCCCCTCTCCTCGGCAAACGTTTTTTAGATACAAAAAAGTACTGTGAATTCTCCACGAAGGACGGCACGTATTGTTTGTATTTTTTTTTTTCTTGAAGGAAAATAATTACGCAGGAATATATCAAAATGATTGTCCACTTCATTAAAGCATGAAGTTCTAGTGTTGGTACAATTCCGTATTTGTTTCTCGAGGACACAACGCCATGGTTAGGCGCTCGAACAGAGGCCGGGTATCGGATACAATCCTATCAAGGATACAGGTTCGTGATCCTGTTGAACAGCTATAAAGGGTTCTGATGATTTTATTTTATTTGTGTATCGGTTAAAGTTAGGCATGAGAGGTAAGTCTCATTGAACAAAATTTTTTCGAATCTTCTTGTGAACGACGCTATATATAGCTCGCTGATGAGGACTACACGACTGACGGAAACGAAAGTAAGAGAAAAGAAACAAGAAAACATTGATTTGTACTTCACAACAACACGCGCATGCATTTACCATTTACAATATTTTATTATCCTCACAGAGAATATCTGAGTATTTCAATTGTGTGATTTTACACTATTCTACTCTACAATGTGGAGCGAAATGGTGCCAGGGGTATTAATAATATTGTGTAGTCACGAAGCAGTCGACTTACGAGTTGTCTTTCTTAGTAACAGTTCTACTTTCGGTTCTGGTTTCGTACAAGGGAAATCCCGATCTACTAACTTGTGTATATAGTCTATCGTCATCTGTAAGAAAGACCACTATACTACCAGACGCTGTGTTAAATGAAATATCAGACAGAACAATATTGCAGTTATGGCCGAAGAAATGGACGAAGCGTGGAGAAACAAGCTAGTTGTAAAGGTAAGAATGATGAATTAAGGTAAAAATTAGGTATCAAACACTTCGAAACGGGATCCAGAATTAATGGTATCGTTTTCGTTCATCTTTATTGAAGACTTTACAAGTGTGCTGTATTTGTACATATTTTTAGTCATCTCACTACCCCAGCCCACATTTTAGAGAAAAGAAACCAACACTTAGAATTATTCCTTCACTACCCTCCTCCCACCGTTTATGGCCATTTTAAAGAGGAGGCTCACGTAGAGTGATTAACTTCCGTCACAGAAAGTCAGCCGAATGTGTATATTTACGCTTAACAGTTTGCACCCCCACCCCCCAAAGCGAGCATTTTGTTATGCTGCATTTGAAACTTGTATACATATATGTCCCTAAAAGTGTGAAGTATAATACAATGACAAAGAACCCTCCAGTTACAGAAGATATTCATGAAAGAAATGTAAACCAAATGTAAATGCTTGCCATGTTTCTATATTATAAAAGCAGTAGGGTAAAGAATTCTAAATAACATGGATACATGCTATTTCAGGGCCTTCCACAGTGTTCTTCTGATCTCATAACGAACTATATGGAAGTGGTATCATCTCTGAGTGTAAGCGAGGAGAATGGAGTTATATTTTGTGGTAGCATTACACACACTGCTATTGTTACTTTCACAGAGGAGTTGACAGGTATCATACTACCTTCTTATTTCCTAAGCATACGGACATATTTTTCTTATGTCGACTCTAAGCTTTAAAACTCTAATGAGAGTGACTCAAAAACACAATTAAGCCTTTACCAGACTTCAATTTTTTCTTTTGGTAGCAGAACACTGAAATCCCAATCTGTATCCGTTGTAACAATACTCTTTTTTTTTCATACCATTTGAGAAAATATTTTTAAATGTTACACTTTGCTTATTCTCATCCTGTATTACAGTCTTGCTGTTGTAGATCTTTATTGCAAAAATCTGTTCCACTGTGTATCTCTTTTGGTGGGAAATGGAATAATTTAAAGAGACTGTCTCCAAAGAAATGACAGCATTTCTTCTTGAGCATAAATCAAGTATTGTTTTTTGTATTCCACTTATAAAAGCTATCCTGAAAGGAAACAAAATGATGTAGATAACACAGACTTTCAGACAGTTGGTGGAAACTGAGTTGGAGACTAATGACACAGTGCAAGTTTGTGCTAGGAAGACTTTTATAATTTTTGTTTGTTTTTTTGTTTTTGCTTTTTTTTCTTTTTTAGAGAAAAGCTTCCATAGAATATGTGAGCAAGGCAGGCAGAAGCCTCTGGAAGGCAGACAGCTTAGCTTTGACTACATCAGGGAGCCACCAGCATCCATTTTGGTTTGGGATGTTCCAAGCAGTCTGACAAATGACAATCTAATGTACTACTTTGAGAGTCCCCATGCTGGCTGTCACGATGGTGAAGTGGAGAAATGTGATGTAAATCATGACAATGGCTTTGCCGTGATAAAATTTTCTTCTCCTGATGGTAAGCTGGAGTTTACTCCATTAGTAGCTCTTAAGTTGAGTCACATAAAATATCCAACAGGTGCAGGTGTGAAGTGTTCCCTACAGATGGTGGTAGAGATCTTACCTTCCATTTTACAAAGTTTGATGTAGTAAATTTCTTCTAACATCTGTTTATTTTTTTGTAAGTCTACTTCTTGTACTTGCCTCCCAGTTTTAGTAATGCATATGGCTAAATTATTTAGAATTTGGTTGATTGTCTGTACCAAAACTAACATTGTAGATTGTAAATAAGAGAGTCACTGTTGGTCAGGCAGTTATGTAAAAGTCACAAGCCAAGCATGTATAAAGTAGTAATCACCAGGCATGTTGAAGCAGCTCAGATTTTTTTTTCTCATTCATGCAAATCATTCTTACCAAACAGACTTTCTAACTTGATTCATAAAACCAGCAGATTCTACATTACATTTATATGTACAAAGATATTTATACATGTATAACTATACACATATTCATGTACATAAATAGATACAGATCTATATAGCCAGTAAAAAGGATTTGATCATTTACCCTGTTTGATTGCAGTTTACTGTTTTATAACATTTAAAATGACCAGGACTGTTTTTTTTACACAGTGGCAAGATCTGTGATGGCCAGCAAGAAGCACATGCCTGCTAAAGGGACTGTTGTGCAAGTGGAACCATATTATCCAGAGTTCCATGAGCTGTTGTTGAATGAGTTGAAGAACATACAGACACAAGTCAAACCAAGAAAACCTCTGCAGGCTGCCAGTGAACCGAGACATCCTCCAATGCCAACAAAGCCTACAACCTATAAAAGACCTCCACTTTTGCCTAAACCATTATCTAGAGGAAGTGGAAGACATGATCCCTTCAGGCAGGTACCTTCTTACAAGGATCAGTATGTATCTCATGAAACACTTGAAACATCAGTAGATAATTCCTTCACCACTGACAAAAGATCTTACCCTTCGCGAGATGAGAGGGGTGGTCGTGGATATAGCAGGAGAAAAAGCAAAAATAACAATTACAGAGGTAGGGGAAGAGGTAAGAGAAATAACAAGTCTGGGTACTGGGACTACCACAACTTGGAAGAGTCAAATGACAAACAAACTTTTCATGAAGCTCATCCCCAAAGAGGAAGGTGGGAAAAGAACTATAATCATCATTCTAATGATTTTGTTGGAGATGACAGTTTTCTAGATCAAGCACAGTCAAGTGATCAGCACTACAAACAAAACAGATCAGAAATGTTTGAAAACATGCAATATTCTAAGAAACAACCTAGAAGTCATATCAGTCCTAAGACACATGACTCAATGCCAAAACCAGTGATAACACTAGATGCAGACTGTAACTATCTTCCTTCTGAGAGGCCTGCAGTCTCAGATCAGAATGTCTTAAGTTCATTTTCACAGAATGACAAGGATTTTAGTTCTGATTTCTCTGACAATGAACTATATGGGAGTCCTACATCCCAGACAGACAGATCTGCAGAAATCCAAGAAATCTTTGCAGGAGGAAACAGTTGCACAACTGCATGTAAGGCTGCAGAAACAAATCTTTTACAAAAGCAGGATGCAAATGAAAATCTTTTAAGACAAAAGTTGGCTGAGGAAGAAAATGAAAGAAAAGAGGAAGATAAATTAGAATTAGAAAGAAAGAAAGAATTAGAGGAGGAAAATGAACGCCTGAAGAGAGAGCTTGAGAAGCTTAAGAGTCAGAAAACAGAGACAGTTGATGTGCCAGCCTACAAGTTACACCTGCTTTCAAACTTTCCACAAGAATGCAAAACATGTAATGTGATATTCCTTCAAAATGATGGAAAAGTGAAGTTTTCTGGAAGTGAAGATGACTGTCTTGCAGCCAAAGTAGATTTTCTCTCCCGTGTTCAGGTGAGTCTTTTAGCAGTATGACCTAGCTGTTACATTTCAGTGAGTTTTCAGTATTTCTTTGACTGTTTCCTCATGAAGAACATATAAGAAAGAGTATTTGCATATGCATGCATATATGGAAATGCAATTGAGAAATCATGTACTTGTTGTATTTAGGTGGATGGATGGAAGTGTCTTTAGATGAATGTTTAGTTTGCTTATATAAGCATGTGTGTGTTTGATCTATATACCAAAATGTAGCTGCATATTACTGGAAGATGTTTTTATACACCTGATGCAAATGAACATGCTTTAGATATTATGTGTAATAGAGGTACTGAAAAATATTATGTCTAAACATAAAATATAAATATGAAATATTATCACCTATTGTTATAAATTTTGGAAGTAAAATGTTTTCTGAAAGATATTCTACTGTATTTAGTTCTAGATATGTTTCATTTCAGGAAAGTTTGACTTTTTATAATATAAATAAAATAAGGCACATACTTTTTGCTTAAATAAATTGTTGTACACCCTGATATATGCAAAAAGTGGCATGCAGCAAATGTTAACAAAACATGCACTATTTGACAGGTTCCCCCCCCCCACCACCACCACCACAGTGTCTGACATTTTATTACACATATTATTATTATATTCTCTCTCACACACACACACACACTCTCTCTCATTTTCTCTCTCACACACATATGTGACACACAAACACACACATGATATCACTGATCTTTCCCTTCCTACTTTCCACATGTGGATGTGATGTATATACACAGTTTCAGTTGATATAAGAATTTATCTGTTCATTTTTTTTAAGGACTTAGCAGAAGACAACATAACCTTGGATGAAGATATCATCAACGTTTTATGCTCTACAAAAGGAAAGACATACTTGTCTGCAGTCAGGGAGACATTTCCTGACTGTTCCATAGATCTACAGGGGCGAGTCTTCACATGTGCAGGTCACAACATGAAAAATGTCCAAGATTTCCTGCAGGAAGTCAAGCGCAACATTCTTGAAGAATATGTTCAGGTCAGGATAAAATTGTAAATTCTACATTCTAGATGTTACTGAATACTCATTTAACATTTCTCAGATTTCTTAGGTTTTGTCTATTTCCCCTTGACTCCACTTGCTTGATATTAGGTCTGTCTTTCTCACATTAAAGATACACAATTTATTTTTATGTATTTTTTTATTAAATGATAGAGTTTTGTTTTGACAAAAAATTTGAAGACACAATATTTCCAGTGTATTGGAATGTATTTTTAATGGAGAAGATGTAACTGTTATAATCATTAGGTACCCGCAACATAAATTCTGTATATTGCACATGAATATGCCACTTCACAATCTACAGTTGTTGTCTTGACAGAAATTTTGAGTTTAGGTATTAAATGAGCTTGCTATCTTAGTTACTATATCAAATGTCTCTCATTTTGATTCCCGATATGTTACATGGTAGAGATCAAAGTATATAATTTTGAAAATACAGGTGCCTTTAATGGTCCACCAAACTAATCAAAATGGAAAACAAAGGCGAACTGAAAGATGTTAATATTCACACTTTTAACAAAACAGAAATTAGACTTTAATGCCTGAGCGTAGAAAAGAAGATTTCGAAGTTTGTATTTTGTCTGTTTTTGCCTGTCCAAAGGTCAAGACTGTAGAGATCTTAAACTGTCCAGAGTTTACTGCAAAAAAGAAGAAAGTAGAAGAGGAAATGATGGTGAGGTTGATCACCGTTGATTCAGGAAAATTGAGAGTGCTGGGCATCAATGGCGATGTTGGGGTGGCCAAACGTGAAATTATTGACTTCATAGACTGCCAGAGACCAGGCAGGAAAATATTCCAGATTCAGGGACCTCTCAGTGGAAGAGCCTGCAAACACTGGTTCTCAGCACAGCTGTTTAATGCCAAAGCTTTGATCACGTATGAAATAAAATTTCTTAAAGAATGCTTATAATTTGAATATCATTACAATGTGCAAATGAATAGTTAAATTTATGCCTTCATGATTTTACTTGAAAAATTCAGAGAATGTATAAAATAAAATAAAAAGTCTGTGTCGATGATGATCTGGTTCCTAATGGTGCCTATCCAAGCTCATATAGATGTGCGTGCACACACAGACACACACATATCAAATTATAAATGCTTGTACATGGTTAAGCTTATATATAACAGTAATTTTCATTACTGCATGATTTATAATACACCAGCAGGTGGTGCAGTTGTGTAGAGAAGTTTTCAGATGGATCAGTAATATTTATGAAGAAACATTGAAACAGCTTCTTGGTCTACCACAGGAAAAATGGGAAAATACTTGATGAGCAGGAAACTTCAGCCAAGTACGTTCTTCAGTATGAATGTCAACAAACTTTCCTGGATGAGGTGGAGAAAAAGTTGGATTTTATCAAGAAGAGCATTTGCACAGCACCATTTGACCTCAAGCATCCCTTTCCTACATACACAGGTATGTGTGTGTGCATGCGCACATGCATGTGCTATGTTATATTTACAGTACCACTGCATTATTTTGACTATTGCAGCCCTCAGTATAAATTATACTTAAGTCTAAGAAGCTGCACTTAGGCACCATGGGATCATACATCAATCTTACACTTGTGACAATTTCTTCACTTTTAGAATGAGTTTCTTTTAGAAAAGGAGTTCAGCCTGCTGGAGTCTTTTTTTCTTTTGAAGTGAAGAACACACTGTAAGTTGTCGGTTGCTGCTAGTTAAAAATTTCAAGTATAGAATCGCATTTAGAAGATCATTAAAGGTTTTTATTTTGTCATTTCTGATTTGATTATTTCAACAGATTATGCACTAGTGGTGAATGGCCTACACAATTTTGGATTGAAGCAGTATATTGCTGGACTGGAACACACATTGAAGGATCAGGGTCTGGATGCTCTTGTAACTTTAAGTCTGCCGCCCAAGTGTCAGCTGCCAAAACAGAGGTGATCACATGACTGGGTGTCATTTTGTCTTTTTGATGGGAAGGGGGAGGCTGTGATGAAACACAGTATGCCACAAAGAAGTTGGGACATGGGTAGGGGGATGCCCTGTGTTCTGCAAGGTAGGGATACTTTAAAAGAATCTTAAGACCTTTTTTGTGTAAACAAGATACAGATTTCTCTTCTTTAATATTTGATTTTTCTCAGGTTTCATGCTTTCACAACCCCTGCTTATGTTTCAACATATTCTCCTGCCTCTTTTTCAATGAATTAACCATGTTCTTGTTTGAAGCTTTCAAGTCTGAACCATCTCTTTCAAGAAATAAGACAATCCAGCAAATTGCTCCACTTGCTTCTCAGTTCCTCATCATTGTTCATGTACTTTGTTCATGATTGCTACAATGTCATCTGCTTGTTCATGCTTCTTTGTTGTATGGTTAACTGATTGTTTAATTCTTAGTAGTCATTTGTACACAGAGCATTGAGCTCTCCACACAGGAAAATGTGCTGTTAGGACAATTTTGGCGTAAACTTGTTATGTGGTGCAGTTTATTTTATACCTGTTGCTCTAGGTTCATGATGACACAGCGTAATCAGAAGAGCCAAAGTTTAACTAGAGAAACAGCTCACAAACCTGTACACAGAAGACACAGGCACCATACCTATCATCACAGGACCTTCCAACCTTTCAGTGTTTCTGTTGGACCACGTGGCACACAGTTAACAATCAAATCAGGAGACATCACTGCAGAAACAGTATGTTTTTATTTTCATTTTAAACTTTGAATTTGAGCTTTCTCCATGGATAAGAAATGTCAAAGTGAATACATTCTGCCACTTAAGTGGTTTAATTTTCATAAATAAAACTTATATCAGTTTTTATGATTACTTTTTTGTTTATACTATTATTAATTTGTGTTGCAGGTGGATGCACTGGTTAGTATAGTTGGAGCCGACCTTGACCTGAAAGGGACAGCTGTTGGTGGTGCTATCCTTAAAAAATGTCCCACTGCTGGGCAGGTTAGTGGAATAATACAATACTGCACACAACTAGGCATTTACTCAGGTTGGCAAACTAATGTAATCATTAAAAATGATATTTATTTTTGCCTGATCTCATAGTTCACAAATGGTCAGACTTTTTAATTATGAGATTTCTCATGTTGTACATCACCAGATGTATATCCATGTGTTGATTGTTTTGTTGCTTTTTTCTTTTCTTTTTTTTTACACTGCTATTCCTTCTCGTTGACCACCACCTGCATCCCTGTCTCTCACAAATAAATTTCTTTTTAGGACATTTAAATCATTATGCCTTACTAGAACATTCTCCTTGGCAATGTACCAAGTATATTAGTTTCTAGGAATGTGCTGCGATAAAGAGTATAGTGATGATTATGTCTTGTTACTTAGAAGAAATGTATGTTTATGCTAGAATTAAATTGTTTGAAGGTGCTACAGTCAAGTCGACTAGGAAACCCTGTAGCAGGACAACTAGTACGTCAGTTGCAACAGTTGCCTCAACAACAGTTGCACCAACCGGTGGCAGCAGCTGATGTGCAGGTGATACCTACCCAGCTACCAGCTGCCCAAAGCCAAGGAAATCAACTACAGACAAATTTCATCCTACATGCAGTGATCAACAAAGCAGGATCTTCACAAAGTGTGACTAATGTGAGTCTTAGTTATTGACATTTACCTTACGGTTGTATAATAGCAATTCTTCTCAATGATAAGACCCTTTTTGCAATGGAATTAGTTTTATGTGCCTTAATTATCTCTTTTTTCTACACTCTCTACATTCCTGCAGACTTCATGAACTTTTATTTAATAATAATAAGCAGATTTACATAGCGCATTTCTCACACTATAGAGCAGACTCAGTGTGCTTTACACAAAGAAAAACAAATAACATTGAAATTTAGTCAAAGCACTTACAGATTGTGTGTGCACCATTCGCAGTTGATAAAGTAAGCTTAAAAATACAGTATTAAATTAGCATTGCATAGAACTAACTAATAATAATAATAATATAATCAATGAGCTTGTATAGCACGGAGCCCCAGCCAAAACTTTCTTATCATGCTTAACAAGCACAAAAACACAAAGTAAAGATGACAGCCCTGTGGCTCTTTCATTGCAGTTAACTTACTAGCTTCACGTACACACCATCATTTATTCAGCATTGATTTAAATACCTGTTCAGTTAAGTTCCATGCTGTCTGAGGGGAACTTGGGACAATGCACTTGCATTCAGCTATGAGGTCCAACCCGTCCTAACATCCTATACAGCTGCATTCCTTCTTCCTCTTCCTCTCTCTCTCACACACACTCTCTGACACACATACACACACACTCTTTCAAAAATTTTTTAAATTTTATTTATTTTCAACAGTAGCCACTTCACATGCAAGATAAGTAGTATGTGTGTGGGTGTGCATGTGTTAAGTTCTGATGGTCAAAGACATATTATATGGAAATGTAATCTGATTGTTGTAGAACATGCTGCTTTGTATTATCACTATGTATATATCTTCCCATGTCAAAATGACTATGAGCTATTGACATTAAAAGATGTTGTGTCATGTTGGATCGTGTCTCACTGGCCCTTGAATAAACAATTCAATTCTCTCTTTCTCTCTCTCTCTCTCACACAAACATATGTGACACACACACACACACACACACTCTCTCTCTCTTTCTTACTCTTCACAACTTTCAACTTGGATGACCCACACAAACTGTTTCCTTTGGGATGCTGTGTCCTGCCAACAAAACCACTGATAACAGGAGTGTTTCAGTCTGCTTAGCTACACAAAGGTAGTACCTCACAGTATGCTGTCTCTTCTCAAGTGTAGGTGGTGATAATACTTCCTTAGCTTTGTGAGGAAATCAGCAAGGCCAGCTCCTGAAACTTGCATCAATTAGAATAAATGTTATCTAGTAGATTTATTTGTTATCTTCTTTTTTTCTAGCAAATAAAGAGCATAGTGGAAGAGTGCTTGCAAACAGCAGGGAAGTATAGAAAAACATCTATTGCCTTCCCACCGATCGGTGCTGGTAGAAAATTTAAATTTCCTGAGGATACAGTCATTGCAACAATGATTGATACCATTAAGCAGTTCCTCACCAGCCAACCACATAACTTTCAGGTAACATTTTGCAAAAGTCACTTAGCTTGAAGGTAATGTATCACACAAATTTCATTGCACTTCTTTGTGTGTGTGTGTGTGTGTGTGTAGAGTGGAAGGTGTGTGAACGTGCAGAGGAAAAGGGATGAATATTGGTATGTACATCAGTGTGTGTGTGCATGCATGCGCACACATGCATGTAAACACCTTCCCTCTTGTCTTGCTGTTTATCTTTCTTGCTGTTGATGAATGTGTTGGTATGACAGACAAGATTATTATTACCATGTTTAGACAGTGACTCTTCTTAGTAAGCAATACACTTGTGGTTTGAAATCACATGCTTGAAATCAGAAAAAACTAGTCCTAATATGGCAGTTTATGTATTAAACTGGTTTTCTAATCATCACTAGCATCACTGAAGTCATAACATGAAATGAGTTCCATGGTAAACTAGCAGAAAAGAATTCAGAATGTAATTTAGAGTCCACATTTTTCTTATGATTTACAGTAGTTGTTATCTTTGTCTATGTTTTTCATAAGAAAGTTTAGACTCAGCGGGCATTATCTAATTATTAAATTATTCAGCTCTCTAATTTCACTGCTTTACTGTCAATTATTATGAAAGGCTGTATGGCTAGGGCTGTAAAAAATAATGATTCTTTTACATCCTGCTTGCATGAGACATACATTTGGAGTTGTATTACAGAGAAGCATCACCCACAAGGGTCAGCAAAGTTAGACTGAGCACCCAAGTACTAATTAATTTCACATTCATTATACTAATTTATAAAATATACTAATTTCCAAAATGTGAGGGAACAAACTTAAGTAATCTCATTTCCCATGACATCACAAATGCCTGTTTCCTGACTGGACATCACTTCTTTGGCATATAATAAAACCTTACGATTAGTTGCTGCCTTCAATAACATCAGAAATGAAAAATAAAGTAAACCTATGTTTTCTTAAAAAATATTTTACAGCTCATTTTCGTAACAAATTATATGACATCATTATGTTCTGCTAACCGAACTTAATTTCATGTCTAACTTGACGTAGCCTTTAACAAAAGAGCATATGATGTCCAAACTGTGTTAGTTTTTGACAATATATATATATATATATGATGTGACTTAGTGCTTAACAAAAAATAATATATATTTATATGAAGAGTAAGCTGAAATTTAATGCTTAACAAAAAAAAAATATATATATATATATGTATGTGATGTTTAAGTTGTGGCAGATGCTACATAATATGTGAAAGTATACAAAAAATTCCTGTCAGACAGTGTTACCTCAAAGGTTTTACACACAGAGACTGTGTTAAATACTTTAAATAACAACACAGAATATTGAAAATACATGGGTCCCATGGGTTCTACATACTTTCTATAGGACCCATATGTTTTCAGCATTCTGTGCTGCTAGGGAAGCATTTTCTTCTTTGTTATTTTTTTTTCTTTTTCTGCGGGGTTGCAGAATGTCAGCATTGTTATCTACGACAGGAGCATGGCAAAAAAGTTTAAAAGTAGTCTGCAAAAGACATCACAGGCACCTATGGTGGGCGCTGCTGTTTCTGATGAAGATGAGGAAGATGACAATGTTGAGTCTGATGATGATAATGCTGCTCAAGGCATTGACGATATTGATATTTCTGTCAGCAATGACAGTGGTGATGAGTTGCCATGGATTAATCTGGAAGAGGATCAGAAATCTTGTAAGCCAAAGCTCCCTCTGACTGACCAATAGTCCCCAAATTTGTCAAATAATTTTTAAACATCCTTTGCATTTCATATATTGGTTCATGTGTTTCATTGTATAAGACTACATTATGAAACCTTTAATTAAACCACTGTTGACAATTTTCAAACAGGACTTTTACAGACAAAAAAAAAATAAAGAAAGAAATTGAACTAATGTTAAGCACACAACTTCAGGAATTTATCAAAAATATCTTAGTATAACTGATGTGATATTACCATTTTCTCAGTGGCCAAGCACCAGATATATTTTGATTTATTTTTATTTTGTGACAGCTGTTGATGCCAGTTCACTTGGTGGTGAGAGCACAGGGTCTGTCTGTACTTTGAAGCAGGAGAACATATCAAAAGTTCGAAAGGCTGTTGCTCAGAGCTTGAAAGCTCAGTTTCTTTGCCAGGAAATGGTACCCAATACAGAAACTATCAGGAAACTCAGCCAGAAAGATCTCAATGAAATAGAAGATGAAGCCATCAAAAATTGTGTTGTTCTCAGGATGCAAGCAGCTCCAGGTAAGAGCTAGGAGGTCCCTATAAATTATCAAAGATCTTGACTTTTGGTGTGCTTTCCTCACATCCTGTTCAACATTTGTTGGTTTTTAAACCAATTGTCATTGATTTGGAAGTGCTCTTTGCAGATATTGATTCCACTCTCATATTATATATAAGTTCTAATAACTCACGACTTATCCTCATTCTACGATTATTATACTGTGACACATCAAAACTTCAACTTTCTCTCAACAGAACTCTGACAATAAGTACGTACATTATGTACATTATGCAAACTTCTGAGAGTGTTCCCGTTACTGTTTACCAAACCAATTGGAAACAATATTTAACAGTCACTTTTGAGACATCTTTAAAATGTGATCTCCATATTAAAGATGTTGATAAAGCAATTAAGTCCTGAGTTTAATGAAATGGGTTTTGTGGCTTCTAAAGAAGGTCAACTTTGTGCAATTTTACAAAGCGTTTATAAGGTCAGTCTTGGAACATGGGAGAGACAGTCTATTGCCATAGAAAGGGTGCAGAGATAAACAACTACATTATTAAATTATTTTAATGGCTTATCATGTAAAGAAAGACTAGCAACTTTACAGTCACCTTCCCTAAGGGCGAGGCACATCAGAAGGTATCTCATATAAACTTAAAAGATTATTTACCAGACCAGGAATGTTGGTATTAAATTCTTCGTTTAATCAAACGTTTACAGTGAGAAACACAGTCAACAAAATTTATATACAATACAGCCATACTAACATTCACAGAAATTTGTTTTCTAACAGCTAGCTAAGAACATGTAAAGACTGCACCTAATATTCACACATTTAATAAGTTCCTAGATGATTCCAAAATTTTAATGATTTGCTAGCATGATTATGATGAATAAACAAGTCAGCAGAACCTGCCCAGCAATAGCAATAATTAGAACAAAGGGATGGTATTTAGGCCTCTGGCTTAAGTGATAGTCACAAGCCTACCTATCTACCTACCTATCTGCCTACTTGCCTACCTACCTATCTGCCTACTTGCCTACCTACCTGCCTACTGACATAGTAGGTGCACATCATTCTTTTGTTCTTTCTTCTTCTTTACATCCATTCCCTCCACATCAGTCATCATATTATACATATTGACCTTCACTTTGTTCTACAAGATTCCGTCTTTTTTTCAACAAGACCTTTTTACATCTTACAGGATATAATCTCTAGCACCCGTATGTGGTTGTACATGTAGACAGTCACATGAATGCAGTTCCTCAATGTAAAGGAAATGCCTCATAAATAATGTGCAAATGTGTAAATTGCCTAACTCCTCTGAGGGTATCTTTTTGTCATTCTTGATCTTTAACTATTATCACTCAATATAAATTATTTTGAAGGTATATTTTTTGTAATGTTTCATGCTCATTAGGAAGTGCTTAAATAAGATTTTTTTACTGTTTAAATCTTGATGTTTCAAACTGATCCTTTGAAGATGGGAAGCAGTCCCTTGTACTGAGAGGGCAACCACTGGGGATGAGCAAGACTATGACTTTCATCAATGACAAGATGATGGCACAACTTCAGAAAATGAAAGAAGAAGGAAAACATAGAAATAGTAAATCCACATTGGATAAGCATGACGTTCCAACTTACTGGAAGGTCAGAACCAACATATATTTAATACAGTGACTGTGTTTTGTTAACATTAGCTCTGTACTGTGTCTAGTGTACATAACTGGTTTTACTATTATTTCAGTTATTACAAAGTCCAAATAGTTTTTTTAATCTGATTTTAATTACTAAATAAGTTAGCAATAAACTTTTAAAGATACATTTGGAAGTCAATGTAGTGCCATCCCTTCTCCCAGTTGTATGTATAGACATATGGATAGGGAAGAAGAACAGTTCTATGACACACCAACAGCAGATCAGTTTATTTACTACTGCATGATTTCTCACCATCCCCTAAAATAGGAGAGGCAGTCCTTTTCACACCTATGCTATGTTAACCTCAAAAACATGTATCTATTGTCCAAGTTTCTTGGTGGAAGGTGTCTGTCAATGTTTCCTGTTCAACGAGTTCAGGAATGCTGTGATATAGGTAGTATATAAATTGAGCTTGGGGGCGTGGAGGTATCAAAGTATTGTGTCTCCCCTATCCATCTGCTTCTTCCTCAACCCTATACCTTTGATTAATCACACATATCCCAGTGTCTGTTCTGGCATTGCTATATTGGCCTGATGATGTTTGGCATATCGATATATGTTGGGTTTTTATTGGGTTTATGGCCTTAGCATCTAATTTGTGTTGATCTCATCATTACATGTATATACACACACACACACAACCATATTTGATATACAGTGATGCATATCTTTTCTGGTAGGATCTTTATCTATCATATTGATTTCATCTATCATAAGCATGCTCATAGTTGTATAAGTGCATGTTTATATTCATACAGATCAGTCTAATCTTAAATCTTATGGTGATGCTTGACCATCTGGATTTTGTATTTTCAGTTGATAATGGATGCAAGCATATACCACATATTTTATAAGCAACCAAGAAAAATAAATTTCAGATGTGTTTTTCTTTATGTTACAGTCACATGAAATGGGATCTATTGAAAACTGGATTCGCAGCAAGTTCAATCAGGGAAAGCTGTTTACACTAAATGACAAGGAGAAATCAGCAGTGGAGCACCTGATAAGAGCAACTTGGCAGCAGCACTATGTGGGACATGGAAAGGATGCTGTGGGCTTGACTCATACAAACATCCAAGTGAGTGTGTCATCTCATCATCAGCAGCAGCATTAGCATCCATCCATCCATCCATCTGTTGGCACACATGGATAATCTTGCATCTGCGCCATTATCAAAGTTTGCCCAGCTCTCTGTAGTCATTCCAGATGGACCAGTTGTGTGAGCACTGAGCTCTTGTTTTTAGTTTCTATTCTTCAAATAATGATTCTTCGTGAAAAAAATGTGGCAAACTCTAACTGCTGTTCTGAACCAGTCTCCTGTGCTGGTATTCAAGAGATCCTTTTCTGCTTGTGGTTTCAGTTTCCTTAGAATGAGGCTTAGTATACTTTTGCTTTGTTTGGCTGTAAGGCTGATGCTACAATATGTAATAGAAGTGGATTCCCTTATTTGGGGAAACATTATTTTGAGACATAATGGCGAGTATGTATGGTGAAGCAAAGTAACAGGATAGGGTTTATGACTGATTGAGCATGGGAGTGGTTTACTGTGTATTGGACATGAAAGTAGAGACAAACCTTTTCTTTCCGCTGCCCTTATTTGTCTGCTGTTAAAACAAGTATCCACTTGCTGCTTGAGAGGGTGTTTTCAGTTTGACAGCAAGGGAATACAAAACCTCCTTTGGATGAGGTTTATCAACTTAATTAGGATTTGTATACCTAGGGAGAGTAGGCCTTATTTGCTGGAGACAGCTGTGCTGCATGTAACTTGGACAAGAATGCTGGTTATTTTGGAACAAATCTTTCTAACTGGTGGCCTAGAGACAAATGTTTATAGTGTTTTAAAGAAAGTGTTGACACAAGACCAAGGTTTCTTAGTAATGAAGGTCTTTTGATCAGTGCAATATCCATTCAGCATGAAGCAGTTTTTTAGTGCCATGCACAAACCAGAAAAACATTTGTTTTATTCACTGGTTATGCCCTTGTATGTTTTCCCTGACTTTCATACCCACAATGTAATATTGGGATCTGCTGATTGAATATTTATCTGAAATCATGATACATAATGTCGTAGCATACTGCTGAGTTTGGTCTCAGCACAAAATTTTCTCTTCATATTACTTGCAACCACAAAATATTTATTTATCAAGTTTAAAGGCATTTGCCATCAGTAAAGCAGATAATACTAACTTTTCTCTTGCAATTTTTGTAATTTACCATTGCAATAGTTTATAACACAGTAGTGATTTAATCCACCAATCTGTTTATGTTCATAATGTCAGTATAGGCAGCTGAGTGACTAACAGACTCCTACAACACCTTTTCCAAACTCTTTGATTACCTACAGCGGCTTTCCACCCAGATTAATCATCTATTACTTGCACCAACAAATCAAACATATACCACATATTGCTAGTGCTCTAGTCAATTAAAAAAACTGTCAATTCAGATATCAACCACCATGTTTGTACACATCATAATTTCTCTCTATGTTTTTATTGCCTTGTTTTGAATTAATGTAATGTTTTTATTTCTGCTACTTAGTCCAAGGGCTAGATTAAAAATGCATAACATTTCCTTGTTCTGTTACCCTTGTAAATAAAGATTTGTCATTTGTCAACCCTGCTTCCACTAAACCCTGGATACATGTGTGTCTGCACTTGTGCTGAATAATTGACATAATACCCTCATGTACATGTAATAATACTATGACTTATACAACTTTAGTTACTAACATTTGTTTATCCTTGCATTCTTATAGTTTTCATGTGTTAAGTTTCCACATTTGTGAATTTTTCATATTTATTTTTTAGCTGTGATAATATTTTGCAAATATAAAAAATGATAAACAGAAATATCTGGAAAATATACACATCAAAAAATGATAGATGCCTCTAACACATTGAAAATGTGCCTTTTATGGCTGCTGATTAATATCTGACTTGTTGCACTTTATGAAGTATTGCATAAAACCAATAACTGGAAAGTTTTAACTTTTATGCATGATTTTAATGTTTTTTGATGCCATAGTCTCTGAATATTTAGAGATTAATGTCTTTTTCATTTGTCATGCTCTCAAAAGATTCTTCAAAATTATTGATGCACATATATTTTTAAAACTGTGAATTCAGGTTGTGAAAGTTGAGCGGCTGGAAAATCCAATACTCTGGGACCAGTACAGGCATCGTCGAGATAGAATTTATCTTAGTCATGGCTGTGCTCACGTCCAGCCAATAGAGAAATTGCCTGGCTCACAAAGTCCTGTACTGACAACAGCAAATGTGCCCAAAGGAAGTCCCCTTCGCCAACAAATTTATCCAGCTGAGGTGAGAAAGAGTGATGATGACTGTTACATCCCATTTAACTGGGTATCATTCACATAATATTTCCATGCTAAAGTAGAAGGTCAAATGTTGTATCATTATTTCCTAGCCTACCTCCAACCTAGCTAAGATAAAATGGTCCCTTTGTCTTGTGGGCAATCTTGGGAAAGATACAGGCTAAGGAAGTAGACCTCTAGAGAAAATTGTGATCCTAACATGGCATCAGTGGGTGAAGACTTTTTGCAGCCAGGACAACCCATTGACTGTGGTTCATTTGGAGAGGGAGATGGGCGCCACCTAGTGTATAAGCTCAGAGACAGGACCTTGGATATTCACCGCAGATACCAGATAGGAACTTAGCTGAGCAGACCTTCAGCTGTTGAATCCTAATAGAGAAGCATATTCAGCTTCAGCGAGACCTATATCACAACTTCATAGACTTTGTAAAGACTTTTGGCAGAGTCTGGCATGTTGGGCTATAGCATGTGAGGCAAACAGTTAAAATTGAAGATGGTCTAATCCAATTCATCAAAGTGCTGTATAAAAGTCAACGAGCACAGTACTGTTGGATAATTAAATAGGAGCTTTCTTTCACACAACAGTAGGCGTCCATCAAGGAAGCCCCCATCACCTGTGATATTTGACATCTTTTTGAAGAACATCATGCATGAAACCCCCCACAACTACCATATTTCCACTGCCATCAGAACTCCAACCTTTGCTTTGCAGATGACCTCTGTCTGATATATTGCATTAACTGCATAAACTGTAAGGCCTTACAAATAGAAAGTTTGAACAAATATGGAATAGAGAGCAACACTGACATGAGTAAATTAATGATCATTAGCGATGTTGAAACAGATATTTTCATGAATGGTGTACAGCTCAGAGAGGTAAACAGCTTTTAGTCCTTGGGAGCCATCCTCTCTAAAGACAGCAACAGCTCCACGACAAATATCCGCATTATGGTTGTGACAGCAGCAGTGGCAATTGCTAGGCTGGATGGAATCTGGTGCAACCATAACATCCTGTTAACCTGCTTTACGGATGGCAAACATGGACTCTGCTCACTGATATGGAGAGGAGAATACAGGCTTTCGAGAACAAGTTCTTGAGGAGGCTGCTTTGGATCTTGTATAAGGAACATAAGACCAGTGACTGTTTGAAGAACATGGTCACCTCACTCGTAGGACACCAGAAACCTCTACTTGCTACAGTCAAGTGCCGTGAGCTGGTCTGGTTTCGCCATATTAAACGGCATGACACACGTTCTAAGACTGGTCCTTTGGGAGTTGTCAATGAATGGTGGCCAGAGTAAGAACTGGCTTACAAATATGAAGTAAGGTACTGGTCTTCCTGTGCAGGACCTGCTTACTATTGCCCAAGACAGGCGTAAGTGGCAGGTCTTGTCAGCTGCCCTGTCTAACCAAGTGCTCCCCACAATGACTAGTCCAAGTCAAGGGATTAATGAATGAATGTTGTGTCAGTATTCTGAGCATGTTACCAGTTTACCTTGATTTTGGCAGCATGTTTTATGGCTAACTTTGAGTTAATCTTTATGCAGCCTTGTATATCCACACACACACACACACACTTGTCACTGAAGTGTGTGTGCGTGTTTGTGTGTGCATTAATTCACATATGAAGTGATTGTACTTATTTTCAAATGAGAAACTGGATTTAGTTCATTACAAGATAGTTATTCATAATATAGGACTTACGAATTCCGTTCTATTCACAAGGTACAAACCTTTGAACATTGTGGTTTTCTCATGAGCTTGGAAGGAGGTCTAGATCTCCTTTCTCATTATGTAACAAATGTTGGCTTGTGGATTGGGCAAAGCCTTGTTAGCACATGATCAAAGCTGTTACATTAACTGCGGTCTTTAGTGACATCAAAAATACATATTTAGGTCCCCCAATTGTGCTTTTCTGAAAACAAAATGAACAGTTCACCACACATTTATATAATAAAATAATGTACTAACAGCTGAATGTACTGCTAACTTGCTGGTAGCATTGTGCCTCATTTCATATTTACTTTGGTTCGCCTACGCTACGCAGTTGGATCGACTCCAAAGAGTTCAAAACACGGCCGCCAGGATTGTCACCCGTGCAAAGTGGTCCACTGTGCACATCACCCCTATCCTACAGAGCCCTCACTGGCTCCCAGTGAACAAGCGTATTGACCACAAAGTGCTTTCGATTGCACAGTCCTGCATGTTTAAAACTGCTCCTGACTATTTACAAGAGGTAGTCCCTCCTTACCAGCCGTCACGTGCATGGCCTGCGCTCTGGCTCCCAGTCACGCTTCTGTCTCCCTGCAGTGGAAGACACAAACAAGAAGCGCACTGGAGCCAGGGCCTTCACAAACCCGGCACCTAAACTGTGGAATGCTCTGCCGTTGTCACTGTCCACCATCACCTCACCAACCACGTTTCGAAAAAAACTGAAGACCCATCTGTTTATTTAAGACGGACTTAAACAACCAAGCAACACTTCTGTCTTTATGTTTTTGCTTTCCTGGTGTTTATCTATTTATTTACTTTATTTTTTTTTCTTATTTTTTATTTATTTTGTTTTTGCTGCGCAATGAGCATTCTTCCGAATGGATACCTGCGCATTACAAATGGAAATCATCATCATCATCAGTCTTAAAAGGATTTCACTATTTATTTCTCACTTGACACAGATTTAAATTGAAATATAATTTCAGGTTAATGAACACTACCTTTTCCATGGAACCAAAAAGGAATACATAAAAAATATAGTTGCCACTGGACTGGACAGTCGCATTGCCAGTGAGAAAGCCATGCTCGGTCAGGGGATCTACGCTGCAGAGAGTCCCACCAAAGCAGATCAATATACAGGTAAATATACAATTTTTATTTCTGTGTAATATTCAGGAATATAATGTTATATTTTATACATGTGATATTGATGGTGGGCAGCAAAAGTTGAATGTTTAATTGCTTAGCTTTTGCCGAAATTGAATATTGGGTGCCTATGATTGCACAAGTTACACATGTCACTATCACCATTGTTGCCATAGAGAAGCATTTATAATGTTGACTTTCAATCAGTTGAAGAGCCCTTTAAGTATAGTTTTTTTTAAAGGAAGACACAGTTATAAAAGTACTTTAAAAGATTCTCTTTAAGTAATGTTATAAAAAGAAATGAATAATATTGACGTGATATATATGTCCATTTGGGACAAACCAACAGAAAGAAAAAAAAACCTCACTATTGTGACTATTACACAGTTGTTATTCTTTGCTTAATTGAAGGATGTGATGCATATGATAGTAGGTAATATCAGTATCATAATATCCTGCACAGACAAACTAGACGTAACACCATGTCATTCCAGCTGTCTTAAAGATAGGGGTTAACACCTGTGTCCTTATCCCCAGTTTAGCAGAATAACACTAATTTTTTTTAAATTTTGCTTCACAGAAACACAAGAAATGAACACATTCTTACATGCCTGGAGAAAAAAAATAAGTTATAAAAGTTAGTATGAATGATAGCTACGAGTAGAGGTAGTGTAGACTGGTGGTTAATGTGCTCAGACAGGCAGCAGCAAATGGTCGCTGATTCCAGGCCTGCTTAGTATAGCTTAGCTGGAACACCCCCCCTCCCCTGGAGGAATGGATCTTATTTATCAGGGGAGGTAAACACAGGAGAGGGTTGGGGTCAACCTTCTACTTGCAAGACCCTCAACATGGTTAACCACATGGACTGTCTCTATGGCCGTTATGCTATTAACTTTAGACAGAAATAGAAAAAAAATGTGATCGTATAGTTTTTGCTGCTCTAGAAATGTTATTAGAAAGGGTAAGAATGTTATTTAGTTAACTGCTAACTAGATAACGTCTTATGGTTGCTTTGAGGAAAATGTTTGATTGAAAAATATAGAAGACTGAAAACCACTTACAATTTTGCAGATGATAAGCGTCAGAGGACTTCTGGGCACAAAACAATGATTTTGATGAGAGTGCTTCTGGGTGAACCTTTCATCAATACTAATGCTAACCCTGTCAAGTTCAAACGCCCACCGTGCAAGAACTGTCTCAAGGACCTCTGCACTTGCGCTAATCCATTTCATTTTGATTCAGTTATTGACAATGCTGGCAGGAATTTCCGCGAGTTTGTTATTTATGAGCTTAATATGTGTTACCCTGAATACTTTATTACATATCAAAGATTATGATGACTAAGCAAGGAGGGATGAAAACTTCATTACATAACACTATAATCATTATGTAGCAAAATGCAGCTTTGGTATTTCTCATGACAGGGTTCAGCTGTGATGTTTGCAAATGATGCAAGGCCAAAACAAAATAAAAACCCTCAAAGCGATCTGCAAGGAATGGAAAAACAGAACATTTCTAGATCATGATCATTTCTGCAAATGTGGCTACTACTGTGCAGTAAATTTAATTATTCTAATGAGAAAAAAAAATCTTTTGAATCTGTCATATCCTGCTGTCTTGTTGGAGTTTTTTTTTTAAACATGTTCATGTTCCCAAGCACGTGCACAATTTTAAATTTGGAACTATAATGTTGAATCCTTTTTATTTTAATTTAATTTAAATTCATATTTTAATTGTTCAGACTTTAGACTCCTTTGAAATTGTTTCAGAGAGCAGGGGGTTATAGTTTTTTAATCCATTTCTCAAATTTTCATTGTTCCAAGGTAACGAAGGTGGCTATATATATATATATGTAGGAAAAATGGCAGATAAGTTACAGTATCCAATAATCTTAATTGTTTATTGTGTTAATTATGTTTGCTCTGTGGTGATTCTTTCCAAAAGAAGTAATAGGAGTTAAGGAGATGGCATCTACATCTTATACTGCATGAAAACTTTTCTTAAAAGTACATTTTGCTAGAAGGTTTATATATGATGCTATAGGGTGTATAGTTCATATGATGCAACAATAATTATTGTTTTGTTATGGATGCAGCAGTCGCCATGTATTTTGACAAAGCATTGTTCTTTTGAATGAAATGTGTTTGTATATGTGAGTGTGGGACTTATTATTTTAATTTTAGAATAGAAAATGTAGTCAGGTATGTCACAACATATGCTGTCACTGGAGATATTTGCAAAAGTATCTCCAACAATCTTACTCTCATCTACTCACTTTAGAGGCATTACATTTAAGTGCAAAACCATTATTACTTATTACTGATGTATCATTGCTCCACATTGATGTTTAATACCTTGCCCATTCATGTCGCCATTCAAGCCATTAGTTCCTGCCATACAGCGACTTTCTGAAAGTCCACATCATTCAGTGTCTGAAACATTTATAGCTGGTTTACTGTGTTATGCATCTGTAGCCGGTTTACTGTGTTATGCATCTAAAGGATGTTTCGATAATATGAAATAAAGACAATATTGTAAAACTATACCATATTTTCTTATTCTTGTGCATTTAAAATAATCACTGCTTGACTGATATATAAAAAAAAACTAGAATTGCTTGGTCGCATTGTGGTGTGCATGTTTCTCAATTCTCTGGTTTTATTTTTCAAGCTTGGTCACTCTGGTTGTTATTTTCTTAATGCTGCTAACAGTTCACTTATAGTAAGCAGCCATCCACTTCTTATGCAGACCTTTGCTTGAGCTTTTATTTGTTATAATCAAGACCTTGTTTCAGCAAAAAGATTCAATGTCGCTTTCAGTATCTAGATAAGACCCTCACGCCAGAGTGACAAAAGATGAGATGTTACTCATATCAGAATAATGCCCTTTCAGACTGACCTATTGACCACAAAGCACAATATTGCACAGTGACCATTCATTGAAGAGGAGACCGATAAAGAAACTCGAACTGCAGCACACGTGCACACAGACACATACACATTATAAACAAACATCTGTTCAACTATCAACATCTTAAGCAACACAGCAACTTTGAATGAAAGGCAAACCAAATGTTTTAAAAAAGATTTACATTTATAGTAGTCACCACATATTTGCTGCTTCTGCAACTGTGATGTGCAAACACAAGAACTATAATTAATGGTCTTATCATCAGGTTCAGTATATGGGAATCACATTTTTTTTTCATCGGAGGCGATGCATGATGCTTATTTTTCTCTCTCGATCATTCCACTGGAGTGACCGTTCATCGACTTTTATATAGCTCTCATCCCTTTTTCTCCTCGGCCTCTTCTGTATCATCCCCTCTCACCCATCTTCTATCTTGCTCGTCTCCTCTCAACGGAAAGTCACGTTTTGCAAACTCCTATTATCAGGGTTGAAACTTACACCAGTGACGATAGAGATATCGTCTTTGTATACCCGAATAGATAACAAGGTTTTAATACATTCGCACGCACGCGCACATGCATTACACTCACACACGTACGCGCACACACACACACACACACACACACACACATACACTGGAGACCTGTCGGATTTCAGCTAGAATTATAATTTCTTTTTCTTTATGTTAATGAATTCAGGTACATAACACGTAGAGAGTACAAGACTATCACAGTATGACTACCAGTTTAATTAAGTGTAGAATTGATGAGAGGATCAAAGAAGACAGCAGCTCTCGGGGGGTGGGGGTGGTCTGTAATAGTGTGGGTCTAGTATTCTTGTTCAAGCACATCAGATACAGGCCGGATGATGTCGATAATCGTTGGTTGTGGGTTATTGCCGTTGCCACTTCATGTCTATTGATTTCTTTATCCTTCTATTCTCTAAGATGAGAACTGCACACACTTTAGAGAAGAAAGTTTACAAATGCAATGTCAGACCCCAAGGATTTGATCACCCTACGAGTTTTCAGCCTCCATGTCTTGCCAGCTTTATAGGCTGACAACAGTCGTCGTGAATACCTGCCCAACCTCTAGTATTCTCCGTTTGCTAGATAAAGTTTATGGGTGCATTTATGCATGGGGAAACATTCTGGATATATGTGTTAGCGATCAGAATCATTACACATGGATAACACTGTTCACCGCTTCACAAGCCGACAAGTTTGTGTAGATAAGATGAGCGAGTGCTGGCCACAGGATCTCCATGCTGTACGACACTACCTCCGAGATAAACTTATCTCCAATGCAGCGCATCAACACCCCGATTTCACAAACCACTGGCGTACAATGCTCACCCTTTGGGAAGACTGAGAGATCTGACCTGACTACAATGCAGCCATGAAAGGACTTTCTCCACGAGGCTTGTTGAAGGTGTGCCTTTTGATTTACCTTGCAGGTAAGAAGCCAGAATGTTTTATAACCATGACTAACAAAGTAGGGGGCAAAATAGACAATAGCTTTGCTTCAATCGTGGCTCGAAATGATTGATTTACGCCCCTTTTTAATTATTTAGAGCGATGTGACTGAATAGGGAAATCGTCTCTGCCAGTCGTTATCTGAATAAGGTTTTCATTATTTTTAGCTTTCATTTCAAGTAATTAAGATTAAGTTTTGTATAATGTGATACAATAAGTTAATCCTGTGGAAATACCCCTACATATTCCTTTCAAGAAGGCTCTCTTGACAAACACTGTGTAAACAATGTGTAAACATTGTGTAAACATTGTGGTCTTGCAATCAAAATGAATAGTGTAACGGCAGATTGGTGCAAATGTTCTGTGGTCTTCTCTACTTTCTGATTTTAAATTCTTCTGTAAAACAATGATGGTTTGAGTTCCGCTATACGTCTTCATCATAGAGGAAATGATTAAAGTAACGATGGAAGTGGTGGGAGGCAGAACAGAGCCCCTGTCCTTCCACCGCCTTTTCTACCTCGGGTACCTATTTCCGCTGAGTGCTCAGTGGGTCCGAGTGGGTCTCAAATCAGCGACCTTCTGCTCTACAGTCGATCACACTAACTGTTACATAGGTTACTGACCAAAGGCACTGCACAAAACACAAATGTACCCGGCCAACCAAAGCATGAGTTCATATTATAAAAAGGGTTATTGTATCAGTATCGATTGATTGATTTTACTGATGTCTTGTGAACAACTGCAGCTCATTCTCTGCTTTCTCCACGACAATCACAGGGCCAGGTACAGCAGACGGTTGCCCTGCAGGATGGATGTCTGGAAACAAGAAGTGCTATCTGATACACACCGATGTCACAGACCACTCCACCGCTGTTACTCAGTGTAACATGTACAATGCTTCGCTGGTTTCTATAACTTCAAACGAAGAATGGGTGAGGCCTCAAGAGGTTGATGTGACAGGAACTTTCTTTCTTGATTTCACGCTCACTGGGATATTTTCTTCGATAACAAATGGCCTTGATGAGGCCAGTCGCTGAAAGCACTGCTGTGTGGCGCACGATTTTATGTGCGATATCAGGTTTAAAAGAACACACATACTAATCACCTACTAATCACCTACTAATCAGTGCAACGACCGGTACAGCTCCGCTTGAAGTTGATTTAGTCCCGTTCATGTATGATAACGGTCATGACTGATGTTTGAGTTTAAATGTGTAAGCAATTGTTTGAGGGTGACGAAGACATAGAAGAAGAAATTAGAAAACAGGAAAGACTGTAGAGGAGGAGGAGGCAAAATGATTGTTTCACGTGTGTGCTGGATGGTAATAGTCATCAGGTAGATTTGCTGAGAGTTTCATGCTGTATGATTAACCCCTCCACATTGTCTAATTTCTCTGCTCTCTTTCCATTTCTCTCTCTCTTCTTCTTTCTATCATATTCAATTGTTCATAATAGATGTAGCATAAAGCCATGATTCTTTACTTTATCATCACTATAATAAAAATGCCGATACACTACATTTTCGACTCTACAAATCTTGGTCTATCAAAATAATTTAAAAAAATTATTCAAAATGAAATTTGAGACATTTTTCTGACGTTGTAAAACATTTTTCTAATACAGAACTACCTTCTGAGCCTTCTACAGCCAGGTGACAGTGGGGAGTACTGGTTGGGTCTGCAGCGTTCAGACAGTGGGGTATATACCTGGGACAATGGACAGCCATACAGCAAGTCAAACATGTAATACTTCACTCTTTCAATACAGAAATACTTTGAACAGTTCGTATTTTTCGTCAGTAATATTCCACTACTCATTAGATTTTCATCTTCATCCACTCACTTTGTTTATGTTTGTCACGGCGTTTGCTGTTTGCTGTCGCGTGTGTTTCTTTGTTGTCTTGCTGACTGTCGATTTGTTTGTAGTCTTTCCTGCACAGCGCACTAAGCTCGCCTCCACACTGTGAAATGAGCTCTATTTTTATTGTTATTGTTGTTGTTATTATTATTATTAAGCTCATAGGTGCCACATGTTTACTGAATAAATTATTATTGAAGAACATGAATAAGTTCCGGTATCAACAAAGAAGCGCATGAGCAATGATGTCATGTCGTTGTTGTCGTCGTTGGTCCTGTTTACACCTCGAGGACAGCTCTCGAGATAAAGTGACGGTCATCCTCAGAGAGTCCGCATGGTGATGATAGATATTGGCCACTTCCCGATCTCCACTCTCAGTTCCTGGAGGAACTTACTCACCCCTAGGACATACCCGCTGGTTTGCTCTGCATCTCCACAGGAGCACGCCGGGGAAGACATCAGATGTAGCTTCCGGTTTAGGTAGTGGTTTAGTCTGTTGTGCCCTGCCCTGTGGTGGAGAATTATCACGTGGTCTAATCTGGGCGGATGATGATAGCTGTCTGGTAGTTTGGATGGTCTGTGCAAAGCCTCTGTTAGACTGACTTTGTTCTCACTCTTCCTGTCTTCCGCCTCAAGTTTTGCCAGTCTTTCAACCTGCCTTAAAGTGATATGCACTATAAAAGAAATATTATAACATATGTGATAGTGTAATGTGTGAAATATTAAGCTAAAAGAAGGGCAATACCAAAAAATCCCCACAACTCACTATATTATCGTTCTTGGATGCCTTCGTCTTTTAACATTACATTTCTCCCCTGGAAACAATGACCATTCAAGTCCAAACGTTTCAAATGGACCAGTTACAAGATAATATGAATAAGAGTTTATCCTGTTCAAACAATGGATGTTACTTTGTGAGCCTTTCTCCCTTCCTTGTGTAGACGCTGGATGGCGGGTACAGAGGGTTACGGTTACCAGAAAGGGACATCACAATGCGCCATTCTGAACATCACCGCGGGACTGAAGTCTTCATCTGGTGAAGTTAGTTACCAAGCGTGCACAGAGAAGCACGTGACTGTCTGTCAGCGACCTTCTGACCTCCGTAAGTTTGCTGGTACACTGAAGTGAACAGGATTTTCACTGTGTGCTTCTAGCATTATATGGATTTTTTTTTTAAATTATAAATTCAGTCTGTCCGTTTCTTTTTGTTGAGATGCAATGAGCTTGTGTGTTTTCTCTGAGTGTGTCGTCACTACATAAATCAACCTCGGCAGAAGATGGGAATTTTGGAACTTTACAATGTAATAAACAAGTTCACTTTGATGCTAGCCACGTTTAAAAATGTCTTCAATCCTGCTCACATATAAGATGTAGAAGCTGTACAGCAGGCATGGCACCCAGAAACACCTCACCATTGCTTTCAATTTAGTCTACAGACCAAAGAGAAGGTTGCTATACCCAAAAATATCACACAGCCGGTAATATCCAAACAATAAGAACATCAGGGATTAAATGCTGTGTATTCCCACTCCAGCTTACGTGACTCTCTGTGACATGGATGATGGGTGGAGGGACTTCGGCAGCGCCTGCTACAAGCCGTCGACAGCCACCTTGACGTGGTACGACGCAGAGGCCGAGTGTCAGCGTCAAAACAGTCACCTCTTCGTCCCCACCTCCGACTACGACCACGACAACACCCTGCCTCAACTGAAGGTTGCGGGGCCAGCGTGGATTGGCATATCGGACACGGTCAGAAGAACGCTTCCTTGTCCAGTTAGCCGTGTTAAAAATAGTCCAGTAACCCTTTGGTCGTTGGGAAAGTGTCATCATTGGTCAATGACTACTGTCAGACTTGAGATCCTCTCTCTCTCTCTCACTGCCTTTACTTCCTCATTCATCTAAGGGGTCAGTTTAGGCTTCCATTTAATAGCGGGATTAACTCGGGGAAGTCAGCTGCGCCACAGGGGTATCGAACCGGCTAGCGTGCAGTCCTTCGGCGTCGGAGGACAGGTCAAACTGCTCAGCTGTACTCTTCCACTGTCATGCTTCTATAATTATTATGCTATTCAAAAACAATTCATCTCGAAAATATTCATTTTCAAAAATGCATTTCTCTCGTATGACCTTCGTTTCCACGATGTCTTTAAAATATTTTATAATTACAGACAAAAAAGGGAAGTCCATGTCATATTTTACATGCTTGCTTTATGCGGTTAGTAGCCCCCCTCCTGACATATTCATCTCATCGATTCTGTCTGCACGTTTGTCTGATTGTCTGCATGTTTGAGTATTTGCATGCATAACTCCTAGCTTACCTGTATGTCGACTTGTCTACATGCCTGGTTGTGTACCTTGCCTATTGGCAGGCGACCTGCCTTAAAGACCTGTTTAAATAAAGCCCAAGGTGGATCCAAGACAGCCAACATGCTCTAGAAGCTTCGGAGGTAGTGATATTGAGGCGAAATTGTCTTTATTCTATTGGCAGGTTGAGGAGGGTATACTCACTACAGTGACCGGTGGGCGGCCATCACAGTCGTGGGCTCAGGGTCATGACGATCTCCCGTGAGCGAACAATCTTTGCGATTGCTTAACAAAATAAAAGAAAAACAAATAAATAAGTAATTTATATTTTCTCATAATAAGAAAATCAATAGCGTGAATTAAAAATCATTTACAACTCACACAATGAAAGTCGCATCGGACTATATCTAGGTTGGAGCCACCACCACCACCACCAATATGAGCTTAAAGATTTGTATTGAATTAAAAGTATACAAAGATACATAGTCACAAAAAGAACACATTTGTAACAATAATCCTGACAATACAATTGACATATGGTAACAGTATTCCTGGACAGACCTGTGTCATGGCGACAGTAACATCGACCGGCTCTGTGAGCTACACCACGTCTGACTGCCACAACGAAGTAGGCTTTGTTTGTCAGAGGCGCTTAGGTGAGTTCCCCTTATATGTACTACATTCAGTCTGAAGCCTTCTCACTCAGCAACCGCGTGTGTGTGTGTGTGTGTGTGTGTGTATGTTGACGTGTGTGTGTGTGTTGACGTGTGTGTGTGTATGTATGTATGTTGACGTGTGTGTGTGTGTGTGTGTGTGTGTGCGCGCGCGCACGTTCAGTAAAAGGGCGAATCTACTGGTGGTGCTGAATGTGGCTTGATGTCAAGAAAATAAGAGACAACATTTTAAAATAACAAAGCAAGATAATGCTTATTCCTCATTTAGTAGAATCTACCCTCGTAATATTGTTGTTTTCCTGTTAAATAACTTCATTTATTGATTGTTTACTGTCTCTGTATATAGATATATAATACACACAATACACTTCCTCAGTTATTCTCTACCTTTCTATTATTATTATTGCTGTTGTTGGAGTATTATATATTTGAATGTCTTGCTTTGCCAAAGCCACATATGGCGCTGTAATGGCACAGAAAATCGAGGTTTGGGCCAAACAAACAGAAACTTTAATTACTTCTTGTTATTTAGCTCCAGGAATTTGGAGTGTCTGAAGTGGTGAGCAGAGCTTTTTGTCACTTGTGTGTTCAAGGATCGTGTCCTCAAGGGTGGGATGAACACGGCACCCAGTGTTACCAGCTCCAAACAACACAGGCTCAGTACACCACGTGGTTCCTTGCCAAGCAGTTCTGCCGAGATGAAGGGGCAGAAATTCTCATCATAAAAAGGTGTTTGTTCCGAATGCATTTCTAGTGTTGTGATAATGGCCGTTAAAGAACTTTGTTTTAAGATATATTTACATAAATTTGTAGATACTTTGAGAGGTGTCTGTCTCAGAGATTTATGTAACAATACCTTTAAGTTGTACTAATATTAGCAAAGGTTTGAGTAGCATTGGTCAATCGTTTATTTTGCTTTAATTTTGCAAGTCACCAGTCACCATTTGCATACCAAACCAAACTTCTTTCCCTAATATACTCAGGAAATCTCCTGTGGAATGGCACCCTTGCTCGTCTAACACTTTGAGACAAGACTTACTCAAATACTTGTACGAAAACCTAAGATCATTTTGCTGAGGCCTTTTATCAACTAAATAATAAAACTAAAACCAGGACTCACATTGAACACGTGAAAAGATTTAAACCCTTATAGCTTCTGGTAAATTATTTCAGGACCATCCTATAAATAGGAATAGACAACTACTCCCTTTTTACGTATTTTAACCGTCTCCACAGCTTCTCTATTGAGCTCATACTTTGTTATGCAATAATCTAACAATTTAGAATATTCTTCTACTTTTAATGACGAGGGCTAGATACATATAAACATGTTTTTTCTTGTTTTACCACCTTCGTAAATAAAGAATTGTCTTTGTCATGTACATGAAGTACACATAGACATATCTATAGTCACACACTCACACACACACACACACACACACACACACACAAGCATGCCCACAAACAAACAAATACTCGGACTAGTCATGGTGAGTTGATAAGTGAAGATAAAAGTAATTGTGGCTGTGTGTTGTTGGTGCCAGTATGGAGGAGCACGACTTCCTCACACAGAAGCTCTCACGTGACGGCGTGGGGAACGTGTGGCTGGGATTCTCGGGTAGGGAGACATCTTGAAATTCTCTCCCGTGTAACTGTGAGTCTTTGCAGGTAGAGTAAGAGTGTTCACTCAGTAGCTTAACCAGGACACATCACAAGCCCCGTCTCAAAGAATAATCAGGCATGTCACGTGACTTTAAATGACAGTACAGGGGAGGGAGAACATGAACTGTAGAAGGTCACAACCGTGGAACTAGGTATGTCCACACTAGTGTTGGAGTCAGCTAATGCTAAAGGAGTAAAGTAAGCAAATGCTGGAACCAGCTAACATTAATGGAGTCGGGGAGTCGGGTATGTGATACTCTCCAAGAGAGGTACAGGGAGTGTGACGGGGCAGCCAAACAATGTTGCAGCCAGTAAGCTTGACTATAATGGCTTTCCACATCGCAGACCAAAGCAGTTCTACTCCATTACTTTAAAAGATAAAAAAAGGTGAAGCGAAGACAAATAATTTTGTCAGTGCATTTTCCTACTCGCAATGATGAAATTATGTGAACTTATTCGTGGTCTTCAGATGAGGTGACAGCAGACACTCTGCAATGGGCGGACGGAACCCCAGCCACTGGAACTGGTGTCTTTGGAGTGTGGATGCCCTCCTTTCCCCGACCGCAGGCCAATCGTCTGGACTGTGGCATACTTCAAATTGGTAAACTGTATACTGAATGGACACTGTACACAGACTGGACAATTTTTATGATCACTGAAATTGGTTATTACCGAGCTTAACACAGGATGCTATTGATAATAATGGACTCAGCGACGGGTGAGCAGGAAGATGTCTGTGTCTGCACGTGTCTGCTCACTCAGTCAATGTGCGCCTTTTGGTGTGAAAGCTGTTCACTGAAGCCTTCAAGGGGGGGGGGAGGTTTTCTTTGCTGTAAAAGAGAGAAAGTAGTTACAGTTCACTCTTCTGATAATCTACTATTTTGGGGTTGTGGGAAGAAAAGGTTGGGAGGGTCGCGTAGCCATGACGTGGCATTTTGTTTGTTTTGTTTGCAAAATACTTTTTCATCTTGTCATAGGACCGTTTTAAAAGTACACCAGTGTAACAAATAAAAAATATTGTTCTTATATATATACTGCTGCTAATCTAAAAATGTCAAAATATTCGATTGACTTAGTATGTTGATATCACGTTCAGAACAGCTTTCTTATAGGGGGTAACGCTCTAACAAAAATGGCTTACCTGTAGGCGGAGCTATGCACAATAGTGACGTCACTATTACGTCACTCATCTTCAGCTCTCTCTCTCTCTCCTCGCTAAACTCCCCTGATATCGTCTGCTTCTTCTTCTTCTAATCCTTCCTCCAATTATTCCGAGAAATAATATCCAGAAATGAACAAAAATTTTCCTGACGTCGCCTTCCTCATCTTCTTCGAATCCTTCCTCCACTTTTTCCGAGAAATAATATCCAAAAATGAACAAAATTTCTCCTCCCTCCTACACTTATTGCTCTTCTTAGTCAATCCACATTCACGTACAAACAAAAAACAAATCAAAGTCTTCCACTAAACTCAACACAAAAAACCTTGTCACTTCTTCATAAAAACAAGGGGCGCGACTCTCGTCGATCCGACCCTGTTGAGAGAGCTCCCACCTTTTGTTTACTTTCTCTTATTTTTAATGAGTGTTTTTTAATACCGACTAGTAGTGTAAGACTGCAAGATGGATGGTTTTACTCTGTGTATATTCTGGGAGTTCTGTGTGCTGCTCCTTGCTGCTTCAACGAGTTTCGCATTTCCCACGCTAGACCACGCCGAACATCATGGCGGCTCGCATGGCGGACGGCCTCCCTTCTCGCGTGAGTATTTGATTGCTCTTCGGCCCAGCGTTTGCGTCCCACCACCTGACTTCCCACGCATCGACTGGTCCGATCACATCAAGACACCCAACAGCGGAGAAAGTGATAAAACTAGAGTCCACTCAGGAAAGAAGACCGCGAAGAAAAAACGAGGATCTAGAGGAGGGGTCAGGAACAGGGTACGGCGGAGAGGCTGTCGACTCCCGCTGCCGCTGATTACCTTAACCAACGCCCGCTCCATTGATAACAAAATGACAGAACTCGCTACGCTGGTGAAATACGACCGCGACTATCGCTGTAGCAGCCTAATTTGTGTTACAGAGACCTGGCTTAGTAGCAACAAAACGGATGTCCACCTCGAGGGTTTCACTACGATTAGGCATGACAGGAATAACGAAAACACGGAAAAAATAAAGGCGGAGGGCTGTGTATATTTGTAAACAAAAATTGGGCCACGGAGTTCACGATACGTGAAACAACTAGTACTGTGTCGTATGAAATCCTAACTGTGTCGTTTCGGCCGTTCTACTTGCCACGTGAATTCGGGCAAGTGACAGTCATTTTGGTGTACGTTCCCGGACCTGACAACAAGGACGCCGCCGCTCAGATAGCAGCCAGCTACAACAAGGCCTTACAAAGATCCACTGACCAGGCTGTATTTATCCTCGGCGACTTCAATAAATGTGATATTAGTGCTGAATTACCCTCCCTATACCAACTTGTTAGCTGTCCCACTCGGCAGAATCGTGTGTTAGACAAATGCTACAGCTCTATCTCGAATGCCTATGCAAGCAGATGCAGGCCCCCTTTGGGTAGATCCGACCACAATGTGGTTCATCTTATCCCAAGATACAGACAGAAAGTGAAAACTGCTAAACCAAACACCATAGAGATCAAGCAGTGGTCTCATGACAAGATCGAGGCACTGAGGGGCTGTTATGAGGCAACAGACTGGCAGCTGTTCTTTGACAGCTGCTCTGATTACGATGAACTCACAGAAACTGTCACGGCCTACATCCAGTTATGTGAAGATTGTGTTGTGAAACCGAAAACAATCAAACTGTTTGCAAACAATAAGCCATGGATTACCAAAGACCTGAAAGCTTGCCTTGTTGCCAAGAAGCATGCATTTATCCAGGGTGATACGGGACAGGTAAGAGATCGGAACAAAGAATTTCGGCAGAAGACAAGGCTGGCGAAGATCGAATATAAGAATAAGGTAGAAACGAAACTAAGGGAAGGGAATGCACGCGAGGCTTGGTTGGGACTAAACAAAATGATGGGTCGCACAACAAAAAAACAGGAGGTAGGATGTGAGGCTGCAGACCTTGCCAATGACCTAAACAAGTTTTATGCCAGGTTTGATATACAAGACTTTACTCGAGAATGTGAATTGATCTGTTCTTCCCTGTCACCATGTGATATCTTAGTGGACGAGAATGCCGTAACATCTTGCCTGTCCCGAATTAATCCCTTTAAAGCTCCTGGTCCAGACGGCCTAAAAGGACGGGTGCTCAGATCTTGCGCCCAGCAGCTGAGCCCAATGATCACACATTTGTTCCACCTGTTCCTGAACAGTCAGTTCTTCCCCAAGCTATGGAAGACCTCAACTATTATTCCAGTGCCAAAAAAGTCACATGCCAAAGAACTAAATGACTTCCGACCAGTGGCCTTGACCCCTATTCTTGCTAAGTGTATGGAGAGAGTTGTTTGCAACCAATTAGTCAATGCCATTGCTGATCAACTAGAACCCTACCAGTTTGCATACAAAGCGAAAAGAGGAGTGGATGATGCCTGTTTGACACTCTACAACCTGGTAGCAAACCATCTGGATGGCACTGGTACATACGTGCGTATCCTATTCATGGACGTTTCATCTGCTTTTAATACCATTCAGCCACACCTGCTCTTACAACGTCTCCTAGCACTAAACCTTAACTCAACCCTAGTGCTCTGGATGAGGGAGTTTCTCCGGGACCGGCCACAACGGGTCAGCATGGGAGGCAAAGTCTCGACCACTCTGATCATAAATACCGGAGCCCCACAGGGGTGTGTTTTGTCCCCAATACTGTTCTCTGTTTACACTAGTGAAGTCCGCACGGAATTCTCGAATTGTGCCCTATCCTTGATTAAGTTTGCAGATGATATGGCATTGGTTGCTCGGCTCAAGGACGAGAAGTCACTTGCAAGCTATTTCCTCCAGGTTCAAAAATTACACTCATGGTTTGAAGAAAACTTTCTGGTGCTCAATGTCTCTAAAACTAAAGAAGTGGTCCTTGACAGAAGAAAACATCAACCTGCCCACACCCCTATAATTATTGATAATGAGACAATAGAACAGGTGCAAAGTTTTAGGTACCTCGGCACAGTGCTAGACAGCAAACTGTCCTTTCAGGAAAACACCAGCATTGTTTCCAGGAAAGCACATCAGCGCCTGTTCCTGCTGAGGCAACTGAGGAATTTCGGTGTCAGCGGCCCTGTCCTTGAGTCAGTATATCGCAGTCTAATCGAAAGCATCTTAACATTCAATATGTCAGTGTGGTTTGGCGTTCTCTCTCTCAAAGATAAAGCTTGTTTAATGAGAGTGGTCAAGAGTGCCAGCAAGATCATTGGTTCTCCACAAAGACCTTTAGGTGATTTATACATCAAAGCTGTGAGGTTAAAGGACGTCAGCATCATCACAGACCCCTCTCACCAATTACATCGCCACTTCCAAATGTTACCCTCGGCCATAGATGGAAGCAAGTGGTCGCCAGGAAGAGTGCCTTTGCCAAGTCATTCTTACCAACCGCAATAGCACTCCTGAACAGGACTAACAAATGTACCTAGCCTGAATGTCTGTGTGTGTGTGTGTGTGTGTAAGAGAGGAAGAAAATGTGCATCTGCTAACTGTCTTAGGTGTGCGAGGGCTAAGCATGAGTGTAACTGTATGAGTGTATGAGGTGTGAACGTAATTTTTTTTTTTTTTCAGTTTATTATGTATCCTTTTCTCCAGTTAATTGTGGGAGCTCCCAGCAACAAAGGAAAATTTCTATCTCTGTTGTGACCAGACATAGACAATAAAGATGTATTGTATTGTATTGTAAATTCTAAACTTCTTTCTGCTGTACTTTCCAGACTCTGCATCTCTCAACTTTTCCTTGAAATCCACAATTACACCACAAATTTTCCCCAAATTTCCATGCACACTCGCCATCTTCAATCCTCTCGACTTTTTATCGTCTGCTAACATGAAATCAAATCACAAACTTCCCCCCCCCGGCACCAAATATCACATGACTAAAAGCAGCCAATAATTTCACACAACTCCATGTCAATCACCATAACATCACTCGACAACTCCTAAACATTTGTCCTCTGCTCAATTCACTACAATATAACCTAACTTTAACCACTACCCCTAACCCACACCCATAAACCTAACCCAAACCCTACTTCATAAATCACACACAACACCAACCAACGCCCAGCCTCACACCCCTCTCAAATATCGATCCTACCCGCTCTCCCCTCCCACAAAATAGCATAGCCCGCCGTGACCTAGTCAGACCCCCTATAATCCTATATGAAAGTTCTGCCTCACGTTTATATTTCTAAATATGTATCTTAACAGTATTTGAATGCACTCTGCCATCACTAAACACGTCAGTCCTTGTGCTGAACATCGACCATCGAGGTACACATTGATGTCTAAGCAAAGTAGCTCTGGGCCTACTTACAAGAGCACCATCTTATCCCACAAGCTCAGTCGGCGTATAGACCTTTCCACAGCACCGAGACCACTCTTATTAAAGTAACAACAGACATATTATCTGCTCTTGACAGTGGTGATGTCTCTCCATTAACCCTACTGGACCTGTCTGCTGCATTTGACACTATAGACCACTCTCTGCTTCTTCACAGACTTCACACCCTCTACGGGATTTCTGGACCTGCGCTCTCATGGTTCAACTCCTATCTCACTGATAGGACCCAGACTGTGTCAGTTGATGGTCAGACATCTCGCCCTGCTTCACTTTTCTGTGGTGTTCCCCAAGGCTCAGTACTTGGCCCAGTTCTGTTCATCCTGTATACTAAGCCCCTTTCATCATGCATCCGGTCTCACCAGGTTTCTCATCAATCCTATGCTGATGACACGCAGCTTTACTGTTCCACTCCGCCGGCTGAGTCTCACTCTGCTATTAGCTCTATAGAAGCTTGTATCAGTGATGTCAAGGGCTGGATGCTAAAAAACAAGCTTAAACTAAATGATGATAAAACGGAAGCCCTCTTGTGCCATAGAAGAAGACATCAACCTTCACTCGTCAGTCTGCCCAATCACATCAAGGTGGGCGACAGCAACATCACCTTCACGTCATCTGTTAGGAATCTGGGATTTATTGTCACTGATGACATGACACTCGATAGACATGTAGCAGCTGTCTGTCGGTCTGCCTATTATGAGCTCCGTAAGATCAGTGCTATCCGTCACTTTCTCTCTACACGTGCCACCAACACTCTTGTCTGTGCGTTTGTTCTTTCACGACTTGACTACTGCAACTGCTTGCTGGCAGGCTGCCCTGACTACCTCATTCAGAGACTCCAGAGAGTACAGAACTCTGCTGCGCGTCTGGTGCTTAGAGCAAGGAAACGGGACCATGTCACTCCTCTCCTTCGTTTTCTACACTGGCTACCCATCCGTTCTCGCATTCAGTACAAACTATCTGTGCTGTGTTTTAATTTCTTTGCTGGCTCCTGTCCTGACTATTTCTCTGAACTTCTCATCCCTTACTCTCCGTCCAGACAACTACGCTCTTCGTCTGACGACCGTATCCTAACTGTTCCTGTCACCAGAACAACAACATATGGTCACAGGACTTTTGGCTACTGTGCTGCAAAACAATGGAACTCTCTTCCTTTCCATATCCGCCACCTTCCTACAACTGAATCTTTCAAATCTGCACTGAAAACGCACCTCTTCCTTGAGCATTTCTCCTAACACAGTCCGCACAATGCTCGTCCGTCTTAACCCCGCCCCCTTCCCTCTTGCTACTTTACCCATCTTTCTCGCAGAATCCCTATATTTTTCTGTTCCTGTTACTTGATGCCTTTTGTTTTCTGTTTCTTCAGTACTGTCGTTTTCTTTCGTCCCCTTTGTTCTGTGTCTACTTAGTCCACGTCTCTTCCTCGTTTTAAGCGCTAAGAGCATGCTCTCTATGAGTGTGAATATGCGCTATAAAAATCTTCACTATTATTATTATTATTATTAAGCAGTATTCTAAAACATCGATCAGCGCATGAATATGCTACATTAATGGCTCGACTTACACTCGTCTCTTCTAGAACGGTTCTGACAACGACGGTTGTATGTACCTATGTATCTTTTCAGGGAACGGAAATGGCTCGTGGAGCAATGGATATTGTTTTAGTGCCAGAGGTTTTGTCTGCGAAATACCCATCACTCAATCTTTGCGACCAAAAGTACCCGGTAATTGCACTCGGTCATAACTGTTTCTTTGCTTTTTTCAACTTTGGGTGGAAAAGGAAATTGCATTACAGAAAAGAATCCATGCATTTCTTCTTCTGATGGTGATGATGATCGTGATGATGATGGCATCTTTTTCTTTGAACCCATTGAGGCCTCACTAAGACTGTTCCTCTGTAAGGTCCGGCAAACTACAGCTGTGAGGACGACATGTGGCTGCTGTATGGAAACCAATGTTTTTATCTCGACGATTACGAAGCCTCCTGGGACCTCGCGCAGGAAGGGTGTCTGGGGCTGAATGCTCACTTGGCCACTGTGTCTGACATCACCATCCAGTCTTTTCTTGGCTGTGAGTTCATATTACTTACCTGTCATGGCATAATGTTTCATATCTTTCGGCTGAACAGTCTAATTTAACCCACCAAATCGTTTTGCTGCACAGCTAGTCTAAAATTATATAAAAACTCTCTTGCTTCACAGTCTTCTACCACAGAGTACCATATTCTTTTTTAAACTGAAGAATGGTCTGTTCTACTGATCAGACCAGTGTGACGAAACATGTTATGTAAAGAATAATCTATTTTAATGAGGAGACTAGTATGAGGTCAAGTATATCCCCAATGAACGGTCTGTCTTACTGAGCAGTGAAGCTGCAGACTACATCATGGATTGGTCTTCGGCTCGACCGCCATGACATGAAGTACTACTGGACTGATGCCAGCCCGGTCAGCATCTTCCTTCCATCCCCTGTCTCTTTCTTTCATTTCTTCCTCCTTTACCTGAACATCCACTTATCTGTCTGTCTGACAGGCTCTCTGTATGTAAAAGTAATGTCTGCCATCATTGTCTAAGACATTTTAGGACAAGTGAACTGCTCATTCCTTGATGTCCTGTTTATTGTTCTCATACTTCTTACTAGACTTAAACGAGGCAGCTACAAATTAATGACATTAAATATAGTTTGTGTCGGAAGAGAAGGCACAAGTCATCATCATCATCATCATCATCATCATCATCATCATCATCATCATGAACATGTGATTTAGATAGCGCATAGAAATAGTCAGAAATTGTCATTACCGCAGATGAGCTAAGGTACAACAGTAGTAACAACATTTAGTTGTATATACGATGCTAAAAGTTACTAGAATGTACTATGGTGGCCGAAATGAACCTTCTTACAGGCAAACTTCACCAACTACTTGCCGGGGAAGCCTAGCGGAGCAAATCAAGGTTTGGACTGCATCGAGATGTTTGCTGGTGGCCTGGAGTATACAGGAGGCTGGCTGGACCAGAACTGCAGCAAGAATCGCGACTACATCTGTCAGAAACCTGCTGGTGAGAAGCCATGATTTACCAGTCACGGCCAGCACAAAAAAGAACTTTTTTTTCAAAATTAGGTTAACAGGTAAAGGATGTTGTTTGTTAACAAATGGATGAAACTTCTGACAGCATTAGTTTCATAAAGACCGGGTAGAGGTGGTAGTTTGTCCACCATACTGACTAACGCCAGTCGTCTAACTCGATACTTTTTATTCTTGTTATTTCATTTTGTCACAAATTGGAGAAGACACTGTCCTTTTTGGTTTTGAACTTGGATGTTTAAATTGTGTTTTATTAATGTTTTCTTTTTGGTCTTTCTTACAGCTCAATCGGGGTCGCAAGCTGTGCCATCTGTCGGTAAGATTGGATTGAGACTCACACTTGTACTTAACCCTCTGTATTCTCCTTACACAGTTTATTAAGGAAATAGCACCATAATAAATGAATTTTTAACATTTTAGCTGCTTTTAACGATCAAAGTGTTAAGTAAATTACAAAAAAATCTTTTGTTTCAAGCAATTTATTCCAAGCAGTTTTCTGTCACAGGACATTTAAGAACTGTGCAATAGTTTTTAGTGTGACTAATGTATTCTCCGTATTATAGCATGTTAAGTTTGCTAAATACCTTTTTTCCCACTAAAAGATCTGCGAAAACATAGCTTGACCTGGCACTCATGAACTAACAGTTACGTGCTAATATTGAAGCCTTTGATATTTTTTCATTATCTTGCGTTGTGCTGCTGTAAATAGTCTCTGTAAATAGTTTTACGTGTGGCTGTTGGGTAAATTCCCTTTTATCCAAGGATCAGACTTAAAAATCTTGTTGGAAGTAACATCCTGTACCGAGCTCAAGCTAATCATTTAGAAAACAATGCTGGTCTCCACTAGACCTTTAAAGCAAAATGTGCATCATTTGAGATGTATGTAGTAGTCATGGTGGTTCCTTGAGGAGGAATATTAAAGTAAAATTAAGTAAGTGAGATTTTGGTGAGGATTAGTATGCACCAGTGGGATTCTTACCTCCCATCAGTCCCGTGGTCTGACCGCTGCGATCTGAACTGGATTCTGAACCCCACCATTGACGTCTGCTACCTGATGGTCGTGGATGCTCCCAAGACGTGGGTCACCGCCAGCTACGACTGCTTACGGCGGGGAGGTAACTTGCTGAGCATCTCGGGGCCCGGCGAGCAGACACGAGTTGCAGGTGGGTAAAACTGGTCTGATCTAGTCTGGTCTGTGGTGTGGCTAAGTCTGGCTGGACTAGACTGGTCTTGTCTGGTTTGAAGCGGTCTTTTAAAACGTTCTGTGTGTGTGTGTGTGTGTGTGTGTGTGTGTGTGTGTGTGTGTTCTCTTGAGAGAAAGACGAATAATCTAAAGTAACATTTAATGTCTTTATCTGAGCGCTTCAACAATTTGTTGTTGTTAGTTGTTGTTTTTTTTAACCCCAGAAAAGAATTTAGAATTTCATTCAGCATCCCCGTTCCCTCACACACACACACACACACACACACACACACACACACACACACACACAGACACACACACACACAGACACACACACACACACACACACACAGAGTAAAAGATACTGGACTGCCCGTTTCAGCCATGTTGAGCACGTTGTACCCAAACTACCAGGACCCTTTCTGGATCGGGGCCGCTGACGGTAATCAAGATGGCGGCTGGGACTGGACCGATGGCGCCCCCTTCCGATACCTCAACTGGCATGCAGGTAAACCAGGGTGCTCAGAATGCAGGTGATCTGCAGTGCACAGAGCGTAAAACCGGCGTGCGTGTGATCTCTAATGCGCAGACGGCCAAACGTTTGAATGTACGAGAAATGGACGAGGGCTATTGAAACTGTTAGATCATATCGATGAGTTCATCGGTAAAGTTCTCTTGTCCTTGCATCCTTAGGGGTAACGAAAGGGTTCGCAGTATCTAGGACAAGGCGCTTAGCAGGGGAAGTACACCCTTCTCCTTCTCCAACTTTTGACCTTACTTGATAGATTAAACTCCAATTACTGGTAGTAGCAGCTGGTCTGGTCTAGTCTGGTCGGCGGAGAATGCTAGTCTGGACTGGCCAATGGCTGGTCGTCTGGTTTTCAACGGTCTTATATAAAATGGCATTAACTGGACAAAAAAAAAAACGTTTTCCAGAAGGTGGCTCAAGCTGGCTCCGAACATGCAAGTTCAACTTCATAGTAGAAAGTACCAACTACCTGATGATACATGTCATTACTGTGATCAGACAAGAGCCACAAGACACGGGGGGAAGCATATAAAACTGTTTCCTTGTATTAATCAGGCGAACTCATGAGGAAAAAAGTCCGCTGTCAAAAGTGGCTGATAACTGCAGACACCCGCCCATGAGGATTCGTTGCAATGTTATCGGCTTTGACACCTTTGGGTTCTTGACGAAGAATAATCACTGGGCTGATCAGTTTATCAGTGACATAGGTCTTTGCTTACACCGTTAGCTTCTCAAGTGGAAAAAGATTATTGCCCATCTGTCACTTTAAATGCAACCTAGTTCATAAAGAGCATCACTGTTTTCACATATCAAACATAGAAAGCACCTTAGTCAGTAAAGCGCTGGTTCGAGACCAGTTCGGGTCTGTGGCAGGAAAACTCCCCTGCCCACCCAGCAGCTTTTAAGCGTAAATGGGTACCTGGTTTATCAGGGTAGATAAAGGCGGGATATTGAGAAGGCGTTCACCTCCCCTGCGACCACCGGGATGTTTGTGTTTAGCTTTATTTTCCTGCTTTAACACGACTGTCTAGAGATGAAAGCAGAAGTATATTATGATGGATTACTGCTACAATCCATTTGTGGTGACATAGAGGAGCCGTGTACTGATGTCCAGGTGAGCCTAGCGGCCCCGCTTCTACAGAACACTGCGTGGAAATGAGAGTTCAGTGGCAGTACGGGTGGAACGATCAGAACTGCGACAACTACCTCAACTACATCTGCAAAAAGCAAGGTGCAGTGACTTTATGCACCAAATCTGCCTACTTACCTGTCTGGCTTCAGTCTTATTTCTTTTCTTTTTTTTTGGTACAGACCTTTAGTTAAATTACCCGTGTGTCGATAGTTTGTAAATTTCTCAAATACGATCCAGTCTTCGTTATCGTGTACCTGCTACATATTTTTATAAATTACATGGCAGTGGGAGGAATATGTTGTCGTGTTTTCTAATGACGTTATTGCTATTATAGTAAACATTCGTGTATTTTTCCGGTAAGTTCGGTACCAATAGCCTGAAGAGTAAAATATTATCAGCATAGTTTTTAATTGCTCTCTCTTTCTTTCTCTCTTTCTCTCTGTTTGTCTGTCTCTCTTGTCTCGTTGTCGTCAGTTGATCTTCTTTGTAAAGCCCTATGATGATATCTCTTTCTCTCTCTCCCTCTGTGTTTGTGTTGTAGTACGTGTGTCCGCGATTTTTTGTTTGTTTGGTTGAAGATTAAATTTCTTGCATGCGTGTGCTTGCATTATGTGCGTGTGTGCATGTGTGCAGCAAAGGCACCAGCTGAAGTCATACCTACGGCACCAACTGCACCCTCATACCGTAAGTTTACCTTGTGTCCACTTGTAAGTCCCAGTAAGTGTTCTTTGTGTCCACTTGTAAGTACCTGTAAGTGTTCCTTGTGTCCACTTGTAAGTCGCAGTAAGTGTTCCTTGTGTCCACTTGTAAGTCCCAGTAAGTTTACCTTGTGTCCACTTGTAAGTCCCAGTAAGTTTACCTTGTGTCTACTTGTAAGTCCCAGTAAGTTTACCTTGTGTCTACTTGTAAGTGTTCCTTGTGTCCACTTGTAAGTCCCAGTAAGTTTACCTTGTGTCTACTTGTAAGTCCCAGTAAGTTTACCTTGTGTCTACTTGTAAGTCCCAGTAAGTTTACCTAGTGTCTACTTGTAAGTCCCAGTAAGTGTTCCTTGTGTCCACTTGTAAGTCCCAGTAAGTTTACCTTGTGTCTACTTGTAAGTCCCAGTAAGTGTTCCTTGTGTCCACTTGTAAGTCCCAGTAAGTGTTCCTTGTGTCCACTTGTAAGTCCCAGTAAGTTTACCTTGTGTCCACTTGTAAGTCCCAGTAAGTGTTCTTTGTGTCCACTTGTAAGTCCCAGTAATTGTTCCTTGTGTCCACTTGTAAGTCCCAGTAAGTTTACCTAGTGTCAACTTGTAAGTCCCAGTAAGTGTTCCTTGTGTCCACTTGTAAGTCCCAGTAATTGTTCCTTGTGTCCACTTGTAAGTCCCAGTAAGTTTACCTAGTGTCAACTTGTAAGTCCCAGTAAGTGTTCCTTGTGTCCACTTGTAAGTCCCAGTAAGTGTTCCTTGTGTCCACTTGTAAGTCCCAGTAATTGTTCCTTGTGTCCACTTGTAAGTCCCAGTAAGTTTACCTAGTGTCAACTTGTAAGTCCCAGTAAGTGTTCCTTGTGTCCACTTGTAAGTCCCAGTAAGTGTTCCTTGTGTCCACTTGTAAGTCCCAGTAAGTGTTCCTTGTGTCCACTTGTAAGTCCCAGTAAGTGTTTCTTGTCTCCACTTGTAAGTCCCAGTAAGTGTTCCTTGTGTCCACTTGTAAGTCCCAGTAAGTGTTCCTTGTGTCCACTTGTAAGTCCCAGTAAGTTTACCTTGTGTCCACTTGTAAGTCCCAGTAAGTGTTCCTTGTGTCCACTTGTAAGTCCCAGTAAGTGTTCCTTGTGTCCACTTGTAAGTCCCAGTAAGTGCTCCTTGTGTCCACTTTTAAGTCCCAGTAAGTGTTTTCCTTGTGTTCACATGTAAGTCCAAGTAAGTGTTCCTTGTGTCCACTTGTAAGTCCCAGTAAGAACCACACCTTACCCATGTAACGAGACAAACGTCGAATTGTATACCATCATCAACTCTTATTTCAAAAGCGGAGTTCCTTTAGTCGCAGGATTGATGTTAACAAGTTTTCAAGTAAACTACTTCCTGTAGTTACACGATTTACTAACGTGCTGAAGAGAGAATAATAACGATTACAAGGCAACCCTTGTATTTTCTGCGAACAGAGGTCTTCTTATGTTCATCAAAGTCTTATGCCAACAAGACCGTGTGATTTCAGCATGTTTTACACAAACTGATACTGAAGACAAAACACTTAAGTTGTGATTTACCTAGTCAGGCACGCGCGGTAGGTAGTTTGACTGACTCCTCTTCGATGTTGTCGCAGCATCTTGCGTTGTCCAGCCGATCGTGTCCGGCCAGTACAGTGTCCAGTCTCAGCTCTCGTTTTCCGCCTCCAGCTACTCTGATGACCGGCACACACCTCACGATTCCCGCCTCCTGGACAGCAACAAACGTGAGTGACCTCGCTGCCCCCCAAGGCTGACAGTGATGTCCCACACGCTGGTTGTTTATCTCGTGCTGATGTCCACTTTGTGCTAAAAGTTGTCTTTCGAAACCATGGCGCAGTCCTTACCAGTTGAAAAAATATGATGCTTGCTTGTCGTTCAAACTTTCTTACCTAATGCATGAGAGTTTATGTAACGACATAGTATAAGCACCCTTTCACCCATGCACATGCAAGCACGCACGCACGCACGCACGCACAGACACACACACACACACACACACACCGTTAAAGCAGGAATGGTGGTGGTTGAGACTGACCCCTTGTCATCCCCTACTACTTTGTGTAGATGCCTGGCGACCAGCCCTGGACCAGGCGGGGGAGTGGGTAGGTGTGTTCTTCTATCAGACCATGCTGGTGGCAGGCATTGACATCGCAGGCGAAGTTGACACCTTCAACTTCGTGTCCTCTTTCACCGTACAGTACCAACACGACATCAACTCTCCCTGGCGCTGGGTGGAAAATCCACCTGGAACTGCTCAGGTATGGAACAACTAAGCTTCAGTATCTTGAAACTGAGTACAAGCTAGGAGCTACATAAGTAATAAACCTCAGTATCTCAGCATCGACTCAATAGCCAGGGTCGCATATTGGGACCTGCATTGTTATCAGAGATTCCTTATGATGGGTTTCAAGTCACAGCGTTGAATCCGAATGTGCCTCCCCCCTCTCTCTCTCTCTCTCTCTCTCGTGCTGTTCCTACAGTATGCTAATCACAATATTGTTTTAAAACGCAGACGTTTGCGATGAACAGAATCATTGACAGCATCATCACATTGATCACCTTCCAAAATCTGTAGAACGGGACCAGACAGTCAAGTCCAGGTCTTTAAACAGGCAAATCACGGGGCCGAAATGACTGTCACGTGAGACATGTTGCTTCTGTTGCAGGTCTTCTATGGGTCTATGGAGCCCAGTGTGTCCACCACCATATTATTCGTGGAGCCGGTACAGGCGCAGAGCATCAGATTATACCCGCAGTCATGGGGCACCCACATAGCTGTCCGCTGGGAACTCCATGGCTGTGTTTATGGTTAGTAGTCCCACAGACTCTAGTTACCTTCCGTCACTTTTCCATATAGGTACCCATCGTGTCTATCAAATTACTGGCACGTGCCATTGGCTGTTGTGTGGTTTCGGTCACTTTTCTTGGGTGAGTCATTGTGATTTCTGTCACATGTCCTTCTATCTTTCGATTTTCTTTCTCTCTCTTTTATGGTGGGGGGGGGGGAAGAGTCCACTTTCATTAATTTTTCTGGATACTTCTCACACTTTAAGTATTTTGATGATGGTAAAACTCAAGTCTGTTCTCAGGCCTCCCCCCCCCCTTTTCGAGAAATCATCATTAGCTACAGAATGCCTAATATTCAAACAGTATCCGAGGCTGAAAAGCCACATATCTATAACTATTGAAGAGACCCTGCGCACACGTTAAAAGAACTTGATGAAGCTATAAAGCATTAAATTTACCATTCGACACATCATATAATCCAGCTTGGAACCTAAATAGACTGTCACCTACCTCCTACTTACAGTTTCGAAATCAATGTAGGGAAAGAATTAAAGCAGTTCAAGGAAACAACATCATCATCAACAACAACAACAACAACAACAACAATAATAATAATAATAATGTATATTTATATAGCGCTTTACCTTACCATCAAAGGCAGGCTCAAAGCACTTGAAAAAAACAACAACAACAACAACAACAAACACATAAACATAAAATAATGGGCGCTGATCTAAAAAACAATGAGATTATTGTGTGACACTGACAGTTTACGAAAAATTCACAAACAGAGTGGCAGGTCATTTGAAATTCTAATCAGCTTCATCTTGAGAGTTTCAATTCGGTGGATAGTCAGCTTTGAGTAGAACCAGTCAGGGTGCATCCACTAGTTGTGGATTAGTAATTATAACATGTTGACTTCATCTGTGTGCAGATGCCTGTCAGCCAGAATACACCATCAGCGGGCCTCTGGTTGTCACGGACGATGGGTTGACTGTGTCCGGGATGTCGGACTCCGACCACGACGCATTCGATGCTCGCCTGCAACCTATCCAACCAGACACCCCGCCATCCTGCTGGCGACCACCCGATGATCCCCCTTCTCCACCCTGGATACAAGCTGACCTCGGGACTGTCAAGGTGCTGGTAACCACGACGATTGTGGTGGTGGTAGTGATAATGGTAGTTAGTTATTTACTTACCAACTTAATAATGGAGAGTGATGCCCCTTCGCCTTACCGGCTTGAGGGGACTAGCTCTCCTGATTTCTTTGGATTTTGTTATTTGTATAAGCTTATTTTGATTTTCGAGTCCATTGTTTGACCTGTCGTCATCCTAGTGATGTGCTGGACTGTGTTTCTTGATTGTGACATTTTGTTTCACTTCTGCGGCTTCTGTTGATCCGCTGACTAACAGTCTTTTCTTCCACGCCGCCATTTTCATCTCTGTGCAGTTTCTTGTTTGTGCAGTCGACAGCGAGATGAAACATGTTCATTGTGGCTAAACTTGTTGATGACTCGAGGCAGCAAAACTGTCTACATTTTGTTTAACATGTGGAGGTTTATCTTCAGCATTCTTGATCTGTTCTTTCTGATGACTTCTCCGATGACAAACAATTGCAGATCTAAACTCTAAATCTTCGGCGGTGAAAGGTGTGGCCAGTCTCCTCAGACAAATCTGGTCTCCAGTTTTCTTCTGTCGCCAGGACTTCTTAAAAATAATTTATGCATTTATTTTAATTTCATAGACTCGTTGGATAATGAAGTACCGTGTCCTTTAAGTTATTTATCAGACAGCACTACAATTTTGTATTATTATTATTATTCCCGTTTCTATGCTTTATCCCTTTTTCTTTCCTGTCGTCTTGGTTGGTTTCTTTAATTTCTCCCTATCATGATTATTGTTGTTATAATTAGTATCATTTGTCTCATTTGTAAAGCGCCATGAGCCTGCTCTTAGGGCTGGGATATGGCGCTATAAAAATAACTTTAATATAATAATATAATATAACTTAGTTCTCGCTCTACTAGCCTTTGCCATTTGTCTTTTGGTCGACCAAGTTTCCTCTGATGATGATAATTGGGTAAACGAAAAGTATGTTTAAGTGACAGCTGAATACGAGAGCTGGAGAGATATGAAAGAATAAAAATAAAAAAGACGCAAGAAAGAAAGACAAAAAGACAGGCAGACGGAAAAAGTAAGCAAAGGAAAGAAGGGAATAAATAAAAATCAAAATTGAAAGAAAAGTACTTAATAATATGTTCAGCATTTTTTTTTCTAGCTTTTGCGTGGTGTGGCCATTGCCGGTAACCCAAATGCAGATGAATGGGTGACAAGTTTTCAGCTGCAGTTCCATCTGAATGATGGTTCGGAGAATTTTACTGTTTATCAAGAGCCTTATGGGACCCCAATGGTAAACATGTCTGCTTGCCTTTAGGTGAAAGTGTAACTGGTTCATTTAACGAATCTTGAAACAGTAGAAGACAATGGTAACAAAATTTCAAAGTGGCTCCTCTGTTCATCGACTACCGATTGCGATCTCGTATGAGGTCCTGCTATATTCCAAAAGCAGCTGGTGTTGCGCGCTCAAACGAAAACGAGTCATTTTCAAAATGTTCATTGAACAGAAAAGTAAGGGCTGTCAGAGACTTTCCAGATCATTCTGTCTGGCAAAGCCCTTCTGTAACTCATCAGCATCCTTGTAACCTCCCTGTAATATCATCTTGGTGAAGACTGCCATGAAGAAGATAAAACTTTAAAAGCTTCCTAGTGTTGATCTTTCACTTCTCTTTACTATTAAAACGCTCGTCACAGCACAAATGGTTGACCTTTCCACTCGTTTGCTGCAGAACTTCACCGGCAACAGGGACAACCACACCATTGAGACGTTCTTGCTGAAGGCTAGTGTCCCGGTCCAGCAAGTGCGGATCGTGCCTCTGGCCGCTCACAACCACATCGCCCTCAGGTTCGACCTGCTGGTGTGTAACATAGGTCAGTGTGTAGTCACGTGTCCACTTCGATTGCTTGTCTGACTTCATACGTAACACACGTCTTTGTCCACTTGAACATTCAACGAGCGTTGTGCCGGGTTTCATCAGTCAATGCTGCATCAAGTAGTTTAAGACCCGCCACGCTTGACAGAAACACTAAAGTATTTGTCAAGTAAACTACAACTGAGTCACTTAGTGAAAGCTTCTTATCCAAAAGTGACAGTCACCCAGCAGAAATCCGTTTCAGAACTGATTGAGCGACAGCAGCAACATCCAGGCCTAAGAGGATTCGGCACAGCAATGCCATCAGGTTTGCTCTCAAGTGCCGACCGTGCAAATCTTTTGTAGTTTCCATCCTGCTTTAGCCTCGCAAGTGGTGGGAACTGCAGAAAAACCAGCCATTCGGGATTCAATATCTGAGAAAAGTTTCTTACCTGGAAGTTGACTTATGACTATATATGGAGGTTAGTCACCTCATTGAGGGTGGGGGACACCAAGAACCCCTTCTGCCAATAGTAAAAAGGCAAAGGTTTGGCCATGTGACCCAACACCTCACTAAGAGAAACACAGAAGAACTGTCTGGTGAACGTAAAGAAAGTTTATGAACTGGACACTCTGCTGCCTCTCAACACCTGCTAGCTGCTGTCCCAGTCCAGTCCCTGCCCTCCCCGAAGAGCAGTGAGTCAAGGAACTGAAGTGAACTGCATCCCTGAACCTCAGACACGTCCACAAAGTCACTCATGAGGTTCATGGAGTTCATCTTCATCACAATCCACGTAATGAAGACACGGAGACTTTTCATTGGAAAACAGTGGAAACATAGCTACCTACCCAGTCTCTCTCCTCCTCTTCATTTTAATAAACAAACTCGTGAAGTACGTTGTCGTCTCACTAACACGCAGGATGCTTTTTGTCTCTTTTCTCCTTTTGTCATTCACACACACACACACACACACACACACACACACACACACACACACACACACACACACACACACACACACACACACACACACCGAGAGAGAGATACAAACAGTATTATATATATATCACAATATATCTTCTACGTAGCATCATGGATTCAGTTCTGCACAAGAAACTAATTCAGTTTTCTTCTAGAAAACATCGGCATAATTTGTTTATGCACCCAGTTTGTTTGTTCATTTTTTTCTGAATTAGATTTTGCTTCTAATCTACCTTTAGAACACTTGCTGAACTGAGTTGCTGCGATTATATTTCAGAATTAGAGGGTTTGGTCTCACGTATCGGGCTTAAAGGTTGAAGGTAGCCAGATAACACAGAATAGGTTTTTGTGTACGGTGTCTGTGTAGACAGGATACAAGGACAAATGTGTACGGTGTCTGTGTAGACAGGATACAAGGACAAATGTGAACGGTTGTGTGTGGACAGGATACAAGGACAAATGTTTATGGTGTCTGTGTGTGGACAGGATACAAGGACAAATGTGTATGGTGTCTGTGTGTAGACAGGATACAAGGACAAATGTGTACAATATCTGTGTGTGGACAGGGTGCAAGGACATCGCCCTGATGTCAGGGAAGCGCAACGTGTCTGACTCGGCCTTCTCCGCCTCCTCGACGCTCGGACCTCGGTTTAGCGCCCACCGGTCTCGCCTGGGGGAGCAGTTTGTCGGGACTTCCGGAGGGGCATGGATCTCTCGCTTCTATGACAACCATCAGTATATACAGGTAGTCTTGGCTTCAGCTGGATTATAGTATAATCCAGCCTTTGCTTATACAATATTGCCTGACACAACAGTCTGTAAGGGGAAGCGGATAGTCGACTGTTTCGAGGACTGGTGTCCGAGCCACTACCCGAGTCGATTTCAGTGTGCTTTGTTTCATTGATCAGCTTTTAATTAGGTAACTGTAGAGGGTCGGGGAAAAGACTGGTAGCGAGGGAGTGGCGATGGACACTGCCCTCATGAGTACTATCCCCGAGAAGATTGCAAACACCTTACTCCCCGACAAGTCAATGGCTTCGGGACAACCTTTATCCTTTTTAAGAGCTGGTTATACAAGCAACCCCACCATGCTCAGAAGATTACGTAGCAACACCACTCGATATAAGTTATAGCTTATACAGCAACATCATTAGAGTGATATAGAAGTTATGCTGGCTCATACAGAAATGACACTGCTAGAGCGATATGTTTTGCTGGTTCAGTCCTGCACCATTCAAGTTTTGCTTTTTGTTGTTGATGTTAGGAGTTTAAGTGTTTGAGACTATTTTATAATTCTTCGGCATTCCTAACACTATCGTATTGTATAATATGGTAACAGATTCCGATAACATTATTTTTTATTTTCCTGACTTGCAGGTAGACCTCGGTGAGATGGTACAGATAACAGGTGTGGCCACCCAGGGTAGTGAACATTTTTCTATGTGGGTGCGCTCGTACACCCTCGCCTTTTCGCAGGACGGACAGAACTACAACACCTATGCGGGCAACGGATTAGTCGCCAGGGTAGAAAGCTGCTTCACCTGTCCCAATCAATCAATCAATCAATCAATCAATCAATCAATCAATCAATCAATCAATCAATCAATCAATCAATCAATCAATCGCTATCTGATCTATCGTCTCACTAGTAACATTTGTTGCAGCAATGTCTAGCTACAGGCGCACCAAGATGTTGCAAACTGTCTAGTCACTAAAATGTAGAAGTAGAGCTGGTAGATGTTCCACAAGTTTAAAGACCTGGTGTAGCTTAAAGACCTGGTGGAGTTGTCTCTCTTCATACAACCAATCAGAAAGCAACAGCTGACTTCGCCTTCCAGTCCCCAGTCATCTAATCATTACATAGAGCAGCATGAACTTGTTACTTATATCAATCATCACAAACTTTCTGCAGATTGGGACATCTAATCTATTGTGATATAGTGCTCTGTCATATAGTGCTCTGTCATATTGTGCTATATAATGTCATATAGTGCTCTGTCATATTGTGCTGTATAATGTCATATAGTGCTCTGTCACACTGTGCTATATAATGTCATATAGTGCTCTGTCATATTGTGCTGTATAATGTCATATAGTGCTCTGTCACACTGTGCTATATTCTGTCACATAGTGCTCTGTCACACTGTGCTATATTCTGTCACATAGTGCTCTGTCATACTGTGCTATATTCTGTCACATAGTGCTCTGTCACATAGTGCTCTGTCACACTGTGCTATATTATGTCATATAGTGCTCTGTCAGACCGTGCTATATTATGTCATATAGTGCTCTGTTATACTGTGCTATATTATGTCATATAGTGCTCTGTCATACTGTGCTATATTATGTCATATAGTGCTCTGTTATACTGTGCTATATTATGTCATATAGTGCTCTGTCATACTGTGCTATATTATGTCATATAGTGCTCTGTCATACTGTGCTATATTGTGTCATATAGTGCTCTGTCATACTGTGCTATATTATGTCATATAGTGCTCTGTCATACTGTGCTATAGTATGTCATATAGTGCTCTGTCATACTGAGCTATCATTATGACATATAGTGCTCTGTCACACTGTGCTATAGTATGTCATATAGTACTCTGTCATATAGTGCTCTGTCACACTGTGCTATCATTATGACATAATCGTCTGATGACTGATTACTGTGCATCAAAATAGTGAAACTTTATAACTTTGTAGATTCGCCACCTATTCACCAGCGAATCCTTGAAACGTGCACTCAAAAGACATCTCTTCCGTGAGCATCACTCCTAACAACAGTCCACACAATACTAGTCCATCTTCTAACCCTTTTTATCGTCTGTTGGCTAGTTTGTCTACTCGTCTTCCTCGGCAGATTCACCAAACACTTAGCTTTCCTTACTCGATTCCTCTGTTTTCTATAGTATCTTTATTAGTTATCAGTGCTGTTGTTTATCCTTCCGTCCTTTGTTTGTTCCCCATGTTTCGTTCTTGTCTCAGGTGCTGAGAGCATGCTCCTTCATGGGTGGGATCATGCGTTGTTAATTAATATATATATATATACTGTCTCATTGGGCTACAATGAAGGCTATTTTGCCACATCGTACAATCTTTTACATATTGTGCCATTTGTATTGTATTATCACTATTATGCCTTCGTGCGCTGTGCTAATTGTGGTCATTTGTGCTTTAGTGCCCCCTTTTGTGCCATATTGTGCTGTATTTACTGTATTGTACTTCATTATTACCCAATGTGCTATAACAGTACTGTACTACATTGTGTCATATTGTGTAATATTTACTATATTGCACTGTGTTATACTGTATATTGTGCTGCAAAGTGCACTGTGGTGCTAAGTTGTGCTGGACTGTGACCAGATCTTTGAGGGAAACATCGATGCTGTGTCGGTGAGGAAGCACTACCTGGATCGCCCCCAGGTGGCGCGCTATGTTCAGCTTTGGCCTGTGGACTACAACCGCGGCATGGCCGTGCGCTGGGAGCTGTATGGATGCCCCGGTATATTCTCAGTTTCATGTTCTTGCCGAAGGTTCGATCCACGTACCATATTCACTCTCTCCGTGAGCTTTTTAACACTGATTAAAGACACAGAGAGAGAGAGAGAGTGAGAAAGAGAGCTAAATTAAACTGTACGAGTGTGCACTATGTACAGTATTTATATTTTTTGTCCATCGTTTCCTGTAGGCCCTAACTCGGGCCAGGCTATAGGTTGTTACCAAGACAACCCCCAAAGCCGTGACCTGCCTTACGAGCCGCTGGTGGATCCTTTAGCCGGAGTCTGGCCCACTTCTTGCCGCAGTCATTGTTACGAAAAGGTCAGTTCGGCTTTGGTCGGCTAATTTCGGGTTACATCGGCTCGGATCGCGAGAATCTTTGTGAACTTGTCTCTGGGTCTTGAGACTCCATTGACCACAAGAGACCGGGTTACACGACAGGTGGATGTGGATCAACCGTCATAGTGTTCACAAGTGTAAAGAGTTCAATTATGTAATTTTCACATGTTATGATCTTTAGACTGAGACACATTTCACATGCCTCTTACATACGCAGTGAACTTACAGTCCTGTGTATTACCTTGCTGCGTGCGCGAGAGGTTACTTCACCAGGCACGTGCCGTTTTGAACGGGTTTGGTTTACGCGTCGGTGTGTCTTCCACATACAAGGATCCTGCAATATACGTTTGTGTGCATGATTATTATATGTTTTCATGAGTGAGTGAGTGAGTGAGTGAGTGAGTGAGTTTACTTACGTGGGTGATGATACTTGTATGCAGGGTTACTACTATGCCGGCCTCCAGAACAGCTCCACGTGCTACTGCGGCGACTCCTACGGCAGATACGGTTACACCCCCAGCGCCTGCACGCTGCGCTGTCAGCCCCCCTACGACGACCAGCTGTGCGGCGGTGTTGTCAACAACTTCATCTACGATACCGGCCTCTGTAAGTTCTAACATCTATGTCGTCATCCAGGTCACGTGCTCAGTGCAGACCTCTAACACATCTTCTAATCTATATTTTTGAGCACACCAGCCAGTCTCAGTAAAAAAATATCCCTTTCTTTTCTCTCTTTCACTACTTCATTCTTTCTAAATATTTTCTTTTTGTTTCTCTCTTTTACTTTTTTCTTTCTTTCGTTCTGATCAGTCCTAAATAAGCCTATGATTGGAATATAAAAAATGTTACAAGATACTTTTCTTTCTTGTCCCTTCTTCTATCTTTTATTTAGTTTTTCTTTCTTTCTTTCTTTCTTTCTTCTTTCTTTCTTTCTTTCTTTCTTTCTTTCTTTCTTTCTTTTGAACACAAATACAAGATTCACTAAAAATTTTGCACCTTGTTTTGCCTTTTTGCGATCTAGCACCGATGTTCAAGTACTGCAAAACAGGGTGGACACCGAGAGGCGACAACTGCTACATGGTAATACTGGAGAAGGCAAACTGGTTCAACTCGCGGGAAGTGTGTCAGGAGGTTGGAGGCGACCTGGTGGCCATTGGCAGCAAGGTGGACAACGACTTTATTTTCAGCCTTTTGGTGGCGAGTGGAGGTGAGGATACGGACGCAGCCGAGCACCCATGTACACAGCACAGAGCCAACCACTTTGTTGTGATCGTTTTGTTTTACCTTTTTCCCCCATTTATTGACATTTATTCTTAATTTTGAGGCCATTGAAGGCATGAGCTTTGAAGTCATATAAATGAAAAGTTGCCATAGCATCCAATTTACTTTTGTGACAGCGCAGCAAATAAGGCCTTGACTTTTTTTTAAAATATAAAACAGGTGAGAAATGCTTTGTTCAATGACGGAAGTGTTGTTTGCTTCCATTTGAAGACAAGTGTCTTAAGCTGAACCCAGTCATGTGACAAAAGTTTGTTTCCTGGTTGGCCTTTAATGCAGATCGTGATGAAAATGGAAATTACCTCCAAAATAACCATTTTGCATTTGATAGCCGGGAGCAGCGCGTGGATCGGTCTCAATGACTTGCAGACGACCAACTTCTACCAGTGGGCAGACAACTCTGATGTGACGTTTACGGGGTGGGACTCGGGGCAGCCTGTAGCAGATCCACAAATAGTACAGCACTGCGTCGCTCTGAACAGAGAGGTGGGTCTTTCTTGAACTTTCTCCTGACACTTACGGAGTCGCTGAACATACTGGTGAGGCCATTTGTAATGTTCTCCTGTCACTCGATGGTGGGATCTTTCTCTAATTACCGAGTCACTGATGAGAGGTGGGCTACCATGTCTAATTGATTGTTTCAGACTGTATTTTACGCACGGGGATTGTTTCTGCAAGTCATTGTTTCAGTCTGTCGTGTTGTACAGACACTGGATGTTTTAGACTGGTCTGTTGGACAGACAATGGTTGCTTTAATCTGACCTGTTGGACAGACAAATCTGACCTGTTGGACATACGATGGTTGCTTTAATCTGACCTGTTGGACAGACAATGGTTGCTTTAATCTGACCTGTTGGACAGACAATGGTGGCTTTAATCTGACCTGCTGGACAGACAATGGTTGCTTTAATCTGACCTGCTGGACAGACAATGGTTGCTTTAATCTGACCTGTTGGACAGACGATGGTTGCTTTGATCTGAACTGTTGAACAGACAGTGGTTGTTTCAGACTGGAGGCTGGCGAACGACAATGTGTGAAGACATCCTCTTCTCGGTGTGTTGGATGGCGCAGATGCCGTCTTCAATACCACATCTCCCTACAGTGATGAACCAGTGTGACCTGGTAAGTAGGCAGGATAATCGTGGGCAGGATAGTAAACCACTCACGCATTTCGTCCTTACGCCAGTCTTTATGAAATAAATATTTATAAAGTATAGCTCTGTCATAAACAGCACTGCGATCATATTGGCTTTAGTAAATTTCTAGTTAGAAAGAATAGACCATCAAAATTTTTTGTATATGGGACATTCAATCAGTATTGTTGAAACAGCTGTTTACAAAGGATGCAGCCATCAGTGAATTTAACATTAACAAAAGCATTACTAAATGTTCTAAGGATAGTCGAAAGAGAGAAAAACAGAGAATTTGACAGAAAGTGATGTTAGCCAGGAAACGTCAACGAGTAACGAATACAAGATACGTTAAGCCGGGAAGTCCAGCCTGTACTGCGAAGAAATAAAAACAAAGCAAAATCAGAAATTATTTAGATCATTATTTCAGGGATGGAGCGGCTTCCAGGGGTCTTGCTACAAGTTGTTGACACAGAGTGGCGCCTGGAATGATTCCAGACAAGCCTGCTTAGCTTTTAATGCCTCGCTTATTCGCATCGACGACCAGTGAGTTATCGAAAAACTGTTTTCTTGACTCTGTCTGTCTGTCTGTCTGTCTGTCTGTCTGTCTGTCTGTCTGTACAAATATACTTGAGTCACGATAACATATTACACATGGCCTCCGGTCAACAACGATTCACCTAAAGTCAGACTGTGAGCATAAAATAACTCCTGTGTCTTGTCAGCATTCTGCTGAGTATGCCAGGAGTAATCAGGCATTATTTATTTGCTGTCGTGTGTAGACAGTTGTTAGGTGTTACTGCCATTTTAGAAAGGTATTATTTCATACTGCCATGTTAAGACAACCATTATTTGATACTGCCATGTTAAGACAATCATTAATTATTGATCTGCTCCGTGTACAGCCCATCCATTGACACTTACTAGGCCTTATCGTGTACGGGACAGTATCAATGCCATATATAACATAACAAGCAGTAGGAACATCTTTCTTCTATTGTTTTGTAGATTCTGCTGTTGTAATAATTATGTTTTGTTTTCTTTTAACACATTTATATTTCCTCAAGAACAAGGACTAGGTGTCAAAACTCCAGTTTGTTTATTCTATCGCCATTATTAATAAAGAGCTGTGATTATCATTATCGTTCCCTTGTTCTCACCTCTCTGTCCCTGCCTCTTCCCCCTCACTCTCTCTCTCTCTTTCTCTCTCTCAACCTTCCTGTCGTGTTTATTGTAGGTTTGAGGAGGCATTCATCTCAAGTCAGTTGGCCACTTTCTCGGGTTACTTCTGGACGGACGCTGCAGACACAGCCCGCTCTGGAGAATACAGTTTCTCGGACAACTCTGGCTTCGTCAAGTTCACCAAATGGGGGCGAGGGCAACCACGTCAGTGAGCCGTTAATTTCCTCATGAAGTTTGGTGCGCGTGCTTGCGCGCGTGTGTGTACCCACACATTTTGTTTGTTTATGTACTTTGAGTGTTTTGTGGGGCTTAAGTATTTTTAGTACTTTGTGTGTTTGTATGTTTGTGCTTATGTGTGCGTGTGTGTGTTTGTGCGTCTGCATGTGTGTGTGGGTGGGTGGGTGCGTGCTTATACGTGATTTTAGACACGTCGCGATGGTGGAGAGTCGAGCAAACTAAATAAAACTAAATTTGAAAGGAAATGAATTTGGAAAGGTGAGAGCAGCAACAGCGATAAGTTTCATTGCTTGTTCTTCAAGTAAAAAGCTCATCCCGCATGTCGACCATTCAGTCTCTTGCATTTTGTCAAAGACATCATGATGTTGAGGTGGGGTGGGGGATGCTGTGTGGTCTGAGCAGAAGGAGGGAGCGGTCACTGTGTCGCCTTGAGGGGCGGTCAGTACGATGGCGGGTGGTACAACCGGAACTGCACGGCCAAGCAGGACGGTGCTGTGTGCGAGAGACCGCTGCCTGACTACGTGGCTCCACCCACTCCTCCCGTTGTCCCCCCGGGTGCCCGCTGCCCAGACAGATGGTACGAAGCCACCTACAGCTGTTTTCAGGTAAAAGCCAGTACAAACTTGACGAATGACGTTTGTGTCCTCTTCCTCTTTTATTTATAAATAGTCATATTTTGGGTTTTGATTTGATACATACCTAGAGGAATACCATCAATGATCGTACGAAACTATTTTTAGAGAATTTTAAAATCAGAACTCTGTCATTTATTAATAAGTAATTTGTTTCCTGTATATAACAATGGGTATGAGACAACGATTGAAGGTCTTTTTCGTTGTCCAAGTTTTCTGTGTTGACCTGAAGGTTCACCTCATACATCTTGGGACTGTGTTGGTAGTTTGCTTTATTACCCAAACGACTGCTAAATTGAAGAGCATTGCAGACAGCAGTTTAAAATAAAGCTCGCTATATCCTGCACTGCAGAAAAAGTTGAAGACGAAGTATTTAGTGATGTGTTGCGGTATGCCATATGTCCTCAATGTAGGTTAAAGACTTTTTCTATGGACGCTGTCAAGGTTTTATGGAGTTCAACAAAGTTGTTTATGCCATTTTGTGAACTTTTTATGTTACCAGATGGCAGAGGGATGTTGTGAAAATCTGGTATTTGCAAGTTCTTGTAAAGCCTGCCTATGTTTTCCCCAGCAGCGGATTTTCTGCTTGAAAAATTTGCTGAATGATGACTTTATTCAGTATTTTACTGACCTTGGGCTAAAGGAATTACACCTTACCAATTGTTAGTCACTCAAAACTCCTTTCTTGATGATTTTACTTTTATTCCAGGTTTCTGACACTAGTGGGTCTTCTTGGATGATCGTAAAGAGAAAGGAGAATATCTGCTTTAATGGATGGGTCTTGTGTGGAAAGTTCTGTAACATTTAATTTTTGAGGGTTTCTAATCCTCAGCTCAGCCTCCTAAACTGGAGCCTCGGTCGATCACGGCTCAAACATATTCTTGTCTGGCCCCCGGCTCTTAGATTTGTATGACTTGGGCTGCCTTACCTGGACCACGTGACTACTCCTAGGGGTACACAAGCTCCCTAACCACGGAAAGACAGCGATCGTTTGGGGAGCAGTACTGTTTTAGTGGTACTCAATATTCTTGTCTTTGATACTTCCTTTGCCATTAAGCCGTTCTTCTTTCGTGCTTGAATATTTTCTAGCTGAATATACAACCCGAAAGAAATGGTCTGACTTGGGATGAAGCCAGAGAAGACTGCCAAAGCCAAGGAGCAGACCTCGCCAGCTTCCATTCTAGAACTGACTTTGATGGTCTGATCGAAAGTCTGGTACCGTAAGCGCGCATTTTTGCACTTCGTAGCTTTCCCTGCTGATTAATTTGGGAACCATTCCTTAAATGTCTAGTGGATGTAAGAATCTATTTTCTCATAACTTTTGTTGTTCTTCTAACGATATTCACATTCGGTGAACATCTAGTGTTGGTGTTGCGTGCTCACCACGTACTAATTCAAGCATTCTGATGGTGTGTTCCACAGAGGCACTCCCAACAACCTTTGGATCGGACTGTTTTACGATGAAGAAGATGGAGGTAAGACTTATAATATTTTTTACAATTGAACCAGTCTAGTTTTAACAGTGCTACAATGTTCTGCGTTTGTCTTCGAATGCCTGGCATTGGCCCCAGGGAACTAGGCCCGTGGGGGAAGGGTTAGACGGTTAAGTCTGTATCCTAGTCTGGCCACCCACCTTAACAGACATGCAGATGGCGATAACCAGTGTCGGCTACAGTTAATATTAATCTCCCACACAGCTTACGAGCCACCACACATTCTATTCCCCGCTCCAAAAGACTCAGTCAAGGTAAATCAAGGTACGAGAAAGGTATTGTTAAAGAACATTCAGATTAAGCAAAATATTGTCACATTTCTGAGGGTGTTCCGGTTCCATCCGCTATTCGTACGCAAGGCAGTACGCAGGAGTGCTTGAAGAAGTACAGTAGCTCCATTTCTTAATTCTCAAAGCTATAACTAATGCATCATCAAGGATGCTTACTCCTACACCTGGTTGATGTTGCAGATGACTTTGAACTAGCCTTTTTGTTAATTTTATGTTAAAAGATGAAAAAAAGGCGACAATCACCATGCACTGCCTTATGTCCTCTGCGGAGACGATTATGTGATGTTTAACGTGTTTGTAACTAGTTCATTATTTTGTAGTACTATTATCTCTATGTTAGACTAAATGTGTGTAATATTTGGGTTACTTTGGACTGATATTTTTAACATGCATGCTACATACTTAAAAAAAAATCTTTTTATCACCGTTTTACTAATTTTGCTAATAACTACTGCACATTCTTTTACGCTTACTACTATTGCTTTTTACAATGAGACCTTCTCTCAGCTATTTTGTTGTGTTATGTAACTTTGTATTTTCACAATCAATCAATCAATCAGATCTGAAGTGGAGTGACGGTAGCAGTGTTAACTTCATGCTGTGGAAGTCTGGGGAGTCTGGGGGGGCTCAACAAGGTGAGACTTGCGTTCAGGTTGACGTGGAGACAGGTTCCATGGTTCATCAGTTCTGTTACAACAAGCACAGCTGGCTCTGCGCCATCCTCCGAGGTACGTGTGGCTACTGTCGCCCTCTACATGATAAGCTTTGATTTCATTTTACTGATTTTTTTTTTTGGGGGGGGGGGTAAAGATTGTTCACTTTCAATATTTTTTCTCTTATTTTCTATATAATTTTAATTTGCTGTATAACTTCTGTAGAATTTCATTATTAGGTATCACTTTGTGTTGAAATTTTTTTATCAGCTTTGTATTTGTGCAGATGTTATTTTACTTATTTTTTGACAGGTGCTGTTCCTACTCCGCGCACCACAGTGATAACACCTACCCCAGCTAGTCGTACGTATCCTGCATTGATTAATTAACACTGCCTACCCTGGCTACTCAAATGTGCCCTGATTAAATATATCTGCCTAGATTCGCGATAAAGAGGTAAAACATTTGTTTTCAAACCAGAGGACATCTGTTTTTCTTTAATTATTTTAGCTGTCGAGAAAATATATGTCTTAATAATGCAGCGTAGCGTGTATCTGTCTTTTTGTTAGCAGCCCTTCTAAGGTCTCTAAAGTATACGTTTCTTTCTAACGGCTATTTCTGCAAATGATTGTAGAGTCAACGATTATTTAAGTGAATGCTTTACTGCCTTGTCCAAATTATCGGGCTTTTAATTGCATAGAAAACGGAAAATTTTACGGAATAGAAAATGTTACGCTCTGACATATATATATATATATATGTTTTGTTATTGTTTTTATTTCTTTTTGCAGCCGGAAGCTGTTCCCCTCGAGATGACACCTGGAAGCGGTTTGGCGACTCCTGTTACTATGTCAGTACAGGTGCAGGTGACGAAGCGCGCACCTGGCGGGAGGCGAGGGCGTGGTGCCTAAACAAAAGTGCGGACCTGGTGTCCATCACCTCACAGCAGGAGCAGCTCTTCTTGCAGACTCTGGTCGGTATCCCCCCCCCCCCCGAGCCAACCTTTACTCTCCTCCCCTAGCTCCAAACACTTCCACCCCCACTGCATAGTAGGTCAGATGACCTGTGCCCTGTGACAATAAATTACGAAGAAAGGAAATCATCTTGTACATAGCCCTAGTGTTAAAAAACTAATCAAATACCTTTAAAATGATCTCAAATAAACTAGCAGAAAAAAGACTTGTTCTCTTAGGGTTAGTTTCTTTGCAAAGAAATGAGATTTTCTTTCGAGAACTATAAATAGCTGGTCATGCGTAATATTTGCATTGGGATGCAATCGATCACGTGACTTCTGACTGGAGACTTTGATAGTTTAAATTAGTTGTAAATAACTCCGATTAGTCAATTAATGTAGTGTGCTACATGTGTCCCAGCCGTATTCTTTCTGTGCTATTGCCAGCCTGTTACCTCTTGGACCAAATAATATCAGGTTGTTTTGGATGTCATCAATAGCAAACCTAGGGATGTGGGTGAATGACTGTCTTTGGGCACACGTTCCTTGGTTGCTAGCATCACTTAAGCAGATCTTTAAATAGTTTAATAATATGCACGATTTTTCTGTATGCAAGAAACTTTCTTTTTCTGTAAACAAATTCCAGAATGTTAGACAATCAGAAAATATTACAATTTGAAAGAACCGTTATTATATCTCCAGCGTCTTTGGCGCTTTACAAAGGCCGCTAAAATGTCTTTTGCTTTCGGTTTTCATGTGTGGGATATATTTTCATGTTTTTCCCCCAGATAAACAAGGTCACTGCACAAACTCTGTGGATCGGACTCAGCCAGCTCGACCTTCAGCACGGCGTGTTGTAAGCACCACCAGTTAGTCTAATTATACAAATACCCATAACTTCACTTGTGTGCTCTGTTAGTCTAACCACTATACCAATACCCCTACTTTTTTTTGGTCTGTTGTATCAAATTTCATCATCCCTATTGTTTCGAATCAATAATAAAATTAATGAACTCCCTGTCAGGCTGGAAAGAGCAATTTTTTAAGTGGATAAAGCACTAAACAAACTACTAAAGAAACCGCAATGTTTCTTGTAAGGCGGAAACGTTCTCAAATGTCAGAAACATTCTTTGCACATACCTTTAGACAATAGACAGATAAAACTGAATGAAGTTAAGGATAACAGGATCATGACAGAAATACTTACAGGTGGATTAATTTTTTGTTTTCGCTTGATACTGAATCATTTACGTGTACACCATCGTCCAGTATACATACTTTCTTCTCCAGACGCCAGAGTAATAACTTGCTTTCAGCATCACAAAAGGCGTTATATATCTATTATTATCTTTGACCACCTATATTTATTATTTGAATTTTTCACGAAGGTTTCATCACGGACTTGTATTACTGGACTGCTTGCAGACGATTTTTTTCCAGTGAAGTCATAGAACGAGGCTGGTTACGAAATAGCTTCCGGTTTATTCACATTCATTGTTAAGGCTCGCCGAGACTAACAGCGGAGAACTTCGCAAGAGGCTCAGCGTTGGTCTCGGCAGACAGACAGCAATCCACCTGTACACGTCCGTGGTTTCATATTGTTTCAAGTACAGTCTTATGTACTGACAAAGACTGCAAAATTCTTCAATTTGTCTTGAGATAATCTTTTATGACGAGAACAATATTCATCTCTAAATATAGCACACCATTTCAAAGGATGAATGAATGGATGAATGAAAGGATGAATGGCATATTTGTATCCGTATTTTCCTTTAAAAAAAACTAAAATGAAAGGCACAATTTCCAGTTTCGTGCTGATTACAATACATTGTTTTTCATTTTCAATCAAAAGGAGTTATTTCCAGATCCATTCCGAGTTCAAGTACTTGTACTCGCTGAGTCTCCTCTGCTACTGCTTAGCTTCGAATAATCTTGTGAAGCTACACTTATATTTGGTCCCTTTTGACCCTTTTTTCATAACCGTTGTAACAGACACACATTCCTTAAACAGAATTTTCTATAAGGTTGTTCCTACTGGATTATCTTTAAGACTTGATTGATAGGCGGCATTTACTTCCATCCACTTAACTACAATGTTTCTACGTTTAAGTTGTACAGATTTTCAATACTTCTCAGAGAGACTATAATTCCGAGGGTCAATGATTACATATGAAGAACTAGAACTGGATGTCGATATTTTTGTTTTTCTATAGCCTGTGTTGATGTTTTATGTAAGTTGTGTAAGTTCTAATGTTACCGTCAGCAGACACAACGATTTCCTGAAAAGAAATAATACAGATGATTTTTTGTACTTGATTACCGAGTTTGTTTACTTGATTTTCCAGTTTTGTAGCTTTCAATATGTTTTTGTGTTTGAAGCTGGTCAGACGGGTCACCAGTGGCCTATGAGAACTGGGACACCAGTGAGCCAAACGACTTTGGGGGTTCAAAACTTTGTGTTGACATATTCCCAAGAAATGGTGAGCCACTTCTTGGTAAAATAGTTGCGCCCTTTATTATTTACATCAAATACAAAACTATTTCTCTTCAAAAGTTTGCTTTCATTAAAGTCTTATAAAAGCTCATAGTTACTATGAACAGTTAATTCAAGATAGTGGAAAAATAATCCAAGACAGAGAAATATGTTTTTACACTTTAAAGTATTATCGATCTCTGTCAATCTTGCAAATAAAAATAAAAATGTTGATTCTTTTCTATTTTAAACCTGTTGTTATTATTTTGTGGACTTGGTTACGTATTTGGGGAGCTGGAATTTAATGTACAAAAAACTATGGTAAGGAGCGAGAGAGAACCAAACCAAAACAAACACCAAAGCAACTCAAACAAAAATCAAACGCTTTCTCATGATAGTTTCATCATTTTGTTGTTGTTGTTGTTGTTGTTGTTGTTGTTGATGTTTTGTTGTTGCTGTTGTTAATAACAACGGCGCTGTCCTCAGGGAGGTGGAGTGACGAAAACTGTGCCTTGGAGATGGGCTTCGTCTGTGAGGACTCTCTCAGAGGGTCTCATCCTGTCACGGGTGCGACAGTTTCATTGACAGGATACTGTCCCTCCGGTTTCAGAAGCATTGGAGTCAAGTGTTTCAGCCTCAATGGCAACGGGGAAGGAGAGCAGCCTAAGGACTGGGCCACCGCCAGAGACTATTGCAAGAGTTTAGGTCCAAATTACAGTCTGGCCACAGTTTCTAGTGCGGCGGAAAATGGTAGGTTGTGGTCATGTGATCATTGACCTGAGGGTTCGACCACTGATTTGTATCTCTTCCTTGATTTGACCAACCCTCTTTTACTGACTATCCACAGGGAAATGATATACTTCAATATAGGTGTCATAGAGAGGTGATATTCTTCAGTAGATCAGTCATAAGAAGGTGACAAACTTAAGCAGATTTTTTTTGTAGGTAAATCATGTACTTCAGCGGATTTATTAGAGTGAAGTCATGCACTTTAATTTCACGAAATTTTCCCTGAAAATTAAACGATCGTATGTCAACGAAAGAGGTCAGCTGATTTCCATTTGCTGCTGACAAAAAGTTAGAGAGAGGTTAGACAATCTCTTCGTGTATACAGATGAAACAGTTTTGTCTGATATGTACAGTGGGAAAACACGTTCTCGTGCACACAGATAAATAAAGTTGACCCAACCCCCCATTTTCTCCATTTGACCATCATCTATCTCACATTCCTTTTTTTTCCTAAGTCAGCTCACCATGATTATCCAAAATTGTTATTGGTGTTACAAAGTTCTATAGGGAACACATTTCTTCAGATTTATTAGTCACCCTTTTATATAGATCGTAAAGAACAGACTATTTATTTTCCTCAGATTTTCTAGTGACGATATTAAAGTGTTCTTACACTGTACAATATTCTTTTTTTTCAGATTTTCTGGTGACGCTGCTGCCAGAAGACGGGGTGGCGACGTGGGTCGGACTCTGGCGCTTGACAGACGGAGCTTTTGTCTGGGCTGACAACTCTGAGGTCATCTACACCAACTGGAACATTGGGGAGCCAGATGGAGGACTGGTTTGTATAGCAATTTTAATCCTGTTTCTCAAAAACAGATGTTTATAAGATTAAATCAGATTTGGGTTTGTTTGACTGGGTCTAACTGCTGGGAATGCTCACCCAGGAGATAAGCCATAGTATTTGGTGTAAATGAAAACAGACGAACATGTTAATTTAGTTTCCACCAGCTTTGCCCATTGTTAAGTCACGTGGGTAGAGCCAGGTATCAAGTCTTCGCTGATCCGACTTCTGTGTGTGTAAAATGACAAAATGTATGTTTGAAGGCTTGCAGTTTGCGAAAGAAATAAGTGTTCGCTCACACTGTTCGTAATAGTATCCAGTCATTTGCCCCCTTAACTATTGAACTCTCTTTTATCTAGGGAGTACTAGTGCTCATGTACGGCTCTGCGTTTTTGCAGCTTTTGCTAGAAATTCTCATTGTTTCAAGAGCATGCTGGTTTTGTTCCCTTCCTGTAGGATGATTGTGTGTACATGCGAGGTACAGCCCAAGACGCAGGACTCTGGAGTAGTGCCCCATGCGGCCTCACTGCAAACTTCATCTGCCAGACGTTTATCGGTAAAGATAATGACGATCTCGTAAATTTCCTGGGGATTTGTTAATTTTCCAAGCAAAGTTGGATGCTTCTTGTCCTTTGTGCCGTCGTAAGAAGATGCACTAGCACCAAGAATGCCGGCAGCACGGACCTCATCCCGACCCTGAATTAACCTCTCCGTCACAAAGCCGGATTTGAGACATTTACTAATTTCCAACGGAAAACCTGCTGTTGCATATAAAAATGCTGTTGTACTGATATGACATTTATTTGCAAGCTGAATGCCTAGAGCTGCAGCTTGCAGCGTTTTTGGCGTTTATTTCACAAAATACGTCAAAAGCCTAATTCAACCCGTTCAGTTCTTCTGGTGGAAGGAGAGGGAGACATATTCGTTTGGTAGCAAAAGCGCAGGATGTTTGTTATACAAACTGTTTAATGTAGAAATGGCGACAATATTTCACAAGAGGAGGTGTGGGAGAGGGTAAAGACGTGCTCATTTCTTTAGAAATATTAAGCTACTTCGATAACTGCGTACTTCTTCTATTTCTCCTCCTTCTTTCCCTACTTCTTTCTTCTTCTCTCTTCCTTTCCCTGTGTGATGTATATAAAGTACGCTGTATCATCATTCACTGTTGACTTCTTCAGCCAGAACTGTTAAAACTTAAATTGCAGACAGCCGTGTTTCAACCCCTGAGCACATTCCGAACCCCTGTGATGCCAAGCAAGGATTCGAACCTTTCCAGTCTGGGTGCTACAAATATATAAATCAGCTGATGTCGTGGGAAAACGCCGAAAGCTTTTGCCAGTCCTTTGCGGCCAGCCTGCCTGTCGTCAATGACGCCTACACCCAGGCTTTTCTGCAGCGTTTCATCAACCGGAAGTCACGTGCCTCAACAACAGGAGCTGTTCCGCCGACTTGGCTAGGCCTCAACGACGTTATGGTTAGATTCCGATTTTTTTCTTAATTCTAAATTAACCTTGTCCACGTGCTCAGCCGAGACACTCCGCTATCGTCACCACTATTATCGATGGTTATTATTATGAATTGCAGCTTTCGTACTGAGCCTTGCACTTTAGACCTAAACAAGTAATGCACACAGCTCAGCAATTAAAAAAAAAACTCTCAAAGATTACCTTTGTTGAACTGTCTACCAACAGCAAACTGGGAAATACTCCTGGAGCATTCCATGGCCGGTGACCTTTACCCGCTGGGGGTTGGGGGAGCCCTCTAGGAGCACAGGAGAAGGATGTGTCAGCATGAATGCCGACGGTTTTTGGGGGGACGACAACTGTAGCAAGGCACTTCCCTTTGTTTGCGTAGTTATCAATGGTAACGAGAGTTTTTTTTTTCACATTTCTAACGCATCTTCTAGATTCAGGACTGCCTACGTTTGCCGTTCACAAAAACACTTGTACACCTTCTACGTACATACGTTCAGGTACATAAACGCGCGCGCGCGCGCACACACACACACACACACAAAATCAGAGGTTACCTTAAGGCCTGCCAACCTGTACACACCGATTTAAAGAATGTTGCAAAACGGAAAGTCGAAGCTGACAAACCTTATGGAACAATAGACCATCACACAGATATCTCGTTGAACGAAAGAAGAACCGGCATTCAGCACGAGGAAAAACAACAAACAAACAAACTACTAAAACCTTTTAATGATATCTGTGTCTGTATGTCTGTCGTTTGATTGAGAGGTGATGGCGGGGTTGTCTGTTTTCAAACCTCTGTTTTCGACAGAAAGCCCCTTTCTCACCCCCAAGCCGCCCAGTGGACAGTGTGTTGGCGTCGATTACTGGATTTCCTCGGACCCCTTCTGCTACCTCTTCGTGACTGACGATCACGTGACCTTCTATGATGCACGAATGCGCTGCGAGGCGCTGGAGTCCACGCTGGTCACCATTCATGACAATGCCACTCTCAAATTCCTCGCCAGCATGTTCTCCGGACAAGTCTGGATAGGTCTGATCAGCTCCGATACCGGTAAACGCCACAAGAGAATGTTTTCTTGAATATTACATGTCTGCATGTTATCTCCACTTTTTTGTAGGATAGGGCCATCTTCATGATCTCACTGCTAGACATGCTTGAATCATTCTACTCATAGCAGCGAGAGTTGTAGTTAGGGAACAAGCAACTACAACTTTTCCTTCAGTTTGCTTGCATGTAAGTGTGTGCTGTGTGTGTGTGTGTGTGTTTTATGTTCTTCATGCCAATCTTTTCTCTGGGGCTTGCAGAGGGCTTTGTATGGTTGGACCGGTCCGCCGTAGATTTCACGAGCTGGGCGGACTCTCAGCCATCAGGCACCGGACAAGAAGGAGTGCCGGAACACTGTGTGGCCATGGACCCTCAGACCATGACATGGGATGACAAAGACTGTGCTGCTCGCATGGGCTACATCTGTAGTAAATTACAAGGTGGGGGATTTGTTAAACTAAACTCCCTGAAACATTTTAGCGTGAATGTTTCTGTTTGCGCACGAAGTTTATTCGTGTTACACTACATGTTACAGGTAATGCAACTTTGCTGTTGTTTAGAAACTATTTGAGGGTTTCATGTTAAAAGAAACTTTTTTAAAAATAATAACACATTAACTATTTGATCCCCGGATATTCATCAATTTAGTTTGGTCGTTTTTTTTAAAAAAAGAACAAAAATACCTAAAGATGTAGCAGCCTATTTCGCTTGTTGCTATTGGTTGGTTCAGCAAAACCTATTTGCGAAATTTGCTAATCGTTGTATTATTTCTTTGTAAATTCTGCAGAGGTGGATAACAGTATTTTGACTCCCCCTCCTATAGCCAGTTTTACCAGCGTACTTGTGCCCACGATCGTGCCTCAGAAAACACCAACCCTACCCTCCAGAAAACCTAACACATCACCTCTTCAGACAGGCCCAGCCACAGCCGGCAACCAAACCACCACACCAGTCGTGTTGTCTTCAGTCACCACCAGCACCAGGCGAGGTGCCACACAGTTCACACACACTCCGGTCCACAAGCCTGCCCAGGACCAGCGAGGTCAGTGACCCTGATGGTCTTCTTTCATTAAGCACAGCGCTGTTTGGTGATTGCACAAAAATGGTGCAGGGTGGCAACAAAATAAACTTCACTTCATGCAACACTGTGAGCATGTAGTATGGAGTATGATGCTCATGCAGCTCGTGTTACTCTGTAATATGCAGTATCACCGAGAGCAGCTGTAAAATAAAAGAGGAGGGGTGTGGGGTGTGTGCATACACACGTGACTTTATTAGCTTCTCTAGGTACAGTTAGTGGACTCGACTTCAAAGCACAGAGGCCAGTTAGGATCCTCTGCCCAGAGGTGAGAAAAATCCTTTCAGAAGGACAAAAGTTAGGTCTTTCTTTGTCTACCCACTACTGACAGGAGGATAAAAGAAGAGTGCGTTGCATGTTAGATAACAGTTCATCTCGATCAAGGCCCAACAAGTCCTGTGTCTCTGTAGATGGTAGACGTTCAGTCAGTTGTGAAGGACTGGATACAAACCCTGGGATCGTTAGGTTCTCTGTGAACCTCTGAGATATGTGGTATATTTGCTGCCACAAAGGAGCAATTGTTATGAATAATAACAGGGCTTATATAGTGCTTTTATTCACTGTTTAAATGTTGTGTGCACTTATTTGTCTCCACGACACCCATACTCACGTATTTATATAACATTCAGAGAGCGCAGTATTCCATCGCATCGCATGCCATAGCCCCTCCATGCGAAAATTCAACATCGAAGGAAGGCCTCGTCAAAGTCATCGAATAATAAATCAGCGAGTGCAGTGCTGCTGGGTAATTAAATAGGAGCTTACTTTTGAACTACAGTAGGCCTTCGTCATGCCCCCTATCACCCATACTGTCCAACATCTTGGAGAACATCATCGTAAAACCCTCCACGACCATCACACTTTCATTTCCAGTTGAAGGCCGATTTGCAGATACAGTTCCACCAGAGGAATAGTCATCTACGGCAAAGTCACTTTTCTAAACCTGCTTATTGATGGTAACTTGAGGGTAAGGAAGCAATAAACGTAGGTTACATACAAACAGAGCACCGGAGCAGAAGATGACACCAAAAGTACCATCTCAGTTGAAAAATAATACTTTTCACAATTCCTGTGGCAGGACACAAAAACACAGCGGAAATTTAAGCTCAGTTGAAGATGAACTCACAAGCACAAATGCAAGTGTCCGATGCAGTCACAACAAAACACATCAAGAAACATACAAGACCATGAAACCTGCCATGCCAGGTAGATGCAGCCTCGTTTCCACATGCAAAGGTAATGTTAACCTAAGGTTAGTGATGGACCAAAGTCATTACAGAGTCATTAACTGGAAACAAGCGCACACCAGTCGTCTGGCTGATAAATAAAAAAGGTCCACCTCTCGGCCCACAGCTGTAGAGGTTTGGAAGGACTGTATAGGCACTGAGTGGAGGTAGATCCAACCTCAGGGTACAACTAGCTCACAGCTAGACCCCTTGGTGTCTACACTGAGGTATTTAAGCAACAATCCCTTGTGTTGTTCGGGTATGAGTTCGTAGCTTTTTTATATACACTCAACATTCTTTGTGAAATAAGTTGATGATTTTTGTTTGTTGCAGGTGCAGGTCTTTCTGGAGGTGCCATTGCTGGGATTGTGATAGCAGTCATACTGGTGGCAATGTGTGCAGTGACAGGTGTCTACATCTACAAAAGACCGACTGGCTGCATTTCACTTGCTTCAATTATACCATTTCGCAGGTTACATGGCGAACACCAGAATTTCTCAAATTTTGAAAATCCTGGATTTTCTGATATAGAATCTTCTGAGAAAGATCCTTATCAGTTGTGTTCTGATGATTAAATATGTTGAGGAAGACGTTTATACCAACATCAGGGATGACAGGATGACAGTGTCTCATTGTTGTCTGTGTGTAGTCATTCTCATGTCCATCGCCTCACTGGCCGATCTCCATTTCTTCTCGTCTTTTTCATGGATTCTTTTGTATGGACCACTTCAGATGGTTGACTTGCTTCATGACCATATTTTCTCGTCTTTCATGTGTTCTCTAGCCGGTCACTTGCTGCTATGTTTTGGTCTGTCAGTATGTTTTATATACATTTTGTATCTGTTTGAATGTGTGATTTAAGTGTTTTGTACTTCGAATATATTTGTAAAGCACACTGAGTTTATTGTACAGTGGAGAAATGTGCTATATAAATCTCCATCATTATTATTATTATTAAATTAATGTTTTGTTTAATGAGTATTTTTATGTTCATATGAAAGTACAAGTAAATATAAGAAAAATAAAACAAAAACTGAGTCAGACAACAATTTATCCAAAACTTTCAAAGATTATTTTATTTACTTACTGCGACCAAAATGCACGACCTGGAATTGTATCGCTGGTGTTCATACTTCAGACAAGTACCAAGTCTACACAAAATGGACACTGTTTAGTGATCTTTGACGTTTTTAACACACCAAGGGTTGTGTCTCACTCTACAGCTGGACTCACCTTGCCCGTCCATGGCATCTTTCTCCCTGCAGACTGTCTCCATATTGTTGGCATAAAACAAACGCAGTTATTTTGGTGCTCCAAAATTATTTTGCAACTCCAAAGCTGGTTGATCGACAGCTAAATATGTCATTGCACATTAGAATGCATAAAAATTAATGCCAATGAAATATTCTTTAAATAAAGAAAAAAAACACAAAAAAGACAGACAAGGTCAATATTGGGATATCAAAAAGTCCACATTTTATGACTGAATATGAGAGGAAATCAGCCAATATGTTCACTTTGGCATACAAACTGTACACATCCTTCATAATCTTATGTTGAAAATTAACATCTCGAACCATAGGCTAATTACAGATTTATGGGTGCTTTTGACTGACTATTCTAGAGTATCCTGTTTACAGGAACTTCTGCTTCAGAATAGAAAAATCTTTTTGTTTAGACATCTGTTGTAATGCTCTGTATAGCAACTGTGCATACATGCATTTACTGTACAGAATAGAACCTTTGTGAAAGATATGGAGTCATGTTAGTGCATCTCTCTGAGATCACAAAATATGTAACAGCGCTCACTGTTTAACGTTTCCTCTCAGATGCTTCATCTTTCTTTAAAAATTGCAGAGGTCATAGACAAATACCAAGAAATATTGAAAAAAGCAACCAAACAAAAAAAAGAAAATCAAGAATGCATGCACACACTGAAGGATTGTTGTTTAGAACAGTGCCAGTGCTTCCAGCTAAAAAAACAAAGTGTGCTCCTGTTCTTTCCAGCTCTTTACAGTTCTACTATTTATAGTATAAAAAAAATCATTTGCTCAGTGAGCAAGAAAGTGAAGAAAATGAAGTGTTTATGGATTTACCCACATTTGTTTGAGAGAGATATGGATTTTTTTTTAAAAGGAAAAAATTAGGCTGAACTGGTATTTGCACCAGGGAGTTGCACCAGCCCTGCGTCAGGTAAAGTGTAACGTCAAAAATCAACACATCTGTTAATGCTATACAATGTGAATTATAATCATGACTTCTCTTTCACCTACCAGATTTCGCAGGAAAATAAAGCCTCCCAATGCAAGGAAGAGAGACTGATTTAATTAAGAGAATTTATTTGAAGTCAAATTTCTGATCCTGGTGTTGACAAGCATAATGCACTGATTTAAAATAAATGATAAAGAACTGAGAAAAATTTGCTTTGAGCTCTTGAGCAATAAAGTTCATCTGGTTTAAAAAAAAATTAACATAGGTAAAGCCAAAGCATTTTAAAAGAATTTCCAGCTACTTAATTTTTTTCTGGTTTCTATAAAGATGAGAAAAAAAATCCCAAGCAAAAAGTGACTGAACCCAACAATATGGATGTTGTTTGGTAAGAGCTTTCTGTATATCATTTAAAAGCGCACAGCAGTCAGCAATGAATGTGCATGTGTACACCAACCCATATGTATGCATATTATATATATATGCACAATACTGCAAGCATATTTATGCAACAACAAAATGCTCTAACAATACATTAAATTAGCTCAGGATCTGTCAAGCCTTCTTTGCAGGAATGAACTTATTGTGTCTCTAAAACATTTCATGTCTTGTGGAAAAGGAAATATGAAGAATCTGTCAATATCAAGCATCTTATCCAACACAGCATTACAAGAAACTGCAAGTTCCAGATCACAGACTTGGTAACTGTTCACCAATTTTCTCACTCCCAAACGCACGCAACTGTCCATATCACTTGGACTCAACTAGCACACTTTGCAAATCAGCCCAGACTAAAACATTAGCCACTTTTCATGGCACAGGTACCCCAAATGACACTACTAGATCTTCACGATGCTGAATGTGCACTTCCCTCATAGCTTTGCTGGTTTTCTCAGCCAAGTGAGTTATCTGTTCCAGTAAAGAAAAAGAAAAGACTGCATTTACCAAAGGTTACAGTGAGTAATAACGATGAGCAATAAAAGTTCTGTAATAATACATTACTTTCTCATCATACACGTGTATTTATGTAGTAACACATACATGTACATACACAAAAGTAAGAAGCTGCGTTGTAGTTTCTGTACATCATTTTAATGAATGAAGAAGAATGCAGAACACACAGTCTAAGAGTACATGTATAATACTGGAGATGAAATTTATATCTATATATCCAAGAAGCATTAAAGAAATAAGCTTTAAGATTTTCATGAATACTTAGCCATTCAGTTTGCTCACCATCTGAATTTCCGCTGGAGATATTGGTGGTGCAGCTAAAACCATCTGTGGAGCTGTGATGCCATTTGGAAGACCTAATCTATACGAACCTGCTTTGCCAGAGCTGCTTAGACCTTTCAACCGCAAACTGACAAAAAAAAAACAGTAGAAGGAGGTATTTAATAAATGGCTTCAAAACTTTTACAAACTGACTTATGTTTGCTGAACATGTTTTACAGAAACTACTACAATTGATCTTTTGGGGAAAAAAAAGAATTTGTTGAGTGCATTTCAACACAAGCTACAACAAATAGATAATACTGTGGCAAACAAAGTGGACGAACGAAGATGAAGAACCAAGAAATAAGCAGAAGAGATCACTTGATTACAAAAGATATTTCTTAAAGAGGTTTGTTTTTCTGAGTAGACATGAAAACCTGTAACGTTTACATAGTCTGAAGACAAAGGGGCAGAGAATTCCAAACAGTGGGGCCAGAGAAGAAGGAATGCCAGCTGAATCTCTCATCTCACGCATGAAACAGAGAGGAGCACAACAAAAGCAGACCAACGAAAACCATTCAGGTGATTAGGTGTCAATTTCTCAGACAGGTTTGCTGGGCAAGACCATGAAGACAAGCGTAGCACAGTGGGGTCTTGTAATTAATGCAAGCACTGGCAGCGAGTGGAGCCATCAGAAAAGTGGTGTAGCATGGTTTGATATTTGCCTAATGGGGCAGTATGCGCAACCTGATTCTGAGCCCTTTGAAGCAGTTGGGAAGATCAACAAGTAGAGATTAGCATTAGTTCAACTAGGACGACACAAATGCAGACATGACATTTTTTGTAGCAGAAACTAACAGGAAGAGTCTGATGTGACTGATCCTGCAAACCTCAAAGAATATGGACAGTGCCAACTGCACTGATGTGAGATTCATGAGATAATGATCCGTCAATGATAATACTAAGATTCTTGATGGTCTGGAAAAGAAAGATGTCCCAGAGAAAGAAAAAAGTAGTAGAGGATAGCAATTGTTTCAGTTTATTTGGAGATGCCATTGGAATTACCTCAATTTTGTTGTCATTTATTTTCAGTTTCTTGTGGTACTAAATGATAACCACAATTAATTTCAGTATTTTTCAAAAAAGATCAACTCACCAAAATATGATATAATAAGAATGATAAGTCACATTAAATTCTCAACAGAAGATTATGAATTTGATAATATAATAAAACTCCACCAACAAGGTGGTTTTCATATACATTCACATATGCATAGATAAGCATACATCCGAGTTCACACTTGCCATCAGAAGGCACCAAGAGCATATGACAGTGTCAATCACTCTTTCTTTCTCTCTCTCTCTCTCTCACACACACACACACACACACACATATATGACTGAAACTGCTAAAAGCATAACCATGAAAAGAAATAAGCCTACCTGTAATGCCGAGTCCTGTCATTGTATTCATTAGGCTCAATGATGATGGCCTCTTGTGATGTCACATCTATGACATCTTTTGCATTCTGGTGAAGAATGTTAGCAAGTGCTGACTGTTCGTCTCGTTTGTCATTTTCCTGCGAGTATTGTGCTCCTTGCCTGTTCCTGTCACATTTGAAATTATGTAATTATAAATTTGTTTTACAAGATTAAAACTAAAGTTCTGTGTTTCATGTTGATTCACATTTGGTCCACTAAATCAGGTATATGCAAGCAATTTATATATAATTATGCACATGTACATATGCACACAGACAGGAACCACTTGAAATCTGAAACTGAAGTGTTTACTGTCCGAAAAGTGCATACACTAAGAGTTCTACACAAGCAGAATTGCATGTACAATTCACATGCACCTACCCCTGTGATGGTGGAGTCTGACTTTCACGATGCGGATCCAGTAAACGAGTTCTTTCACCTGGGTCACCATACTGAAACACAACAATAAATGGTGATATACTTATGCAAGATCAGCACTGTTCTATCTTAACACTGTTGGCATTTGCCATAGTATCCAAAGTCTCTGAAGCCTAACGTGTTATTAATGACCATAGCGCGCAGTTGGTTTCGCCATGGCCTGATTAGGATTTCTTTCGAATTGGGTTAAGTGCAGCACCTGACCCCGCAGCCTCGGGTTTGAGTAGTTTGGAAGGCTACAACTGTCACTGTATTTGGAAGTATCGCCTTAGATTCCTCAACGTGCACTGGGATTAAAAATGATTTCGCGTTTTCGTTTGCTGTTTGACAGTATGCTTCAGTCGTGATCATGATAGTGAATGGATAACAATCACCCGATCACTATTGGATAGCACCTATGAAAAGATACCCAAAAGAAGTGCACAAAAAAACAGAGATTGACTAAAACAGCAATAACACAGATATTTACAGGCCTACATTTACACTCAACAATCGATAAAGTTAATTAAAAATCTTTCAAAATACTAACACAAATCTTCATACGCTGATTTGGTCAAGTATGAATATTATCGAGGACTGAACCGTCAACCACACATCCTAGCACTATCTGTGCACACAAGAAATAACAATGGAACGTTTCAGAAAACAACTATATCGTAAACTAATTAAGTAGGTCTATACAATAACAATAGTTAAAACTTTACTGGTGAATCCTTGTTTTCATCTGCACTCCAACAACATCCCATCTTGGACGCTTCACATGATCCAGCCTCGACCTCAAACCGGAAATCGAACTATCTTGATCCCATTTTGTGTTGATTCTTTCGTGCATTCACTATCAGTTCTTCTTATGCTCTTTTACTTTGCAGTACACAAAGCTTAAAGAAAAAATAATAAAGAAATATAAAGGGTGCCTTTAATAACTCTAGTTCATGAAAGACCATCGGCAGCTTCAATAAAGTAGGATTGCAAGGGATGCGACTCTCACCTGCTAGCGTCAATTGTTTTACCTATGTTTGTCTCCCCTGTAACGCGAATGATCTTTGCTCATTTGTTTTTACATAATAGTTTTTAATTTAATATTTAATTTCTTGCGTTGATGGTGCTATGGCAAAAGGTCGTCTTGCTTTGAAAGAAGACTGCTGACTGCACTTTACATTACTTAGGTTTCTTGTTGAAAAAATGTTTGTAATAGTTTCAAATGGTCTTTCTCTATTGTCTTTATATTTATAGAGTTAGGCTGCCCTGCGTATTACTTGATATACAAATGATGATTATTACAAAAATGTTTGTAGAAATAATTAAGAAATCATATTAATGTGAACGTAGTTTAACATTAATGAAGTAATTAAATGTGTAAAAATGTAGTGTATGTAGAAGAAAGAAACAGTACGTACTATGCCAAGTACATAAATCATTGCATATGAGTGTGCTCAACTTAGATTACAATTGTTAGTTGGTGGCTTTTAGGCAGGGTTTAAAGAGGATTAATTGCTGGTCGATTTGACTATTTTCCGACTATGATTCGACTAGACCGATATAGTAGATTCGACCACAATCCGTATAGTCGATTCTAAGCGATGTGACCATGCAGCACTTTGTATGTGTTGGAACCGTTGAGGCGTGCACCCCCTGAAAAAAGATAGCGAGGAGGCAAGAATGTCAATTATCGTCGTTTATAATTACTGGCAGAATGAAGTTTGCCCCACAACCACCACCTCCCAAAGCCGAGGATCTTCTTACAAACTGCTTTATTAATTATAATCAGCTCTTGGTTGAAAGAGTTGATCGACCAGTTATACTGATATTCACGGCCCTTTACGATGAATGTACATATCGGGTCACTGATCTTTTTTAACCATCTAAACTATTATACTTTCTTCTTTTTACCGCAATAAAAATAATTTCCATGTTAGCTAAAGTACAGTTTTACTGACGAACAATGAGACTTGTAGAAGTAAAAATTAATTTCTACTAAACCAACGCAACGATTTTCTGTATTGTATTGTAAACACCACGGATATATATAAAAACAATGTATGCCAGAAGGGTGATGACCTCATTTGCATATCACATGATACAGGTTGGCCTAGTTGCATTACATAACCCAGTTATTTAAATAGTGAAACAAGTGCAGTCGTGCACCTTTGGATTTTACAATGTAACGACACAGAAGGACCCATTGATTTTTAGATGTAAATTTACCGATTAGTAACTACTCAAGCGGTATTTTTGGTGCGCAGGTTGCGAGTCATTAGTAATCGGTTGTTTACGAGCGGTTGGGAAACAGCTGCGGATGTTTTTGCTCCACTGGTCACAGTCATATGACTTCGGCGTCACTTCCGACAACTTGGACCCATGTAAATAAATCCATGCAAACAGTTTAACATAGACGTCGCGTAAGTGTTTTGTTTTGTATTTCCTTTGCATGAATCGCTTCTGTATCTCTCCCTTTAACTTTTTTTTTTTTTTCTGTAGTATCTTGGAGATATGAAAGCACAAGTAGTTTCGCCAGCGTAGACGAAGCAGTAGTGTGGAACACCATAACGTTCTACGAACAGTCTTAGGCGGTTGAACAAGTAGACTAATACTCATCTCTGATTAGAGTCACTGATTTGCTAGTTTTTTGTTCTGACTGTCATAAAGTGCCAGAATCATCAACTCCTCATTTACTGCTTGGTTTCTTAAAATCCCATTCTTTTCCAGTTTCATATTTATTACAACACAAGAAGTATACAGGCGACAGATGATTTGCAATTTTGCAATACAGATTCCCTTCACATTGCTTACAGTCATCACTCCTTGGGCAGAGCAGCCCATTCATTGTGCTGTGCCAACATTCATAACTGTTATTCTTTCTATGCATGGTTTTGTAATCTGACCGCTAGAATAAAGTCACCTAGTAAGGCTAATAGGCTTTCATTAGGTTGAAGAAAGCCATCATTCTGGTGCATAATAAATCGGTTTTAGTTTGCACGCACACACCAAGTCAAGTAATACTTTTCTTGCACAAAAGTGTTTGAAAATGGTAGATTCTAGTGTTTTAAGCTTATGTATATAACTAAAAAAACGCACAAAAATTAAAGATCACAGATCAGACTTAAGGAGTTTTGAAAAATAACTCATGCAAATTTAACTGACTGATTGATGATTGATTGATAAATCAATTCAAAGTAGAATATACTGTGCAAGGGCAGGAAGAATAAACTGAAGGGTTAATATTTGTAAAGAAAATTGTGTTTTTTTTTATTTGTATGGGTTTGAAAAATGAGCCAACTAAAATGCACTCAAAAAATCAAGGTGAAATCGAAGTTAGATCTGTTATGATTTCTAGGTATGTTAGTTTTTACTTACAGGACTAATTCTGTACTGATAAGTTTTATTAGAGCTTATAATAGGCATGAGGGTCAGTGCATTATGAACTATACTGATAAAACTGCAAGCATATGCATATACTGCCCCCACTAGAGTGGGACATTATAACATAATGCTTCTTGATAATCAGTGGTTTATTTGGAGATAACCTATGACATTGAAAAGTGAAACCCATAATTTTATACATATATCACCGCATTCTAATAGACCGTGGTAAATAAAAGAATTGTAGGTTTATTTTTTGTGTTCTTTGCAGGGCCGTTCTTAGCCCACACGGGGCCCGAGGCATAGGGCATGTGCGGGGCCCTCAACCATAGACTAGTTACCATATTAATCAAAAGCGTGGGGCCCTAAGCAGATGGCTCATCTGCGTGCCCCTAAGCTCAGCCCTGGTTCTTTGTGTTTGCACATAATTCTTATTTGCATGCATTAAACTTTTGTGTATAACAAGTGCATGGAAGAACAGATAAAAAGTGAGCAATGAAGAATATGCACATTTCAGATTGTTACTTTCTGGTTTATCAGATAAACTGCATAGAAATTTTCAGCTTTGTTAGTTTCTGATTAATCACGCCAGATTATGCAACAAATTATGGGTAAAGTCCTCTAATCAGTGTACTTTTCCAAAGTCTGTTGATTTCTGTGCAGAAAGGTCAAAGATAAATAAGAGTAGTGTTAAGGAGAATTTTTTTCTTCCTTTGCACTATTTGATGTTCATGAAATCCAGAGGATCTTTAGTGCTGAAAGGAAAGTTTGAGAGGGACAAGTTTTGTGTATTATAGATATAGGGAGTATTTTAACTGTGTTTGACACAATTAGATCGTTCACAATTATTTGCATCAAGTCAGTGCTGCTCTCATCATCTCTCTTTGGAGTAGTTTTATGGATCAACAACATGGCTTGTTGCAGAAAATGCCAATCCTCTTCAGTGTGATTGCTCGTGGCACAACAGTGTTGGCTAAATATGCTAGCTGTGCTGGGAACTTTACAGAAGTTACAGAACAGATCTTGGCCAAAATCCCACAAAACGAAAACTCAAAGCTGACATATTCACATGGAAGGTGAGTGCAAAGTAACCTCAGAATTTTCACAGATTGCTACTACCTCAGATTCAGTAAGTTATTTATGACATAGTGCTAGTCAATTTGTAGGTATGTCTGTGATTCAGAGACAAAATGGGATGATAACAAATTTTATGGATTATTAAAACTGCACAACAGTTTTCAAATTTTTAAATGAACTTTTGGCTGTGATGTACAAACGGATGTACCATACCCATAAGCTTGGTCTAAGAATTGAAGTTTTCCTTCGATAAGATATTACTTTATATTTATCCCAGAGAGCAATTAGCAATTTTTATTTCACTATAATTTTGTAGATAGTTAATATTTGCCTGTACTTAGTGTATGTGGGTGTATGTTTGTAAGCATTTGGATGCTTATACTTTGGCTTATTTTGTGTATGTGTGTGTGTGCATGCATGCGTGTGTGACAGCTATCTGTTTCATTATATTGCAGAAGAAAGAATCATATACCTCTGCATCACAGATGATGTGAATAACATTTTCTTTTCCTTTTTAAATGAATAAATCACATAAATTAGAGAAGGAACTCATGGCTGTTTAGCTTACATTAAAAGAATATTTTTATGATTACTTCTGGGGAAAAAACTTCTGAAATACCGTGCAGAAATTAACATAGATCTTTTCGACATGCATTACACCAAAATAACTTTGCAGTTTATATTCAGTTTGTATTGGCAGTTTGCAAATTTTCTATCTTTTTAAATATTAATAGTCGGCGTTATTACATTTTTGATTACAGGACTTTGAAAGATCAAAAGCCTTCTCATTCCTTAATGAGATAAAGCGAAGGTATGGTCCACATTTTGAAATATGCTGCTTTCATCATATTATGGAAATAGAATCAATTCCAACCCTAAGAGCATTGAATGATTAAGCATTACCTTTTCATGAAGTTGCTTTTTTGTGATTGCCTTGTCATGTAAAAGTATTCTCTTATTTTAGTGTTTTTTCCCATTTAACACAAGGTAGACAAGTCACTAAAGTCTGATGTTATCTCTATTTTATAATAATAATAATAATGAGCATTTATATAACACTTTTCCAAAACATATTGCTCAGAATGCTTCATAAATAAGAAAACTATAAACAGACTGATTCTAAATAAACTTGGATGCTAACATCCGAATCCCAGACAATCCCCGCCATTTAATCCCCTAGACTTTTAATCCCCAGACACTTAATCCTCAAAATGAAATTTCAACTCAAAAAATTATGAAGTGAATGAAAAATTGAATTCAAATTCAAATAATTATTTTCATGTTAACATTAAAGTAAGTTTGACAAAATAATACTTAACTTCAACATCTATAACATGTGAGTTATTAAAGTCAATTTTCTTCAACAATATGATATGAAAAGTGTTGTTAATCAATATGACAGGTAAGCTAATGATAGGAGGTACCCTAATTGGGGCGATTGTTAAGTCTCATTAGAGTTACCACGCGACACATTTCTCTTACGGTTATATTTCAAGTTCACAAAATAGCAGTTTTGAGTGTTGTGTCGCGATTTGGGGACATTTTTGAGGATTGAGTGGCTAGGGATTAAATGTCTAGGGGATTAAGTGTCGGGGATTAAATGTCTGGGGATTAATGTCCGGTCACCCTAACATCCATACACACATGCTCATGCAACAGACACACCCACATATACATTACGCCAGTGCATGGTCTGGACATGGAACGGTGAAGTCATTGATTTTGAAAAAAAATGCATCTTTTGGTTTGGTCAAAGAATCGGTGTGACAAAAGCTGATGGTTAATTGTTTACAAATTAATGGGTCTTGATAGGAAGAAGGCCTCGGTCCACACATCTTTATCTTAGTGGGACGAAGATTTCTAGTGTCAGAAGATGAATGGAGCAGTTATGAGAGAGTATAGAAGGGGGTGAGTTTGGAGAGGTATTGAGGACAAATACCAGAAACAGCGGAATAGTGGAAAGTTGATAGGCTATATTATCTGAGACTGCCAACCAGTGAAGAGAGTGGATGGGTGTTATATGTTCAGATCTAGATGATCTGCAGATAAGCTGAACAGCATTGTTCTGGATCCTTTGAAGCCTATCAAGAAGGTAATTGGGAATGCCAGCCAAAATAAAATTACAATAGCTGATCCTCGAGATTAAAAAAGCACAGTTTTGGTTGCTTCAGCGGTGAGATAATAAGGAATGGAGGTAAGTTCAAGGCAAACAGTTCTACAGACATGAGAAAGATGGTGCTGAAAAGTCAAACTCTGGTCAAGAGTGACACCCAAAGTGTGGACAGAAGCAGAAAAAAAGGAATAGACAAATTGTTAATGAAAAGAGAACAAGGAAGAGAAAGATGACTAAGAAATTTGTTGGGACAAGTCAGTAGCATTTCAGTCTTGTCATCATTTGTTGTAGTCTGTTCTGAATCATCCAGGTCTTTGGCTATGTATTCCTGTGCTTATGCCATCAGTCGAGGAAGCTCAGCAAGAGGAGCTCATCTGTTTACAGGGGGGACTGCCTTGCCATTATATGGCCTTAGTTTGCAGCTCCGTGTAAAAAACACAAATCCCCCTCCCCCTTTAGCAAGAGAAGCTGACTGCGTATCATCAGCAGAACTCACATTTGACATGGCGTAGTGAGAAACAACATCAGACAGGAGAAGTATACAACACAGAAAGTACTGGGCCCAAAACAGACTCTTGGGGCTGTCATTATGAAGCAAAAGTGGTTTCCCCAGGGTAAAATGGGGAACTAAAGGAGAAACATCTTGTTTCTGAAGCTATAAAGCAGTGACCAGACCCAGCAGACAGCACCTCATGTTTCTCTACCCTACGACACCTTTGCCACCTACATTATCTGCTGGGTCTGGACACCACTTTATCACTTTTGAAACAAGAAGCTTGTCCTTGAATTCCCCATGTTTCCCCAGAGCAATGACTTACCCTCGCTTCATGGTCCCTGGTACCAGCATGAAATAACTGTTTAGTTGTTGTGCAGGCTAGGTTTTTTTCATAGTAGAATTTAGACTTAGTCCACAAGGCTATGGCTTGGTTTCTGGCTGCCTGAAAAATCTTGTGGTGGGGTTTAGAACAGTTATAGTTTAGCATATTTTTTATTTAAAAGATAATGTTTTGTAGATTTCAGAGCCAGTATGGTATGCGAGCTCAGACAGCACTGCCATATGCCATGAACAGTGAATTCTCCAGAATAATGGCTACACAAATGGTATGCTGTTGGTAGTATTGTACATCCAATCATGAACTTAGATTGGTAAATAATCAAGTAAATAATAGTAAATCATTAGTGAGTATATGTTTCTTACAGAATAATTAGGGAAGTAATCTTAAAGAATTACAGTAGATTCAGTGAGAGAAATCACCAAAATATTTGGTATTCAGTGAAGTAAAGGTTTTCATCCTCTAAACAGACACCAGAAAAATGAGAAAAATGTGTGCTGAAGGCATTTTCTATGCTGTTTTAGTGACAAGGGCTTTGGAGTCAAACACAGCTGTTGAAAATATTCCTTTACAGCATATGCAGGGAATAACAAGTTTAACAAAAGAAATAGCTGAGAACATTTAAGTTATCATTGAAAATGTGTGTTTTAGCGGCTTGCCTCTGACGAAAAGCCAGATCAGTTGAGCAAAGTCCAGGATGAAGTGGATGAGCTGAAAGGAATCATGGTCCGCAACATAGGTGTGTATGACACAGAGCCTTTCTCTTCATATTTAGAGCATGCTAAACTTAATGTTCACAGGAGTTGTTCCTTGAAAATCAAAGTTACTTCACAACAGATGGAAGGATCTTTCAGTTTTACAATTTTCTGTTGTGTTGGTATTATTTACAGATACTTCAATGAGTTCATTTTTTAGTGACTGGATTTCTTGTTGGTGGCTTTTCAGATCAGATAGCAGAACGGGGAGAACGCTTGGAACTGCTTGTAGATAAGACAGAAGACCTCAGTGCCCATGTAAGGTTTTAAACCAGTCAGTGTTTGTGGTGTATAATATGGCTGATGCCTGTTATGGGCCTTTCGGCAGAAATGTTGACTTTTTGTAGCTTTTGTGTGATGATCATATCTCATTTTAGTTGTAATGAAACACTTGAGGACCTGTTTTGCCATTGGTAATATGAAGATACTTTCATTTTATCATGTTTACATTAGCACTGATCATATGATGTGTATCTTGATTTGATTCAGTCAGTGACATTCAAGAAGACAAGTCGAGGTCTGGCACGTTCTTTGTGGTGGAAGAACATTAAAATAACCATCATTATTGTTATTGTTGTCATAGTAAGTACCTTTTGATATGTATGTTTGCATTAAATGCCCATTGATAGAAAAGGCTATTTTTTAATAATAAAAGTGACTATGATGATCAGTCTTGCTGTTTTAGTGTAATAAAATAACTGGATTACAAGCAGCTATTGTTATACAGCTAGTTTTCACTCCAACATTGATGCCAGGTTCAGTTCTTACTCAGCTTTCAGTCTTGTCTGTTGACTTTTGATGCAGTGGTTTGATTTTGTAGAGGGCATTCTGCAGTCTAGCCTTGTCTTTCATATGCTTTTACTAAAATGTTATTGTTGTCGGATGTAAAAGTAATTTTGTGATCAGAGACAAAGATTAGTGCACTTAAATTGGCATGGTGTTAAACTCTGAAGACAGCCTTGTAGGACATGCACAGCAAAGCATTCTCTTAATGAGGGCCTTAGCATGAATGTTTAGTGAGAGGTGATCCAACAATCTGGACTGCAGATGCAAGTAGCTGTTGGAGTTTGTCATGTTTTTGACCAAAAGAGAATGTACAACAATTGTTTTGATCAGAAACAATAACTGCAGAGTGACATACTTTCATTTCAGGCGTTCTTTTCATAGTTTACTCAGCATCTAAAATGTTGATTTGACCAACGTGTCTTATGGCCATTGCAATAGGAAGACGCTACATAAGCATCTATGTTTTCTGAGAACTAGTGTGTTGCAGCTGCAGACCAGTCACATTGAAAGAGTGTTCATTTTCTGATTAAACTTGTTTGAGAAGAGTTACACTAGCATTTATTCATCCTAAATAGTCATTCTTGGGTAGTTCATGTGTATCTATTTTTACCCCAGAAGGAAATTTGTTCTTGTTTCACTGTTTAGTAATATGAAGCAAAATGTATTTTCAGGTTTTGATTTATTTCATCGTATCAGCTGCCTGTGGTGGACTGGACTGGCCGTGTACACACTAGTCCACATCCAGGATAATGTCATGGATCCAAAATTATAAAATGTCCCCTTACCCAGTGCTCTTTTGTTTTAGTCTTAGTCTCTGTTGTTTGTTTTTTTTCATTCCTGTACTGTGGTGGTCTTGGCCTGTTTTACTTTTCAATTATTCTCATTTCTCAAGTTTATTTAATGCTTTGTGGAAAGCAGCCACCAAAAATTTCTTAAACAAGATATTGAATCAGGGGACATAACTCTAGTGGGTTTAGCGCTGGAAATATTGCTAATTGTGTGGCTATCATAACTTTAGGATTTGAGAGCGTATTTAAAAAAAAAAATCATTTCTTGGAAGGATTATGTTTCTGTACACGAGAGCTACTCTGTTGGGATTGTGACACAAATCTGTGAAAAATCCAGATTTAAAAAATAAATTCACAATGTACATAAACATTAAGCAGATGGATGATTCATTTTGTGGAGGGTGCAATGTTGCATTTGTTTTTAAAGGAAAATTATTCCTTATACCTTGTTTGACTTTTCATTCCTGAAAGTCTTATGTTTTATATGTAACAAAATTATGTGAATAGATAACTACAGATGAGCATATAAGGTGAAACAACATTGGAACAACATTTGAAAGGCTAAAATGGGAAGAAGTGAGGACGATCTATTCTTTTAAAAACTGATAAGAGCAAAAATGAAAAGAACGAGATTCTTAAATACTTCTTACCTAGAATTGCTTTACAATAGATAGAGGTCTGTTGGCTGTTCAAAAGCTGCTAATCTTCATTATCCTAGTGCTTCCTGCTTTAGCCAGCCCATCTCAAATTTCATTATGACTTCAGAGTTTGATGAAACCCAGTTAGCATCTTCTGTACAGTGGATTCTGCAAGTCGGATGTCAAGTTCCTGATTGCCCAGTATATTTTTATGGCTTATTAGTTTCTATGATACTTACTTAATTCTAAGTTAGTTACTTAACTGATAAGTTTTCAGAAAGTCTACATGAACCACATGCGTTACCCTGCTAAACTTATCAAGTAGAATGAAAGAATGCATTGCTGTACGAAAGCACTAAATTCATGGTTACTGAAAGCTATTGCTATATTGCCATGAATTAGCTATTGCCAGTACTGTCGGAATCCTTCAAGAAAACATTTGTCTCCTAGTATTAGCACTAGTATGAGTATTAGCCTCATGTAAGCTTAGAGTGTCCTTGTGTTCTCAAGATTGTAAGCCATGTAAACTGCATTTGTTTTTAAACAAAACAGTGATTCAGGTAGTGAAACTGATGACAAAATAACCATCACCCATATTTAGTTGCTGCTACATTTTTTGAAACCTTTTTCTGTTTCCACTATGGTACATTTAGTGATTAGCTATGCCAACTATCCTAATTTTTCATTATACATTCATTCTTCACTAATGTGCCATATGTACATGCTAGTATGAATGTGTATCCATGTGATAGCATGAGAAGATAATTTGTTGTTTTTCAGCTTTCAGCTTGAGAAAAGAAGATTTTTTGCTAAACTAGGAAGAAAAGTCCTTAACAGTTATACTGCATCTGCAACTTGCCATTCTCAAAAATGCACATTTTATTTTCAAGAGAAGTGTATATAAAATACATGTCTTGAATTTACTGAATGTTTTTTTTCTTGAAAAAACAAACGAAAACAGTATCCAGCACAATGTATACTTATTGATAATAACACCTCATTTTCTGTTCTTTAAGACAGCACGACAGTACAACTGTGAGATATCCGCAGTTGAAGCTATCTCAGCAAAAATGCTGATTTATCATTAGGCGTGTTCATAATGCATGGGTTTGCATTCCACTTGGCTGTAAGTTTGGCAGCAGTGCTAACTTCTGAGTTAACAACTGATCTAACAGACATGATCTGTTAAGTCTGAGCTACTTTTGCATCATATCTCTTGCTCTTTCACTTACATTGTTGAACACAATGAAATTTGACATTTTCAAAAGTAATCTGTAAATATGTGGAATCCTTTGGCCCTGATAATGGTTTTTTAAATATATTTTTATTTTTATTTATTATTGACGAATCAGGAAGAGAATGGAGGAAAAGTGATTCTGGATGTAGCAAAAACTACACTTTGATGTGTGCGTGCTGGCATGTGAGTGTGCAGTGAATGAGAGATTGATCAGCATGATTGCTTCCCCTGCCTAAGACTAAACCCTTTATCATGTTGCTTAGGGATTTGTTTGGACTGATTGTGCTTGTTACACCAAAACCTTGTAATAGGGATCTTTGAACGATGCACTTGTTGTGTATTATTTTGTGCACTAAGGTATTAAACCCTATGTCAACATTGAAAAATATTATCCGTCTGGATTTTTTCTTTGTTTATGATGTACATAGAGACCTATAGAAATTTTACCGAGAACTGTTGGAAACATTAAATCAGAGACACAGACTGTCTAATGTCTAAATCTATTTTGGTGATTACAATGTTTGCAAGCCCAATAAAACATGACTTAATAATTTCTTTTGTCATTACTTATATAAAATACTTTTTACTGAAAGGATTATATTTTTTTGGTAAAAACATTTAAAGATGGACCTACCATCCTACGCATGCTTTGCTGTTAACATACATTCATCCTGTATTTACACACTATCACTGGCATATCAGTGGATTGCTAAAGTCTGTGACGTGGAAGCCGAGCTGTTGTCATATCGCTGAAGGCTTTGTGTGTCTGACCAGAGGGTATGTAGATATGCTTTCTTGCCTTAGTTTCTGGAAATTCTAGTAAAAGTGCTCGGTATATTCCCCGATCTCTCACACCCCAAGATCCTTTCCCTATTATCTAAGATCGCCTCGCTGCCGGCAAATACAAAAGTCGTATAAGGAAAGGCAATAAGTTGACAGTGAAATGTCCTAGGTCACGGCCGTTGTTGCAGGCTGCGATATTATTTTGAAAGCTGCTCCGGTTTTGTTTTTGTTTTTTTTTAGTAACTTCGTCTTCCGTGGTGCAGTATTCCGTCTGAGAAACACTTTTAATACCCCTGTTTATTGGTGCTGTTATCTGCGGCTGCATTTTTTCTTTCTTTTTTTTTCCTTTTTTTTTTTTTTGCTGTTGAATGGGTCATTAATCGGCGAAAGCTGCATTCCTGCAGAGCTAGGTAGTCGCCGCCAGTTAATCGCTTATCAACAGCCGACGACACATACCCTAGCATCAGCTCTCTCAGATGCTTCTTGGGAGAATACTGTCTGACGGGTGCGAACCCGACTACCCCTAACCCTTCCCACCCTTTCTCCCTCTCCCATTTTATGAGATAGGAAGAAGTGGGAGTGAACAGTCAGGTAGACAAACGGACTAACAGAAGCACTAAAAGGAAAGAAAATCTTCAGATGGTAAAACCTTGTTGATCAAAATTCGCTCGCGTTTTGAATCTTGTCTGCATAATGTCGCCCTATCGGGGTGGGTGGGTGCGAGTTGTTAAAATTGTGCCAGTTTTACCGGTTCAAAGAAGGTTTATGTCGCTGGCTAAAAACGATCCTGCGAGATAAGCTTTGATGTGTGAAGGCCAATGATGTATAAAGAGTTTCATACCTGGAAAAAATTTTTAGGTTGGGGGGGTGGGGGAACGTTTTGCGCTTAACGTTTTGGATCAAAGAGGGCGCACACCTGATACAAAGTTAGAAAAGTAACAACGCTTTCATTGTTCCCCCCACCCCTACATGAAAGTTTTAAAAAAATGCTGCGCCCTGCTGACTACAAATGGTGGTTCGCTTCATAACAAGGACGTCCGAGTTTTTATATCTAGCAACTCTTTGTGGCCGGATATCGTTTTAGACCTGAATTTTGAACCTGCTTTAAATATTGTAATGCGAGCAATGTGTCTATGATATTATGTTTTAAATTCGAAACATATAGCTCGCGTTACATACTTTGGCCACATTTTCACACTTAAAAACCAGAATAATTTTCATTCAATCCGGGATCAGACGTTGTTGCGGAGGTTTTTTCCGTACTTATCCGATGTTTGTCTGACCGAAGAATTTTTTTAAAGAGAGGTTAATCTTTGGCAGCCAAAAGAAAAGAGGCAAGCGATTTCACTTTAAACTATTTTGTGCAATTCAGATATTTTTTAGAGATTTATCCAAATGAATTAAAACATCGGCAGTAAAAATGAAGGCATTTCGTCAGTTGGTCAGCGCATGCGCAGTACACACTCGTTGGTGGTTCAAACGAAAGACGGACCTTCAGGTAGGTGTCATGATGTAGGTCCGTGGGTGTCGGCTTGTTAGCCACTCGTTGATTTACCGAGACATACCAGTGTCAAGGGATTGGTGGAATAGATCACTGCTGTGTTATAGAAACTGTCTCAAAGGTTTGGTTTTTTTTAAGGGCCGGAGAAAAGTTATCTGCTTTTCCGACGGTAATGCCTAAAAACTCTTAAGGACCAAAATTGCAAGCGATACGAAGAGAGAATTTCGTGCTGACAGTGAACTCAACTGTAAGAGGTCGACATTTCGTATCAGGATTTCAGATAAATAACCCGTGGTCAATCACCACATCCCAATATATTTCATCGTTGATATGGAAGTCAATGTAAACACACGTGTCACGTGGCGAGCAAAACATCTGTTTACAGTGTAAACTCCAACATCTTTGCCAGGCTTGGAGAAAAGTAGCGAAAAAGATGCGTGTTGCAGCATCAACTATTGATTCCGAAATAACAGATGGAAAGAGCCTCCTAACTGTGAAAATTAACTCTGTTCTAAAATATGTTAGTTATATGTCGCACAATTAATATTTTTGTTATAGGAACGAACTCTTGCAGAGACAGAGAAATAAGCAGAGGAATTTTGTGGCTTCTGCCTTTAAACTTCACCCTGATCCGAATGGCAAATCAAAAAACAAACTGTTGCTGCACAATATATTTTATATACTTAAATGTGTGAGTCGGTGGGAGGGCTGGTTGTAAAGACTGTAACAAAAGTGTGATTTCTTATTTGTTGTTGGGTTTTTTTGTTTGTTTGTTTACAAATAAATGTCAGCTAATTATTTGTTGTTTTAAACTAGTTATTTTAAACCATCTACAATTATTAAATTGTGCGTATTATTACTGTTGTGTATTTAATAATATGTGTTCCTGGGTAATTAAGTTACTGTAAGTCTACGTGACAACGGCTTTCATCTCTTAAACCGCCCCACCCACAGATTATAGAAGTTGGTGGCTCCACAAGACTAGTCAAAATACCAAAACAAAATCAATGACTCGTATCCTCCTATTTATTATAGCTTTATCTAATCTTTGAAATTTGCTCCCCACTAATCCTTCAAAGATAGTGGATAGCTCTAAAATGGCAGTACAATGATGACGCATTCCAGTTCACTAATAAGTGGTTGCTATAGCGACTTGAACATTAAAGCCGATCTTTTAGGCCCTGTCTGGGGCTCTTGGAAAAGAAACATAATATGCTCATCGCAATGCAGAGAAAGTTTTTAAAAAAAAAGTTAAAAAACTGTAACATAAGCAGATTCGAAGGTCGTTCATTTTCCTTGTATGTTCACACACATACATCACGCAGACGTTCGCGATTTCCGTTGATTTTTTTTTTTTTTTGTTTGTGTGGTTCCTTACCTTTCCAACGGGATAAAAGCTTTTGACTTATTATCCTTTCAAAGGGTAACGAACTCTTGGCTTTTGTCGTCTGCTTCTGTCCTAATCGGGCTTCAGGTCATAAACATGGACACGAGCAGCCGACAATCTTCGCCGGCCGTTCATGGGGGGGCGAGGAGGCGGAGCCGATTTTATGCCGTCCACTGACCGCTGATTGTCCATCATGAAAGCCGGTGTTATCGCTGGGATTTTCACTTGAGCAGACAATTGAGGTGGGTATGGTACCGGCACCCTTGAGTCTTACCGCCAATATGGTCGCCGTCGCTCAGGCGTGTCTTCATTGCTTCGCACTCGCCAAGAAACCTTGACTGACCAACCATAGAGCGCGCAGGTCACTGACAGGTCGCGGGCACAGACGGAAGCGTGAGTCTGACTGCATGTTGGCTGTGGATGACACACAGAGCTGTAAATATGGAGCAGAGTTCCTACAGTGTTTGCTTCCCCTCCTTTCAATACCTACGGCCACGGAGTTATATGTACAGGGAGGAACATCTCGCGCCCCGCGTCTTTGACCTATGCGAGACTCAAACTTTTGGCCACGTGACCTGCCAACCTGGTCAGCACATCTTCCAATTTGGAAATATTTCAAGCAGTTACACTTGACATCAACGCAAAATTCTGTGTATATCCAAATAATTTGCAATTTTTTGTTAATGCTGACTGTTGTACACCGGTACGGAAAGAACAGTGACCACAACTATTGGAAAATAAGTTTTCTGTAGCTAACCTGTGACTCACATGGACGTGCCTGAAATCTCTGTTATTGGAAAATCGTTTCCCACATGTAACTGTTACTCATCTTCTCTGCAACTTTGTCAGATTAGGCATTGCTGGGTGGAGTTTGTATCTTCGTACCATAAGTAAAGGAGATCATATACTTACGAATACGATGCCTTAGGATACTTTAATGTGGTAGAACGTCTCATGCAAACCGGCACAGAACTGGTTATAAACTGCTTAGTCCATTCCACTAAAGTCCTGATGATTGAGGGATTTTACCATACCCTTCACTACGATTTTAGTCTTTGTATTATATTTATGTTTTGTCAATGCATTCAGCAAGGCTAGCAAAATGCCGACTAACCTCTCTGTGTCATTGTAAAATCGCAAGTTGGGAATTGCCCCGCCACCAGTCCTGACTGAATCCTACTGTCTCTCAAGTGTCTCTGCCAAGATTATTTTCAGGAAGGTGTTGAACATTGTACAGGAGAGAATGCAGCTTAGCCTTGTCGACTTTCAGCTCAATTCTTCAATGTTGTGTTTGAAGTGGACTGGGCTGCTGGTCTTGTCAGATGTTCTTTGGCTTCGGTGAACCTCATGCTGCACTTCCTCCTCATAGTTGCCTATGGATAATTTGCATATTTTGTCAAAAGCCTTCTTTAAGTCTACAATGAAGCCTAATTTGAGTGCACTAGACTGCAGACATTTGAGGAATACAGATTTGGTATTCGCTGAATAACGGTTTGCGTCAAGGATTTCTGGCCAAATACTTTGCTGTACGGTTTGTCGCTGGTCCAAAAATCTCATGTTTCATTTTTGGACATTCTGATTATTTGCAGAGTAAAGAGATAAAGAAAACGTTTAAATATTTTCAGATGAAATTGACAATGACGTTGATAATACTTTAATGTTGATAATACTTTAATGAAACTCGCGGAAAGTATACACCACCAGACCTCGTCAAGAATAAAAGCCATTTGAATGCCATCAATCTTCCATTCAACAAACAACATACACTACTATCATTTCCTACACTCATCAAACAGCAAAGGATGTGAAGCCACACGCTCACTCGTCGGACAACAAATAATAATAATAATACCCATTGAGAATAAGTGATATACAGCAGCCACAACATAAATCACATTCACGAGATCGATATTAGTGAAATTTTCAAATCTTGTTACAGTCTAGGCAACCTGACAGCGGACACGAGCCTACAAAACAGAGGTATGCCAATACATCACAACTCCATTATGAGTTAATGCATATATTTTTTTGCCTATACATAACTCCGACAGGAACAGGTCATTTACATAAAGCCCGATCATCTCTGCTAATGCACATGCATGTATAAACAATCATTACGATGTCATTCGATTCCTAATTATGGCCTCGGCATGTAAAGCAAATCCATTAGTTGCTCTTCACTCCCACTGTTCGGGCGGTCGTTGCCAGACCTGTCCCCGATGCTATTAATACTGGCGTAAAGCTCCCTATTGTCACCCTCCCCGAAGCCTCCGATTGAAATATTTCAGAAGGAGGCGGTAGTCGTCCCTCACGAGCGACCTGTAGCGGCCACTTCAGTGCGCGCTGCCACAACAACTTCCCTCCCGCCGTTGAACGCATGATTGACGCCTTGAGCCGCTAGCGCCGGCCGTTAATCCCCCTTTACATCTCATCGCATTTAAATCTTTCACGTGACCAGGCCACGCTGTGCGAAATCCAAGCTGGACGACACGAGGAACGGTGCTAATCACTGACGGCTTCTTGTGCTCGGGTGTCTGCAAGGGCAATTTAACTGCGGGGTATAAGCCAGATGCAAAGGAGATGATGCTCTTTTTATCTCTCAGGAAGGTGCCGGGAGGTAAGATAGAGAGAGAGTCGGTATCTGTTCAAGGATTTGCTCGCAACGCTGAAGATTATGGAAGCCCCACGAAGCAGGAATTTAGAGTAGCGGTCTCGGAGAAAGGTTGTCCAAGCTCCCTTGACTGGCTAGAAAATCCCAGAGGCAATATAATCCTCTGACCTAGTAACCTGTATGGTTGTTTTTTCATCGCCGAACCTGCATTGACACAAATGCAATGTAAAATCTTAAATAAATAAATAAATACTCTGGTTTGGTTGTAGGAAATGCTGTAATAAGGAACACATTCGTTTACAAAACATCCGACTGATGCCCTAGCAACTACAACAGTAATGGTGGGAATCAATCAACCGACTTTTAGCAGGGCAATTTTTTTTCTCATTGTATATGCAGGCATCATGGCCAGAAAGGGATGTAGCGATGAGAGTCGCCCTGTCTGAACGTGGATGCGACATTCAGTGTCAACATAAAGAGGAAGACAGGGAGCGTAGCAACCATAGTCTGATGCAGACATCAAGTCTGACACCAGCGTTCTACATAAAACACTAATTTGGTGGACTTAACCCCTACATGGTCCCTTCATCTCATGAAATTCCGCTGTCCAGTTGCTTGTGCCAACTGTTTTGACGGATCAAGTCGTCGTGAAATTTTTTCTTCCTCGCTCTCTTTGTCTCTTTTTCTCTGTTCTGCTCTACTTTGCACTACTCTGCTCTGTGTGTGTGTGTGTGTGTGTGT